>OX371260.1:89587418-90302030 GCA_947311025.1 Lypha dubia | reverse complement strand
CTTGTTGATTTGGTTGATTTGAAGAAGCATTAAGAGCAGCTTGATTAACATGTGCTTCAAACAACCTAATAGAATTTTCTATGTCAGTAGGTGTTCTCAACAGCATATTTTCCGTGCAATGAGCACTCAAATATTTTTTGTATTTCAGCCAGTTAATACGTGCAGATGTCAGCGGTAAATCGCATGTTGATGTTGCAGTTGTGTGTGAGTAAATAGTGATAATAGTAGGCGAGTGATCTGAAGATAAATCCAATGATGCTTCAACTTCAATCATTTCGCTGGGCACACCTTTCATAACTCCAAAGTCGATAATATCAGGAATTTTTTGTCGATCCGTTGGCCAATATGTTGGCTGACCACTTGAAACTACATTAAAGCCCATTTTTGAAATTGTGTCAAACAAAACACGACCCTTGGGACTGATTAAACGTGAACCCCAAAATGTGTGTTTAGCATTGTAGTCGCCAGCTGCTAGAAAACGGGATCCCAGTGTTGAATAAAATGCGGTATATTGACTCTCTGAAATTGAAAACCTGGGAGGAGAATAAACAGATGATATCACAAGTTTTTGATAAAAATTTTCAATGCAGATGTTTGTTGCTTGAAGGTAATCTTCACAAAATTCATTTAACAGGTAGTGTTTTATTCGCGTTTTTATTAGAACTCCCGAGCCACCACAAGCTCTACCTCGAGGATCCTTGGTGTCGTAGAAATTATATCCACTAATTCTAAAATAGCTTCGAGACGTCAAATGAGTTTCTGAGATAAGCATAACATCGATTTGTTTATCCAGAAGAAAATATTCTATTTCATTTTTATGTTGGCAGATGCCGTTTGCGTTCCAAAAACATATTTTCAAGTTCATGGTTTTCTTAATACAGCCTGCAACAAAGTAGACTGCATTTTCAACATTTCCTGCATCATACAGGACATGTTGAGAGTAAAAGTATTTACTGTTTGTATTAAGCTCTCAATTGAGGCTTCAATACGGCTAAAATTAGATCCTGGAGCTTCGCTTACTGGTACCGGTTTTTGCGCTGTATTGTGGTTACTTTTTAAAATGTTAGCGTATGAAAATTTATTATTAGGTTGTTGCTGAGCAATAGTCGCGTTTGATTTCAATACGTTTGAATATTGTTGCTGACTGGTAGACGGTTGAGGTAACTGAGGGTAGCTTAAAAGTGTGATAGGCTGAGCGGGGATAATATTTTCTTTTTTGTGCGAGGAGCGTTTAAAAAACGAGTAAAGAGGGCAGCTTCTATAGTTGGCAGTGTGATTTCCGCCGCAATTGCCACATTTTTTCGCCTTGGGATCACCTTTTGTTTTGTCACAGTTAGCGGTACTGTGTAGCTCACCACATACAACGCAGACTGTAGGCAACTTGCAATAAGTTTTCGTGTGCCCAAATTCTTGGCAGTTCAGGCATTGGATAGGTCCAGCTCTTTTATGTGGCTGCTCAACGGTAACTCTCCGGTGTAACAAATACTTTAGATCATAGATTGGATGGGATTAATTTTTTTTTTATCTTTATGTCACCTGGCTGTAACTCGACTGTAAATATTGGTTGGGGTATTTTTTCTCTATTTTTGATGTTTGAAACATTTTTCACCTTGAATCCACTATTTTCAAGGCCAGACTTGACCTCTTCTGGATCCACACTAGAATCTATACCTTTTATTACAACGGTTAGACCTTTAGCACTCTTAAGCTGATATGTATAAAAATTTTTATTTTTAGTCTCAAAGTCTGAGACTATTTTTCTGTAATTATTTTCTTTAGATACCTGAATTTTTGTTTCATTAATTTTCCCACGCTTGATTGGAGTTACGTAAAACTCATTTTCTCCAATTAACGAGATAAGGCTTTTTACCAGAAAGCTGGAGTTCTGTTCTCTTAAATAAATCGGTGGTGGTTTACTCAAACTTGTATTAGTTGTGTCTTCATCACCTTGTTCA
This sequence comes from Lypha dubia, assembly GCA_947311025.1. Taxonomy (NCBI): domain Eukaryota; kingdom Metazoa; phylum Arthropoda; class Insecta; order Diptera; family Tachinidae; genus Lypha; species Lypha dubia. The sequence continues at coordinate 90,300,075 of OX371260.1, read as the reverse complement.
GTTAAAATCACGAAACGATTTTCGGAATTTTTTATATTTTTCCCATCTTTGGGAACTTTTGCCGTTGACGCAATTTGAGCAGATTTGGGACTTCTTCCCCTTTTTAACACAGTTATGTATCTATCCATACCTGTTTGAATTTTATTATCACTATTTTCACTTATTTTATCCATAATTTTATTCATTTTGTGCACGTTGGTCACCTGGGTATTTATTGTTTGTTTGTTTGCTTGTACAGCTAAGCTGACAAGTTTGCTAATAGGTGCAATTGTTGTTGTTTCTTGATCACTATTTAACATGTATGGAGAGCATGATCGCGCACGAATAGTTGTGTTTTGTGTAGAATTTTGGTTTGTGCTTAATTCAATTTTTTTATTGTCGTCATCAGAAACAAAAGTTAAATAAGCATTTCTACTGCTTGTGGGTTTATTGTTGTTGTTGTTGCCAGAAGATGAACTCATTTAGAGTTCTCTTGTTTTTTTCACTTATAAGAGTTTGTGTATGCAAATATTTATGTATACACAAGCAAAAAAAAAATAAAATAAAACCAGTATAATAACTGTTTAATAAATGTTTTGTTTTTGTAATTTTTGTGACTTTAAATTTTTGATAATTTTAATATTCAGTTGCGACGATTATAAAACGCGTCTGTACACTGCGAGAGTTGAAACTGAATGTGACTTCCATTATATAAATGTAAAAATAGTTTTATTTTTTTAAATTTTTTTTTATCCTTTAATTTATTTAATTTGTTCTCAAAATTTTAACTATTAAACTGGTGAAATTTCTTTAATTTTGTATAATAAAAATGGACAAGTAATTATTTATTGTGAAAAATGATGATTAACTAAATTTTCTTTCATTCCACGAAATGTAAGGTAAATTGAGGTATAAGCAAAAAGGGCTATCCAAGAATCTCAACAGGGATAGCAAGGTACGGTGGGTTATAGAGAACGGAGAAGATGAATTCCATCTGTTCTTCTCTATCAGGTGTTTACGATTTTTTTTTATTTAGTTTTTTATTTGTTTAGATTCGTTGTAGTAAGCTACCTCTTTTAAAATTTTATGCAACGAACAAAATCTATCATAACAGAAACAAGAACATTCCCCAATTTCCCTGAGCACGGCCGGATCAAAAAGGTAGCAATGTTTCTGAAATGGTAGTACCCGAAGTGGTGGTTCGTCACATAGATATAAATGGCGCCCAACGTGGGGCATCAGCTTTGCTATTTAGTTAATGCTAAAGTTAAATTTTCTCATTATTTTCACCTGCTGATGCTTTACAAAAATAATAATAACGTGTTGACGAGTTTAGTTAGTTTTTATTTCATATTTTTTTTTTTTATTTCTTTGATGGAAATATTTTGGATTTCAGGATATGAAGGTAATAATTGTTCCTGAACCGAATACTTTGTATGGAAAATTTTAGTGTTCTATAATTTGTTGAGATTTATACTAATTGGTTATATTATCGTTGATATACTCACTAATTACAGCACATAAATTTTAAAAATTTTTTTTCATTTTTCTTAATATCAATTACGATTGAGATTTTTGTATTTGGAATTGGATTCGGATTTTTTTTTTTTTTTTTTTTTGTTTTAAAATTTAGAATTTTAGATTTTTACTATTTAGATTTTTAGATCAATTGTTTACTGAATTCTAAATTTCATATCAATTTGTATAATTTATTTATATGTATTTAGTTGTGAAATATACCTGATATTTTTTTGTGTTGCGAAATTTACCTTAACAGAGTAGTGGAATTATTAGATACGATATTTTTGAATACGGATAGTATTTTAACATTTTAATTATGCCGATTACCAGAAGTAAGGAAGATTTAATGAATTTAGATGAGGCCGCGAATGTTAGTTTTACGGTCGATGTAGGTGCATCTACTTTAGGGATTCAGGGAACACGTTCACAAGGGCGACCTAAACGAAAACCTGCAAATAGCAATAATGAGACGAATAATGAGAGTACCAATACTCGAACAAGAGAAATTATTACCGAGTCATTGACTTCATTACGTGAGGAAATGTTGTCCATAATGACTAATGAATTTTCAAATATGTTAAGACATAATAATTTACCTTCTACGACAAATACCCACACTTCCAATGACGAGAATGTACGAGCTTCACCTTCTAATGCTGATTTTCGACCACCACAGGATCCTTTTTATGCGGAAAAGGTTCTGAATATTATTCGTAACTGGAGAATTAAGTTTTCTGGGCATAATAACGAAATGTCAATCGATGAATTTGTTTATCGAGTAAAGATTTTAACGACTAACAATCTAGGTGGTGACTTTGGGCTTTTAACAAAGCATGCTCATATATTATTTGACGGAAAAGCTCTTGAGTGTTACTGGAGGTATCACCGGAAAAATGACGACATCAATTGGACAAGCTTGACGACAGCATTACGAACACAATACAAATCAGACTACAATGATTTTGACACTCTTAATGACATACGTCGTCGCAAGCAAAGACCAAACGAAAGTTTTCATGAATATTTTGATATTATATCTTCACTTACGGACAAACTAAAGCTTTCTATTACTGATCACGATCTCTGTGAAACAATTTTGAGGAATCTGAGGACAGAAATAAGACACGAATTGTTACATTTGGAAATTACTAGTACATCGCAACTCCGAAAGGAGGTAAGAAAACATGAGAAATTCATTAAAGATTTTAATACCTTCGAATTTCGAAAACCCACAAAAGGACATCTAGCAGAAGTAACATCAGAGTCAACAAAACAAATAAATGAAACTAATAACGACGATACGGAAATTTGCTCAATTCAACATATTGTTTTGTGCTAGAATTGCGACAAACCCGGACACACGTTTTTCGACTGTATGGAACTAAGGCAAGAGTTTTGCTATGGCTGTGGAGCCAAGGACGTATACAAGCCCACTTGCATCAAGTGTAATAAGAAACTTCAGGGAAATGGACAGAAGGATGTCCGACGATCCTAAAGCGGACATCCGATGACGGTAAACCTAACATTTCAGACTACAGGACTAACGGACAATTGGACATTGATATAGACGACAGAACAGCTCTTAGTAAACATCCCTTAATGAGGCCCTTACACATCAGAATGGTTGAATACAAAAAGGCAAGAGCACGGATATTTGGTGAGAGTATCAAAATTACAAGATCATCTAGACGTATTAGGGACTACTACCGTAGATTAAAATTTTTTAAAACTTGTGTTATATCTCCTATTCTTGCACCTGAATTGGATACTCGGCCTTACATGAATTTGAAGGTCGATGGTGAGTTCCAGTTGGCTTTGTTGGATAGTGGAGCTAACAAAAGTGTTGTTGGTGGCAAGTTAACAACTAAGGCTAAAGATAATATTAGATTTCGTAAATGTATCGGTAATGTACGTACAGCAGACGGGACAAGACAAAATGTTTTAGGTACAGTGACATTAAATATAACCTTTCAAGGACAGACGAAACCTTTTGAATTTTTGATTGTGCCAAATATAAAGCAAGATTTAATTTGTTGTTTTGATTTTTGGTCGGAATTTGGACTCAAAATTTCTATGCCCGTTATTGGCGAAGTGGACTGTACAGAAACTAATCCGGATAAGATTATATTAACGTATGAACAAAGGCAAAGACTAAACAAAATTATTGCAGCGTTTCCGAATTCTGAGACAGAGGGATTGGGCTGCACATATCTTGTGGATCACAAAATTGATACGGGGGATGCTAAGGCTATCAAGCAACGTTATTATCCAATTTCACCAGCAGTTGAGAAACAGCTCTGCAGTGAATTGGACAGGATGATATCACTTGGTGTGATAGAAGAAGCACCTCATTCGCCGTGGTCATCTCCGACTGTAGTTATAGTGAAGCCAGGAAAAGTTAGGATGTGTGTGGACTGTAGAAAATTAAATTCTGTGACAGTAAAAGACGCGTACCCAATACTGAACATTAATGGACTTTTAGCAAGACTTCCTCCTGTTTACTTCATTTCGAAAATAGATTTGAAAGATGCATTTTGGCAAATTAAACTGGAGGATAGTTCAAAACCAAAGACAGCATTCACAGTCCCTAATCGGCCATTGTATCAATTTACGAGAATGCCGTTTGGACTGTGTAATGCACCGCAAACGTTGTATAGACTTATGGACATAGTTATTCCGTATAATCTTAAGACACATGTATTTGTTTATTTGAATGACCTTTTAGTAGTATCACAAGACTTTGACGAACATTTAACACATCTCCTGGAAGCAGCAACTCAACTGAGGAAGGCAGGTTTGACCATTAATGTGAATAAGAGTAGTTTTGCTTTAGATGAGGTAAAATATCTGGGTTATATTGTAGGAAATGGGACGTTGCAAACTGACGATGACAAAGTTATGGCAATACGAGACTTTCCTGTGCCAAAATCTATTAGACAATTACGAAGATTTTTAGGAATGACCGGTTGGTACAGACGATTTTTAAAGGACTATTGGACACTGACTTTTTCACTAACAGAACTTTTGACGAAAAAGAAAACTTTTATATGGACAGAACAAGCGCAATTGGCATTTGACGAACTTAAAATTAAGCTAACTTCAGCACCATTACTCATACATCCAGATTATACAAAACCTTTTATATTGCAGTGTGATGCAAGTACATTTGGGGTGGCCGCGGTGTTAGTACAAATGGACAAAGACGAGACTGAAAAGCCGATTGCATTTATGTCACAAAAGCTAAACAGGGCACAACGAAATTATACCATCACTCAATTGGAATGCTTGGCAGTGGTCGTGGCTATAAAAAAATTCCGATCTTACATTGAAGGATTAGAATTCAAAGTTGTTACCGATCACGCAGGTTTAAAGTGGTTAATGGGTCAGAGGGATCTATCAGGCCGGTTGGCGAGATGGTCGTTGAAACTACAAGGATTTAATTTCACTATTGAACACCGCAAAGGTAAGGATAATATTGTACCTGACACATTATCTCGAGCTTTTGAAGGTGAGAACTTTGTGGAATCAATCGATTTGGAAAATATGACTGCCATCAATTTAGATTCTGAATCATTTGACTCTCCTGAATATTGTAGGTTGCGTAAGGAATATGCAGATTCTAATTTACCAGATTATAAGGTGGTAGATAAATATATATATAAGCGGGTATATGTTTCTAATGGAAATAAGGACGAATCAGAACTTTACAAACTCTTCGTACCTGATGAACTACGCTTAAGTGTAATATATAATAGTTTTAGACCACTTTTCAAAATTTACTTTTTTGAAGCCGTTGAAGAAATTTGTTTCTGGACACATTATAGAAAACTTACGTACGACAATATTCATTTGTTTTGGTGTACCGGAGGTCATAGTGTCGGACAATGGATCACAGTTTAGAAGTCGTGAGTTTTCAAAATTTTTATCTACGTATGGTGTTCAACATGTATTAACAGCAGTATACAGTCCACAATCGAATGCTAGCGAGCGAGTAAATCGGTGTATTAATGAAGCATTGCGATCATATGTTCGAAAGGATCACCGTTTGTGGGACTCGTATATTGGTAGCGTTAACTGCGCACTAAGGAACAGTATTCATCAGTCTATTGGCAGGACACCATATGAAATAGTATTCGGACAAACTATGATAACCAATGGACAAGACTATAAACTTTTAGAAAAACTTAATCTTTTGACTGAAGTAGACGCAAAAATCGAGAGACAGGACAAATATACAATTATGCGGGACTCAATAAGGAGTTTGATGAAGACTGCATATGAAAAGAATGTCCGAGTGTACAATTTACGATATCGTGCTAAGAACTTTGAAACCGGACAGACAGTGTTTAGGAAATCATTTACCCAGAGCTCTAAACTTAATTATTTTAATTCGAAACTAGCTCCGGTCGGTGTAAAAGCCTTCGTTTTGCGTAAAATCGGACATATTTATTATGAGCTACAGGACATAGATTCTGGAAACAAAGCAGTATATCATTCCAAAGATATTTGGACATGAGTACGACGAAAAAAAAAAAAAAAAAAAAGTAGTTTTCCTTTTGACCTTTTACAGTTCCACTTCAGCAAATGGATCTGTTGAAGGTGTATCTGTTTTGTGAGGTCTCTTTTTTTTGTTATAAATAGTTTTTACTCTAGTAATATTTTGGTTTTATTTCTTTGTATTTCAATTGAAAATTTTGATTTATAAAATAAAAGTTATTGAGAATTGTGGTAGAATATTTCATAATTTAAATTTGAATTTGTGCGCTAAATAGAAATAAATCGATTTTGTTCATCCACACAAATTTTTTGATAATTTGTGATTTGAGCTAGATATTATATATTGCATTCTAGCATAACTTTTGTGAGAAGATTTTGGAAAAGGCCTAGATACATACATAAATCTGGAATATAGGCTAAACTACAAATTTGTTCAAAAATATAATTATTATTCGTTTTGACCAGCAACAACAACTTTTTGAAGCGCTGCTTTATAAATAAAGATTAATAGCAGCAAGTTGGTTGTTTCATCTACATATAATCTTGTGGCAGTATCACCAGGTTTAAGAGTGGAAAATAAAAGTGTGGGGGGATTAAAATATATCGTACTTACGTATTTATCTCTTCGTTCCTTTTATTTATTCCTTATTTCATTTTTAGTTTATTTTTATTTAATCTTTCCATAAATTTTAAAGCAAAGGAGTCTCTTAAAAATCAGGCCTGAATTCAACGAGGGATATCCGGTGAGTTGTGCTACTAATTTGATATAGTATTAAATTTATAATTTTATTTCATTAAACTACAATTTCACTTAAATTTAAACTTATTTAACTGAAATATTGCTAAAACTTTAACTTAATTAAACTACAATTTTTCTTAAATTTAATATTAATTAAACTAAAATTTACCTTTAAAATTTAAACTTAATATAACTATAGTTTTCACTTGAGTAATACTTAAAAATTTTTTTTTCTATTTTTAAAATTAAACTTAAAAATTAAATAAAAGAGGAAAAGGAAACACATACTTAAGTAATTCATACATAACAAATATAAAATATAATGACTTCCATTATATAAATGTAAAAATAGTTTTATTTTTTTCAATTTTTTTTTATCCTTTAATTTATTTAATTTGTTCTCAAAATTTTAACTATTAAACTGGTAAAATTTCTTTAATTTTGTATAATAAAAATGGACAAGTAATTATTTATTGTGAAAAATGATGATTAACTAAATTTTCTTTCATTCCACGAAATGTAAGGTAAATTGAGGTATAAGCAAAAAGGGCTATCCAAGAATCTCAACAGGGATAGCAAGGTAGGGTGGGTTATAGAGAACGGAGAAGATGAATTCCATCTGTTCTTCTCTATCAGGTGTTTACGATTTTTTTTATTTAGTTTTTTATTTGTTTAGATTCGTTGTAGTAAGCTACCTCTTTTAAAATTTTATGCAACGAACAAAATCTATCATAACAGAAACAAGAACCATCCCCAATTTCCCTGAGCACGGCCGGATCAAAAAGGTAGCAATGTTTCTGAAATGGTAGTACCCGAAGTGGTGGTTCGTCACAGTGCACAAAATTCTAGATGCGGTGAGTACAAAAAGTGATAAGGGATAAATGTGTTAAAAAGCGGAAGAAGTCCAAAATCAGCCCAAATAGCGTCAACAGCGAAAGTTCCTAGAGATGGAAAAAACAATATTAAAAATTCCGAAAATCGTTTCGCGATTTTATCTGAACAAGGCGATGAAGACACAACTACAAGGTCGAGTAAACCTCCACCGATATATTTAAGAGAGCAGAACTCTAGTTTTTTGGTCAAAAGCCTTATATCCCTAATTGGAGAAAATGAGTTCTATGTAACTCCAATCAATCGCGGAAATATTAACGAAACAAAAATCCAGGTAGTGCAAGAAAATAATTACCGAAAAATAGTTTCTCACCTTGAGTCAAAAAACAAACATTTTTACACGTACCAATTAAAGATTGCTAAAGGTCTAACCGTCGTAATAAAAGAAGTAGACTCTAGCGTGGATCCAGAAAAAGTAAAGTCTGGGCTTGAAAACAGTGGATTCAAAGTTAAAAATGTTTCAAACATTAAAAATAGGGAAAAAATCCCCCAATCTATATTCAGAGTCGAGCTACAGCCAGGTGACTTGAAAATAAAAAAGAACGAATCGCACCCAATTTATAATTTAAAGTACTTGCTACACCAAAGAGTTACCGTTGAGATGCCACATAAAAAACTGGTACTGTTCAATGCCTGCACTCCCAAGAATTTGTCCATACCAAAACTTACTGCAAGTTGCCTACTGTATGCGTTGTGGTGAGCTACACAGTACCGCGAACTGCGACAAAATAAAAGGCGATCCCAAAGCGAAAAAATGTGGCATTGCCCCTGAAATCACACTGCAACTATAGAAGCTGCCCTCTTTACTCGTTTTTCAAAAATTCGTCAAACAGAAAAACAAATGTTATTCCCGCTCAGCCCAACACCACTTTAAACTACAAACAGTTACCGTTCCCACGACAATCGGATCTTCGCTCCGGAACGACCCGAATCCAATTCGGCCAAGGATTGTCAACTCAGCAACAGCTGTATCAGACGGAAGTTTTTTCCACAGGTGAGCAACTCGTGCACCAGTTGCGATGGCTGGTGTCACCTGAAAAACTGTTCAGGTCTCACCAGCCACCGTGAATGGACACCAAGCTTTGTAGCGAGCTGCTGCAACTCGCACCAAACAAATCAGAGCACTCCCCCTCCCAACACAACCCCACATACTCCCGCCCTTGTAAACACACCTCAACATAGGGCCCTGCCATCCCCCAAGATATGTGCAATATGTAGGGACAACATTAGGGGAAACACAACCGCAGTTAGATGCAATGGATGTAACAATTGGTGCCACATGAGGCGGTGCACATCTCTACGCTTTCGCAGAGAATGGAACTCAAGTTTCATGGCTACCTGCTGCCTGAATCCACCAGACGCAGGTAGCCCCCGAGCCTCTGCCTCCCGTACAACACCAACGGCAAGCGTAGAGCAACCACAAGTGCAATCCCCTCAAGCGCAGCAACTCAACCTGCCATCGGGAACCCCAACAGCCAACACCATACCCCGACGGCCACCTGGAAATATCTCACAGCGGCGCGCGCTTGACTCTGTTCCACTACCTTCATTCCGAATCATGCAGCTAAATTGCAATGGTCTCAGGAATAAGGTAGCGGAGATTACAGACTTCATGCACGCAAACCAAATACCCATAGCCGCAATCCAGGAAACATAGCTTCACAACCGGAGCACCCTCTCGTCGTGCGGGAATTATAACATAATTCGGAGAGACAGAGAAAGAGAGACCATGGTGGGGGTCTTGCGTTCATAATTGAACGCAATGTCAACTACAGACTCACCGCCCCACCTGCTCCCTCCGAACCCGACCCGTACTTAGAAACCATGAGCATTTCAATAAACACCGGAGATATTGAACTGGAAATCGTCAACGTCTACATTTCGCCCGTTAACAGCATAGGGGCGGGCTATCACCCAAGCATATCCCACCTCCTGCATGGGGATAACAGACTGATACTCGGCGACTTCAATGCTCACCACGAGAGCTGGTTCTCACTGCTCCCAAACGACCCCCGCGGCACTCTCATTGCTGACCAGATAGACGAATCCGACTTCGCTGCCATAAATGAAGACTCCCCAACGAGAGTTACAGCTAGATGCTCTAGCTCTCCAGACATCTCTATTGTCTGCTCGTCACTATTTGCCCACATCACCTGGGAAACACACACTGCTTTCAACTCAGACCATATTCTCATCCTGGTCGAAATAGACAAGCCTAGTGACTTCGTGGAGTCCGATAAACGCTCATTTGTGAACTACAACAAAGCCAACTGGACAGGCTTCACAAACGCCATTGACGAATCACTCCGTCAGCTACCCCTTCCTACTTGTGCCAGGAAGGGGGAGAAAGCCCTTAGACTCACTATCCTCAGGGCGGCCAAGCGCTTTATCCCGGCAGGAAGAATCCTTAACATCAGACCACACTTCCCATCAAGTGCAGCGCGCCTGGCACAAGAACGCGATCTCCTACGCGCCTGCAACCCAGCTGATGAACGCATAGAACAGCTCACGGCACAGATAACTTCCCAAGTTAACGAACATCGCCGAAATAAATGGTTAGCCCACCTCAACCAATGTTCTATAGAATCAAAAAAGCTATGGTCAACAATCAAAAGTCTATCTGGCTCACGCAAGCAGAAAAATCTCGTTGCTATAGGCTTCAACAACACACAATACTCAGATCCCAAAAAATGCGCTACAATGTTCTGCAGACAATTTATCGAACATCCCCCCCAGCAGAACCCGTCCAAAAGGTCTGTAGTACGGAGAACCAAGAACCTAAAACGGGACTTGGAATGCCCCTCCTTCACATCAGCTGAAGTCGAGAAAATTATCTCCAAAGCTAAACCCTCCAAGGCCCTTGGACCTGATGGCATCTTAATGTTGATGTTGAAAAAACTTGGAACAGTGGCGCTGGATTTTCTAGCACGGATCCTAAATCTGTCAATACACCAACTGGTGATTCCAGATATATGGAAAGTGGCTAGAATAATCCCGATCCCAAAACCTGACAAACCCGCTACACAAGGAGATTCCTATCGCCCAATATCCCTTCTATCACCAGTAGCAAAGGTTTTGGAAGCGCTGCTGCTACCATCCCTGAAAGAGCACCTCCCGCTCGCCACTCACCAGCATGGCTTCAGGGAAGCCCATAGCACCACGACGGCTTTGAATCTGATAGCTACCCAGATCGCTAATGGCCTAAATCAGCATAGACCGTGTCAACGCACAATTGTCACTGCACTAGACCTATCCAAGGCCTTTGACACGGTAGATCACACGATGCTGACTAACGACATCTTGAACTCCAGGCTTCCCAACGATATTAAACGCTGGATCGCCAACTACCTCAATGGAAGACAAGCTTTCGTAGAGTTCAGAGGCCAAAAATCAAGTTACCGCAAGATAAAAATGGGCGTGCCACAAGGAGGAGTACTATCACCATTGCTCTTCAACATTTATCTTGCCAACATCCCAAACCCCCCACAGGAAGTCTCACTGGTGTCATATGCTGACGACTGCACCATCCTGGCGTCAGGAGTCAGCATACCCGACATAAGTGCCAAAATTACCAACTACTTGGCCGCCATTACAGACTTTCTGAAGGTACGTAACTTGAAGCTATCACCTTCAAAGTCGTCAGTGTCACTTTTCACTTCTTGGACCAAAGAGGTAAGGATGGAATTAGATATCTCTGTCGAGGGAAGACGCATACCTACGGTGCGGAACCCCAAAATACTGGGCGTAGTATTCGACAGCCTCCTTCACTTCGCCTCGCACGCCACATATATCAGCCAAAAAGTGAAAGCCCGGAACAAAGTCCTGAAAGCCCTTTCGGGCACCTCCTGGGGCATGACTAAAGATGTACTTGTAACGACGTATAAAGCCATCGGTCGTTCCCTCTTAAATTATGCCGCACCAGTATGGACCCCGTTCCTTAGTGACACACAGTGGAGATCTCTGCAAACCACACAGAACAATGCGCTTAGAATCGCTACAGGATGCGTAAAAATGACCAACATTGACCACCTGCATGAGGAGACATTAATGCTGCCCGTCAGGCAGCATAATGTGATGCTTTCAAAGCAATTCCTGATGGCATGTCAGCTGCCAACACACCCCAACCACCAACTGGTGCTGCAGAACCCTCTCCCGAGACGCATCCGTAAGGACTTCCGGCACTACAGCGAGGACATTGGAAACGCCATTCCACCAGACGTTACACAGATGTCCATCACAAGTGCCATCAAGAAGTTGCATCAACAAGCGGTCATAGAAACAACAAGCGGATATAGATGCAACAAGGTCCTTAACTCAAGACCACCCGCGATCGCAGATAGCGAACGGCGGCTCCCCAGACAATCCCGCTCAATCTTGGCACAACTAAGAGCCGGCTGGAGCAGTATACTTAACTGCTACCAAGAGCGCATTGTCCCCGGCACTATAAACAGATGCCCAGATTGTCTCCAGAGCCCGCACAACACTGAGCACTTGTTCAACTGCCCGAACAGATCAACCTCCCTTAGCCCAATAGACCTATGGCTAAGACCAACTGAGGTGGCAGAGTTCCTCCAACTCCCAACCCCAATTCCACCGAATGACACACCCCAATAAAACCCCAATAAAACCCAACAAAACCCAATAACCCAATAAACCAATTAAAACTAATTCTCTCAACTATTACTATTACTATTCTATTACACTTTTAGGAAAGAACTCCCGTCACAAACAGCATCAGAGCTGTTACAACAACAACAACAAACAGTTACCTCAACCGTCGTCTAGCCATAATCAATATTCAAATGTTTTAAAGTCTAACACGACTCTTACTCAACAAAAACCTAATAGTCAATTTTCATACGCTGACATTTTAAAAAATAGCCAGAATACACCGCAAGAATCGGTACCAGCAAACGAAGTTCCAGGCTCTAATTTTAGTCGTATTGAAGCCTCAATTGAAAGCTTAATAAAAACAGTAAATACTTTTACTCACAACATGTCCTGTATGATGCAGGAAATATTGAAAATGCAATCTTCTTTGTTGCAGGTTGTATTGAAAAAACCATGAACTTAAGAATCTGTTTTTGGAACGCAAACGGCATATGCCAACATAAAAACGAAATAGAATACTTTCTTCTGAATAACCAAATCGATGTTATGCTTATCTCAGAAACTCATTTGACCCCCCGAAGCCATTTTAGAATTAGTGGATAAAATTTCTACGAAACCAATGATCCTCGAGGTAGAGCTTCTTGCGGTTTGGGATTCCTAATAAAAACGCGAATAAAACACTACCTGTTGAATGATTTTTGTGAAGATTATCTTCAAGCAACAAACATCTGTATTGAAAATTAATATCAAAAATTTCTAATATCATCTGTCTATTCCCCCCCCCCAGGATTTTCTATTACGGAGAGTCAATATACGGATTTTTATAAATCACTGGGCCCCCGTTTTCTAGCAGCTGGCGACTACAATGCTAAACCCACATTCTGGGGTTCACGTTTATTCACTCCTAAGGGTCGTGTTTTGTTCGACACAATATCAAAAATGGGTTTTCTTGTAGTTTCAATTGGTCAGCCAACATATTGGCTAACAGATCGACAAAAAATACCTGATGTTATCGACTTTGGAATTGTTAAAGGTGTGTTCAGCGTAATGATTGCAGTTGAATAATCTTTGGATTTATCTTCAGACCACTCGCCTCCAATTGTCACTATATACTCGCATACAACTTCATCACCTACATGTAACTTACCAACTACATCTGCACGTACTAATTGGCTGAAATACAAAAAATACCTGAGTGCCCATTGCTATGCCGTTGAGAACACCTTCTGATATAGATGACTCTATTAGGTTGTTTCAAGCACACACAAGCTGCTCTTAATGCTTCTTCAAATCAACCAAGTCAACAAATGCGATTTAACAATATTTTTTCTGTTGATATAGAAAGGCTTTTATCTGAAAAAAGGGAAGCTCGACGAGAATGGCAACGCTACAGATCGCCTCAGCTAAAATTAAGACTTAAGGAGTGTACCAAACAGCTTAGAAAAAATTTACAAACAGCATCCCTTCAAAAATATCTTCAAGAACTAGATGCAACACCACAAACAGATTATTCACTGTGGCGTGCAGCCAGATGACTTAAAAGGCCGGTTATATGTAAACCTCCATTACGAGCTTCAAATGGTGACTGGGCAAGAATTGATGCTGAAAAAGGTGCTCTTTTTGTTAAACACTTAGAAAAAGTATTTACTCCAAATATTTCTGCAGATATTATTGACCTGCCACCAGTCGTCGCTTTACCAGAAATTTCGCTAAGATTTAAAATTGTGGAGATTGAAAAGGCTATTGCAAGCTAAACTCAAAAAAAGCCCCAGGTATTGATAAAATAAGCAACAAAATGCTTCAAGAATTGCCTTTCATTGCAAAACGAATAATACTATTCATCTTTAATAGCATTTTACGACTGCAATACTATCCGGCAGAATGGAAGGTTTCGATGATTACTATGATAACAAAGCCCGGTAAGGATCATACAAAGGTTGAATCCTATTGGCCTATCAGTTTATTGTCCAATATGTCGAAACTTTTTGAAAAGCTGTACATGTGCAACCTGACTCCTATAGTAACTAGAAGTGTATGTATTCCAGATTATCAATTCGGTTTTCGCAGTCAGCATAACACTATTGAACAAACTCACAGACTTGTGAACAGTGATGTTATATGTAGGGAAAAATCCCTACACGTAGGGATTTTCTTCCAAAAAAATTACCGTAGGGAAAAAATGACAGATTTGTTGAAATCATTAAAATGTAGGGACTTTTCAATTTAGCAACCTTCTTCAATTTGGTCTTGTATGAAATACAGCAAATATTACCCCTAAAAGCAGAAATATTCAGAGAAATGGAGTTCTTAAACACTGATATTATATTGGAGAAAAAGGAAATAAAAATGAATTTTCATTTAAAAATATTTCAAAACTTATAAAAGTGGACGCTAATCAATGCGCACGGTAGTGTGCCAGGCCAAGTTCGGCCACACAGTGTGTATATTTACACGAAACCATTCGAGCTGTTTTTACCCCCCTCATAACTTTGCTCCCCCTGATCAAATATAATGAAACTTGAAACATAAGGTCTCCCCATAGAGGTGATCTCACAGGTTAAAAAGTTCTACCATAAAAGCTTACCGAGATATTAAGGTGTGAAAAGTCCATATTTTAGTACATATTCACTGACTCACTCATCAATATTATTGGGCACTTCCAGTAAATCTAGAGAGCTGAAACTTGGTACACAGGTAGGTCTTGGTGAGAAAATAACCAGAAAAATCTGAAAACGGCCACTTTCCTCCCGGGGGGACTAGGGTTCCCCTTCTTTGTAGGGGACACTTCTAGTATAGCTAGAAAGCTGAAAATTGGTACACAGGTAGGTCTTGAAGAGAAATTAACAAAAATAATTTTTAAACGTCCACTTTTCACCTGGGGGGACTTGGGTGCCCTTATTTGTATGGGGCCTTTCCAGTATAACTAGAAAGCTGAAATTTTAAATATTTATACGAAAACAACTTAGAAAAAAGAAGTAAGATCCACACAAAAATATAAATGTGAAAATAAGGCCAAGTTCGTATCCAAAAAGTTTCGGCCGTAAAAAGTACTGAGATCAAAATAAGGACCAAGTTCTTGATAGGTACAATTCCATCTCAGTTCTAGGCAACCTGTAAGTAAAGGTAGCTACTTTATCACTGCGACATGCCAATACAGACAGGGAAAGAAATTTGTCCATCATCACTGATGTTCGCACTAAGAAAAGAAATAATCTAAGTCATAAAATTTTAACTTCAATTTGCATTGTCCGCTCATTTTAACAAGACGAATGTAAAAATTGTTATACCTTCCAATGTACCGAAACTCATTTAAAAAAAATGGTATCCTTACGACATTGTCAGGAAATCACCAGTCAAAACTAACACGAGCAAACAATTTTTTTTAGTATCCTAGCAAATTTCAAAAGTGCAAAATACATATTTTTTATATTGTGAACTAATTGTGATTTTAAATGAATTTATGTATATCAATTGTTTTTATGTTTTTTAAATTTTTGGTTATTTAGTTTTTAATTTATAAAAAAAAGGCTGATTTAATAATTCATAATGTATAACAAGTTTAAATTAAACGTTTATATATTAAACACAAAGTTGCATTGTTCGATATATTATAATGTAAAAGTTATAGGGATTTTTGTAAAGACAATTTTTTGAGCGAGTAGGGAAAAATAGGGATTTTTTAGGTGCTGGGTAAAGACTTCTCAAAAACGTGTATAATATCACTGCTTGTGAATGTTATTAGAGTATCTTTTGAAAAAAAGAAATATTGTTCAGCGCTTTTTATTGATGGCGCACAGGCCTTTGATAAAGTATGGCACGAAGGTCTTGTCCACAAATTAACACAAAATCTACCCGCAAACATCGTCAGGCTCTTAAAAAGCTATCTATAGGAACGAAAATTTGTAGTTAGGGTAGGCAATTTTTCAAGCCCCCCGCAGTCGATTGAAGCCGTAGTCCCTCAAGGCAGTATCTTCGGTCCTTTACTTTATTTAATATATGCATCTGACTTACCGTTAAGCAGTAACATTCACACGTCAACATTTGCTTATGATACGGCTTTTATAAGCGTTCATGAAAATCCTGTAGAAGTTTATTGGTTTTCTTATCTACTATGGTAACATTATTTCTTAAATCTATTTTCTTAATTTTATACGGACCAATAAATCTAAAGCCAGTATAAAGGGTTTTCTGATTAATTTTCTTCTATTATATTTTTACTTTAAAATTTTGTTTTACTTTTTCTTTATTTTGGATTTTTTTTTTTTTTTAATAATAAAATTTTTATTAGAAAAATATATGTTATATTCATAATTTTTATGTTATTAAACTAGTTCAAAATCAAATAACTTTTCACTCTGTACCTTTGACTAAATTGAACGTCTTCTTTAGACTTTTAGGCAAAAATAAAACAGTTTTAAATGATTCTTACTTAAAAATTATTTAGTGGACCAAAAATTATTTTTTCTGTTTTTATATTGTCAACCTTTAACCCTATTTTGAATTTTATGGCAGTAATAAAATGTGTCTCAATAGACTTTTCTAAGTTATTCTGAGAGTTTTCAATGTGTACAATAATTTGAAAAGCTTCAGCAATTTTCTAATCAATTTTGGTTTATTATTTTTGATTTCTGGCATTTTTGACATAATTTAACATATTTCGTTATGTCTTTTATCATATTTTTCCAATAGTAATACCTCTTTATTTTTTCTATTGTTCGATATATTCCACAATGTCCTCCCTCTATCGGATCAGCGTGGTATTTCAGCATTAGATCAAGAATTACTTGAGCATTCTTATCATTTATATTGGTCACCTCATTAAGTAGTAGCGCTACTTTTATGCCCTTTTATTTATAAATTATTTAATTGAGATAAATTCTAAAATTTTCTCGTTAGGTGACATTTGTTTACCGGCCACTTTCTCAAGCCTTGGGAAAAATTGTCCTAAGTCAATATTCCCATTAATGAACATTATATATAATTTACCGGCCACTTTTTCAAGCCTAGGGAAAACTTGTCCTAAGTCAAGATTCCCTTTAGTAAACAGTTTTCTTCTGACGTCATATTGGGCTTTTTATCATTATTTTTGATTTGATGCTGAATATTTTCGGTATTACTTTGTTGTTTTTTTTTTATATGCCATAGATCTTGTTGTAATTTTTAATACTGTAATAATTTTTTTATCTTTTACTGCCACAAAAATGGGTTGTATATTTATTTATGGTGAGTTTTTATTTCTAATATTATTATTTGATTAACTACAGATTTTAGCATCAGGCTATTAATGCCTTCGCTGTATAATTGTGACTTATATCTTAATTTTGCCATATTTAATATATGTATATAGGTCGTCTACACTAATACATTTTTATATTATGTCAAATTATTTTTATTATTATTTTCTAAAACTACTAGCAATATTTCGTCAATACATGTATTACATTTTATCCAAATCATTTGCTCTACTAACATATTTCTTCCGTAGAGCTCTTTTATGCAACAGATATATCTTAAGTAATAGATTTATTGCTGATATAATCACCAATATTAGCATTAGTAGCCATAATGAATTTATTTCTGACTTATGGTCTATGATTTCCAAATTGGTAACCTCGTTTGCACTGGGCTTTTCTAATTTTGATTCTGTTTTGCCCATCTTTTAATTTTATAATATTATTTTTATGTATATTACTTTGTCTTAAAACATTAAAAAGTTAAATTAACTTTAATTATTTTATTCTAATTGTTAAAATTAAATTTAATTTTATTATCTTTAATCCATTATAAAGTTATAATTTTCTTGAAAAATTTAAAAATATTCTTTAAGTGTTACTTTTTGTCTTATTTAATTTTTATTTAAGTAACATTTTGTTTATTTTAATTTTATGAGGCTCTTTTAATAAAAGATTTTAGCCACGAGTTATGTAGAAATCCACAATAATGAAAAAAAAATGTTTGCCACGAGCGGTTAACGCTTACTGGCCCTAGTGTGCGACTTTAGCGCACCACTTTTCTTAAAGGTCATAAATATAAAAAAATATCTATTGTTTTTGTTATTATTGTTTTTTTTGTTGTATTGTTGTCTGTGGTGGCAGTCTTCCTTCTGTTATTTTTGGTGGTGGTATTTTAGTGGAAGATGTTGGCTATCTCAAAGCCCCTTAGGTAGGCGGTCATCTTTCTTTAATAGCCCCTTGGCCAGGCGGACCTTTATTTTCTTCCACAGTCCAATTTTGGGGTGCCTTTTGGCTAGGCGGACCCTCTCTCTAATGTATCTTTGTTGGGGTGCCATTTGGCTAGGCGGAGCCTATCCTTCTTCTGCTCATTCCAAGGTGCTTAGTATTTTACAACACTCTTGGAACTGGCAGGCTGCTCTTGCTTCTTCAGGGTGCAGTTTAGTAGCACTCGCTGAAGGAGACTGGCAGGATCGCCATGTAATAAAATTGTTTTTATTTTATTTAATTTTATTCTTAGAGCTTTTATTATTGGAGCTCCTAAGACTGATGATTTATTAATTGAATTATAAACTAAATGACATTGGCTTATATACTAATTATGAGAATAATTCTTAGGGGTACCTTAACATAAGAGTAAAAGAATAGAAATATATATTATTGTTGGGTAAGCATATTTAGCTTCCAACTATTTATGTATGGCATGTGTTTAAAGTCTAATGAGTGCATACTTAAAAGCAACAGATACTTTGTGTTGCATATATTTAATATGAAACAAATGCAGTGATTCATTTAAGTGCATTGTGCTGCTGCACTTGATTAACCGTACAAGTGTCAAATTACCAACACACAAAATATCTTGCTTGCAGTTTGTCAATGCTTGCATGTTACGGTACTATTGAATCGCAATGCATACTACGCACTGTTGGCCACATGCTACAAAACATGCCCGTCTATACAAATCAACACCGAGACTATACCGCAACACACTGTAGTAAAATATCTAGGCGTTTATCTTGATCGTCGTTTAACATGGAAGTCGCATATAGACGCAAAGTTGACACAAATGAAATTAAAAGCAGCCCAAATGAATTGGCTTATTGGAAAAAATTCTATATTAGGTCTTGACTGTAAACTTTTGTTGTACAACGCGATCCTGAAACCAATATGGTCCTATGTTATCCAGTTATGGGGCACTGCCTCAGCATCAAGTGTAGAAAAAATTAAAAGGCGACAAACAAAATTCTACGTACAATTACTGCAGCCCCCTGGTATATCCGAAATCAGCGAATTCACAAAGATCTTGATGTTCCGTTGGTGAAGACAGTATTTTCAAAACACGCAAAAAATTATATTGAAAAACTAGAATTGCACCCAAATCCACTTGCGCGCAACATTCTAAATTATAGAGGCCACACCCGGTTGAGAAGGAGGGATACTCTTCCTCTCAGCCGTACACGAGAGATGTAAAACATAAAAAATCAACAGTTGGAATTAAAAATTTTGTTTAGCACTGGCTAAATATATATTAATGTATTTTTAGATTTAAGATTTGAAAAACTTATTGATGTTTCAATTTATAATTGAAGATTCAATAAATAATAAAAAAAAAAAAAAAATATATAGGACATGTTGAGAGTAAAGGTATTTACTGTTTGAATTAAGTTATGAATTGAGGCTTCAATACGACTAAAATTTTAACCGGAATCTTCATTTACTGTTACGGTTGTTAGCGCCGTACTCTGCTTGCTTTTTAGAATACTAGCGTATGAAAATTTATTATTAGCTTGTTGTTGAGTACTAGCCGCATTAGACTTGAAATCGTTTGAATATTGATTCTGGCTATTGGACGGTTGAGGTAACTGTGAGTAGTTAAAAGGGGTTTTAGGCTGAGCGGAGGTAGCATTACTTTTTTGTTTGATGAATTCTTAAAAAACGAGTAAAGGGGGCAGCCTCTATAGTTGGCAGTGTGATTTCCGCCGCACTTGCCACATTTTTTCGAATTGGGATCAGCTTTTATTTTATCACAATTAGCGGTACTGTGTAACTCACCACATACAACGCATACTGTAGGAAACCTGCAATAAGTTTTCGTGTGGCCAAATTCTTGGCAGTTCTGGCATTGAACAGGTCCAGCTCTTTCATCTGGAAGCTCAACGGTAACTCCTCGATGCAACAAGTTTTCTAAGTCATTTATTGGATGTGCTTCAGTTTGTTTTTATTTTTATGTCATCTGGCTGTAACTCGACTCTAAATATTATTTGGGGGATTTTTTTTCTCTATTTTTAAAGTTTAAGGCATTTTTCACCTTGAAGCCACTATTTTCAACGCCAGACTTGACCTCTTCTGGATCCACGCTAGAGTCTATACCTTTTATTACGACGGTTAGACTTTTAGAATTCTTTTATTGGTACGTATATAAGTTTTTATTTTTAGATTCTAAATCTAAAACTATGTTCGGTAATTTTTTTCATGAGCTACCTGAATTTTTGTTTTTTTAATGTTTGAAACATTTTTAACTTTGAATCCACTGTTTTCAAGCCCAGACTTTACTTTTTCTGGATCCACGCTAGAGTCTACTTCTTTTATTACGACGGTTAGACCTTTAGCACTCTTTAATTGGTACTTGTAAAAATGTTTGTTTTTTGACTCAAGGTCAGAAACTATTTTTCGGTAATTATTTTCTTGCACTACCTGGATTTTTGTTTCGTTAATATTTCCGCGATTGATTGGAGTTACATAAAACTCATTTTCTCCAATTAATGAGATAAGGCTTTTAACCAGCAAACTGGAATAATTTCAGCCAGTTAACACGTGCAGATGTCAGCGGTAAATCACATGTTGGTTTTGCAGTTGTGTGTGAGTAAATAGTGATAATAGTAGGCGAGTGACCTGAAGACAAATCCAAAGATGCTTCTACTTCAATCATTTCGCTGGGCACACCTTTCGAGATTCCAAAGTCGATAACATCAGGAATTTTTTGTCGATCCGTTGGCCAATATGTTGGCTGACCACTTTAAGCTACATTCAAACCTATTTTTGAAATTGTGTCAAACAAAACACGACCCTTAGAACTGATTAAACGTGAACCCCAAAATGTGTGTTTAGCATTGTAGTCGCCAGCTGATAGAAAACGGGACCCCAGTGTTGTATAAAATGCGGTATATTGACTCTCTGAAATTGAAAACCTGGGAGGAGAATAAACAGATGATATCACAAGCTTTTGATAAAAATTTTCAATACAGATATTTGTTGCTTGAAGATATTCTTCACGAAGGTCATTTAGCAGGTAGTGTTGTATTCGAATTTTTATTAGGATTCCAGAGCCACCACAAGCTCTACCTCGAGGTTCCTTAGTGTCGTAGAAATTATATCCACTAATTTTAAAATAGCTTCGAGACGTCAAATGAGTTTCTGAGATAAGCATAACATCGATTTGGTTATCCAGAAGAAATATTCTATTTCATTTTTATGTTGGCAGATGCCGTTTGCGTTCCAAAAACAGATTCTTAAGTTCTTGGTTTTTTCAATACAGCCTGCAACAAGGTAGACTACATTTTCAACATTTCCTGCATCATACAGGACATGTTGAGAGTAAATGTATTTATTGTTTGTATTAGGATCTCTATCGAGGTTTCAATACGACTAAAATTATGCCCTGATTCTTCATTTGCTGGTGCAGTTTTTTGCGCCGGAGTCTGGTTACTCTTTAAAATATAAGCGTATGAAAATTGACTATTAGGTTTTTGTTGAGTAAGAGTCGTGTTGGACTTTAAAACATTTGAGCATTGATTATGGCTAGACGACTGTTGAGGTAACTGAGGGTAGTTTAAGGGGGTGTTGGGCTAAGTAGCATTTGTTTTTCTGTTCGACGAATTTTTAAAAAAAGAGTAAAGAGGGCAGCCTCTATAGTTAGCAGTGTGGTTTTCACTGCAATTGCCGCATTTTTTTGCCTTGGTATCACCTTTTATTTTGTCACAGTTAGCGGTACTGTGCAACTCACCACATACAACGCAAACGGTAGGCAACTTGCAATAAGTTTTGGTATGGCCAAATTCTTGACAGTTCATGCATTGGATAGGTCCATTTTTTATGTGCCATCTCAACTGTAACTCTTCTGTGTAACAAGTACTTTAGATTATAGATTGGGTGCAATTAATTTTTTTTTTTATTTTCAAGTCACCTGGCTGTAGCTCGACTCTTAAAATAGGTTGGGGGATTTTTTCCCTATTTTTGATGTTAGAAACATTTCTAACTTTGAAGCCATTATTTTCAAGGCCAGATTTAACCTCTTCTGGATCCACAATAGAGTCTATACCTTTTATTACGACGGTTAGACCTTTAGCACTCTTTAATTTGTACGTATAAAAATTTTTGTTTTTTGATTCAAAGTCAGAAACTATTTTTCGGTAATTACTTTCTTGCACTACCTGGATTTTTGTTTCGTTAATATTTCCGCGCTTAATTAGAGTTACATAGAACTCATTTTCTCCAATTAAGGAGATAAGGCTTTTTACCAATAAACTAGAGTTCTGCTCTCTTAAATATATCGGTGGAGGCTTACTAGACCTTGTTGTAGTTGTGTCTTCATCGCCTTGTTCAGATAAAATCGCGAAACGATTTTTAAATTTTTTATAATGTTTTTCCATCTCTGGGAACTTTCGCTGTTGAAGAAATTTGAGCTGATTTTGGACTTCTTACCTTTTTAAAACGGTTATGTATTTATCCATACCTGTTTGAATTTTATTATTATCACTTATTGTACTCACCGGATCTATAATTTTGTGCACATTGGTCACCTTGTTACTAATTGTTTGCGTGTTTGTTTGTACAATTAAGCTGACAAGTTTGCTAAAAGGTGCAATTGTTGTTGCTTCTCGATCAATATTTATGTTTGGAGAGCACGATCGCGCACGAGTAGTTATGTTTTTTGTAAAATTCTGGTTTAATCATTTTTTTTGTCGTCATTAGCAACCAAATTTTTACTACTTGTAGATTTATTGTTGTTATTGTTGGCAGAAGATGAACTCATTTAGAGTTCTCTTTTTTTCTGTTCACTTATGTATATGAGTTTGTGAATGCAAATATATATGTAAATTAGACGCAAGCAAAAATCTTAATAAAACCAGTATAATAATTATTTAATCAATGTTTTGTTTTTATTTTTTTTTTGGGATTTTAACTTTAAATAATTTTTAATATTCAGTTGCGACGATTATAAAAACGCGTCTGTACACTGCGAGAGTTAAAACTGAATGGCTTATTGACAACCACTCCTTTGTCCAGTAGCTCGCTATGGAGCAACAACGGGTGACGAAATCTAAATTTAAGAAAATATAAAATACTGCTGGAGAGCAGGTGGTCCAACTCTACTCTTCAGAAATATTTCTGGAGTTCCCAACGGAAGTCACAGGCAGAAAATAAAAATATTAGTGCGCAGGTAGTCCAACACTACTCACCTACCATTCGCATTGTCTGCTGACAACCAACTTGAGGGTGGTGTTGGCTGAAGTGGTTGGCGCGTTGACTACTAAGCAAACAATGACTTGGGGCCTGGGTTCAAACCCTGGCCAGAGCAAGTCAATCAACATCATTAAAATCTCTAATAACCATTAGTGAGACATTGTATTAAATGTTGTCGGACTATTTAAGCGATGAAGGCATAGCACTGGTCCCTAAAACCTGTTCCGACAGCGATTGATGCTGTTCCAAGCTAATGTACACAACATCGCCCTCCTTCGTCGGCTAGCAGATACATCGGCGAAGTAAAACAATTAATAAAATGCCTGCCAATACAGCTTAACAAAGTTAATGCGTCTACGTAACACCAAAGGCGCCTCGAAAGTGCTATAAAAATTGACATAACGCGCAAAGCAGAGTTCTAAAAGAGTTAAGCCTTCTAAATTTTTCACATCTATCTTCTCTTCCCTATCCCTCTCACTGAGTTCCGGCACAATGCACTGCATACGTAGGGGTCATCCCCTGAGTGCTGGTCCTAATTAAAAAAAAAAAACTCAATTTTATTCTGCGATGTCTCGCCTTTTATACTCTTTTCTTTGAGCACCTATAATACACACCCAACCGAACTTATCCATCTCATGTACAAACTTTGCTTTGCTCATCATCATTTATATGCTTCTGTTGTGTTTGGCACAAATACCACCATAATGTACATATACATTACTTCGACCACGCAAATAAAATATTTTGTGGCTTTGCTGTTGTTCTTGTTGTTGCCTCAGTATTTTTGCCAGCCAGTTTCTACTGGTATACAGAACACAAGCAGAATCCCAATATTATAACTTAACAACAGAAGTTATTGTACATTCGTCTTGTTGTTGTTCTTGTTTGTTGCCTGAGTATTTTCTTCCAGCACAAACAAGCACAATCGTAATATGATAATTTAGCAACAGAGACTCGTATACATTCGTCTTGTTGTTGTTATTGTTTGTGTAAAATAAACTGGTTTGTATTACGATGTGATGACACATAATATGCGGAAATATGTAAATAGGGAATGCGGGTAGGTATAACTTACATACTATATATATAAATAAAGTAATAAATAAAATTCCATTTCATAAATTCATATAACTTATATGTAAAGATAATATATAAAAAAAAAACAAAGAGATCCAGTTATAATAATTCATACACAAATAATTCAATTCTCCTTCAAATAATTTGGAGGTTAAGCATATTAATAATTAAAACAAAATCAGACTCAAAATAACAAAACAATAAATCATGCATAGTTTGTGGCATATATGGTGTGATGAAAACGAGATTGTCTTGGAAAAGCGACTTTCATCGTCACAACCATGAAACACTTTGTTCTATAGAGAGGAACCACAGAGACCTTAATGAATTTCTCTTAAATTTCTGCAAGAATGATGAATGAGACAAATGGATCCCTTTCTTCTGCTTCGTATATAACACGACCCCACATATAGACACGAACTATTCGCCTTAAGAGCTAGTATTTGGAATATTACCGAACTTTCCTAGCGATGATATTCTGACTTATAAACCGCTCTATAGTACAGAGAACTATGCTCAAGAATTGAGGAGCAGATTGCAATTTTCGATAACAAAAGCCAGAGAATATTTGGAAAATTCAAAACAAAAAGAATAGACCAATGCATAAAAAATAATCCCTTAAATTTGAAAGAAGGAGATTTATTATTAATTCGCAAGTTTAACAGAAAGAAAAATCAGGCACCATATCATGGTCCTTACAAAATAATAAAGAGAAAAGGTGTAAACTCAATTTTAGACGTAAGAAATGAATTAAATGAGTATCATAACAATAATTTAAAAAAATATTAAAATATTCACTTATCAAAGAAATTTTTAATTTTTCAGGCTTAAGTTAAAAATTTCTTTGATTAAACATCACTCAGTTCGAATAAAAACTTCACAAAAAAAAAAAATATTCACTTATATAAAAAAAACACAAATTTTAAAATTTTATTTAAGAAATTGTAAAATTTTTTTTAAGGGACATGGTGTAGTGTGTTGTAACGACACGTTTTTCCGCTCTGATGCCGGGATAACTCAGCGGTGTCCAGTGTCGTACATAAAATAAGGGTGGATTTGATTAAATATGGTCGATGTCACCGTCTGGTAAAAATTTGCCCGTACTTGTAATGCGGTAATCCGGCTATGTGATGAATGTTCTTGAATAGTATCTGCCGGAGCCCCAGGAAGTGCCTGTAGAGGATCGAAATACGCCAAACCACTAAAGACCACCCCGCGGTACGACTGGGGTACTTGGGAGAGTATGATTTCCAGAGAAACGGAATACACCGTTCCTTCAGCTGGTACTCCCCAAGATATAACGGCACACGACTATTCTTTCGCTCCCACCACACCAGGGATACCTATCTGATGAGTGATATTTCTCTTGGTTCGGAATACACCTCGCCACGAGACTATATCATTCACGACTTATGGCCTGTCCTATTTTTTTTTCTGTCGTACCTCTATTGTAAGAAATACGCCTAACAATATTGCTACTTGTTTTATTGTTCTTATTGCGGAATACACCGAAAAATACCAACCTTCTCGTCCAAAGTCAAACACCAACTGCCGTGCTATTCATTGTGCGTCGCCTTTTATAGTAAATCCCTGCCTATATACTAGTTAATGTATGCATGTGTATGCGCGCATATCAGCCAGCATGTGTTTAAGTTTTTATAGTGAGGTACAAGTAATACAATGTACACACACACAAACGATCAGCATGACGACAAGCAACCAGCTCGTTGTGTGTTTACTTTTGTTATGGCGAGACACAAGCAATGAGATATATAAGCACAGAAGAAAAAAAATATTCCTTGAAGAAGCTAGCAATTGAGATAGCGAAATATCGGAAAAATAAAAAGTTATTGCCACTGTTACTTTTATAAAAAGACCTTGTGCTTGATATTATTATTAGAAAAATATTAACACAAAGTTTATTTACTCACCCCGTCTAAAATCCTTACAACATGGTTTGCAGTGGCTAATCACATTTTTTACTAGAATTTTGAGTATGAAAATAGAAAATTCACACTGTACAATTCTGCACATTTGACTGCATTGAGCATGACATAAAAATGTATGTAAATGAGCCAGATATATTTGGAAAAAACGTGATTTTCCAGGTAAAATTATTGGGTACATTCCATTGTAAGGAAGTAATGATAAATATAATCTCCCATTCACTCTTAGAACCAAGTTCGAGTCTAGAAACGGATTTAAAGTTTTGAGCGGACTTTTGTGCGAGTTTGACATCTTATAAATACTGTTGCACAATAATGTGATTTAGAAGTATCTGAGAACCCATTAATTTGTACGCTGTCTTCTGGATAATATTGTAGATAATATTATGGTATGGTAATTGAGTTTACTTTAGAAAAATTTTTTATTTTTATTAATTTACAAGATTTAATACATACATAAAAAATAAAAGTACTAAGTATAAGCTATAGCAACGAGGCCTTAAGCTTTAGGTAATATTTACAGATTTGCGCATTTATCTTAATTAGTTTTAGCTATAAATCCTTAATTATAGTAATATACTATTACTATTTATACTAACTTATTGGTATATAAATATACTTATATTTACAGATCTAGATATTTACATTGTTAACTAAATTTTATTGTAAAGTTTAGTAGATTTTAAGAATTGTGATATTTTTTTAATGGAATTTTCTGTTGGTGACGAAAGTAATGTGATGGGGTTTACTTGAGAGAAATTTTTTTGCCTGTGTTGTTTAAATTTTGGGCAAATAGAAAGAATACTTATGTGATATAGTAAGCAAACTAGTATTATCACAATCGCATACGGGAGGGTTAGACCCTTTAATTATGTAATTGTGGCTAATTATAATGTGACCTAAACGGAGTCTTATGAATTTTATTAAATATGTACTGTTTATATCAGAGTCGTTGTGTGAAAAAGTGTAAATATTGTTGTGGTTGACGTTAATTTATTTGTACCAAATATTTGTTTGATTCCAAATATTTCGTAGGTAATGATGTTTAGTAACCTCGTTTGCATGCTTTTTAATATCTGAAAAACTTCTATTGTCAGTTACCAATCTTAGTGTTTTTATCGCCTGTTATACAAGAGTGGCCAGGTACCCAGATGATAAAATATTTAGGAAAGTGTTCAATAAGGGAGTTTCGAATACTAGCAGCACAAAAGTTGTTGTTATTTATGTTAGTAATGGCTGTTATTGAAGAAGTCAGTGCAAATAGCATACATCCGTGATTTTTTACAGTTCTCAAAAGCTTTATAAATTGCTTTTACTTCGGCGTAGAATACTGAGCTGTAAGAAAGCATTGTTAATTACCTTGTCCTCTATTGCTTTAGATCCGTCTGTATATATAGAGCTACTCTGTTTGTATTTATCTAAAATTTCCCGAAATAATATACTATATTGCATTAATGCTGTACTATCTTTTTTATACAATGAAAGAGTCCTCGCGATACATTGCGGTTTCAGTAGCCCGGGGGGCGTGTTAATCTACAGGGTCTGAGCAATTTTGTTGGCAATTCATTGAACTGATAACTCATATAATGCCGATTGGATTTTTGACGTTTTCTTATTTTATAGTAACTTTAAAAAAATTTTTTTAGTATTGTGTCATGACATGACATTAGAGATTTAATAAATTTGCTTGACTCGATTTCATAAAGGTGTTCCAAACTGAGAAAATTTGATTCATACATTATATTATTGATTGGGGTTGCTCGGAGTGCACTAAGTGCGCAGTGAATGTTAGAATTGAGGATAGTTTTAATTTTTTTTAAAGAAGTTTTAGATGTGCTGCCACAAATAAATAATCTATATCTAAGGGCAAATTTTTGACTGCATATTTAAAAAAAGTACTTAATTAATAATTAAATGAACAACCTTGTGTATTTAAATATTAATTAAGATATACGAATTTCCATATGTTTTTGACTGCTTGTTCTTCTTATATAAAATAAAGCCAATAAAATATTTGTGGCTGTTGGCAAATTGCATAAAATGTGATCTTGCTTTGTCGCTATTAACCGTTTAATCATATTGAAAGTTGCTTTTATTATATTAAAACATTTCACCAGTTCTTAATTATTCTTATTGTTAGCTAAAATAAAAATCTATTTTTTTGGATTTTTATACCCTTCACCAAAAATGGTAAGGGTATTTATAGGTTTGTCATTACGTGTGTAATTTCTACAATATTTATATGAGGTCCATATAGTATATATATACTGGATCCTTATAATTAAAAACATTTAACTGAGCCCTGTCCGTCTGTCCGTCTGTCCGTCTATCCGTCTGTCTGTACGTGAAATCCA
The DNA here is from genome assembly GCA_947311025.1 of Lypha dubia. NCBI lineage: Eukaryota > Metazoa > Arthropoda > Insecta > Diptera > Tachinidae > Lypha > Lypha dubia. The sequence continues at coordinate 90,271,046 of OX371260.1, read as the reverse complement.
TTTTCTGAAGACACAAGAAGAGCTAGAGAATTGTTTCTTAAAGTAAAATGTAGGGATTTTTCTAAGGATGCTTCGTATTGAAAATCAGCAAAAATAAAAGTATCGATTCTGAAATGGATATATATACAAATAAATGAAGATATATATATATTCACTGCAGAAATAAATTTATAAATACACTAGGTGCCTCAGTAGTATTGAATACGGGGTCACGCGCATTGAATATGTGTCAGAGACAATAATTCAACACACGACCCATCGTGCTACTGAGGCTTGTTAGTTCTTTGTGTATATTACCTTAATAATAACTCAACGTATTTTTTCGTACAACCCCCTTTTTGTCACACATCTAAGCATGTGTGTATAAAAATACAAGGCATTTGCTTTTGAAAGATCACACACATTCAAATCGTTATTTGCTTTTACATACCAAGCAATATTCTACACACATAAAAATTTCAATTTTTTTTTCACCAAAGCACATTATAAACATAAACATGTATGTATGCACACAAACACTATACAAGTTAGCGACACTGCCTGCCATTAAACTTGCTGAATGCACTAAATTCCCAACACTTCAAAACTAAGTACAACTCAAAGGCGTATCAAATAACATCTTGCGAAATATTTGAATCAACAATTCCCAGAGACGCGTAGACGTAACCCGACACCATATCAGGTTACCACATGCGAATTAAGTTGGTCAGCAGTTTCCACGGTTTGAACTGCAAAACAACAGCAAGCGCAGCGACAGAGCAGAGGGTATAAAATTGGAAGTTAACAACTGGACAGGCAGTCTTAGCCACGGAGCCGTCGCGTTTAATCATTAAATTATTTTTGTCTTATGTTCCAATAAAGTTTATTTCAATCTTTTAGTTAATTTGTGTTCCAATATAATAAAGTTTATTTCAATCTTTTTGTGTTTAAATAAAACAAATTTTATTTCAACTTATTTTTGTTCTAACAAAATTATATTTAATCAAATAATAAAATTGTGTTCTAGTAAAATAGATATTAATTAATTAACAAAAATAAGTGTTTCAATTAGCAGACCGCCGTTGAGGTCTGCATGATATATTTTTTTAGTGAAACGAAATAAAAATTGTTAACTGGCGCCCGAGCAGGGACCGGTATAAAAACAGTGAAGAAAATCTTGCCGCAGTAGGAAGCAGCGGTAGCGAATTTGACAACTACCAGTGTTGCTTCTAAAAAGGACTAACAGGATCCTTCCGGTACCGGTCGTCGCGAACGTTCCGTGTGTTGAGGCTCAAAACTAGCCTTAAGAAAAAGTTAAAATAAAAAAAAAGAAAAAAAATCTAAAAATAAATTTTTTTTTTTTTGAGAAATTAAAAAGGAAAAAATTCCATACATTATTTTTAAGAAAAAAGTTGAAAAAGGAAGAATTCTTACAAAAAATTTCTGAAAATAAAAACTTTTTATTTTTAAAATTTAGAAAAGTCAAAGAATAAAAAAAAAGGGATATAAATCCTAAAATCAAAATTGAAAAATTCTAAAAATAAAAAAGAGAATACTTAAAAAAATTAAATAGAAAAGTCAAAGAATAAAAAAAAGGGATATAAATCCTAAAATCAAAATTGAAAAATTCTAAAAATAAAAAAGAGAATACTAAAAAAATTAAATAAAAAAAAGGAAGAAAATTTTTTACTAAGAATAAAAAAAAGGGTTCAGTGAAAAAAGGGAATAAAGGTTTTCTTATATAAAAAGTTCTAATCAAATATTTTTGTGAAAATTTTGATTTGTGGTTGTGTGTGTGTATTTCCTGCAGCCTCGAACGGATTATGCTTAGCGTATTTTTTCTGTAAGTAGACAACCCTTTCTTTTTTTTTATATATATACATAAAATATTTGTTTGAAATGGAGGATTTAAAAAAATCTGTGACGGAATTGTCGGGTGCTGTAAATGCCCTGATAAACAATATCAGGAGCGTAGAGTTGCGCCTGGGTAGTATTGAACAAACAAATGGACAAAACACTCAAGCCTTGAATACGCTCAATAGTGGAGTCGCCAGTATGTCACAACGAGTGGAGGGAATAGAAGGAAGGATCGTTACGTTAGAGGTATCACCTTGTGATGTTATGGCGACATCCCCTCCAGTACGGACAAGGGCTCCATCGACAGAAGAAGAATTAACGGCAATCACCCGATTGCCAGACACTGTGAAGGAGCTCCAGGTTTTCGAAGGTGACCCAACTGAATATGTATCCTGGATCCAAAACGTCCAAGATATATTAGCGGATTATCAGGTTATAGAGGGTAAACCACTGTATCGCGCAATTTTGAAAAGCATTCGTAACAAGGTGCGAGGGGGTGCAAACGCGGCACTAGTTTCCTACAACGTATCTACCTATGATTGGCCAGGTATAAAGAGGTGTCTATCGTTGCACTACGCCGATAAGCGTGACGTAGGGACACTCGACCATCAGCTAGGACAACTAGCACAAAGGGGCCGCACTGTGGATGCATTTTACGCAACGGTTAACCACCAATTTGCCCTGATCGTAAATAAATTGCAGACAGAAACTTACTCGACCGAAACTATAGAGGCCCTAATAGAAACCTATAGGAACAAGGCGCTGGATGTGTTCATCCGGGGACTGGATGGAGGACTTTCCACTCTGTTGCTGGTCCAAAAGCCAAGCACCTTGCCAGAAGCATATAAAGCTTGCTTAACTCTTCAAAATATGACTGTCAGGTCACAGTCCATCCATACGGTAACCGCACCAAATATGATTCCTGTTCCAGTAAATCACATGCCAAAAGTATACACAACAGCAAGGCCTGCGCCACAGGCAAATAGTTATATAAATTACCCGCATCCCAATAGGGAAACATTCGTACCTATGGGGGGACAAAATTTTGTTAGGAGCCATCAATTCCGCCAAAATTTACCACCACCGCGTCCAACCGCTCTAAAACCTCAGGAAAAGATGGAAGTTGATCCATCTGATCAATCGAGGCAAGTGAATTACATGAACAGGCAACCGCAGCGGAACAATAACTTCAAGAGGCGTGCGAATTCGGAGAATCTGCCAAGAAAGCAGCAGCGTCTATATCACATGCAGCTTCCCGAAGTTACAGATGAGGACGAGCAACCATTTACGGCGGAAATCCAACCGAGCTTGTCCGGTGAAGTGACGGAACTGGAAGAAACAAATATGTCTCCAAATTTTATGGCAGATGCCTCTCCGGCGTTCCTTATATAAAATACATAACGAAGGAGGGCAAATGCCTACGGTTCCTCGTAGATACGGGGGCCAACAAAAATTTTATTTCTCCACAATTTATAGATCAAGCATCAAAACTCAAAAACACACTTATCGTACAATCCCCTGGTGGTAATCTTTCAATAGATAAACAAATTTCTGGAAATTTTTTTAAAGAATGCAAAATCGATAACAATATTACCTTCTATGTACTGCCAAAACTTTTCGACTTCGACGGTATCATAGGAGACGACACCCTCCGCCAGATTGGAGCAGTAGTAGACAGACGGGATAATATCCTTATTTTGGGCAACAATACCCGCATACCCCTTTACACTTGGCAAATGGAAGTAGTAAGTCACACGATTGGCGAAACAATTTCAGATCGCACAAAGAAAAACCTAGAGAAAATCCTGAAGAAGTATAAGCCTTTGTTTGGAGATGTCGTCGGAAATGAAATGGCGCGAAGCAGCATTAGAGGGGAGATTAGAACAACCACGGATGAGCCAATTTACACCAAGAGCTATCCTTACCCAGTCAACATGCGTGATGAGGTGAACAAGCAAATACAGGAGCTCCTAGACAACAACATAATCAGGCCATCGAAGAGCCCCTATAACTCACCCATATGGATCGTCCCCAAGAAGGCAAAAGCCAATGGGGAAAGACAATATCGAGTGGTGATCGATTACAAAAGGCTGAATGCGGTCACCATAGCAGACACTTATCCCATACCCGATATTTCTTCAACCCTAGCCAGCCTCGGAAACGCCGCTTTTTTTACAACACTCGACCTCACTTCTGGATTCCACCAAATCGCCATGAAGCAAAGCGACATCCCGAAAACAGCTTTTTCTACGATGAATGGTAAGTTCGAATTTTTGAGACTCCCATTTGGTCTCAAAAATGCACCAGCTGTATTCCAGCGAATGATTGATGACGTATTAAGAGAGCACATAGGCAAAAAGTGTTATGTGTATATCGACGACATCATCATTTTCGGGAAAGATGAAGCCGACCATTTGAAAAACGTAGAAATTATTTTCCAAACACTCATGGATGCAAATGTCAGAGTAAATCTAGAAAAAACACATTTTATGAGGACCGAAGTGGAATTCTTAGGGTACATTGTAGGAACGGAAGGAATAAAGCCCGATCCAAAAAAGGTGGACGCGATTAAAGGACTCATGCCGCACACCAACCTCAAGGAATTAAAGAGCTTCTTGGGTATGACCTCATATTACCGCAGGTTCATCAGAGACTACGCTAAGGTAGCAAAACCTCTAACCAACCTCACTCGCGGGGAAAATGCGCAGATCAAGGCTAGCCAATCCAGAAAAGTGGCAGTGACACTTAATGAAGAAGCCTTAAAAGCATTTGAAGATTTAAAAATAATGCTAACCACTGCTGAAAGTTTATGTTTCCCTGACTTCGAAAAACCCTTCAATCTGACCACTGATGCCTCGAACTACGCCATTGGTGCTGTGCTATCGCAAGGGGAGATTGGGAAACACAGACCCATTGCCTTCATTTCCAGATCGTTGAGCAAAACTGAAGAGAACTACGCTACCAACGAAAAAGAAATGTTGGCTATCGTGTGGGCACTAGACAATCTCCGAAACTATCTTTATGGCGCAAAAAAGATTAAAATTTATACAGACCATCAACCGCTTACCTATGCTTTGGGTAATCGGAATTTCAACGCGAAATTGAAAAGATGGAAGGCTCGCATTGAAGAATATAGCCACGAATTGATTTACAAGCCAGGTAAATCAAATTATGTGGCTGATGCACTATCGCGTCTAAAGACCCAAATCAACCATCTAACTTCAGGCACGGATACTGCTAGCGAGGGTGCCGACTCAAAAACCGATACCGCATCGGAAGGACTCGCGAGCAATTCGGCAACAGAATCGGCATTCGAGGGTCGCGACGAGGAACGGGCAACTAATAACGAACCAAGTGACAGCGATACTGTAGCAACAATGCATAGCGCGGAAGAGGATAGTTCAGAATTTATACCACACGTAGAAGCCCCCATTAACGTTTTTCGAAACCAACTGGTGTTTAGAGGAACCACACACGCCTATGAAGAGCCGCATCCTGGATACACACGCCACTACATCCCCATCAGTAGCCTTTCCAGGGAGCAGCTGACAGAAATACTGAAGGAGAAACTCAGACCAAACATACTTAACGGGATTAAAATGCCCGAAGAAAAACTCGCACTTTTTCAAGATGTGTTTCGCGATCATTTTTCAAAGTACAAAGCAAGAATTACACAAAGAACTGTTGAGGATCTCAGGAATATTGACAATATTCTAGAGATAATAGCCAAAGAACATAGAAGAGCTCACCGAAATATCGCTGAAAACAGGCAGCAAATTTTGGAAAAATACTATTTTCCCAGAATGAGCAGTCTGATCCGGAAATTCGTGGCAACGTGTGATGTTTGCAAGCTAAATAAATACGACAGGCATCCATCCGTACCTCTGTTACAAGCAACCCCGATACCGTCATACCCCTGCGAAATCCTTCATATCGACATTTTTGAAATTCAGGGTGAGAAGTTCATTTCATGTTTAGACAAATTTTCTAAGTTCGCCAAACTCTTCCATATAAAAAATCGGTCGACGCTGCATCTGCGCGAAAAAATTATAAAACTAATGCATTATTTCACAGCTCCAAAAGTTATAGTTACAGATAATGAAAGTGCTTTTCTGAGTCCAATAATTCAAAACTTTATTAAAATTTTGGGAATCCAGCTGTACCGCACACCATCGCAACGCAGCGAGGTAAACGGGAGGTAATAAGCCTTCTAAATTTTCAACCTCTATCTTCTCTACCCTATCCCTCTCCTAAAGTTCCGGCACAATGCATTGCATACGTAGGGGTCATTCCCTGAGTGCTGGTCCTAATTAAAAAAAAAAAAAAAAAAAAAAAAAAATATTGCAGTGGATCGATACAACGACACAATACATACAGCCACCAAAAAAAAACCAAATGACATATTTTTTAATAGATCCGAAAGGATCAACTTTCAAAAACTCTTAAATTTCAAGCAAAAGATCAATAACGACCTCTCCTCGGAGTTAAAAAGAATACAAAAGCTTCAGCTAGAGCGACACAATGCTAAACGCAAAAGCCCAAAAAAATTCAGAAAAGGGCAAACGATTTATGTAGCTTGCAAGCAGAGGAAGGGTAAACAGAAGCCTCTTTACGTAAAAGAGAGGATTTTAAGAGATAATAGGGTCACTGTGTCAACCGAAAGTGGCCGAAGAATTCATAAAAATCATATTAGAAATGAAATTTTGCCAAGCTCTTCTAGCTAAAACGGATTATATAAAATTTACAATAAAACAAACTTTTGTTTTCTTTCCTCTTTCACTGAACCTAACAACTAGAAATTAGAAATGCGCCCGAAAGTGAACTAAAAGCCTCTGCAAATAATGACAATGTCAGGACTCGGGCAGCTCAGCAATGGCATAAGGCTGAGGGGCATCAGTAGTGACATTGCACATTTAAGACAAGCTTTGTTGGAAGTACGGTGACATTACTCAAAAAACCATAAAGAAAAAAAAACCAAATAAAAAAAAAAATCCCTTTTTATATGAGAAAAAGATGAAAATAATTTTTTATGAAAAAATTAAATGAATAAAATACTAACCCCTAGAATTAAAGAAATTAAAAGCGTTTAGCCAGTGGCGGCGTTTCATCTTGAAATTACTAACAAACAAGAAATAATGGTTTAAATTACTAATGAAAGAATATAAAACAAGAAAAAATAAGTTTAAAATTAAAACGTCCAGCCAACAAGCGACGTTCTATCTACTAATACAAATTTTTTTTTTTTTTTTTTTTTAACAAAAAACTAATGCTGCTAACACAATGACTCTATCAAACTAATAATACTAACTAACTAACCCCTAAGAAATAAAAAAAAATATGTATTAACGGACTAATTCCAGATTAACGCTGTTATCAGCAATAGACGCCATGCGCCTTTTTAAATATACAACTCCCATTATCTCCATTAAGGAAGGTAGAGGCTCCATAGTAGACGGTCACTTCAAGATGATGCATGCCGCAAACCTGACGGAGTATGAGTCGGTACTGGACGAAGCACTTACAGCTGCAGCGATACTCAAAGACGCCGATAGGCGCCAAATAATCAAATTTCATCTACAACAAGTGGCAGTACAAATCCGCATGCTGAAAGGCAACATCCTAAGGGAAAGGCGAGCTATCGAATGGTTAGGCTCTGCCTGGAAATGGCTGGCCGGGAGCCCTGATGCTTCTGACTGGAGTTCAATCGTCGACAACAATAACCATCAACATTACGTGAACAAAAAAATTTTCAGCCTAACAGACACTATAGCTAATCGCATGAACCAAATTGTACGAAGAATGGCAAACGAATCTAATGAAGTCGGAGATGAAAGGATAAGCTCGAACCTGCTGAGCAAGGTGCTAGTGCTAAAGGAAGAAGTCCACGAGTTAACGAGAGCATGTCAGATGGCTAAGGCCGGCATAATTAATACCAACCTTCTCGACAGTGAAGAATTAAGGCGAGCAATAGCAGAAGTTGCAACCTTACCATACGTCAACGACATCGATGCTTTGGAATACAGCATGCCTTCTGTTTATACAAATGGCTCCATGCTGCTGTACGTCATATCCATACCGAAAATTAGAGACGAAATCTACAACATGTTAATCGTAAGGCCGTCTATCCAGGATGGCAAGAGAATCGACCTGCCGTTTAAGAAGCTGTTGGTAAATGAAGCCGAAACATATGGTGTCACGAGTGATTGCAGTACGTTTAGCAATTTAACAGTCTGCCAACAAGAAGCCTTAGTAGAACTAGGAAGGGAGGAATGTATCCCCAAAGCTGTTAAGAGGCGGACAAGCTGAATGCATCTACGAGACGAAAACAGGGAGCCTGGTTGAACTCTTAGAGGAAAGTATGCTATTCGTCACGAACTTCAATGGTAGCCTTATATGGGCTGGAGGAAAAGAATACCTAACCGGGACTTACGTGATACAGTTAAACAACGAAACTGTAACACTGAACAACCGTACCTACGCAAGTGTAACTTTACGCACACATTTGGAGGCGCTGCCCGCAGTCCTGTCAAACATAACGAGTGCCAATCATAAAATTAACCTGGAATACGTTCATCAACTTAGCCTACAAAATATCAAGAAACTCGTCCATCTTAATACAAATTTTCATATTTCAATGTTTACTGGAATGTTTGTCATTGTCATCCTAATCACTGCCGTCATCGTCCTAGGCCGAAAAATTTTTTCTCGGACGACTCTACCCCCCATCAGACCAACCTTATTTGGGGACAGCAAACAGTCTCCAGAGAATTTGTCCACCACCAACACCGAGGGTCCCCAGCTTAATTCCGTGCCAATGACGAATCTGCGAGACGCAGATGCTTAAGAGGGGAGGAGTTAGCGACACTGCCTGCCATTAAACTTGCTGAATGCACTAAATTCCCAACACTTCAAAACTAAGTACAACTCAAAGGCGTATCAAATAACATCTTGCGAAATATTTGAATCAACAATTCCCAGAGACGCGTAGACGTAACCCGACACCATATCAGGTTACCACATGCGAATTAAGTTGGTCAGCAGTTTCCACGGTTTGAACTGCAAAACAACAGCAAGCGCAGCGACAGAGCAGAGGGTATAAAATTGGAAGTTAACAACTGGACAGGCAGTCTTAGCCACGGAGCCGTCGCGTTTAATCATTAAATTATTTTTGTCTTATGTTCCAATAAAGTTTATTTCAATCTTTTAGTTAATTTGTGTTCCAATATAATAAAGTTTATTTCAATCTTTTTGTGTTTAAAAAAAACAAATTTTATTTCAACTTATTTTTGTTCTAACAAAATTATATTTAATCAAATAATAAAATTGTGTTCTAGTAAAATAGATATTAATTAATTAACAAAAATAAGTGTTTCAATTAGCAGACTGCCGTTGAGGTCTGCATGATATATTTTTTTAGTGAAACGAAATAAAAATTGTTAACTGGCGCCCGAGCAGGGACCGGTATAAAAACAGTGAAGAAAATCTTGCCGCAGTAGGAAGCAGCGGTAGCGAATTTGACAACTACCAGTGTTGCTTCTAAAAAGGACTAACAGGATCCTTCCGGTACCGGTCGTCGCGAACGTTCCGTGTGTTGAGGCTCAAAACTAGCCTTAAGAAAAAGTTAAAATAAAAAAAAAAGAAAAAAAATCTAAAAATAAATTTTTTTTTTTTTTGAGAAATTAAAAAGGAAAAAATTCCATACATTATTTTTAAGAAAAAAGTTGAAAAAGGAAGAATTCTTACAAAAAATTTCTGAAAATAAAAACTTTTTATTTTTAAAATTTAGAAAAGTCAAAGAATAAAAAAAAAGGGATATAAATCCTAAAATCAAAATTGAAAAATTCTAAAAATAAAAAAGAGAATACTTAAAAAAATTAAATAGAAAAGTCAAAGAATAAAAAAAAGGGATATAAATCCTAAAATCAAAATTGAAAAATTCTAAAAATAAAAAAGAGAATACTAAAAAAATTAAATAAAAAAAAGGAAGAAAATTTTTTACTAAGAATAAAAAAAAGGGTTCAGTGAAAAAAGGGAATAAAGGTTTTCTTATATAAAAAGTTCTAATCAAATATTTTTGTGAAAATTTTGATTTGTGGTTGTGTGTGTGTATTTCCTGCAGCCTCGAACGGATTATGCTTAGCGTATTTTTTCTGTAAGTAGACAACCCTTTTCTTTTTTTTTTATATATATACATAAAATATTTGTTTGAAATGGAGGATTTAAAAAAATCTGTGACGGAATTGTCGGGTGCTGTAAATGCCCTGATAAACAATATCAGGAGCGTAGAGTTGCGCCTGGGTAGTATTGAACAATCAAATGGACAAAACACTCAAGCCTTGAATACGCTCAATAGTGGAGTCGCCAGTATGTCACAACGAGTGGAGGGAATAGAAGGAAGGATCGTTACGTTAGAGGTATCACCTTGTGATGTTATGGCGACATCCCCTCCAGTACGGACAAGGGCTCCATCGACAGAAGAAGAATTAACGGCAATCACCCGATTGCCAGACACTGTGAAGGAGCTCCAGGTTTTCGAAGGTGACCCAACTGAATATGTATCCTGGATCCAAAACGTCCAAGATATATTAGCGGATTATCAGGTTATAGAGGGTAAACCACTGTATCGCGCAATTTGGAAAAGCATTCGTAACAAGGTGCGAGGGGGTGCAAACGCGGCACTAGTTTCCTACAACGTATCTACCTATGATTGGCCAGGTATAAAGAGGTGTCTATCGTTGCACTACGCCGATAAGCGTGACGTAAGGACACTCGACCATCAGCTAGGACAACTAGCACAAAGGGGCCGCACTGTGGATGCATTTTACGCAACGGTTAATCACCAATTTGCCCTGATCGTAAATAAATTGCAGACAGAAACTTACTCGACCGAAACTATAGAGGCCCTAATAGAAACCTATAGGAACAAGGCGCTGGATGTGTTCATCCGGGGACTGGATGGAGGACTTTCCACTCTGTTGCTGGTCCAAAAGCCAAGCACCTTGCCAGAAGCATATAAAGCTTGCTTAACTCTTCAAAATATGACTGTCAGGTCACAGTCCATCCATACGGTAACCGCACCAAATATGATTCCTGTTCCAGTAAATCACATGCCAAAAGTATACACAACAGCAAGGCCTGCGCCACAGGCAAATAGTTATATAAATTACCCGCATCCCAATAGGGAAACATTCGTACCTAGGGGGGGACAAAATTTTGTTCGGAGCCATCAATTCCGCCAAAATTTACCACCACCGCGTCCAACCGCTCTAAAACCTCAGGAAAAGATGGAAGTTGATCCATCTGATCAATCGAGGCAAGTGAATTACATGAACAGGCAACCGCAGCGGAACAATAACTTCAAGAGGCGTGCGAATTCGGAGAATCTGCCAAGAAAGCAGCAGCGTCTATATCACATGCAGCTTCCCGAAGTTACAGATGAGGACGAGCAACCATTTACGGCGGAAATCCAACCGAGCTTGTCCGGTGAAGTGACGGAACTGGAAGAAACAAATATGTCTCCAAATTTTATGGCAGATGCCTCTCCGGCGTTCCTTATATAAAATACATAACGAAGGAGGGCAAATGCCTACGGTTCCTCGTAGATACGGGGGCCAACAAAAATTTTATTTCTCCACAATTTATAGATCAAGCATCAAAACTCAAAAACACACTTATCGTACAATCCCCTGGTGGTAATCTTTCAATAGATAAACAAATTTCTGGAAAATTTTTTAAAGAATGCAAAATCGATAACAATATTACCTTCTATGTACTGCCAAAACTTTTCGACTTCGACGGTATCATAGGAGACGACACCCTCTGCCAGATTGGAGCAGTAGTAGACAGACGGGATAATATCCTTATTTTGGGCAACAATACCCGCATACCCCTTTACACTTGGCAAATGGAAGTAGTAAGTCACACGATTGGCGAAACAATTTCAGATCGCACAAAGAAAAACCTAGAGAAAATCCTGAAGAAGTATAAGCCTTTGTTTGGAGATGTCGTCGGAAATGAAATGGCGCGAAGCAGCATTAGAGGGGAGATTAGAACAACCACGGATGAGCCAATTTACACCAAGAGCTATCCTTACCCAGTCAACATGCGTGATGAGGTGAACAAGCAAATACAGGAGCTCCTAGACAACAACATAATCAGGCCATCGAAGAGCCCCTATAACTCACCCATATGGATCGTCCCCAAGAAGGCAAAAGCCAATGTGGAAAGACAATATCGAGTGGTGATCGATTACAAAAGGCTGAATGCGGTCACCATAGCAGACACTTATCCCATACCCGATATTTCTTCAACCCTAGCCAGCCTCGGAAACGCCGCTTTTTTTACAACACTCGACCTCACTTCTGGATTCCACCAAATCGCCATGAAGCAAAGCGACATCCCGAAAACAGCTTTTTCTACGATGAATGGTAAGTTCGAATTTTTGAGACTCCCATTTGGTCTCAAAAATGCACCAGCTGTATTCCAGCGAATGATTGATGACGTATTAAGAGAGCACATAGGCAAAAAGTGTTATGTGTATATCGACGACATCATCATTTTCGGGAAAGATGAAGCCGACCATTTGAAAAACGTAGAAATTATTTTCCAAACACTCATGGATGCAAATGTCAGAGTAAATCTAGAAAAAACACATTTTATGAGGACCGAAGTGGAATTCTTAGGGTACATTGTAGGAACGGAAGGAATAAAGCCCGATCCAAAAAAGGTGGACGCGATTAAAGGACTCATGCCGCCCACCAACCTCAAGGAATTAAAGAGCTTCTTGGGTATGACCTCATATTACCGCAGGTTCATCAGAGACTACGCTAAGGTAGCAAAACCTCTAACCAACCTCACTCGCGGGGAAAATGCGCAGATCAAGGCTAGCCAATCCAGAAAAGTGGCAGTGACACTTAATGAAGAAGCCTTAAAAGCATTTGAAGATTTAAAAATAATGCTAACCACTGCTGAAATTTTATGTTTCCCTGACTTCGAAAAACCCTTCAATCTGACCACTGATGCCTCGAACTACGCCATTGGTGCTGTGCTATCGCAAGGGGAGATTGGGAAAGACAGACCCATTGCTTTCATTTCCAGATCGTTGAGCAAAACTGAAGAGAACTACGCTACCAACGAAAAAGAAATGTTGGCTATCGTGTGGGCACTAGACAATCTCCGAAACTATCTTTATGGCGCAAAAAAGATTAAAATTTATACAGACCATCAACCGCTTACCTATGCTTTGGGTAATCGGAATTTCAACGCGAAATTGAAAAGATGGAAGGCTCGCATTGAAGAATATAGCCACGAATTGATTTACAAGCCAGGTAAATCAAATTATGTGGCTGATGCACTATCGCGTCTAAAGACCCAAATCAACCATCTAACTTCAGGCACGGATACTGCTAGCGAGGGTGCCGACTCAAAAACCGATACCGCATCGGAAGGACTCGCGACCAATTCGGCAACAGAATCGGCATTCGAGGGTCGCGACGAGGAACGGGCAACTAATAACGAACCAAGTGACAGCGATACTGTAGCAACAATGCATAGCGCGGAAGAGGATAGTTCAGAATTTATACCACACGTAGAAGCCCCCATTAACGTTTTTCGAAACCAACTGGTGTTTAGAGGAACCACACACGCCTATGAAGAGCCGCATCCTGGATACACACGCCACTACATCCCCATCAGTAGCCTTTCCAGGGAGCAGCTGACAGAAATACTGAAGGAGAAACTCAGACCAAACATACTTAACGGGATTAAAATGCCCGAAGAAAAACTCGCACTTTTTCAAGATGTGTTTCGCGATCATTTTTCAAAGTACAAAGCAAGAATTACACAAAGAACTGTTGAGGATCTCAGGAATATTGACAATATTCTAGAGATAATAGCCAAAGAACATAGAAGAGCTCACCGAAATATCGCTGAAAACAGGCAGCAAATTTTGGAAAAATACTATTTTCCCAGAATGAGCAGTCTGATCCGGAAATTCGTGGCAACGTGTGATGTTTGCAAGCTAAATAAATACGACAGGCATCCATCCGTACCTCTGTTACAAGCAACCCCGATACCGTCATACCCCTGCGAAATCCTTCATATCGACATTTTTGAAATTCAGGGTGAGAAGTTCATTTCATGTTTAGACAAATTTTCTAAGTTCGCCAAACTCTTCCATATAAAAAATCGGTCGACGCTGCATCTGCGCGAAAAAATTATAAAACTACTGCATTATTTCACAGCTCCAAAAGTTATAGTTACAGATAATGAAAGTGCTTTTCTGAGTCCAATAATTTAAAACTTTATTAAAATTTTGGGAATCCAGCTGTACCGCACACCATCGCAACGCAGCGAGGTGAACGGTCAGGTAGAAAGATTCCATTCAACAGTTTTGGAAATTTATCGTTCTCTTAAAGCTGAGTATAAAGATCTCAAGCTGAGAGAGCTGTTAAATATTGCAGTGGATCGATACAACGACACAATACATACAGCCACCAAAAAAAAACCAAATGACATATTTTTTAATAGATCCGAAAGGATCAACTTTCAAAAACTCTTAAATTTCAAGCAAAAGATCAATAACGACCTCTCCTCGGAGTTAAAAAGAATACAAAAGCTTCAGCTAGAGCGACACAATGCTAAACGCAAAAGCCCAAAAAAATTCAGAAAAGGGCAAACGATTTATGTAGCTTGCAAGCAGAGGAAGGGTAAACAGAAGCCTCTTTACGTAAAAGAGAGGATTTTAAGAGATAATAGGGTCACTGTGTCAACCGAAAGTGGCCGAAGAATTCATAAAAATCATATTAGAAATGAAATTTTGCCAAGCTCTTCTAGCTAAAACGGATTATATAAAATTTACAATAAAACAAACTTTTGTTTTCTTTCCTCTTTCACTGAACCTAACAACTAGAAATTAGAAATGCGCCCGAAAGTGAACTAAAAGCCTCTGCAAATAATGACAATGTCAGGACTCGGGCAGCTCAGCAATGGCATAAGGCTGAGGGGCATCAGTAGTGACATTGCACATTTAAGACAAGCTTTGTTGGAAGTACGGTGACATTACTCAAAAAACCATAAAGAAAAAAAAACCAAATAAAAAAAAAAATCCCTTTTTATATGAGAAAAAGATGAAAATAATTTTTTATGAAAAAATTAAATGAATAAAATACTAACCCCTAGAATTAAAGAAATTAAAAGCGTTTAGCCAGTGGCGGCGTTTCATCTTGAAATTACTAACAAACAAGAAATAATGGTTTAAATTACTAATGAAAGAATATAAAACAAGAAAAAATAAGTTTAAAATTAAAACGTCCAGCCAACAAGCGACGTTCTATCTACTAATACAATTTTTTTTTTTTTTTTTTTTTAACAAAAAACTAATGCTGCTAACACAATGACTCTATCAAACTAATAATACTAACTAACTAACCCCTAAGAAATAAAAAAAAATATGTATTAACGGACTAATTCCAGATTAACGCTGTTATCAGCAATAGACGCCATGCGCCTAAGGAAGGTAGAGGCTCCATAGTAGACGGTCACTTCAAGATGATGCATGCCGCAAACCTGACGGAGTATGAGTCGGTACTGGACGAAGCACTTACAGCTGCAGCGATACTCAAAGACGCCGATAGGCGCCAAATAATCAAATTTCATCTACAACAAGTGGCAGTACAAATCCGCATGCTGAAAGGCAACATCCTAAGGGAAAGGCGAGCTATCGAATGGTTAGGCTCTGCCTGGAAATGGCTGGCCGGGAGCCCTGATGCTTCTGACTGGAGTTCAATCGTCGACAACAATAACCATCAACATTACGTGAACAAAAAAATTTTCAGCCTAACAGACACTATAGCTAATCGCATGAACCAAATTGTACGAAGAATGGCAAACGAATCTAATGAAGTCGGAGATGAAAGGATAAGCTCGAACCTGCTGAGCAAGGTGCTAGTGCTAAAGGAAGAAGTCCACGAGTTAACGAGAGCATGTCAGATGGCTAAGGCCGGCATAATTAATACCAACCTTCTCGACAGTGAAGAATTAAGGCGAGCAATAGCAGAAGTTGCAACCTTACCATACGTCAACGACATCGAGGCTTTGGAATACAGCATGCCTTCTGTTTATACAAATGGCTCCATGCTGCTGTACGTCATATCCATACCGAAAATTAGAGACGAAATCTACAACATGTTAATCGTAAGGCCGTCTATCCAGGATGGCAAGAGAATCGACCTGCCGTTTAAGAAGCTGTTGGTAAATGAAGCCGAAACATATGGTGTCACGAGTGATTGCAGTACGTTTAGCAATTTAACAGTCTGCCAACAAGAAGCCTTAGTAGAACTAGGAAGGGAGGAATGTATCCCAAAGCTGTTAAGAGGCGGACAAGCTGAATGCATCTACGAGACGAAAACAGGGAGCCTGGTTGAACTCTTAGAGGAAAGTATGCTATTCGTCACGAACTTCAATGGTAGCCTTATATGGGCTGGAGGAAAAGAATACCTAACCGGGACTTACGTGATACAGTTAAACAACGAAACTGTAACACTGAACAACCGTACCTACGCAAGTGTAACTTTACGCACACATTTGGAGGCGCTGCCCGCAGTCCTGTCAAACATAACGAGTGCCAATCATAAAATTAACCTGGAATACGTTCATCAACTTAGCCTACAAAATATCAAGAAACTCGTCCATCTTAATACAAATTTTCATATTTCAATGTTTACTGGAATGTTTGTCATTGTCATCCTAATCACTGCCGTCATCGTCCTAGGCCGAAAAATTTTTTCTCGGACGACTCTACCCCCCATCAGACCAACCTTATTTGGGGACAGCAAACAGTCTCCAGAGAATTTGTCCACCACCAACACCGAGGGTCCCCAGCTTAATTCCGTGCCAATGACGAATCTGCGAGACGCAGATGCTTAAGAGGGGAGGAGTTAGCGACACTGCCTGCCATTAAACTTGCTGAATGCACTAAATTCCCAACACTTCAAAACTAAGTACAACTCAAAGGCGTATCAAATAACATCTTGCGAAATATTTGAATCAACAATTCCCAGAGACGCGTAGACGTAACCCGACACCATATCAGGTTACAGCATGCGAATTAAGTTGGTCAGCAGTTTCCACGGTTTGAACTGCAAAACAACAGCAAGCGCAGCGACAGAGCAGAGGGTATAAAATTGGAAGTTAACAACTGGACAGGCAGTCTTAGCCACGGAGCCGTCGCGTTTAATCATTAAATTATTTTTGTCTTATGTTCCAATAAAGTTTATTTCAATCTTTTAGTTAATTTGTGTTCCAATATAATAAAGTTTATTTCAATCTTTTTGTGTTTAAAAAAAACAAATTTTATTTCAACTTATTTTTGTTCTAACAAAATTATATTTAATCAAATAATAAAATTGTGTT
Organism: Lypha dubia; assembly: GCA_947311025.1. Lineage (NCBI taxonomy): Eukaryota > Metazoa > Arthropoda > Insecta > Diptera > Tachinidae > Lypha > Lypha dubia. The sequence goes on along the minus strand of OX371260.1, from coordinate 90,253,799 downwards.
CTAGTAAAATAGATATTAATTAATTAACAAAAATAAGTGTTTCAATTAGCAGACCGCCGTTGAGGTCTGCATGATATATTTTTTTAGTGAAACGAAATAAAAATTGTTAACTTACATACGTACCAGACAAGTAAACTCTGTGGAAAAAAATGTCGCACAAATATACTCTGATGTATTTATATGTATGTTAAAAATGCTTCTGTATTTATCTTTTAAAATGTTGTATATTTGTCAATTTGTTTTTCATTTTAAAAGTTGAAATATATGTACATAGGCTTGTAACTATATTTGAAAATAATAAACAGGTTATTTTATACATATATATATATATACATATACATAATTGAAATGAGCCGTCGCTAAAAAGTATTTTGTCACCAGTAAAATAACTTTTCATTTATGAGGTGTTTTTTGAAATGTATGTACATACATACATAAGTACCTATGTAATAGGTCAATAACGAAGAATAAATAACTTACATAATTACTATTTGAAATAGCCCTACGTTAGAACAATGAATATTGTTTTAGCCTTCTCGAAATCGATAAACTGATACGTTCTGTTAGGCTGATTGGATAATCTAAGTAAGTACATATGTATGTAACTAATATGTATAAAAGCTACATACATATGTATGTACATATGTATGTGTTTTTAAAAACCCCCTAGTAATTTGAATTTTCATCTAAGCAAGTAGGTATGTACATATGTACCTACTAAGCTTTAAGCTAACTCAAAATAGTGTTGACTTTTCAAATATCAAATTATTACCTACAGTTAAAATAATAGGTAATTATGTGTGTAACAAATAACAATATACATACATACATATGTAGGTACCTACATAGCAATTATATCAATATGTACATATAACAATATCAACTTTAAATCCGTGCTGAAATGAAAGTAACAAGCCAACATAAGGCAAACATATGTATGTACATATGTATGTAAAAATGTGCGTATAAATATAAAACAAAGTTACCCATCAAACCAAAAACTTCGATTTTGTAACGAATTTGAAAGTTTCGATTTGTAAAAATATGTTTTAACAATGTCGTTTAGACTATTCTTAATGTTTTCGTAATCATTTTTAATTGACTAAAGATCTGCACGTGATAAAACACTATTTATCTTGTAAATTTTATTAAATTTTTCATGTTAATTATATTTATCTATTGAACTAAAAATAATACAGTATTTTTCGGTTAATTGACCCTACGGTTAATTGGTTTCCACGCTTAATTGAACCACATGATCGGGCAAAAAAATATTGCATACGAAAACACATGTAAATTTCCTCGGATAATTGAACTCGGTTAATTGATTTTCCCGCTTAATTGGTTCAAAATTCATGTAATCAAAAATAAATTTCCTCTTACTTTTACCCGGTTAATTGCATTATTATTGAAAAATAATCTGGCATTTTTGCACATACATTATTGACATCATTTGTGAAAAAATTTGTGTTCAAGTTTATGTTTTTTTTGTAAAACCAATATATGAATTGTTTTTTATTTAGTTTATAAATTTAATTTTTTTGTAAAACTCATGTGCACACAAATAGTGCATTTAATAGTACATAGTATGTACCTACAATAATAAATACCTGCGATACACATATATGTACATTTTTTTCTGTTACTTGCCTTTTTTTTGTTTAAGGTAAAAAAAAATTATTTTGAAAAACTTAAAGTGCACATATGCGATTTCTTTTAATTCATTAGTATGTAGTTCCAATTATGCGTGATTTCTGTAATTGAACAAATTGTTCAATTAAACGGGATTCTTGTAATTGAACGAATTGTTCAATTAAGCGGGTATCGGCTAATTGGTTCCCCGGTTAATTGAACAAAAAGTTGTGCAAATTTTGATGTGCAATTAACCGAAAAAGACTGTATTAACGAAGTTTACCTGATTTTGCAATACTTACTTAATAATTAAATTTTTTAAAAAAATGTTTCTCTTCACAAACTCAATTTAAAACTTGTAAACATCAAATAGGTATAACTTCAGACATAATACAGAAATGTCTTACGGTAGAAAAACAAAATAAATATTTTGTATTATTGCCCATGCGCCCAACCATACGTACAAATATATATTATATAATTATATGTATGTATATATATATGTATGTATGCCTGAATGTTTTCATAAAAAGGGCATACCCTGCATTTTTAAAAGTAGAATTTTAATCGAAATCGTTAAGTATTTCCCTAACGAAAATCCGACTAAATACTACAGTGGCCACAAGTAATGCAAGAGTTCGCCTTTGACTCTCTCACACATATACATGTAAAAAAAGTGTTTTTAAAGGTAAAATGAGCAGAAGTCAACTAAAACGTTGCATAAACAAAGAAAAAGAACAATTAATTGAATATTTTATAACTATTGAAAAAGAAATTTGATAAATAAACAAATATGTATCAAAAAAAAATTAAATTTCTGTAGTATTTTCATTTAGGAAATATCATTGTTGATCTAACTGGTACATTTTGACTAGAGAAATAGTTGGGAGTTGCTCACCAGTGATCTCATCGGTCTGATCGTGTCAAGTGATTACCGTCAATGTCATCCGTATGTTCAAATCGTCAGTCGAGTGCATTGCTAGTTGTTAGGCTGGTAGTTAGAGGAAATGACTGGTAGCTCGCGAAATAGCTAGACATTCGCTAGCTACGCCGACTGCAGGGTATTTAAAATACTTGCAAACAATAATATTTATACACACAGAAGCAGCATTACATATATATGTAAGTATTTGTGTTGAAAATGTTAATGTTTGTTGAATTTTAAAGTTCTAACTAAGCTTGATGTTGATCTAATAAATATATTTGAGCTATCCATGAATAAATAATAGAAGCTGTCGATGGATGTTGAAAAAATTTCCATTATCTTTATTTTATGTATGTACCTACGTACTAGTAATGTTACGAATACTCGTATTCGATTTTTCGACTATTTGCTTATTTTAATATATTTTTATTCGTATTCGACAAGTAAGTATTTTGTTACCAGAAATTAAACATTTTTCCTTTTATGGGATGTTTGTTTCATATAAATTAGATCATTTCTAAACAAAATATGTTTCAATCAGCAGGTTTTCTTTTAAGCAAATGCAAGCAAGTGCTTTGAGATTGATCAAAAATAATAAATATAAATAACAATTTTTATTTTCAATTAAGCGTTTTTTACATATAAACAGTGCGTTCTTATCCGAATTCGACTTTATACACATATATTTACCGTGTAGTACCTACACCATACCATAGCGTTTTAATTTACTTTAGCAAAAATAAAATTTCGGTTCTGAGTTTTGATTACATATATACAATTTTATAAACCTTTCAAAAATAAATTTAAAATAGATACTTTGTGCTCCAGTATGGAACTAAGGAGTCGCTCACTATAATTCTACCCACTAACCATTGTGCTACAGAGGCTTGTTAGAGTTGAATGTATATTAACTTAATTATAACTTTACGCATTTTTTCGTACAAACCCCTTTTTGTCACACATCTAAGGCATTTGCTTTTGAAAGATCAACACATTCAAATCGTTATTTGCTTTTAACATACCAAGCAGTGCTGCCACGACCAAAAAAATATTACAACCATATATTTTGAAAAAGTTACCAAATGTGAAAAAATAACCAAATTTAATATGCATATTTTATTAACAAAAAATATTTAAATTTATTTAAAGTAGCATTACATACAGTTTATTTGCATTTTATACATAGTAAAATAATAATTGCAAAACAAGAAAACAAAAAAAAAAAAATCATACTAATAGTAAATGAAAAGGAGAAACTTAAATTGAAATCAGTTTTTGTTTATTTGAGCCCTTATTCGTAAAAATAGTTTTTTTTTATAAGAGTTAAACCTGCCAAATGTTTATACAAAATTCATTTGATTGAAAGTTTATAAATTAAAATTTTTTTTGGATAGGATCATTACAATAAACAAAATTTGTACTGCACATTTATAAATAATAAGAAAGGAAAAAAAGAAATTGTTTTTACATATTAATAAATTTCTTATTAATAAGTGAAAAACATAACAAGAAACTTAAATTTAAACAAACTTTTTAAAGTGTTTATTTATTTAAAATAAACAATATTTGTACTTCAGGAAAAAAATGTAATTGTTTTACAAAATTTTTCTTTTAAATCAAAAAATTAATAGATTTACAATTCACAGTATTGAGATTAGAAATTATATACGAATTTTCAATTCATATCTTTGGCAGACCGTAAATAATGGGCAACATTTTGATTTTTGCACAACTGTTTCGATTGGATAATATTGTTAATAGTTTTAAAATCAAGACTATTACGAAATTTGGTTTTGTTTAAATTAAGCTGTGAAAACATTCTTTCGGCTGCAGCAGAACTATGTGGCAATGATAATAAATTTTGTACGAAATAAAAAAGTTGTTCAAAAGTTTTTTCGTTCGTCCCATTTTTGTTTTGAAAGTTGTCAGGTCTAGTTAGATGTGAATCATTGAATATTTTTTGATAACACAGAGCAGATCATTTAGTAGTACGGAGAGGTGTTGACAGTGTTGGGACCCAATCGTACTATGAACAGGTAATTAAAAATTTTCAAAAATTGTTTTCAAAGCTTAACAAGTTATATATATGTATAGTTAAAAAATATTCAAACGAAAAAAACTAACCAAAATGAAAAAATATTCGCATCTCACATTGAAAAATAAAATTACCAATTTTGGTTAGAAATAACAAAAAACGGCAGCTCTGATACCAAGCACTATTCTACACACATAAAAAATTTCAATTTTTTTTCACCAAAGCACATTATAAACATAAATATGTATGTATGCACACACATCGTTTTTAGAACACTATACGTACCAGACAAGTAAACTCTGTGGAAAAAAATGTCGCACACTGATGATTACAAAAATATACTCTGATGTATTTATATGTATGTTAAAAATGCTTTTGTATTTATCTTTTAAAATGTTATATATTTGTCAATATGTATGTGTTTTTAAAAACCCCCTAGTAATTTGAATTTTCATCTAAGCAAGTAGGTATGTACATATGTACCTACTAAGCTTTAAGCTAACTCAAAATAGTGTTGACTTTTCAAATATCAAATTATTACCTACAGTTAAAATAATAGGTAATTATGTGTGTAACAAATAACAATATACATACATACATATGTAGGTACCTACATAGCAATTATATCAATATGTACATATAACAATATCAACTTTAAATCCGTGCTGAAATGAAAGTAACAAGCCAACATAAGGCAAACATATGTATGTACATATGTATGTAAAAATGTGCGTATAAATATAAAACAAAGTTACCCATCAAACCAAAAACTTCGATTTTGTAACGAATTTGAAAGTTTCGATTTGTAAAAATATGTCTTAACAATGTCGTTTAGACTATTCTTAATGTTTTCGTAATCATTTTTAATTGACTAAAGATCTGCACGTGATAAAACACTATTTATCTTGTAAATTTTATTAAATTTTTCATGTTAATTATATTTATCTATTGAACTAAAAATAATACAGTATTTTTCGGTTATTTGACCCTACGGTTAATTGGTTTCCACGCTTAATTGAACCACATGATCGGGCAAAAAAATATTGCATACGAAAACACATGTAAATTTCCTCGGATAATTGAACTCGGTTAATTGATTTTCCCGCTTAATTGGTTCAAAATTCATGTAATCAAAAATAAATTTCCTCTTACTTTTACCCGGTTAATTGCATTATTATTGAAAAATAATCTGGCATTTTTGCACATACATTATTGACATCATTTGTGAAAAAATTTGTGTTCAAGTTTATGTTTTTTTTGTAAAACCAATATATGAATTGTTTTTTATTTAGTTTATAAATTGAATTTTTTTGTAAAATTCATGTGCACACAAATAGTGCATTTAATAGTACATAGTATGTACCTACAATAATAAATACCTGCGATACACATATATGTACATTTTTTTCTGTTACTTGCCTTTTTTTTGTTTAAGGTAAAAAAAAATTATTTTGAAAAACTTAAAGTGCACATATGCGATTTCTTTTAATTCATTAGTATGTAGTTCCAATTATGCGTGATTTCTGTAATTGAACAAATTGTTCAATTAAACGGGATTCTTGTAATTGAACGAACTGTTCAATTAAGCGGGTATCGGCTAATTGGTTCCCCGGTTAATTGAACAAAAAGTTGTGCAAATTTTGATGTGCAATTAACCGAAAAAGACTGTATTAACGAAGTTTACCTGATTTTGCAATACTTACTTAATAATTAAATTTTTTAAAAAAATGTTTCTCTTCACAAACTCAATTTAAAACTTGTAAACATCAAATAGGTATAACTTCAGACATAATACAGAAATGTCTTACGGTAGAAAAACAAAATAAATATTTTGTATTATTGCCCATGCGCCCAACCATACGTACAAATATATATTATATAATTATATGTATGTATATATATATGTATGTATGCCTGAATGTTTTCATAAAAAGGGCATACCCTGCATTTTTAAAAGTAGAATTTTAATCGAAATCGTTAAGTATTTCCCTAACGAAAATCCGACTAAATACTACAGTGGCCACAAGTAATGCAAGAGTTCGCCTTTGACTCTCTCACACATATACATGTAAAAAAAGTGTTTTTAAAGGTAAAATGAGCAGAAGTCAACTAAAACGTTGCATAAACAAAGAAAAAGAACAATTAATTGAATATTTTATAACTATTGAAAAAGAAATTTGATAAATAAACAAATATGTATCAAAAAAAAATTAAATTTCTGTAGTATTTTCATTTAGGAAATATCATTGTTGATCTAACAGGTACATTTTGACTAGAGAAATAGTTGGGAGTTGCTCACCACTGATCTCATCGGTCTGATCGTGTCAAGTGATTACCATCAATGTCATCCGTATGTTCAAATCGTCAGTCGAGTGCATTGCTAGTTGTTAGGCTGGTAGTTAGAGGAAATGACTGGTAGCTCGCGAAATAGCTAGACATTCGCTAGCTACGCCGACTGCAGGGTATTTAAAATACTTGCAAACAATAATATTTATACACACAGAAGTAGCATTACATATATATGTAAGTATTTGTGTTGAAAATGTTAATGTTTGTTGAATTTTAAAGTTCTAACTAAGCTTGATGTTGATCTAATAAATATATTTGAGCTATCCATGAATAAATAATAGAAGCTGTCAATGGATGTTGAAAAAATTTCGATTATCTTTATTTTATGTATGTACCTACGTACTAGTAATGTTACGAATACTCGTATTCGATTTTTCGACTATTTGCTTATTTTAATATATTTTTATTCGTATTCGACAAGTAAGTATTTTGTTACCAGAAATTAAACATTTTTCCTTTTATGGGATGTTTGTTTCATATAAATTAGATTATTTCTAAACAAAATATGTTTCAATCAGCAGGTTTTCTTTTAAGCAAATGCAAGCAAGTGCTTTGAGATTGATCAAAAATAATAAATATAAATAACAATTTTTATTTTCAATTAAGCGTTTTTTACATATAAACAGTGCGTTCTTATCCGAATTCGACTTTATACACATATATTTACCGTGTAGTACCTACACCATACCATAGCGTTTTAATTTACTTTAGCAAAAATAAAATTTCGGTTCTGAGTTTTGATTACATATATACAATTTTATAAACCTTTCAAAAATAAATTTAAAATAAATACTTTGTGCTCCAGTATTGAACTAAGGAGTCGCTCACTATAATTCTACCCACTAACCATTGTGCTACAGAGGCTTGTTAGTGTTGAATGTACATTAACTTAATTATAGCTTTACGCATTTTTTCGTACAAACCCCTTTTTGTCACACATCTAAGCATGTGTGTATAAAAATACAAAGCATTTGCTTTTGAAAGATCAACACATTCAAATCGTTATTTGCTTTTAACATACCAAGCAGTACTGCCACGACCAAACAAATATTACAACCAAATATTTTGAAAAAGTTACCAAATGTGAAAAAATAACCAAATTTAAAATGCATATTTTATTAACAAAAAATATTTATATTTATTTAAAGTAGCATTACATACAGTTTATTTGCATTTTATACATAGTTAAATAATAATTGCAAAACAAGAAAACGAAAAAAAAAATCATACTAATAGTAAATGAAAAGGAGAAACTTAAATTGAAATCAGTTTTTGTTTATTTGAGCCCTTATTCGTAAAAATAGTTTTTTTTTATAAGAGTTAAACCTGCCAAATGTTTATACAAAATTCATTTGATTGAAAGTTTATAAATTAAAATTTTTTTTGAATAGGATCATTACAATAAACAAAATTTGTACTGCACATTTATAAATAATAAGAAAGGAAAAAAAGAAATTGTTTTTACATATTAATAAATTTCTTATTAATAAGTGAAAAACATAACAAGAAACTTAAATTTAAACAAACTTTTTAAAGTGTTTATTTATTTAAAATAAACAATATTTGTACTTCAGGAAAAAAATGTAATTGTTTTACAAAATTTTTCTTTTAAATCAAAAAATTAATAGATTTACAATTCACAGTATTGAGATTAGAAATTATATACGAATTTTCAATTCATATCTTTGGCAGACCGTAAATAATGGGCAACATTTTGATTTTTGCACAAATATTTCGATTGGATAATATTGTTAATAGTTTTAAAATCAAGACTATTACGAAATTTGGTTTTGTTTAAATTAAGCTGTGAAAACATTCTTTCGGCTGCAGCAGAACTATGTGGCAATGATAATAAATTTTGTACGAAATAAAAAAGTTGTTCAAAAGTTTTTTCGTTCGTCCCATTTTTGTTTTGAAAGTTGTCAGGTCTAGCTAGATGTGAATCATTGAATATTTTTTAATAACACAGAGCAGATCATTTAGTAGTACGGATAGGTGTTGACAGTGTTGTGACCCAATCGTACTATGAACAGGTAATTAAAAATTTTCAAAAATTGTTTTCAAAGCTTAACAAGTTATATATATTGTTAAAAAATATTCAAACGAAAAAAACTAACCAAAATGAAAAAATATTCGCATCTCACATTAAAAAATAACATTACCAATTTTTGTTAGAAATAACAAAAAACGGCAGCTCTGATACCAAGCACTATTGTACACACATAAAAAATTTCAATTTTTTTTTCACCAAAGCACATTATAATCATAAATATGTATGTATGCACACAAATCGTTTTTAGAACACTATACATACGTACCAGACAAGTAAACTCTGTGGAAAAAAATGTCGCACACTGATGATTACATATATACTCTGATGTATTTATATGTATGTTAAAAATGCTTCTGTATTTATCTTTTAAAATGTTGTATATTTGTCAATTTGTTTTTCATTTTAAAAATAGAAATATATGTACATAGGCTTGTAACTATTTTTGAAAATAATAAACAGGTTATTTTATACATATATATATATATATATTTTTTTTTAAATTAATATACACAAAGAACTATCTAGCCTCAGTAGCACGATGGGTCGTGTGTTGGATTATTGTGAGCGATTCCTCAGTTCAATACTGGAGTATTTATTTATTTTAAATTTATTTCTGAAAGGGTTATAAAATTCTATATATGTATGTAATCAAAAATCAGAACCGAAATTTTATTTTTGCTAAAGTAAATTAAAACGCTATGGTATGATACAGGTGTAGGTACTACACGCTAAATATACATTTGTGTATATATATATACATAGGTATATATGTATTTTTCGGTTAATTGCACATCAAAATTTGCACAACTTTTTGTTCAATTAACCGGGGAACCAATTAGCCGATACCCGCTTAATTCAACAAATCGTTCAATTACAAGAATCCGCATAATTGGAACTACTAATGAATTAAAAGAAATCGCATATGTGCACTTTAAGTTTTTCAAAATAATTTTTTTTTTACCTTAAACGAAAAAAATGCAAGTAACAGAAAAAAATGTACCTATATGTGTATACGCAGGTATTTATTATTGTAGGTACATACTATGTACTATTAAATGCACTATTTGTGTGCACATGAGTTTTACAAAAAAATTAAATTTATAAACTAAAAAACAATTCATTTGCAATTAACCGGGTAAAAGTAAGAGGAAATTTATTTTTGATGACATGAATTTTGAACCAATTAAGCGGGAAAATCAATTAACCGGGTTCAATTATCCGAGGAAATTTACATGTGTTTTCGTATGCAATATTTTTTTGCCCGATTATGTGGTTCAATTAAGCGTGGAAACCAATTAACCGTAGGGTCAATTAACCGAAAAATACTGTATACATAATTGAAATGAGCCGTCGCTAAAAAGTATTTTGTCACCAGTAAAATAACTTTCCCTTCTATGAGGTGTTTTTTGATATGTACATACATACATAAGTACCTATGTAATAGGTCAATAACGAAGAATAAATAACTTACATAATTACTATTTGAACTAGCCCTACGTTAGAACAATGAATATTGTTTTAGCCTTCTCGAAATCGATAAACTGATACGTTCTGTTAGGCTGATTGGATAATATAAGTACATACATACATATGTACCTAATATGTATAATAGCTACATATTTCTACATATTTCATTTAAAAATATTTCTCGAATAATTTGCACAGACAATTTGCAAAAACATATTAATTTATATATATATGTATGTACATATATGTGTGTATGTTAAAAATGCATTTGTATTTAGAAGTAAAAAATATGTGATTTGTTTTTCATTTTAGATTCCTTTTAAACTCAGTGAGAAAAAAAGTAATGCTAAAACATGCACACATACTGCTTACAGTATTATCAAAGGATATTAACAAAGGATATACAGGCTTATTATATTCTGCGAATCATATATATATGCATTGGTGAAGGGTATATAAGATTCGGCACAGCCGAATATAGCACTCTTACTTGTTCTTTATTTGTTCTAGTCAGCTGTTTAGGGAAATTGTGTGAAATTTTTAATTTTACGTGGTGTTACCATATTTTTTATCATAATTAAATAAATATAGTTTAAAAAAACTAAAAAACACGCTTTTATAGCATATGTAACTAAAAAAAAAAAAAAATAAATGTAATTAAGGAAAACTAAAAAACATGTTTCTGAAGAACATCGAACTAAAAAGTTAAAAATAATTTTCAAAATAAAAATAAAACAAAAATCATTTTCAAAATAAAATTAAAACAAAAATGAATGAAAAAATACTAGTATTATTGAGAAAAAATCGTGGGCGCTTGAAATACAAGAATTATGGCACATATTTCCCACCACATTGGGGGATGTGTGTACTAAAAATTTTATTAAATAAATTTAATATTCGACTTTTTACTATATTTGGGGATTGTTTAATCATAGTGTAAGCAATTCTATCCAAACCAGGTGATTTTCCCCTGAATCTATGTAAAGTAGATAAAAATTCAATATGATTGATATCTTGTTCTATTACGAGTAATTTAGCTTTTTGGTTTGGGCATATGTTACGTAACATATACATGAAATTTGATTTGTTAAAATTTTTGTGGAAAACATTCATTTACTGCATAAATAGACCAGAATCGTCCTAAGCCGTTAGCAATATCGGACGGGTTAGTTAGCTTGAGGCGCTCAGCGCCAAAACGGCCTAACCCTCATTTTCAAAAAAATCAAACTGACTGTTATACTACCTGCTGAAAACTGCAATAGGGAGTTTCTTTAGTATTTATTTCAAAGGTTCCGGTTAGATCAGCATTTTTTTTTTTTTTTTTTAATTTTATTATTTATTGAATCTTCAATTTATTTGAAACATCAATAAGTTGTTCAAATCTTAAATCTAAAAAAGATAAATTGGTACGTATAAAAGTTTTTATTTTTAGATTCTAAATCTAAAACTATGTTCGGTAATTTTTTTCATGAGCTACCTGAATTTTTGTTTTTTTAATGTTTGAAACATTTTTAACTTTGAATCCACTGTTTTCAAGCCCAGACTTTACTTTTTCTGGATCCACGCTAGAGTCTACTTCTTTTATTACGACGGTTAGACCTTTAGCACTCTTTAATTGGTACTTGTAAAAATGTTTGTTTTTTGACTCAAGGTCAGAAACTATTTTTCGGTAATTATTTTCTTGCACTACCTGGATTTTTGTTTCGTTAATATTTCCGCGATTGATTGGAGTTACATAAAACTCATTTTCTCCAATTAATGAGATAAGGCTTTTAACCAGCAAACTGGAATAATTTCAGCCAGTTAACACGTGCAGATGTCAGCGGTAAATCACATGTTGGTTTTGCAGTTGTGTGTGAGTAAATAGTGATAATAGTAGGCGAGTGACCTGAAGACAAATCCAAAGATGCTTCTACTTCAATCATTTCGCTGGGCACACCTTTCGAGATTCCAAAGTCGATAACATCAGGAATTTTTTGTCGATCCGTTGGCCAATATGTTGGCTGACCACTTTAAGCTACATTCAAACCTATTTTTAAAATTGTGTCAAACAAAACATGACCCTTAGAACTGATTAAACGTGAACCCCAAAATGTGTGTTTAGCATTGTAGTCGCCAGCTGATAGAAAACGGGACCCCAGTGTTGTATAAAATGCGGTATATTGACTCTCTGAAATTGAAAACCTGGGAGGAGAATAAACAGATGATATCACAAGCTTTTGATAAAAATTTTCTATACAGATATTTGTTGCTTGAAGATATTCTTCACGAAGGTCATTTAGCAGGTAGTGTTGTATTCGAATTTTTATTAGGATTCCAGAGCCACCACAAGCTCTACCTCGAGGTTCCTTAGTGTCGTAGAAATTATATCCACTAATTTTAAAATAGCTTCGAGACGTCAAATGAGTTTCTGAGATAAGCATAACATCGATTTGGTTATCCAGAAGAAATATTCTATTTCATTTTTATGTTGGCAGATGCCGTTTGCGTTCCAAAAACAGATTCTTAAGTTCTTGGTTTTTTCAATACAGCCTGCAACAAGGTAGACTACATTTTCAACATTTCCTGCATCATACAGGACATGTTGAGAGTATATGTATTTATTGTTTGTATTAGGATCTCTATCGAGGTTTCAATACGACTAAAATTATGCCCTGATTCTTCATTTGCTGGTGCAGTTTTTTGCGCCGGAGTCTGGTTACTCTTTAAAATATAAGCGTATGAAAATTGACTATTAGGTTTTTGTTGAGTAAGAGTCGTGTTGGACTTTAAAACATTTGAGCATTGATTATGGCTAGACGACTGTTGAGGTAACTGAGGGTAGTTTAAGGGGGTGTTGGGCTAAGTAGCATTTGTTTTTCTGTTCGACGAATTTTTAAAAAATGAGTAAAGAGGGCAGCCTCTATAGTTAGCAGTGTGGTTTTCACTGCAATTGCCGCATTTTTTTGCCTTGGTATCACCTTTTATTTTGTCACAGTTAGCGGTACTGTGCAACTCACCACATACAACGCAAACGGTAGGCAACTTGCAATAAGTTTTGGTATGGCCAAATTCTTGACAGTTCATGCATTGGATAGGTCCATTTTTTATGTGCCATCTCAACTGTAACTCTTCTGTGTAACAAGTACTTTAGATTATAGATTGGGTGCAATTAATTTTTTTTTTATTTTCAAGTCACCTGGCTGTAGCTCGACTCTTAAAATAGGTTGGGGGATTTTTTCCCTATTTTTGATGTTAGAAACATTTCTAACTTTGAAGCCATTATTTTCAAGGCCAGATTTAACCTCTTCTGGATCCACAATAGAGTCTATACCTTTTATTACGACGGTTAGACCTTTAGCACTCTTTAATTTGTACGTATAAAAATTTTTGTTTTTTGATTCAAAGTCAGAAACTATTTTTCGGTAATTACTTTCTTGCACTACCTGGATTTTTGTTTCGTTAATATTTCCGCGCTTAATTAGAGTTACATAGAACTCATTTTCTCCAATTAAGGAGATAAGGCTTTTTACCAATAAACTAGAGTTCTGCTCTCTTAAATATATCGGTGGAGGCTTACTAGACCTTGTTGTAGTTGTGTCTTGATCGCCTTGTTCAGATAAAATCGCGAAACGATTTTTAAATTTTTTATAATGTTTTTCCATCTCTGGGAACTTTCGCTGTTGAAGAAATTTGAGCTGATTTTGGACTTCTTACCTTTTTAAAACGGTTATGTATTTATCCATACCTGTTTGAATTTTATTATTATCACTTATTGTACTCACCGGATCTATAATTTTGTGCACATTGGTCACCTTGTTACTAATTGTTTGCGTGTTTGTTTGTACAATTAAGCTGACAAGTTTGCTAAAAGGTGCAATTGTTGTTGCTTCTCGATCAATATTTATGTTTGGAGAGCACGATCGCGCACGAGTAGTTATGTTTTTTGTAAAATTCTGGTTTAATCATTTTTTTTTGTCGTCATTAGCAACCAAATTTCTACTACTTGTAGATTTATTGTTGTTATTGTTGGCAGAAGATGAACTCATTTAGAGTTCTCTTTTTTTCTGTTCACTTATGTATATGAGTTTGTGTATGCAAATATATATGTAAATTAGACGCAAGCAAAAATCTTAATAAAACCAGTATAATAATTATTTAATCAATGTTTTGTTTTTATTTTTTTTTGTGATTTTAACTTTAAATAATTTTTAATATTCAGTTGCGACGATTATAAAAACGCGTCTGTACACTGCGAGAGTTAAAACTGAATGGCTTATTGACAACCACTCCTTTGTCCAGTAGCTCGCTATGGAGCAACAACGGGTGACGAAATCTAAATTTAAGAAAATATAAAATACTGCTGGAGAGCAGGTGGTCCAACTCTACTCTTCAGAAATATTTCTGGAGTTCCCAACGGAAGTCACAGGCAGAAAATAAAAATATTAGTGCGCAGGTAGTCCAACACTACTCACCTACCATTCGCATTGTCTGCTGACAACCAACTTGAGGGTGGTGTTGGCTGAAGTGGTTGGCGCGTTGACTACTAAGCAAACAATGACTTGGGGCCTGGGTTCAAACCCTGGCCAGAGCAAGTCAATCAACATCATTAAAATCTCTAATAACCATTAGTGAGACATTGTATTAAATGTTGTCGGACTATTTAAGCGATGAAGGCATAGCACTGGTCCCTAAAACCTGTTCCGACAGCGATTGATGCTGTTCCAAGCTAATGTACACAACATCGCCCTCCTTCGTCGGCTAGCAGATACATCGGCGAAGTAAAACAATTAATAAAATGCCTGCCAATACAGCTTAACAAAGTTAATGCGTCTACGTAACACCAAAGGCGCCTCGAAAGTGCTATAAAAATTGACATAACGCGCAAAGCAGAGTTCTAAAAGAGTTAAGCCTTCTAAATTTTTCACATCTATCTTCTCTTCCCTATCCCTCTCACTGAGTTCCGGCACAATGCACTGCATACGTAGGGGTCATCCCCTGAGTGCTGGTCCTAATTAAAAAAAAAAAACTCAATTTTATTCTGCGATGTCTCGCCTTTTATACTCTTTTCTTTGAGCACCTATAATACACACCCAACCGAACTTATCCATCTCATGTACAAACTTTGCTTTGCTCATCATCATTTATATGCTTCTGTTGTGTTTGGCACAAATACCACCATAATGTACATATACATTACTTCGACCACGCAAATAAAATATTTTGTGGCTTTGCTGTTGTTCTTGTTGTTGCCTCAGTATTTTTGCCAGCCAGTTTCTACTGGTATACAGAACACAAGCAGAATCCCAATATTATAACTTAACAACAGAAGTTATTGTACATTCGTCTTGTTGTTGTTCTTGTTTGTTGCCTGAGTATTTTCTTCCAGCACAAACAAGCACAATCGTAATATGATAATTTAGCAACAGAGACTCGTATACATTCGTCTTGTTGTTGTTATTGTTTGTGTAAAATAAACTGGTTTGTATTACGATGTGATGACACATAATATGCGGAAATATGTAAATAGGGAATGCGGGTAGGTATAACTTACATACTATATATATAAATAAAGTAATAAATAAAATTCCATTTCATAAATTCATATAACTTATATGTAAAGATAATATATAAAAAAAAAACAAAGAGACCCAGTTATAATAATTCATACAAAAATAATTCAATTCTCCTTCAAATAATTTGGAGGTTAAGCATATTAATAATTAAAACAAAATCAGACTCAAAATAACAAAACAATAAATCATGCATAGTTTGTGGCATATATGGTGTGATGAAAACGAGATTGTCTTGGAAAAGCAACTTTCATCGTAACAACCATGAAACACTTTGTTCTATAGAGAGGAACAACAGAGACCTTAATGAATTTCTCTTAAATTTCTGCAAGAATGATGAATGAGACAAATGGATCCCTTTCTTCTGCTTCGTATATAACACGACCCCACATATAGACACGAACTATTCGCCTTAAGAGCTAGTATTTGGAATATTACCGAACTTTCCTAGCGATGATATTCTGACTTATAAACCGCTCTATAGTACAGAGAACTATGCTCAGGAATTGAGGAGCAGATTGCAATTTTCGATAACAAAAGCCAGAGAATATTTGGAAAATTCAAAACAAAAAGAATAGACCAATGCATAAAAAATAATCCCTTAAATTTGAAAGAAGGAGATTTATTATTAATTCGCAAGTTTAACAGAAAGAAAAATCAGGCACCATATCATGGTCCTTACAAAATAATAAAGAGAAAAGGTGTAAACTCAATTTTAGACGTAAGAAATGAATTAAAAGAGTATCATAACAATAATTTAAAAAAATATTAAAATATTCACTTATCAAAGAAATTTTTAATTTTTCAGGCTTAAGTTAAAAATTTCTTTGATTAAACATCACTCAGTTCGAATAAAAACTTCACAAAAAAAAAAATATTCACTTATATAAAAAAAAACACAAATTTTAAAATTTTATTTAAGAAATTGTAAAATTTTTTTTAAGGGACATGGTGTAGTGTGTTGTAACGACACGTTTTTCCGCTCTGATGCCGGGATAACTCAGCGGTGTCCAGTGTCGTACATAAAATAAGGGTGGATTTGATTAAATATGGTCGATGTCACCGTCTGGTAAAAATTTGCCCGTACTTGTAATGCGGTAATCCGCCTATGTGATGAATGTTCTTGAATAGTATCTGCCGGAGCCCCAGGAAGTGCCTGTAGAGGATCGAAATACGCCAAACCACTAAAGACCACCCCGCGGTACGACTGGGGTACTTGGGAGAGTATGATTTCCAGAGAAACGGAATACACCGTTCCTTCAGCTGGTACTCCCCAAGATATAACGGCACACGACTATTCTTTCGCTCCCACCACACCAGGGATACCTATCTAATGAGTGATATTTCTCTTGGTTCGGAATACACCTCGCCACGAGACTATATCATTCACGACTTATGGCCTGTCCTGTTTTTTTTTCTGTCGTACCTCTATTGTAAGAAATACGCCTAACAATATTGCTACTTGTTTTATTGTTATTATTGCGGAATACACCGAAAAATACCAACCTTCTCGTCCAAAGTCAAACACCAACTGCCGTGCTATTCATTGTGCGTCGCCTTTTATAGTAAATCCCTGCCTATATACTAGTTAATGTATGCATGTGTATGCGCGCATATCAGCCAGCATGTGTTTAAGTTTTTATAGTGAGGTACAAGTAATACAATGTACACACACACAAACGATCAGCATGACGACAAGCAACCAGCTCGTTGTGTGTTTACTTTTGTTATGGCGAGACACAAGCAATGAGATATATAAGCACAGAAGAAAAAAAATATTCCTTGAAGAAGCTAGCAATTGAGATAGCGAAATATCGGAAAAATAAAAAGTTATTGCCACTGTTACTTTTATAAAAAGACCTTGTGCTTGATATTATTATTAGAAAAATATTAACACAAAATTTATTTACTCACCCCGTCTAAAATCCTTACAACATGGTTTGCAGTGGCTAATCACATTTTTTACTAGAATTTTGAGTATGAAAATAGAAAATTCACACTGTACAATTCTGCACATTTGACTGCATTGAGCATGACATAAAAATGTATGTAAATGAGCCAGATATATTTGGAAAAAACGTGATTTTCCAGGTAAAATTATTGGGTACATTCCATTGTAAGGAAGTAATGATAAATATAATCTCCCATTCACTCTTAGAACCAAGTTCGAGTCTAGAAACGGATTTAAAGTTTTGAGCGGACTTTTGTGCGAGTTTGACATCTTATAAATACTGTTGCACAATAATGTGATTTAGAAGTATCTGAGAACCCATTAATTTGTACGCTGTCTTCTGGATAATATTGTAGATAATATTATGGTATGGTAATTGAGTTTACTTTAGAAAAATTTTTTATTTTTATTAATTTACAAGATTTAATACATACATAAAAAATAAAAGTACTAAGTATAAGCTATAGCAACGAGGCCTTAAGCTTTAGGTAATATTTACAGATTTGCGCATTTATCTTAATTAGTTTTAGCTATAAATCCTTAATTATAGTAATATACTATTACTATTTATACTAACTTATTGGTATATAAATATACTTATATTTACAGATCTAGATATTTACATTGTTAACTAAATTTTATTGTAAAGTTTAGTAGATTTTAAGAATTGTGATATTTTTTTAATGGAATTTTCTGTTGGTGACGAAAGTAATGTGATGGGGTTTACTTGAGAGAAATTTTTTTGCCTGTGTTGTTTAAATTTTGGGCAAATAGAAAGAATACTTATGTGATATAGTAAGCAAACTAGTATTATCACAATCGCATACGGGAGGGTTAGACCCTTTAATTATGTAATTGTGGCTAATTATAATGTGACCTAAACGGAGTCTTATGAATTTTATTAAATATGTACTGTTTATATCAGAGTCGTTGTGTGAAAAAGTGTAAATATTGTTGTGGTTGACGTTAATTTATTTGTACCAAATATTTGTTTGATTCCAAATATTTCGTAGGTAATGATGTTTAGTAACCTCGTTTGCATGCTTTTTAATATCTGAAAAACTTCTATTGTCAGTTACCAATCTTAGTGTTTTTATCGCCTGTTATACAAGAGTGGCCAGGTACCCAGATGATAAAATATTTAGGAAAGTGTTCAATAAGGGAGTTTCGAATACTAGCTGCACAAAAGTTGTTGTTATTTATGTTAGTAATGGCTGTTATTGAAGAAGTCAGTGCAAATAGCATACATCCGTGATTTTTTACAGTTCTCAATAGCTTTATAAATTGCTTTTACTTCGGCGTAGAATACTGAGCTGTAAGAAAGCATTGTTAATTACCTTGTCCTCTATTGCTTTAGATCCGTCTGTATATATAGAGCTACTCTGTTTGTATTTATCTAAAATTTCCCGAAATAATATACTATATTGCATTAATGCTGTACTATCTTTTTTATACAATGAAAGAGTCCTCGCGATACATTGCGGTTTCAGTAGCCCGGGGGGCGTGTTAATCTACAGGGTCTGAGCAATTTTGTTGGCAATTCATTGAACTGATAACTCATATAATGCCGATTGGATTTTTGACGTTTTCTTATTTTATAGTAACTTTAAAAAAATTTTTTTAGTATTGTGTCATGACATGACATTAGAGATTTAATAAATTTGCTTGACTCGATTTCATAAAGGTGTTCCAAACTGAGAAAATTTGATTCATACATTATATTATTGATTGGGGTTGCTCGGAGTGCACTAAGTGCGCAGTGAATGTTAGAATTGAGGATAGTTTTAATTTTTTTTAAAGAAGTTTTAGATGTGCTGCCACAAATAAATAATCTATATCTAAGGGCAAATTTTTGACTGCATATTTAAAAAAAGTACTTAATTAATAATTAAATGAACAACCTTGTGTATTTAAATATTAATTAAGATATACGAATTTCCATATGTTTTTGACTGCTTGTTCTTCTTATATAAAATAAAGCCAATAAAATATTTGTGGCTGTTGGCAAATTGCATAAAATGTGATCTTGCTTTGTCGCTATTAACCGTTTAATCATATTGAAAGTTGCTTTTATTATATTAAAACATTTCACCAGTTCTTAATTATTCTTATTGTTAGCTAAAATAAAAATCTATTTTTTTGGATTTTTCTTTATTTGTTCTAGTCAGCTGTTTAGGGAAATTGTGTGAAATTTTTTATTTTACGTGGTGTTACCATATTTTTTATCATAATTAAATAAATATAGTTTAAAAAAACTAAAAAACACGCTTTTATAGCATATGTAACTAAAAAAAAAAAATAAATGTAATTAAGGAAAACTAAAAAAACATGTTTCTGAAGAACATCGAACTAAAAAGTTAAAAATAATTTTCAAAATAAAAATAAAACAAAAATCATTTTCAAAATAAAATTAAAACAAAAATGAATGAAAAAATACTAGTATTATTGAGAAAAAAGCGTGGGCGCTTGAAATACAAGAATTATGGCACATATTTCCCACCACATTGGGGGATGTGTGTACTAAAAATTTTATTAAATAAATTTAATATTCGACTTTTTACTATATTTGGGGATTGTTTAATCATAGTGTAAGCAATTCTATCCAAACCAGGTGATTTTCCCCTGAATCTATGTAAAGTAGATAAAAATTCAATATGATTGATATCTTGTTCTATTACGAGTAATTTAGCTTTTTGGTTTGGGCATATGTTACGTAACATATACATGAAATTTGATTTGTTTTCTTAAAATTTTTGTGGAAAACATTCATTTACTGCATAAATAGACCAGAATCGTCCTAAGCCGTTAGCAATATCAGACGGGTTAGTTAGCTTGAGGCGCTCAGCGCCAAAACGGCCTAACCCTCATTTTCAAAAAAATCAAACTGACTGTTATACTACCTGCTGAAAACTGCAATAGGGAGTTTCTTTAGTATTTATTTCAAAGGTTCCGGTTAGATCAGCATTTTTTTTTTTTTTTTTTTTAATTTTATTATTTATTGAATCTTCAATTTATTTGAAACATCAATAAGTTGTTCAAATCTTAAATCTAAAAAAGATAAATTTTTAGTTTCTAGAATATTGCGCGCAAGTGAATTTGGGTGCAACTCAAGTATTTTAATGTATTTTTTGCCGTGTTTAGAAAATACTGTCTTAACCAACGGAACATCGAGATCTTTGTCAATTGGATGATTTCGGATATACCATTGGGCTGCTGTTATAGTACGTAGAATTTTGTTTTGTCGCCTTTGAATTTTTTCTACATTTGATGCGGAGGCAGTGCCCCATAACTGGATTCCATAGGCCCATATTGGTCTTAGGATCGCACTGTATAATAGAAGTTTACAGTCTAGGCTTAGTATAGAGTTTCTTCCAATAAGCCAATTCATTTGGGCTGCTTTTAGTTTCATTTGGATCAACTTTGCGTCTATGCGCGATTTCCATGTTAAACGACGATCAAGATGAACGCCTAGATATTTTACTATAGTGTTTTGCGGTATAGTCTCGGTGTTGATTTGTATAGGCATGTTTCCCTGCGTAAAGTAAAAGTAACGTGTACACATTTCTGCTCATTCACTTTGATCCGCCATTGTTTTAGCCATGTTTCCAATTTTGAGATGTACCCTTGTAGATTCCGGGAAGCTACTACAGGATTTTCATGATACAGGATTTTCATGAACGCTTAGAAAAGCCGTATCATCAGCAAATGAGGACGTGTAAATGTTACTGCTTAACGGTAAGTCAGAGGTATATATTAAATAAAGTAAAGGACCGAAGATACTGCCTTGAGGGACTCCGGCTACAATCAACTGCGGGGGGCTTGAAAAATTGCCTTCCCTAACTACAAATTTTCGTTCCTCTAGATAGCTTTTTAAGAGCCTGACGATGTTTGCGGGTAGATTTTGTGTTAATTTGTGGACAAGACCTTCGTGCCATACTTTATCAAAGGCCTGTGCGCCATCAATAAATGGCGCTGAACAATATTTCTTTTTTTCAAAAGTTTCTCTACTAACATTCAGAAGTCTGTGAGTTTGTTCAATAGTGTTATACTGACTGCGAAAACCGCATTGATGATCTGGAATATATGCACTTCTAGTTACTATAGGAGTCAGCTTGCACATGTACACCTTTTCAAAAAGTTTCGACATATTGGACAATAAACTGATAGGCCGATAGGATTCAACCTTTGTATGATCCTTACCGGGCTTTGTTATCATAGTAATCATCGAATCCTTCCCTTCTGCCGGATAGTATTGCAGTCGTAAAATACTATTAAAGATGAATAGTATTATTTTTTTTGCAATGAAAGGCAGTTCTTGCAGCATTTTGTTGCTTATTTTATGAATACTTGGGGCTTTTTTTGAGTTTAGACTTGTAATAGCTCTTTCAATCTCCACTATATTAAATCTTAGCGGAATTTTTGGTAAAGCGAAGACTGGTGGCAGTTCAATAATATCAGCAGAAATATTTGGAGTAAATACTTTTTCTAAGTGTTTAACAAAAAGAGCACCTTTTTCAGCATCAGTTCTTGCCCAGTCACCATTTGAAGCTCGTAATGGAGGTTTACATATAACCGGCCTCTTAAGTCCTCTGGCTGCACGCCACAGCGAATAATCTGTTTGTGGTGTTGCATCTAGTTCTTGAAGAAATTTTTGAAGGGAAGCTGTTTTTCGTGTTTGTAAAGCTTTTCTAAGCTGTTTGGTACACTTCATAAGCCTTAATTTTAGCTGAGGCTATCTGTAACGTTGCCATTCTCGTCGAGCTTTCCTTTTTTCAGATAAAAGCCTTTCTATATCAACAGAAAAAATATTGTTGAGTCGCAATTGTTGACTTAGTTGATTTGAAGAAGCATTAAGAGCAGCTTCTTTAACGTGTGCTTGAAACAACCTAATAGAGTCTTCTATATCAGAAGGTGTTCTCAACGGCATATTGTCCCAGCAATGGGCACTCAGGTATTTTTTGTATATCAGCCAATTAGTCCGTGCAGATATCGTTGCTTAGTCACATGTAGGTGATGAATTTGTATGCGAGCATATAGTGACAATTGTAGGCGAGTTGTCTGAAGATAAATCCAAAGATGATTCAACTGCAATCATTACGCTGGGCACACCTATAACAATTCCAAAGTCGATAACATCAGGAATTTTTTGTCGATCTGTTGGCCAATATGTTGGCTGACCTGTAGCATGTGGCCAACAGTGTGTAGTATGCATTGCGATTCAATAGTACCGCAACATGCAAGCATTGACAAACTGCAAGCAAGATATTTTGTGTGTGTCGGTAATTTGACACTTGTACGGTTAATCAAGTGCAGCAGCACAATGCACTTAAATGAATCACATTTATTAACTGCATTTGTTTGATTGTAAATATAAGCTACACAAAGTATCTGTTGCTTTTAAGTATGCACTCGTTGAACTTTAAAACTGTTGAACACATGCCATACATAAATAGTTGGAAGCTAAATATGCTTACCCAACAATAATATATATTTCTATTCTTTTACTCTTATGTTAAGGTACCCCTAAGAATTAGTCTCATAATTCGTATATAAGCCAATGTCATTTAGTTTATAATTCAATTAATAAATCAACAGTCTTAGGAGCTCCAAATATACAAGCTCTAAGACAAAAATAAAATAAATAAAAACTATTTTATTACAGACCACTTAAAACTACATTCAAACCCATTTTTGATATTGTGTCGAACAAAACATGATCCTTAGGAGTGATTAAACGTGAAAACCAGAATGTGTGTTTAGCATTGTAGTCGCCAGCTGCTAGAAAACGGGGGCCTAGTAGATTATAAAAATCCGTATAATGACTCACGGTAATTGAAAATCTTGGGGGGAATAGACAGATGATATTACAAATTTTTGATTATAATTTTTAATACAGATGTTTGTTGCTTGAAGATAATCTTCACAAAAATCATTCAACAGGTAGTGTTTTATTCGCGTTTTTATTAGGATTCCCGAACCACCACAAACTCTACCTCGAGGATCCTTGGTGTCGTAGAAATTATATCTACTAATTCTAAAATGGTGTAGTGTGTTTGACTAACCACTACTGCATGCCGTCTGCATGTAGCAAGTAAAACATAACACTTTTGTTATTGTATAAATATTTGTCCATGCTATGACCGCATGATCAGAATGTACAGAATGTATTATGCTGATCATGCATATTCCCACACATACTTTGTGTATGTGTTAGTATTAAGATATAGAATGTTTAAGCTAGACTAAGTATAGTTGATAAGAAAAGATGATTATAATAAAGTACAGTAAAGCGAACAGTCGCACAAGCGGCTTTTCGACACTAATAATAAAATAATAAACTGTTCTAATAAGTCAATAAATAATCAAAGACTTTTACTTATAGAACATGGCGATCCTGCATCGACATAAAATAATATAAAATAAAATATAGAAGATACTGCGAAATATTAAAATATATAAAATAACATAAAATATAAAATAATGAAAAAACTTTAAAGCATAACTAATAAACAGTCACAAATAAATACCAGTTAATCAAATTAATCCAGTTAATCAAGTTAATCCAGTTGATTCATTAATAAATTAATAAATGCCAGATACAATTGTAAACTAATTTCATTATAAAATAAATGACTATCAGAATTGTTAAGTGCCAGTTTATCAGCAGTGACATGCAAAGCAAAAACTATCTACAATGGGGACTTCAAAATAAGTGCAACAATTTTTCCAACATCATATCAACTTTGAATACGCAACAGTAGTAACAATAATAATTACATTTAATATTGCATCCTGCCAATTCAGTGTTGGGGATGTTGAAGATAAAGAAGCAAAGAAAGTGGTTTAATAACTTCAAACAGTTGAGCGGATGAAGTTGCAGTCTTCGACTACAATTATTTTTCAAGGTGATCGCA
Organism: Lypha dubia; assembly: GCA_947311025.1. Taxonomy (NCBI): domain Eukaryota; kingdom Metazoa; phylum Arthropoda; class Insecta; order Diptera; family Tachinidae; genus Lypha; species Lypha dubia. The sequence goes on along the minus strand of OX371260.1, from coordinate 90,228,921 downwards.
TGTATGTATGTCTGAGAAACATTGATGAATTATCGTTGCTGAATTGAATGATGGTACTGATGACTGATGCAATGACAATTTTTGAGATATACCAGCAGTTGAAGTCAACAGCATTCAACGTGAAGATGTAATCCTGATCAAATTCAACAAGAATCCAAATAAGGATTTGGTAATGAAGTTTTATTTTCTTGGTATTTTGAATTATTATGAAAATTGTTTTTATATTTTCAATAAAAAACAAAAAAAAAAAAGAAAAATTTAAATGAAATTGTTATGAATTGAAAAGCAGAAAAGTTAAAATTATTAAATTGTAAATTTTCCTATATTTTTTTCAATTGATATTTTGAAAGTAACATTATTATATGTTAAAAAAAAATAATAATATATTTTCTTACCAATCCATCATTAGTAAAATGATGAATTAAATCTTTTAAAAGTAATTTTGAGAAATATTTTGATTAATTACTGAGAAACTTAAGAGTCCCTCCAGTTGATAATGTCAAGAATGAATTAATTCCTATAACATTAAATAAACATGTATACTACTATATAAAGGTAACCGTTTCGATCAGTAATTGGTTCTGATCGATATATGTCTGATGACCGGTCCTCGGTATACAGAGTATAGAGTGCTGAAACTTAGGCATATGTACTAAAACTTTTTTATAACTAATACGACCCATGACATAACAAAAAGACATATTAATATTCATGCAGCTGTGTAAACTTAAATATAAGTTAAACTATTGTAAACTTGATTTTGCCAATGTAAACAACTGTATGAAAGACTAACGCGAACGGTTAAAGTGATTTAAAATATTGTGTTGAGTTTTCAACTAAAAAAGTATTGAGCACCAAAGGTTTCCTTTGGAGCTCAGATTTAATATTTTATGACTTGGGTTAGCCCAGGTAGAAACACCATGTGCTATTGTAAATTAGATGTAAGCCTTAGTAGAAACACTAAGACTGGTCAAGCAATCATAAGAGTTACTCCTTGTATGCCAGTCTTAGTGTTTCTGGCTCGAAACCAGAAACCTTTGGTGCTCAATACTTTTTTAGTTGACAACTCAACATTTGGTGACCCCTAGATTTTCATAATTGACAAAGTTTCCCCCACCAGTGGTAAGGAGCTTTGAAAATTAAGAAAAAACACGCAACAATTTTGGGCACATCCCCAAAATTCAACACATGCTAACAAAGTGATCCTGTAATAAGGCACAGGATAATACTTTGGATGCACTCAACAGGCAATATTTTGGCAGATCCCCAAAAACGCAACATTTGCTATCGACTTACTCCTGTAACAAGGCACAGGATTATACAACGAATTACATTTGGGCAGATCCCCAAAATTCAACAATTAGTATCGGCGTAATCCTGTAACAAGGCACAGGATTACATCAACAATGGCATCTTTTGAAGAGCTGATAGCAGTCCAGCAGAAGACGGCGGAAGAAATACAAGCGATCATCCGCAATTTCAAAAAGGACTCTCCCACAAGGAAGACCAGAGAATACTACTTGGAGCGTCTACAACGGCTTGACACGGCATGGCTAGAATTTGAAAGCACTGACAACAAAATAAGGTGTCTATCAAATCTACCATTGCAACACAATTATTTTACGGAGCAGTACTTGCGTAACTCAGACGACACAATGAAGTATAAAGACTTGTTTGAGTCCGAAAGTAAAAAAGTGCCAAAACCAACACCTTCCACCAGACAATACACAGAGACCGAAAGCGCAAGCAGCGGTACGCAGGGCGAGATACAACTTGAAGAAATCAGAAGCAAAGTTCTTCGCAATCAGCGGGCATTGATGAGAGCGCTAAGACGAACTATTGATGAAGTCATGGCGGAGGAAAATAAAGAAGATTCATATTGCCAGGCCAAATTAGCACTCATTGATAAATATATGGAGGATTTCTCGAAAAATAACGATACCTTATGGCAATTAACTACCGAAGACCAAATAGATGGTTATACCTTGGATAAATTTTACCAAATGCAAGCTAAGGTACACAACGTCCAATGCAAGCTACAATACGATGTAAATATTGCCGGCGAAAATAATCCACGAAAGATTAACAGGATTGAGCTTTATCAACCCCATCTGCCAAAAGTTCAGATTCCAAGATTCAGCGGCAGTTACCTATAATGGGTAGCTTTTAAAGACCTTTACACCCAGCTGATCCACAATGCATCAATGAGCGAGGTTGAGAAAATGTTTTACTTAACCACACACCTGGCAGATGAGCCAAAAAATCTAATAAAACATTTGCCAATTACAACAGCAAATTATGCAATCGCGTGGAATATTCTGGTGAATAGATACGACAACAAAAGACTCATTGTGACAACACTCTTAAACAACTTGATGTCTCATCCACAAATGAAAAACGAAACGGCACAAGCGCTAAAAGCCTTACATGATGTCACTAAAGAATGCATCTATGGTTTAACCGCACAAGGACTTCCAGTGGACAAATGGGACGCCATAATGGTTCACATACTAATGAAAAAACTTGATCACTCAACTCAAACAATATTTGAACAATCACTAGAAGACAATAAGAAGCTCGTAAGTCTAAATGCACTACTTAGATTTCTCGAACATCGGTTCCAAGCATTGGAAACACGCGGAAGGTCTCACGAATGTGGCGGGGGGAAGGATAGAGCCAAAATTATTATAGCAGCTACATCAACCCAAACTTGTAAGGTATGTGGATCGACAGGACATCCCATATATTACTGCGAAAAGTTCCTAAAAAGGTCCCCAGCTGAGAGACTACAATTGACACAAAAAAACAGACTTTGCGTGAATTGCTTTAAGTCAGATTATGCTACCAAGGCATACACTTCAGAGTCTTGCTCAAAGTGTACAAAGAAACACAACACATTATTGCACTTGGAATTAGCAAGAGAAAACACATCATCAACTTCGGCAGAAAGCTACAAAAAATCACAACACCCAGCCTCTGCACCGAATAAAAATCCTCCAATCGTAACTGCAACAAACAATCAAGTCATCGACAACACCCAAGTATTACTAGCCTTTGAAAGAGTGAAGATAATTGGAGCCAATAGCCGTACCTGCATATTCCGAGCTCTACTAGATTCTGGATCACAAGTTAATTTGGTGACAAACAGAGTACTGAACAAATTATCATTGGACTCTTCCGATTCTTCATTGTGCATTGAAGGAATAGGCCGTAAGATTTACAACGTATCCGAACGAATCAATATAGAGCTACATGCATGTTCAGGCAGTTATGCTACCAGAATCGAAGCATTTGTTTTTCCAACCATTGTATCACCTCAGCCTACAAAATCATTCGATACATCAGATTGGAATCTTCCCGAAAATATTAGTTTAGCAGATCCATGGTTCAATCAAATGGATAAAATTGACATTTTGATTGGAGCAGAATTTTATCATCAAACCAACTTATTGAAAAATTTTGGAGGCTTGAAGACACGAATAATACAGAACGAGCACTATCTTTGGCTGAGAAACGATGTGAGGAACATTTTGCCCAAAACGTAAAAAGAAACGAAGAAGGGAGGTTCATTGTTCGCCTACCTTTTGCAGAGAACCCATCCATTCTCGGAAGTTCTAAGACAATGGCCTTCAATCGATTTCTAGCATTGGAAAAACGATTGGACCGTAATCCTGAGCTTAGAACAGAATACAACAAGTTCATGCAAGAGTATGAAACTTTGGGACACATGGAAGAAATACATGAAGACGACATTCCCGAATTACATTACGTCATGCCCCACCACTGCGTGCGAAACCCGAAAGCTCCACTACAAAATTGCGAGTAGTTTTTGACGCATCGGCAAAAACATCTAGCGGTTCCTCGCTCAATGACATCATACATGCCGGGCCGACAGTACAAAGTGAATTGTTTTCAGTTCTGCTGCGATTTCGAATGCATAAAATTGTCTTCACTGCGGACATCGAAAAAATGTACCGGCAAATTCGAGTCAATGACACAGACCAGATGTTCCAGCTCATCATTTGGAGATACAATAAGCATCAAGACATCAAGTACTATCGTCTAAAAACTGTAACCTATGGAACCTCGTCTGCACCATACTTAGCAACCAAATGCCTGCAACATTTAGCTATTCAAAACGCTACAAAATACCCACAAGGTGCCTCAATATTACGTGACGATTTTTATGTAGACGATTGCCTCAGTGGTGCTGATTCCATCAGTACAGCATTAGAGTCACAACGACAACTAAGCTCACTTCTAAGAAAAGCAGGTTTTAAACTTCGGAAATGGTGTTCGAATTATCCTCAATTACTAAGTGGAATTGCTCCTGAAGACCAGGAGGTCAACTTGGACTTAGACGAAAATTCTGATTACTCGGTTAAAACACTTGGATTAATATGGCTGCCAAAGTCTGATCAGTTATGTGGACGATCACAGAGGCCAACGGAAAGGGGTGTGACAAAAAGAATAGTCAGCTCAGAACTAGCCAAGATCTTTGATCCACTAGGACTTTTTGGACCAGTAGTTGTACGGGCCAAAATAGTCTTGCAGGAGCTGTGGCAAGTATCGATTTCTTGGGATGACGAATTACCCATGAATCTTCAGAACGAATGGAATAAATTTCGCACACGCATAGAAACGTTAAACAAAACTAAGATTGATAGATTCGTATTAAAAAACCAGTTACAACGCAAATTCACACGTTTGTGGACGCATCTGAACGAGCTTATGGAATAGCAATATATTTTCGTTCAACATATAATTACAAAACTGTAGTAACAAGATTGATATGTTCCAAGTCCCGAGTAGCACCAATTAAAAAACAAACGTTGCCTCGCTTGGAATTATGCTCCGCGGTGCTAGGTGTAGAGGTAACTAGTAGAGTCAAACAAGATCTTCGCCTACAAAATACTGCCAACTTTTTTTGGTCAGACTCAAAAATTGTTCTTGCTTGGATAAATTCATCAGCAGCATCCTATCACACATTTGTAGCAAACAGGATAGCGAAAATTCAAAGTTCAAGCGATTCAAATCAATGGTTACACGTCAGTTCAAAAGAAAATCCTGCTGACGCAATATCCCGAGGACTAGCACCAGAAACCATATCACAACACTCAATTTGGTTTTATGGTCCCCTATTTCTCTCGGGACAAAAGAGTGAATGGACAATTGCACATTCACAAATTACCGATATACCTTGTAACGAAGAACGTAAGGTATCGAAGCAGTTCTTAACAATATCAACTTAGCAGCAATACTATGAAGACAGTATAAATAGGATAAACTATCGCAATTCATTCAAAACTCTTCAACACACGATCGGTTATGTGTTAAGATTTATCAGAAACTCCAAGACCTCAAGGGTTTATCGTCCAACGAAAAGAGCGCTCGATGCACATGAAATGGAAAAAGCTATGAACGTTATCAACAAGATCGTCCAAGTTGCGGAATTCGGGGAAGAGTTGCAAAGACTATCACACCAAACACCTGTACATAAATCAAGTCCGTTGGCTTCATTAAATCCATTCTTGGATGAGCATCAGATAATGCGCGTGGGTGGTCGCTTGGAGCAGTCAACGTTACCATTCAAAGCAAAGCATCCAGCGATTTTATCATACAATCACCTCATGATAAAGTTATTGATGCACATGCTACACGAAGAAAATCGTCATTGCGGCCCACTGGTACTGTTGGCAGCATCCAGGTCACAATTCTGGATTACGAACGGAAAATCACTAGCGCGTAGTACTGTCCATAAATGCATACGTTGCACCAAGGCTAGGCCAGTGCTTTTTAAACAATTATTGGGGAATCTCCCAGCTGACAGAGTGACACCAGCGCGCCCATTCATAACTACAGAAGTTGATTACTTTGGGCCGATTTGGATCCATCACAAAATCAGAGGCAAAAGACCAGACAAGGCTTATATTGCAGTGTTTTTTTGTTTCGAAACTAAGGCCATTCAGATGGAGGTCGTGTCTAATCTGTCTACAGAAACCTTCATAGGAGCACTGCGACGTTTTATCAGTAGAAGAGGCCATTGTCAGACATTCTACTGCGACAATGCTACTAACTTCGTGGGAGCAAACAACAAAATCACTATATTCTCAAGAATCAATATATTCTCAATCAGCGCAAGAAAAAATTACACGAATATGCAGCAATCAATCAATAAACTTTAAATTCATTCCACCAAGAGCACCCCACTTCGGGGGGCTTTGGGAAGCGGCAGTCAAATCCGCCAAACATCTCTTACTGAGAAGCGTGTCTACTGCATCACTTACTTATGAGGAATTGGAAACAATAGTGGTTGAAATAGAAGCAATCTTAAACTCGCGACCATTGATTCCTCTGTCATCAAATTGCGATGACCTTCAAGCTCTTACGCAAGGTCACTTTCTAGTTGGTGAACCCTTGACATCAGCCGTGGATGTAAATGCCTTATCTCCAAGAATACCGCTAGATGCACGATGGAAAATAACGGCAGAAATCAAAAATAAATTCTGGAAGGAATGGTCACAAAAATATCTACATGAGCTACAGCAATCGGGCAAATGGAAGTCACCTTCACCGAACGTTATTGAAGGCATGCTTGTTATTCTCAAAGAGGATAATACTCCAGTATTGCAATGACCATTGGGTAGAATAAGCAAGACTTACAAGGGAGATGATGGACTTATTATGGTCTGCGACGTCAAAACAGCAAAGGGAACCTTCAAGAGGCCAATACATAGATTGGCACCACTGTTCAACGATTCCCACATGGACTGTTCCGGCTATGACAATTTCACTTCGCAAAAGAGGCCACACTCATCAGAAGGCGACACTATCTAGCCAAAACGCAAAATAGTGTCATATTCTTCACTGCGATTCTTCAGTACAATTCTTATTTCACTTCTTCTGCTGCCGATAATATTAGCATCTCCAATCAATATTACGGAATTTTCTTCCAATCCAGGATTATATTTCGACGGCATCGGGTCGGCAAAATTGGTGACAGCTTACTGGAAGTTCATTATATACTACGATCTCACAACAATTTGGGATAGGAATAAGGTTCTGGAAGCTGGAATAACATCAATCTCAAGGCTCTGCAAGCAATCGATAGCTATTGAATCATGTGAAATGCTATACCTACAACTTCAGCATACTTGGGACAACCTTATGCAAGAATCAGACCTTTTGATTCCAAGGAGAAGCCAGAGAGCGGCTCTTGATATTGTAGGGAACATGGCACATGCTCTATTTGGAGTCCTGGACTCAGACTATGCAGAACAAATGGCTCAAACTATAGCTTACGTCAAGGAAAACGAGGAGTATCTTCATCTATTACTAAGAAACCAAACTTAAGTGATAGATTCGACAATTAACATTCTTAGGCAAAGCAAAAAGAATACTAAGGTACGCTTTTCAGAGATTAATAAAAACATCTATCATGATTTAAATTCAGTTAGAAATGAGAATTCAAATTTACGACAAGTCCAAAATCTAATGTCTCTGGCAATTCAATTAAATACACTTGCGTCCGATTTGCAAAGAATTGAGGCAGAGCTGGTCGCTGCTCTCACGCATACAAACCACGGTAATATAAGCCCACTTATCCTCACACCAAGGCAGTTAAGATCAGAGATTGCTAAAATTAAAGGATACCTTCTCTTGGGTCGTGCATTACCAGTTGAAGACACAGACTTACTAGAATTATACAAGATCATGAATATCAAGGGCACAGTAGCACAAGGGAGTGTTATTTTCATGATTGAACTGCCGTTAGTGAATCAGAAACATTTTGAACTTTTCAAGATTATTCCTATACCTACCAAGATGAACAACACGCCTATTGCTATAACAACCAACATTGAATATCTGGCTGTGAACGACCACCGAGATGAATACTTGACATTAAATGCACTTCAATTCAATAAATGTGCTGTAGTTAACACCATCAACCGTTGGTTTTATGCAACAATATATCCGTTAGAGCTAACTGCCGTCTGCGACTCTGAAACCATACACCAACACATCGATCATTCTGGTCTCCTGTCCATGAAACCAACCTGTATCATCAAGGGAAGTACACTAACTATCTATGGGCATGAAACTTATGTCACTACTCTACATTATTCATATGCCATGATTGGCAATATTACGGCTATTGGCGAACCGTCCGAGGTTAAGAGTCTCCTCGCACCAAACATCAATTTGGACACCAAATTAAATGAGCTCACTGAACTCCAAAAACAACTAGCAGACATCAAAGATCTTCCAAGGGAAATACAGTATCCGGTTCTCCATCATCCCTATATCGGCTCTTTGGCACTACTTCTGTCGGTACTAGTAATCGTGATCCTAATAGGCTGGCGACTTAAAGGCAGAAAAAGAACACCACTCAACCTGGCTCCAACACCGCCAGAACCTACACCACGCCAGCGTGACTCTATAGTTTAAAAATAACTTTATTTCTCTATTCCGTGTAAATTAATATTTTTATATATTCTTTCGCTATCCGCTCAACTCGGCGGAGTATGTTAACACATAATATAATGTCAACACAAAAAACATAATTAACACATAATAATTATTAAAATGCAAAATGCTTATATGACAAAATGCAGTCATTTCCTTTCTTTGAAATGTTTAACATAAATAAAGTTATTAACCTTAGAATTGTTTTACCTTGAGAAAGGTTTAATATTACAATAAATAAAGTTATTAACCTTAGAATTGTTTTACCTTGAGAAAGGCTTAATATTACAATAAATAAAGTTATTTACCTTTAGAATTGCTTTACCTTGTCATAGCCGGAACAGTCCATGTAAGAATCGTTGAACAGTGGTGCCAATCTATGTATTGGTCTCTTGAAGGTTCCCTTTGCTGTTTTGACGTCGCAGACCCTAATAAGTCCATCATCTCCCTTGTAAGTCTTGCTTATTCTACCCAATGGCCATTGCAATACTGGAGTATTATCCTCTTTGAGAATAACAAGCATGCCTTCAATAACGATCGGTGAAGGTGACTTCCATTTGCCCGTTTGCTGTAGCTCATGTAGATATTTTTGTGACCATTCCTTCCAGAATTTATGTTTGATTTCTGACGTTATTTTCCATCATGCATCTAGCGGTATTCTTGGAGATTAGGCATTTACATCCACGGCTGATGTCAAGGGTTCACCAACTAGAAAGTGACCTGGCGTAAGAGCTTGAAGATCATCGTAATTTGATGACAGAGGAATCAATGGTCGCGACTTTAAGATTGCTTCTATTTCAACCACTATTGTTTCCAATTCCTCATAGGTAAGTGATGCAGTAGACACGATTCTCAGTAAGAGATGTTTGGCGGATTTGACTGCCGCTTCCCAAAGCCCCCCGAAGTGAGGTGCTCTTGGTGGAATGAATTTAAAGTTTTTTGATTGATTGCTGCATATTCGTGTATTTTTTTCTTGCGCTGATTGAGAATATATTGATTATTGAGAATATAGTGATTTTGTTGTTTGCTCCCACGAAGTAAGTAGCATTGTCGCAGTAGAATGTCTGACAATGGCCTCTTCTACTGATGAAACGTCGCAGTGCTCCTATGAAGGCTTCTGTAGACAGTGTAGTGTAGTATATTTTGGTGCTCTTAAAAACCAATGTCCGTTCGTTTTTGATTAACAATACTGTTTGTTGCAATAGGTCAGTAATTAAGTTTGCATGACTCAAAAACAAATAAATGATCAAAATTCAACGCAGTTAAATTTGTTTAACAATTCAATGAACTTTTGAAATTATTTGAATATGAATATCGGACACTTGAGAAACCAATACACACACAAACCAATGTATTTTTAGTAAATATGTTGTTCTTCTTTGGTTACAAAATACTTTGATTCTTCTTGTCTTCTATTGAATCACAATAAATAACAAAATTAAAATAACAAATAAACCGAGTAGTGACCCAAATAGAAATTGTGATGAAAATGCAATATTTGGGTATTCAACTCTTTAAAAAAATGTTGTAATTAATAAAGAAACTTTGATTGTAAATAGTATTTAAGCAAAAGAAATTTTTAATAAAGAAATAGACTATCTTGAACACTCAAACTAAAATCTTGTGTTTCAATTTTCAACAACATTTCATGGCGATCCTTGCCCCTTTGTATGAACAAAGGCATTAAAAAGGAAAATATAGCATTAACTGCTTATCCTTTTTGCCTTATCTTACAAAGGATAGGGGACATAGAAATCGACATACAAAGCTTATGCTCAGTCGAATTCTATGAAGGACAAATACTGAAAAATTGAAAATTATCCTTTTTTTATGGAGCAATCCTGGGAAGAGGTCCTCCACGACTTAAAAGAAGCTGAGAAACGCTGGGAAAAGCTACTAACCGAAGGTGCCAGCGCAACCGAGAAACCAGAAATTTTGAACCAAGGACCAAAGCAAAAGAGGTTAAAAACAACAGAAGCCCCTGCAAAATTCCCAATATTCCCATTGCCGAACTGCCATAAATCAAGAGGAGGCAAATTGAATAGATTAAAGAAAGATTTAAAATTGTATATAGAGATTTCGAAATATGACCAAACGAAGAAAGAGGAGTTAGCTTCAAAAATACAACACTTAAAAACAGAAATAAAATATTTTAAGAAAAATAATAAGACAAAAAAAAAATTTTAATTCTTGTAATATATATATCTAGTTTTATCCTTTTTTTTTAATACACAGATGGTAGGACCCATTTGGAGTAATAAAATTGACAAAACAAAAATGGGAAAACCACAAAGCAAGGTGGAAATACAGGAAAATATTGTAAATAATGGAAATGGTGAAAATAACAAATTCATACTACCAGAGTACATTGTAACTTTAATTATTGTAACAATAGTATTATACATAGCGTAAAAAATCAATCAATATTTCAAAAATTATGTAATTAAACATAGAAATAGAACTAGTAATAATGCAATAACAGATGTATAACAAAAAAAAAAAAAACAAACAAACAAATAAATAAGAAAACTTTTAAACTAAATGGAAGACCATATTTCAGAGTTAAAAGATATTCTAAAAAACTTAAAGAAAAGTCCAGCAAGGACGTATACAGGAAAAACTATCCAAAACAAATTGGAGACAGTAGAAAATATAAAGAAGGATTTTTTATCAAAAATAATAGAGGAAACAGACGAAGAAAAAATAACTGCCTTAAAAATAGAATTTAATAGTATTTGCACACAAATTAAAAAATATTTAATAGAAATTCCAAAGGAACAAGAAGAAAAAATTAATAAAATGACATCTTTTAGCTTAGAAACAACATCAAAAGCACTTCCTTTGTTCAACGGTAATTATTTAGAATTAGTAAGCTTTTTGATAACAGCGGAGTTAATAAACAAAACTCTATCGAATGAAGCGAAAACAGATTTTATACAATACGTGTACCATGCTAAACTTACTTCCAATGTTAGGACAGCATTAGGTACATATACAAAGCCACAAGACTTTGAAACCTTAAAGAAATTACTACAAGATAGGTATAAAAACAGAGAAACAGTTCGTGAATTACAGAATAAACTAAATACATTGTTTCAAGGCAAAATTTCAATAGAATTGTATAGGGAGAAAATACTTAACATTACAGATAAATTAAATAAATTAGGAATAGAGGAATTAGGAAATGAAGTTACTGAAGCTGAGAAGAATATTATAATTCGATTGAATAATAAACTAGCTCTAGACACATTTAAGAGAGGTTTAAATGAATATTTCAAATCTACCATATATGCTGCTCGACCCACTAACTTACAAGAAGCATCGGATCTTGCTTTAGAGTTGGAAAATGAACACAAATTAACTCACAACTCTATATCAAAACAGAACATATAACAATCCTGTTAATAATTTCAACCACAACACACAAAATAAAAATCGAAATCACAACAACACTAACTTCAATAGAAACTTTAACAACAACTACAGAAGTAACAATTTTAATAATGGCAACTATAGAAGCAACAATAGGTACAATAATTCCAACTATAGAAACAGCAGCAATAGATATAACAATTTTAATACAAACAACAGATTAACCAACCCTAATAACAGGACTATAGAACAAAGACCATCTTATAGCAATAATAACAACAGTACGAACAACAATCATAGAAACCGTACTATAAATTATATGAATGAGCAGGAAAACTACTAGCTCCCGGAGATCTCTCATGTAGTATCTCCGACGGGAACATAATAAACAAAGGAATTTATTGCATATCATCAAACTTAAGAAATTACGTAAAACTAAACATCGTAGATAGTGCAAATGAAGTTACATTTCTAATTGATACAGGAGCAGACGTCTCGCTGTGTAAAAAAAAGATCTTAAACAACCATGAAGAAAATATAAACGACTATTGCAATTTAACTGGAATTTCACCTAACATAATCAAATCGTTGGGATCAACCGATATAGAAATAAAAATAAATAACGGCATAGTTAAGCATAAAATACAAATAGTAGAAGACAAATTTCCAATAATCACAGATGGCATTCTTGGAAGAGATTTTTTAACAACATACAAATGCAACATAGACTATGACTCATATATTCTTACATTTGTGATAGATAATGAAATTATAAATATCCCAATATATGATAACACAGTCAGAATAAATAAAATAACAATACCAAAAAGAAGCGAGATAATTGTACCAATTGACATCAGAATAGAACAAGATGCAATAGTTTTGAATAAAGAAATTATAAAAGGAGTATATGTGGCGAATACAATAATACCTACACCGAGCGAAAAATAGCAATATCATATTGATATTTTGAAATATTGATTTGATATTGCACAAAATGATATTTTTTGACGCTGGCGTAACCACTTTTTTCATATGGTTGTTGTTAATTTTATTTTTTATGCGTCGTAAGCGTCGTGTTTGATATTTATAATATCAATTTGATATTTATAATATCAATTTGATATTGATCAATATCAAAGCGCTCGGTCACCAAGTACAACAATTAAATGTTTGTTGTGATTGTAGCCAATTTTTTCGTATGGTTGTAGTAAAATTTCGTTTTGAAAATTTATAATATCAATTTGATATTGATCAATATCAAATGGCACGGTTGACTTTCAAGAAAAACGTTTATTATAATTTATTATTTATTTATTCCAAGAGAAAATAGCGACCGAGACTTTTGATATTGAACGATATCATATTGATATTTTTCGCACTTAGCCCCATTTTGTTAACGTTTAATATCAATTCGTTAACGAAAATATCAATTTGATATTGTTTTTTCGCTCGGTGTAGAGATGGGTATAAACATATAAAATTACTAAATGTCAAAGACGAAGAAACAACTATTCAGAATATAACAATAGAAACCACACCATTAAAAAATTATGAAATATGTAAAACTAATAAACATCGATTTACAAAGGAAAGATTCAAAAGACTATTGGGGATTATTGATCTAACCTTTTTAGATAACCAAAACAGAGAAAAATTAACGGAAATATTAGAAAAATACCAACACATATTTCATATTGATGACGAAAAATTAACAACTAACAATTTCTATAAACAAACAATAGAACTACACGACAATAATCCTGTATATATAAAGAATTATCGCTTACCACAAGCACAAACAACTGAAATAAATTCACATGTACAAACACTCTTGAAAAATAAAATAATAGATCCATCAATAAGTCCATACAATGCTCCACTTCTATTAGTACCCAAAAAGGGACAAACAGATCTGAAAAAATGGAGATTAGTTGTAGACTACAGGAAATTAAACGACAAAATTGTGAACGACAAATTCCCATTGACACGTTTGGATAACATTTTAGACAAATTAGGCAGAGCCAAATATTTTTCAACATTGGATATGACAAGCTCTTTCCATCAGATTGAACTTGATCAACAGTCACGCCCATATACAGCATTTTCAACAACCAATGGACACTACCAGTATACAAGACTACCATTTGGTTTAAAAATATTATCAAACAGTTTTCAACGTATGTTAACAATAGCACTCTCTGGTTTAGAATCAGAAGCATTTTTATATGTTGACGATATTATAGTTTTCGGATGTAGCCTTAATCACCACAATACAAATCTTATAAAAGTTCTTGACAGACTAGATCAATATAATTTAAAACTCAACCCTGAAAAATGTCAATTTTTAAAATCAGAAGTAGTATATCTTGGACATCTAATAACACCACGTGGAGTTCAACCGGATCCAGAAAAATTCAAGGCCATCACAAATTATCCAATACCTAAAAATGCAGATGAAGTTCGAAGATTTGTAGCATTTTGTAACTATTACAGACGTTTTGCAGAAAATTTCGCAGAATTAACAAATTGCCTAAATGCACTTCTAAGAAAAAACAAGAAATTTATCTGGACAGAACAATGCCAAAAAGCATTTGAAACATTAAAGAATAAATTAATTAACCCACCAATCTTACAATATCCTAATTTTAATGAAAAATTTATCTTAACAACAGACGCATCTAATATTGCGTTAGGAGCAGTCTTGTCACAAGGAGAAATAGGACAAGATAAGCCAATATCTTTTGCAAGCCGCTCACTAAATAAACATGAAATAAACAAACCAGTGATCGAAAAGGAATTACTCGGTATATACTGGGGTATACAAGTCTTTAGACCATATCTATATGGCGGAGAATTCATAGTTGTAACAGATCATAGTCCGTTAATCGCACTATTCTCGCATAAAAACCCAAGTTCCAAATTGACTAGAATTCGTTTAGAATTATCAGACTATAATTTCAAAATAATGTACAAAAAAGGAAGTAACAATACCAATGCAGACGCATTATCGAGAATAAATATAAAGTCAGACACATTAAAAACCATGATTCCTGACAAAATTGATGAAACAATTAAAAAATCCCTGGTGATAACTAGAAGTATGAAAAATAAAGTGATACAAAATGAGGAAAATAAAGGCGAACAAGAAGAGGAAAATAAAGAGATACAAAATGAGGAAAAGAAGAAAAATAAATGTAGTAAATCCAAAGAAAATGGTAATACAGATCCTAAAGAGCCTGATCAACTCAAAGTTTGGGAATGTACATCCATAAATGATATAAAGCATGCAAGAAAATTGAAGTTTATTTTAGAAAAATCGAGAAAGAAAATGAAAATTGAGAATGATCCTGTTCTAAATGAAATGGCCATCAGATGTAGCGACAATCCTTGTTATCTAGATAATGTATTGGAGAAACTACCTTCTGTTTTAGACGGATCAAATTATATTAAGTACGCACTAGAAAAAAGTAACGAAATATTTAAAAGGATATCCATAGAAAAATTTAAAGAGAAAATAAATGAATGTAAGGAAAACGACGTCATAATAATGTTATATAGTAATCCTCAAAGAATAATAGATAGTAAAAGAAAACATGAACTAATTGAGCTATATCACAATACACCATGCGGAGGACATTTCGGAGTAAGAAAAACTTTGATTAAATTGAAACAAATATATATATGGAAGAATATGTATAAAATGGTAAAGCAATATATTTTAAAATGTGATCTATGCCAAAGAAACAAACGAACAAGACATACAAAAGAACCATTATGTGTCACGGACACACCTAATAACAGTTTTGAAACTGTAGTTATCGACACAGTAGGACCTTTAAGACCTTCAGAAAACTATAGATACATACTAACAATGCAATGCGAGCTGACTAAATACGTAATAGGGTAATTCCATTTTAAATCAACGAAAAAAAACGCAATTTTTGACCTTACCCTCTTAGAATTGTACAATAATTTTCATGAATGTTCTACAGTGCTATACAAATATAAATTCAAAGATTTTAGGTATCTAGCTTTTGTGGTTCCGGAAATATGGCGCTTCGAAAAGTAGAGAATTCATTGAAAACACACATAAGTGGTCTGCCAATATTGCTCATATCTTCAAAAGTTTTTAACGTACATGGTCGAAATTGGTCTCATTTAATAGTTATTGGAAATAGCTTTAAAACTACATTTAGAAATTTTTTTTTTGCGAAAGGTCAGAGGTCACTGTCACATGATTTAGAGTTTGGGAAGCTATATCTCAAAAAATGAAATTTTTAAAATTCTGAAAAAAATATATGTTGATCCCGATAGTCTCTTCTGCATTTTGTGCCAAAAAATTTGAGTGAGCTGTTATTAGTTCCTGAGATATAGACAATAATGTGAAATTGTTTGAAAAATTTTAATACTATTTATGTCGACCATGTACGTTAAAAACTTTTGAAGATATGAGCAATATTGGCAGACCACTTATAAGTGTTTTTAATGATTTTTTCATTTTTTGACGCGCCATATCTCAGGAACAACAGAAGCTGGAAGTCCAAAATTTTGCATTTGGCTTAGTTAAGTAAGGTGCAAAAAGTTAACTAACTTTCAAAAGATTCAAAGGTGGTCGGGAAAATCCGTTCGCCGGTTTTAAAAATTTTAACCCAATAGCAGCTCCGATGGAAAGTAAGGAAGCAAGGTCGATAGCAAAATGTTTGATTGAAAATTTAATATTAAAATATGGTATATTTAAAATTTTGAAATCTGACAGAGGAACAGAATTTGTAAATGAACTGATGAGAGAAATATGTAATTTACTAAAAATAGAACATAGGACTTCCACACCCTATCATCACGAAACACTAGGTACAGTGGAGAGAAATCATAGAGTTCTGAATGAATACTTTTTGACATTTGTCGATGACTATAATTGGAGCGCTTGGATACCATATTATACTTTCGCTTATAATATAACTCCTCATATAGATACGAACTACTCACCATTTGAATTAATATTTGGAAAATTACCAGAACAGAATAATATGAATAGCATAAGACTAAACGTAGGAGACTTAGTTTTACTGAAAGTAGTAAATAGGAGGAAAAATGAAGCCCCATATAAAGGCCCCTACGAAGTAGTAAATATAAATAATGTTAATGTAGAATTAAAAATAAATGGAAAAAACAAAATCGTGCACAAAAATCTATTAAAGAAATATTATAATTAAGATTATTTTAAGAAAATTAAAAAGCTTAAGAAAAACCCCTTAATTTTAAAATTTTATTTTTTAACTAATTAAATCAGTAAAGATATACTTACACGTGTATATAAATACGTAACTTAAAAATTTTATAAAGTAAAATTTAAAGAGAGAATATATTACACACATATTGTTAAAATATTGTAACATAAATTTGTTCTAAATTAAAATTTTGCAATCTTGCCAAATAATCAAAATTGCAAAGTTTTAATTGAA
The DNA here is from genome assembly GCA_947311025.1 of Lypha dubia. Classification (NCBI taxonomy): domain Eukaryota; kingdom Metazoa; phylum Arthropoda; class Insecta; order Diptera; family Tachinidae; genus Lypha; species Lypha dubia. Next base: position 90,211,618 of record OX371260.1, on the reverse strand, counting down.
AGATTGGGGGTGTAGTGTAGTATATTTTGGTGCTCTTAAAAACCAATGTCCGTTCGTTTTTGATTAACAATACTGTTTGTTGTAATAGGTCAGTAATTAAGTTTGCATGACTCAAAAACAAATAAATGATCAAAATTCAACGCAGTTAAATTTGTTTAACAATTCAATGAACTTTTGAAATTATTTGAATATGAATATCGGACACTTGAGAAACCAATACACACACAAACCAATGTATTTTTAGTAAATATGTTGTTCTTCTTTGGTTACAAAATACTTTGATTCTTCTTGTCTTCTATTGAATCACAATAAATAACAAAATTAAAATAACAAATAAAATATGAAACCGAGTAGTGACCCAAATAGAAATTTTGATGAAAATGCAATATTTGGGTATTCAACTCTTTAAAAAAATGTTGTAATTAATAAAGAAACTTTGATTGTAAATAGTATTTAAGCGAAAGAAATTTTTAATAAAGAAATAGACTATCTTGAACACTCAAACTAAAATCTTGTGTTTCAATTTTCAACAACATTTCAACAGATTAGACACTACCTCCATGTGAATGGCCTTAGTTGCGAAACAACAAAACACTGCAATATAAGCCTTGTCTGGTCTTTTGCCTCTGATTTTGTGATGGATCCAAATCGGCCCAAAGTAATCAACTCCTGTAGTTATGAATGGGCGCGCTAGTGTCACTCTGTCAGCTGGGAGATTCCCCATTAATTGTTTAAAAAGCACTGGCCTAGCCTTGGTGCAACGTATGCATTTATGGACAGTACTACGCGCTAGTGATTTTCCGTTCGTAATCCAGAATTATGACCTGGATGCTGCCAACAGTACCTGTGGGCCGCAATGACGATTTTCTTCGTGTAGCATGTGCATAAATAACTTTATCATGAGGTGATTGTGTGATAAAATCGCTGGATGCTTTGCTTTGAATGGTAACGTTGACTGCTCCAAGCGACCACCCACGCGCATTATCTGATGCTCATCCAAGAATGGATTTAATGAAGCCAACGGACTTGATTTATGTACTGGTGTTTGGTGTGATAGTCTTTGCAACTCTTCCCCGAATTCCGCCGCTTGGACGATCTTGTTGATAACGTTCATAGCTTCTTCCATTTCATGTGCATCGAGCGCTCTTTTCGTTGGACGATAAACCCTTGAAGTCTTGGAGTTTCTGATAAATCTTAACACATAACCGATCGTGTGTTGAAGAGTTTTGAATGAATTGCGATAGTTTATCCTATTTATACTGTCTTCATAGTTTTGCTGCGAAGTTGATATTGTTAAGACCTGCTTCGATACCTTACGTTCTTCGTTACAAGGTATATCGGTAATTTGTGAATGTGCAATTGTCCATTCACTCTTTTGTCCCGAGAGAAATAGGAGACCATAAAACCAAATTGAGTGTTGTGATAGGGTTTCTGGTGCTAGTCCTCGGGATATTGCGTCAGCAGGATTTTCTTTTGAACTGACGTGTAACCATTGATTTGAATCGCTTGAACTTGAATTTGCGCTATCCTGTTTGCTACAAATGTGTGATAGGATGCTGCTGATGAATTTATCCAAGCAAGAACAATTTTTGAGTCTGACCAAAAAAAGTTGGCAGTATTTTGTAGGCGAAGATCTTGTTTGACTCTACTTGTTACCTCTACACCTAGCACCGCGGAGCATAATTCCAAGCGAGGCAACGTTTCTTTTTTAATTGGTGCTACTCGGGGCTTGGAACATATCAATCTTGTTACTACAGTTTTGTCTCATTATATGTTGAACGAATTTGCGTTGTTACTGGTTTTTTAATACGAATCTATCAATCTTAGTTTTGTTTAACGTTTCTATGCTTGTGCGAAATTTATTCCATTCGTTCTGAAGATTCATGGGTAATTCGTCATCCCAAGAAATTGATACTTGCCACAACTCCTCCAAGAATATTTTGGCCCGTACAACTACCGGTCCAAAAAGTCCTAGTGGATCAAAGATCTTGGCTAGTTTTGAGCTGACTATTCTTTTTGTCACACCCCTTTCCGTTGGCCTCTGTGATCGTCCACATAACTGATCAGACTTTGGCAGCCATATTAATCCAAGTGTTTTAACCGAGTAATCAGAATTTTCGTCTAAGTCCAAGTTGACCTCCTGGTCTTCAGGAGCAATTCCACTTAGTAATTGAGGATAATTCGAACACCATTTCCGAAGTTTAAAACCTGCTTCTCTTAGAAGTGAGCTTAGTTGTCGTTGTGACTTTAATGCTGTACTGATGGAATCAGCACCACTGAGGCAATCGTCTACATAAAAATCGTCACGTAATATTGAGGCACCTTGTGGGTATTTTGTAGCGTTTTGAATAGCTAAATGTTGCAGGCATTTGGTTGCTAAGTATGGTGCAGACGAGGTTCCATAGGTTACAGTTTTTTGACGATAGTACTTGATGTCTTGATGCTTATTGTATCTCCAAATGATGAGCTGGAACATCTGGTCTGTGTCATTGACTCGAACTTGCCGGTACATTTTTTCGATGTCCGCAGTGAAGACAATTTTATGCATTCGAAATCGCAGCAGAACTGAAAACAATTCACTTTGTACTGTCGGCCCGGCATGTATGATGTCATTGAGCGAGAAACCGCTAGATGTTTTTGCCGATGCGTCAAAAACTACTCGCAATTTTGTAGTGGAGCTATCGGGTTTCAGCACGCAGTGGTGGGGCATGACGTAATGTAATTCGGGAATGTCGTCTTCATGTATTTCTTCCATGTGTCCCAAAGTTTCATACTCTTGCATGAACTTGTTGTATTCTGTTCTAAGCTCAGGATTATGGTCCAATCGTTTTTCCAATGCTAGAAATCGATTGAAGGCCATTGTCTTAGAACTTCCGAGAATGGATGGGTTCTCTGCAAAAGGTAGGCGAACAATGAACCTCCCTTCTTCGTTTCTTTTTACGTTTTGGGCAAAATGTTCCTCACATCGTTTCTCAGCCAAAGATAGTGCTCGTTCTGTATTATTCGTGTCTTCAAGCCTCCAAAATTTTTCAATAAGTTGTTTTGATGATAAAATTCTGCTCCAATCAAAATGTCAATTTTATCCATTTGATTGAACCATGGATCTGCTAAACTAATATATTTGGGAAGATTCCAATCTGATGTATTTTGTAGGCTGAGGTGATACAATGGTTGGAAGAACAAATGCTTCGATTCTGGTAGCATAACTGCCTGAACATGCATGTAGCTCTATATTGATTCGTTGGGATACGTTGTGAATCTTACGGCCTATTCCTTCAATGCACAATGAAGAATCGGAAGAGTCCAATGATAATTTGTTCAGTACTCTGTTTGTCACCAAATTAACTTGTGATCCAGAATCTAGTAGAGCTCGGAATATGCAGGTACGGCCATTGGCTCCAATTATCTTCACTCTTGCAGTGGCTAGTAATACTTGGGTGTGGTCGATGACTTGATTGTTTGTTGCAGTTACGATTGGAGGATTTTTATTCGGTGCAGAGGCTGGGTGTTGTGATTTTTTGTAGCTTTCTGCCGAAGTTGCTGATGTGTTTTCTCTTGCTAATTCCAAGTGCAATAATGTGTTGTGTTTCTTTGTACACTTTGAGCAAGACCGTGAAGTGCATGCCTTGGTAGCATGATCTGACTTAAAGCAATTCACGAAAAGTCTGTTTTTTTGTGTCCATTGTAGTCTCTCAGCTGGGGACCTTTTTAGGAACTTTTCGCAGTAATATATGGGATGTCCTGTCGATCCACATACCTTACAAGTTTGGGTTGATGTAGCTGCTGTAATAATTTTGGCTCTATCCTTCCCCCCGCCACATTCGTGAGACCTTCCGCGTGTTTTCAATGCTTGGAACCGATGTTCGAGTAATCTAAGTAGTGCATTTAGACTTACGAGCTTCTTATTGTCTTCTAGTGATTGTTCAAATATTGTTTGAGTTGAGTGATCAAGTTTTTTCATTAGTATGTGAACCATTATGGCGTCCCATTTGTCCACTCGAAGTCCTTGTGCGGTTAAACCATAGATGCATTCTTTAGTGACATCATGTTAGGCTTTTAACGCTTGTGCCGTTTCGTTTTTCATTTGTGGATGAGACATCAAGTTGTTTAATAGTGTTGTCACAATGAGTCTTTTGTTGTCGTATCTATTCACCAGAATATTCCACGCGATTGCATAATTTGCTGTTGTAATTGGCAAATGTTTTATTAGATTTTTTGGCTCATCTGCCAGGTGTGTGGTTAAGTAAAACATTTTCTCAACCTCGCTCATTGATGCGTTGTGGATCAGCTGGGTGTAAAGGTCTTTAAAAGCTACCCATTGTAGGTAACTGCCGCTGAATCTTGGAAGCTGAACTTTTGGCAGATGGGGTTGATAAAGCTCAATCCTGTTAATCTTTCGTAGATTATTTTCGCCGGCAATATTTACATCGTATTGTAGCTTGCATTGGACGTTGTGTACCATAGCTTGCATTTGGTAAAATTCATCCAAGGTATAACCATCTATTTGGTCTTCGGTAGTTAATTGCCATAAGGTATCGTTATTTGTCGAGAAATCCTCCATATATTTATCAATGAGTGCTAATTTGGCCTGGCAATATGAATCTTCTTTATTTTCCTTTTAATAAATTTTATGCTATAAAAAAATACATTATATAAATGTATACAATTCTTATTATATTAGAGACAAACTTTTAGATGCTACTGATCTAAAAAGGGAATAGATCTTGAAATTCCCACTTCATTGCATGAAAAAATTTTGATACCCGAATCAAGGGTAAGCTTAATCATGCCTCAAACTTGTTACGGATGTGTTCGTATACATATTTTTGTATATTAATTTGTACGCTTGCGGAATGGCTCAGAACTCATTTTAAAGCATGCCTCAAGCTACAATAATCGATAAAAATAAGATAACGTCCCTGTATTACATTTGTTGTTTACGTGGCAACTATGTCCAAATTAAAATCCTTGATCAACACTATTTTTACAAGATCCCTTTTGTTAACGCGCTTGTCCCTATGAAAAATCAAAGAAAAATGATGGCGTAAGAAACCCGTTACATCGAACGACCAATCAGGTTGCGACAACTAGGTTACGTGCGAAAAGAATAAAGAAATAAGGAGAATTTTTAGTGTTTGAAAAGGGAAAAGTCTGAACACGCGGCAGCCGAGAAAAATCTGAGTTGACAAGCAGTTGAAAATACATTATATCGGTCGTGCATAAGTGATTAAATTAATTAAAATTGAAATAATGTGGATTCTGGAAAATGAAGAAAAATAAATTATTTTGGTGTAATTTAAAACACAATAGAATCTATAAACTTAATGCAATTGAAAATTATTACATTTTTTATATAAAAAAGGAAAAGGAAAAATTTAATGTAAGCGAACAATGTTTATAAAAGGAATTCAGTTCCACAATTTGATCAATAAGCCAAGTATTACCACAAAAGAAGTAAATAGGTTAAAAGAGAAAAAAAAAAATACAATTTTCTATATAAAATCGGGAAATTATTTTTAAATTCAAAAGGAATCCCTAAAACTAATAAAGGAACATAATAAATCTCTTAAAATTGTAATGCATAGCTCCAAAATGTTTCCAGTGTATTCCAAAGTATAATACTTAATTTACTTGATTTGTTTTATTGTATGAATTAAATCAGGCAGTGTAATTACAATTTCCCTATAACAAAAAAAGGGGAGAATAAAGGAAAGTACATGTCAAAGAATCCAATAGAAATAAATGCGGTGTAAAAAAAGAGGTGCAGCAGACAGCGAACAAAACGAAAAACTGTATTCTCTGCTGTGCAGACGACAAGCAGCAACACAACCCAAATACCAAAGTGATATTTTTTTTAAATGATGAAACAGAACACGTCCGCAACTTCAAGCAAAAACGCCTCTCAGAGAAAAAAGGCCCATAATTGAAGCAACGGCTTCAACTTCATTCACATTTCCAATTTTTATCCACAAGTCTTGTTTTTGTATATTGATGACTGCAAATTATATATGAAATCATGTGTATGCACTTCTGCAATTAATTTTTAGACAATATCACTCATTTTATTTACAAATGTAGAAAATTATAAATATATTGTTCTTTCAAATGTTTTTTTGATTTTCTTTTGTTCTTATTTTTCTTTGGTTTTGTTTACAAATTGTATGAAATATAATAGAAGTGTGGTAGCATTGTTGAGAGCATTTTACTCTGAGAGTGAGAGCATAAGAAAAGTCGCTGGCAAAATAAAATAGATTCTATATCAGGACTGCGTTCAGCCGCGTCTTTTATATGCCAAATTGTATGAAGCCCTAGTTCTGTTTCATCATTAAATATCATTTTAAGCCTTATTTGAAGAATTTTATTGAGTTTCTATACCTATCAATCAGTGAATAAAGAAACAAAGTTATATCATCACGGAAACATTAAATTTAAATAAATTTGCATGAAAAAAAAAAGAAAACTAAATCTACGTAAAACTAAAATAAAAGATAAACTTAACAACGACAAATTCAACAAGATTTCATGCAACCACCACTGTTTCTTTGTACACTTTGAGCCAGACCGTGAAGTGCATGCCTTGGTAGCATGATCTGACTGAAAGCAATTCACGCAAAGTCTGTTTTTTTGTGTCCATTGTAGTCTCTCAGCTGGAGACCTTTTTAGGAACTTTTCGCAGTAATATATGGGATGTCCTGTCGATCCACATACCTTACAAGTTTGGGTTGATGTAGCTGCTGTAATAATTTTGGCTCTATCCTTCCCCATGCCACATTCGTGAGACCTTCCGCGTGTTTCCAATGCTTGTAACCGATGTTCGAGAAATCTAAGTAGTGCATTTAGACTTACGAGCTTCTTATTGTCTTCTAGTGATTGTTCAAATATTGTTTGAGTTGAGTGATCAAGTTTTTTCATTAGTATGTGAACCATTATGGCGTCCCATTTGTCCACTGGAAGTCCTTGTGCGGTTAAACCATAGATGCATTCTTTAGTGACATCATGTAAGGCTTTTAGCGCTTGTGCCGTTTCGTTTTTCATTTGTGGATGAGACATCAAGTTGTTTAATAGTGTTGTCACAATGAGTCTTTTGTTGTCGTAGCTATTCGCCAGAATATTCCACGCGATTGCATAATTTGCTGTTGTAATTGGCAAATGTTTTATTAGATTTTTTGGCTCATCTGCCAGGTGTGTGGTTAAGTAAAACATTTTCTCAACCTCGCTCATTGATCTGTTGTGGATCAGCTGGGTGTAAAGGTCTTTAAAAGCTACCCATTGTAGGTAACTGCCGCTGAATCTTGGAAGCTGAACTTTTGGCAGATGGTGTTGATAAAGCTCAATCCTGTTAATCTTTCGTAGATTATTTTCGCCGGCAATATTTACATCGTATTGTAGCTTGCATTGGACGTTGTGTACCATAGCTTGCATTTGGTAAAATTCATCCAAGGTATAACCATCTATTTGGTCTTCGGTAGTTAATTGCCATAAGGTATCGTTATTTGTCGAGAAATCCTCCATATATTTATCAATGAGTGCTAATTTGGCCTGGCAATATGAATCTTCTTTATTTTCCTTTTATTAAATTTTATGCTATAAAAAAATACATTATATAAATGTATACAATTCTTATTATATAAGAGACAAACTTTTAGATGCTACTGATCTAAAAAGGGAATAGATCTTGAAATTCCCACTTCATTGCATGAAAAAATTTTGATACCCGAATCAAGGGTAAGCTTAATCATGCCTCAAACTTGTTACGGATGTGTTCGTATACATATTTTTGTATATTAATTTGTACGCTTGCGGAATGGCTCAGAACTCATTTTAAAGCATGCCTCAAGCTACAATAATCGATAAAAATAAGATAACGTCCCTGTATTACATTTGTTGTTTACGTGGCAACTATGTCCAAATTAAAATCCTTGATCAACACTATTTTTACAAGATCCCTTTTGTTAACGCGCTTGTCCCTATGAAAAATCAAAGAAAAATGATGGCGTAAGAAACCCGTTACATCGAACGACCAATCAGGTTGCGACAACTAGGTTACGTGCGAAAAGAATAAAGAAATAAGGAGAATTTTTAGTGTTTGAAAAGGGAAAAGTCACGCGGCAGCCGAGAAAAATCTGAGTTGACAAGCAGTTGAAAATACATTATATCGGTCGTGCATAAGTGATTAAATTAATTAAAATTGAAATAATGTGGATTCTGGAAAATGAAGAAAAATAAATTATTTTGGTGTAATTTAAAACACAATAGAATCTATAAACTTAATGCAATTGAAAATTATTACATTTTTTATATAAAAAAGGAAAAGGAAAAATTTAATGTAAGCGAACAATGTTTATAAAAGGAATTCAGTTCCACAATTTGATCAATAAGCCAAGTATTACCACAAAAGAAGTAAATAGGTTAAAAGAGAAAAAAAAAAAAAAAAAAATACAATTTTCTATATAAAATCGGGAAATTATTTTTAAATTCAAAAGGAATCCCTAAAACTAATAAAGGAACATAATAAATCTCTTAAAATTGTAATGCATAGCTCCAAAATGTTTCCAGTGTATTCCAAAGTATAATACTTAATTTACTTGATTTGTTTTATTGTATGAATTAAATCAGGCAGTGTAATTACAATTTCCCTATAACAAAAAAAGGGGAGAATAAAGGAAAGTACATGTCAAAGAATCCAATAGAAATAAATGCGGTGTAAAAAAAGAGGTGCAGCAGACAGCGAACAAAACGAAAAACTGTATTCTCTGCTGTGCAGACGACAAGCAGCAACACAACCCAAATACCAAAGTGATATTTTTTTTAAATGATGAAACAGAACACGTCCGCAACTTCAAGCAAAAACGCCTCTCAGAGAAAAAAGGCCCATAATTGAAGCGACGGCTTCAACTTCATTCACATTTCCAATTTTTATCCACAAGTCTTGTTTTTGTATATTGATGACTGCAAATTATATATGAAATCATGTGTATGCACTTCTGCAATTAATTTTTAGACAATATCACTCATTTTATTTACAAATGTAGAAAATTATAAATATATTGTTCTTTCAAATGTTTTTTTGATTTTCTTTTGTTCTTATTTTTCTTTGGTTTTGTTTACAAATTGTATGAAATATAATAGAAGTGTGGTAGCATTGTTGAGAGCATTTTACTCTGAGAGTGAGAGCATAAGAAAAGTCGCTGGCAAAATAAAATAGATTCTATCTCAGGACTGCTTTCAGCCGCGTCTTTTATATGCCAAATTGTATGAAGCCCTAGTTCTGTTTCATCATTAAATATCATTTTAAGCCTTATTTGAAGAATTTTATTGAGTTTCTATACTTATCAATCAGTGAATAAAGAAACAAAGTTATATCATCACGGAAACATTAAATTTAAATAAATTTGCATGAAAAAAAAAGAAAACTAAATCTACGTAAAACTAAAATAAAAGACAAACTTAACAACGACAAATTCAACAAGATTTCATGCAACCACTAATTTCAACAACAACAACCAGCTTACAACAATCCCAGCGACAAAACTCCAACATTACCGAAAACAACAATAACGACAATTTTAAAATCAGCAAGCTTAGCAACAAGCTACAATGCCGCCGCGTCAGTAAGCCGCCAAGAGGGAAGAGTATTTATATAAGTATTGTAGTTTTATTCAAAAATTTTTAATAAATTTTTTTTAAGCGATTCCCAATTTTTCGTAATTCGAATTTTTTTTTCTTACGTTTTATTAATATTTTTTTTTTCTTTTTCTCAATAAATGGTGAATTAAAATTTGAAATATTGTGGTAAAGGATTGATTGGGGAAATGTTGACTTAAGAGGAAGATTGGGCGGGCGGAATAGTTACATAATAACATCTAGTCGGCACATAGTCTGCATAAACGTATTTTAAAGATTTAAATCATGTTTTTATTGTATTTTTAACACAGCGCTGTAAAATCGGGTTGAGAACCGATTCTACCTACCACAGAGTTAGCTGGGAACAACTTTCATGCCCTTAACCTACGTTCATACTTTCGGCTCGAAAAGTATCATTACTTTTAACAGAGAATACAAATTATTATCTGCTCTAGCCAACGCATAACAAACTATAGTAAAGTTTTTAGGGACTGCATCCAGGCTACTTCCTGATTATGACGGCACTCCTGAAAACTTATAAAGTTTTATTGATACGCTGAATTGAGTGGATTCAATAAAAGAGAATCACGAATCAGTCGCCGTAAATTTAGTCAAAACAAAGCTAAAATGTACAGCCAGAAATCTATTGTCGGCTGAAACAACTTTACAAGAAGTAATACTAAAACTTAAATCTTCAGTTAAAGGAGAATCGGTAGAATTATAAACATTAGACAATTTGGTAAGAATGCTAATGCTTATGCTAAATTCAATCCTAGCCTACGGCTAACAAAACAATCGTAATAACAATCCTTCAAATAGTCGAAATTTTTTTTACTTTTATTATTTATTGAAACTTCAATTATAGACTGAAACATCAATAAGTTTTTCAAATCTTAAGTCTAAAAATTATAAAAATATGTTTCTCCAATGCTAAACAGAATATTGTAGTTTCAACGTTGGAAAATAGTATCCCTTCTTTTCAGCGGGGTGTGGCCTCTATAATGAAGAATATTGCGCGCAAGTGGATTTGTTTGCAACTCAAGTTTTTTAGTATATTTTCACGCATGTTTTGAAAATACTGTCTTCATCAACGGAACATCAAGGCCGGATAGTATTGCATCTGTAAAATACCATTAAAAATGAATAGCATTATTCTTTTTGCAATATATGGCAATTCTTGAAGCATTTTGTTGCTTATTTTGTCGATACCTGGGGCTTTTTTGGTGTTAAGACTAGCAATAGCATTTTCAATCTCCACAATATTAAATTTTAGCGGTGTTTCTGGTAAACAGACGACTGGTGGCAGTTCAGCAATATTAACATAAATATTTGGAGTAAACACTTTTTCTAAGTGTTTAACTAAAATAGCACCTTTTTCAGCATCAGTTCATGCCCAGTCACCATTAGAGGCCCGTAATGGTGGTTTGCATACCACTGGCCTTTTAAGTCCTCTGGCTGCACGCCACAGCGAATAATCTGTTGATGGTGTTGCATCGAGTTCTTGCAGACATTTTCGGGAAGATTCCAATCTGATGTATCGAATGATTTTGTAAACTGAGGTGATACAATGGTTGGAAGAACAAATGCTTCGATTCTGGTAGCATAACTGCCTGAACATGCATGTAGCTCTATATTGATTCGTTGGGATACGTTGTGAATCTTACGGCCTATTCCTTCAATGCACAATGAAGAATCGGAAGAGTCCAATGATAATTTGTTCAGTACTCTGTTTGTAACCAAATTAACTTGTGATCCAGAATCTAGTAGAGCTCGGAATATGCAGGTACGGCCATTGGCTCCAATTATCTTCACTCTTGCAATGGCTAGTAATACTTGGGTGTTGTGCTTGACTTGATTGTTTGTTGCAGTTACGATTGGAGGATTTTTATTCGGTGCAGAGGCTGGGTGTTGTGATTTTTTGTAGCTTTCTGCCGAAGTTGCTGATGTGTTTTCTCTTGCTAATTCCAAGTGCAATAATGTGTTGTGTTTCTTTGTACACTTTGAGCAAGACCGTGAAGTGCATGCCTTGGTAGCATGATCTGATTGAAAGCAATTCACGCAAAGTCTGTTTTTTTGTGTCCATTGTAGTCTCTCAGCTGGAGACCTTTTTAGGAACTTTTCGCAGTAATATATGGGATGTCCTGTCGATCCACATACCTTACAAGTTTGGGTTGATGTAGCTGCTGTAATAATTTTGGCTCTATCCTTCCCCATGCCACATTCGTGAGACCTTCCGCGTGTTTCCAATGCTTGTAACCGATGTTCGAGAAATCTAAGTAGTGCATTTAGACTTACGAGCTTCTTATTGTCTTCTAGTGATTGTTCAAATATTGTTTGAGTTGAGTGATCAAGTTTTTTCATTAGTATGTGAACCATTATGGCGTCCCATTTGTCCACTGGAAGTCCTTGTGCGGTTAAACCATAGATGCATTCTTTAGTGACATCATGTAAGGATTTTAACGCTTGTGCCGTTTCGTTTTTCATTTGTGGATGAGACATCAAGTTGTTTAATAGTGTTGTCACAATGAGTCTTTTGTTGTCGTATCTATTCACCAGAATAGTCCACGCGATTGCATAATTTGCTGTTGTAATTGGCAAATGTTTTATTAGATTTTTTGGCTCATCTGCCAGGTGTGTGGTTAAGTAAAACCTTTTCTCAACTTCGCTCATTGATGTGTTGTGGATCAGCTGGGTGTAAAGGTCTTTAAAAGCTACCCATTGTAGGTAACTGCCGCAGAATCTTGGAAGCTGAACTTTTGGCAGATGGGGTTGATAAAGCTCAATCCTGTTAATCTTTCGTAGATTATTTTCGCCGGCAATATTTACATCGTATTGTAGCTTGCATTGGACGTTGTGTACCTTAGCTTGCATTTGGTAAAATTCATCCAAGGTATAACCATCTATTTGGTTTTCGGTAGTTAATTGCCATAAGGTATCGTTATTTGTCGAGAAATCCTCCATATATTTATCAATGAGTGCTAATTTGGCCTGGCAATATGAATCTTCTTTATTTTCCTTTTAATAAATTTTATGCTATAAAAAATACATTATATAAATGTATACAATTCTTATTATATTAGAGACAAACTTTTAGATGCTACTGATCTAAAAAGGGAATAGATCTTGAAATTCCCACTTCATTGCATGAACAAATTTTGATACCCGAATCAAGGGTAAGCTTAATCATGCCTCAAACTTGTTACGGATGTGTTCGTATACATATTTTTGTATATTAATTTGTACGCTTGCGGAATGGCTCAGAACTCATTTTAAAGCATGCCTCAAGCTACAATAATCGATAAAAATAAGATAACGTCCCTGTATTACATTTGTCGTTTACGTGGCAACTATGTCCAAATTAAAATCCTTGATCAACACTATTTTTACAAGATCCCTTTTGTTAACGCGCTTGTCCCTATGAAAAATCAAAGAAAAATGATGGCGTAAGAAACCCGTTACATCGAACGACCAATCAGGTTGCGACAACTAGCTTACGTGCGAAAAGAATAAAGAAATAAGGAGAATTTTTAGTGTTTGAAAAGGGAAAAGTCTGAACACGCGGCAGCCGAGAAAAATCTGAGTTGACAAGCAGTTGAAAATACATTATATCGGTCGTGCATAAGTGATTAAATTAATTAAAATTGAAATAATGTGGATTCTGGAAAATGAAGAAAAATAAATTATTTTGGTGTAATTTAAAACACAATAGAATCTATAAACTTAATGCAATTGAAAATTATTACATTTTTTATATAAAAAAGGAAAGGAAAAAATTTAATGTAAGCGAACAATGTTTATAAAAGGAATTCAGTTCCACAATTTTATCAATAAGCCAAGTATTACCACAAAAGAAGTAAATAGGTTAAAAGAGAAAAAAGAAAAAAAAATACAATTTTCTATATAAAATCGGGAAATTATTTTTAAATTCAAAAGGAATCCCTAAAACTAATAAAGGAACATAATAAATCTCTTAAAATTGTAATGCATAGCTCCAAAATGTTTCCAGTGTATTCCAAAGTATAATACTTAATTTACTTGATTTGTTTTATTGTATGAATTAAATCAGGCAGTGTAATTACAATTTCCCTACAACAAAAAAAGGGGAGAATAAAGGAAAGTGCATGTCAAAGAATCCAATAGAAATAAATGCGGTGTAAAAAAAGAGGTGCAGCAGACAGCGAACAAAAAGAAAAACTGTATTCTCTGCTGTGCAGACGACAAGCAGCAACACAACCCAAATACCAAAGTGATATTTTTTTTAAATGATGGAACAGAACACGTCCGCAACTTCAAGCAAAAACGCCTCTCAGAGAAAAAAGGCCCATAATTGAAGCGACGGCTTCAACTTCATTCACATTTCCAATTTTTATCCACAAGTCTTGTTTTTGTATATTGATGACTGCAAATTATATATGAAATCATGTGTATGCACTTCTGCAATTAATTTTTCGACAATATCACTCATTTTATTTACAAATGTAGAAAATTATAAATATATTGTACTTTCAAATGTTTTTTTGATTTTCTTTTGTTCTTATTTTTCTTTGGTTTTGTTTACAAATTGTATGAAATATAATAGAAGTGTGGTAGCATTGTTGAGAGCATTTTACTCTGAGAGTGAGAGCATAAGAAAAGTCGCTGGCAAAATAAAATAGATTCTATCTCAGGACTGCTTTCAGCCGCGTCTTTTATATGCCAAATTGTATGAAGCCCTAGTTCTGTTTCATCATTAAATATCATTTTAAGCCTTATTTGAAGAATTTTATTGAGTTTCTATACTTATCAATCAGTGAATAAAGAAACAAAGTTATATCATCACGGAAACATTAAATTTAAATAAATTTGCATGAAAAAAAAAGAAAACTAAATCTACGTAAAACTAAAATAAAAGACAAACTTAACAACGACAAATTCAACAAGATTTCATGCAACCACTAATTTCAACAACAACAACCAGCTTACAACAATCCCAGCGACAAAACTCCAACATTACCGAAAACAACAATAACGACAATTTTAAAATCAGCAAGCTTAGCAACAAGCTACAATGCCGCCGCGTCAGTAAGCCGCCAAGAGGGAAGAGTATTTATATAAGTATTGTAGTTTTATTCAAAAATTTTTTATATACTTATATTTCTAAATACATTTACCTGCACATATATTATTACTTTTACTTATCATCTTTCCCATGAAATATTATTCATAAATTAACCCAACATTAACCCTTACCTAATTAAACACCATAATTTTAAGCGATTCCCTATTTTCCGTAATTCGAATTTTTTTTTCTTACGTTTTATTAATATTTTTTTTTTCTTTTTCTCAATAAATGGTGAATTAAAATTTGAAATATTGTGGTAAAGGATTGATTGGGGAAATGTTGACTTAAGAGGAAGATTGGGCGGGCGGAATAGTTACATAATAACATCTAGTCGGCACATAGTCTGCATAAACGTATTTTAAAGATTTAAATCATGTTTTTATTGTATTTTTAACACAGCCTTAAGTATACTTATTGTGGCATATAGGCTGTGCTCTATGTTCATGCGCTGTAAAATCGGGTTGAGAACCGATTCTACCTACCACAGAGTTAGCTGGGAACAACTTTCATGCCCTTAACCTACGTTCATACTTTCGGCTCGAAAAGTATCATTACTTTTAACAGAGAATACAAATTATTATCTGCTCTAGCCAACGCATAACAAACTATAGTAAAGTTTTTAGGGACTGCATCCAGGCTACTTCCTGATTATGACGGCACTCCTGAAAACTTATAAAGTTTTATTGATACGCTGAATTGAGTGGATTCAATAAAAGAGAATCACGAATCAGTCGCCGTAAATTTAGTCAAAACAAAGCTAAAATGTACAGCCAGAAATCTATTGTCGGCTGAAACAACTTTACAAGAAGTAATACTAAAACTTAAATCTTCAGTTAAAGGAGAATCGGTAGAATTATAAACATTAGACAATTTGGTAAGAATGCTAATGCTTATGCTAAATTCAATCCTAGCCTACGGCTAACAAAACAATCGTAATAACAATCCTTCAAATAGTCGAAATTTTTTTTACTTTTATTATTTATTGAAACTTCAATTATAGACTGAAACATCAATAAGTTTTTCAAATCTTAAGTCTAAAAATTATAAAAATATGTTTCTCCAATGCTAAACAGAATATTGTAGTTTCAACGTTGGAAAATAGTATCCCTTCTTTTCAGCGGGGTGTGGCCTCTATAATGAAGAATATTGCGCGCAAGTGGATTTGTTTGCAACTCAAGTTTTTTAGTATATTTTCACGCATGTTTTGAAAATACTGTCTTCATCAACGGAACATCAAGGCCGGATAGTATTGCATCTGTAAAATACCATTAAAAATGAATAGCATTATTCTTTTTGCAATATATGGCAATTCTTGAAGCATTTTGTTGCTTATTTTGTCGATACCTGGGGCTTTTTTGGTGTTAAGACTAGCAATAGCATTTTCAATCTCCACAATATTAAATTTTAGCGGTGTTTCTGGTAAACAGACGACTGGTGGCAGTTCAGCAATATTAACTTAAATATTTGGAGTAAACACTTTTTCTAAGTGTTTAACTAAAATAGCACCTTTTTCAGCATCAGTTCATGCCCAGTCACCATTAGAGGCCCGTAATGGTGGTTTGCATACCACTGGCCTTTTAAGTCCTCTGGCTGCACGCCACAGCGAATAATCTGTTGATGGTGTTGCATCGAGTTCTTGCAGACATTTTCGGGAAGATTCCAATCTGATGTATCGAATGATTTTGTAAACTGAGGTGATACAATGGTTGGAAGAACAAATGCTTCGATTCTGGTAGCATAACTGCCTGAACATGCATGTAGCTCTATATTGATTCGTTGGGATACGTTGTGAATCTTACGGCCTATTCCTTCAATGCACAATGAAGAATCGGAAGAGTCCAATGATAATTTGTTCAGTACTCTGTTTGTAACCAAATTAACTTGTGATCCAGAATCTAGTAGAGCTCGGAATATGCAGGTACGGCCATTGGCTCCAATTATCTTCACTCTTGCAGTGGCTAGTAATACTTGGGTGTTGTGCTTGACTTGATTGTTTGTTGCAGTTACGATTGGAGGATTTTTATTCGGTGCAGAGGCTGGGTGTTGTGATTTTTTGTAGCTTTCTGCCGAAGTTGCTGATGTGTTTTCTCTTGCTAATTCCAAGTGCAATAATGTGTTGTGTTTCTTTGTACACTTTGAGCAAGACCGTGAAGTGCATGCCTTGGTAGCATGATCTGACTGAAAGCAATTCACGCAAAGTCTGTTTTTTTGTGTCCATTGTAGTCTCTCAGCTGGAGACCTTTTTAGGAACTTTTCGCAGTAATATATGGGATGTCCTGTCGATCCACATACCTTACAAGTTTGGGTTGATGTAGCTGCTGTAATAATTTTGGCTCTATCCTTCCCCATGCCACATTCGTGAGACCTTCCGCGTGTTTCCAATGCTTGTAACCGATGTTCGAGAAATCTAAGTAGTGCATTTAGACTTACGAGCTTCTTATTGTCTTCTAGTGATTGTTCAAATATTGTTTGAGTTGAGTGATCAAGTTTTTTCATTAGTATGTGAACCATTATGGCGTCCCATTTGTCCACTGGAAGTCCTTGTGCGGTTAAACCATAGATGCATTCTTTAGTGACATCATGTAAGGATTTTAACGCTTGTGCCGTTTCGTTTTTCATTTGTGGATGAGACATCAAGTTGTTTAATAGTGTTGTCACAATGAGTCTTTTGTTGTCGTATCTATTCACCAGAATAGTCCACGCGATTGCATAATTTGCTGTTGTAATTGGCAAATGTTTTATTAGATTTTTTGGCTCATCTGCCAGGTGTGTGGTTAAGTAAAACCTTTTCTCAACTTCGCTCATTGATGTGTTGTGGATCAGCTGGGTGTAAAGGTCTTTAAAAGCTACCCATTGTAGGTAACTGCCGCAGAATCTTGGAAGCTGAACTTTTGGCAGATGGGGTTGATAAAGCTCAATCCTGTTAATCTTTCGTAGATTATTTTCGCCGGCAATATTTACATCGTATTGTAGCTTGCATTGGACGTTGTGTACCTTAGCTTGCATTTGGTAAAATTCATCCAAGGTATAACCATCTATTTGGTTTTCGGTAGTTAATTGCCATAAGGTATCGTTATTTGTCGAGAAATCCTCCATATATTTATCAATGAGTGCTAATTTGGCCTGGCAATATGAATCTTCTTTATTTTCCTTTTAATAAATTTTATGCTATAAAAAAATACATTATATAAATGTATACAATTCTTATTATATTAGAGACAAACTTTTAGATGCTACTGATCTAAAAAGGGAATAGATCTTGAAATTCCCACTTCATTGCATGAACAAATTTTGATACCCGAATCAAGGGTAAGCTTAATCATGCCTCAAACTTGTTACGGATGTGTTCGTATACATATTTTTGTATATTAATTTGTACGCTTGCGGAATGGCTCAGAACTCATTTTAAAGCATGCCTCAAGCTACAATAATCGATAAAAATAAGATAACGTCCCTGTATTACATTTGTCGTTTACGTGGCAACTATGTCCAAATTAAAATCCTTGATCAACACTATTTTTACAAGATCCCTTTTGTTAACGCGCTTGTCCCTATGAAAAATCAAAGAAAAATGATGGCGTAAGAAACCCGTTACATCGAACGACCAATCAGGTTGCGACAACTAGCTTACGTGCGAAAAGAATAAAGAAATAAGGAGAATTTTTAGTGTTTGAAAAGGGAAAAGTCTGAACACGCGGCAGCCGAGAAAAATCTGAGTTGACAAGCAGTTGAAAATACATTATATCGGTCGTGCATAAGTGATTAAATTAATTAAAATTGAAATAATGTGGATTCTGGAAAATGAAGAAAAATAAATTATTTTGGTGTAATTTAAAACACAATAGAATCTATAAACTTAATGCAATTGAAAATTATTACATTTTTTATATAAAAAAGGAAAGGAAAAAATTTAATGTAAGCGAACAATGTTTATAAAAGGAATTCAGTTCCACAATTTTATCAATAAGCCAAGTATTACCACAAAAGAAGTAAATAGGTTAAAAGAGAAAAAAGAAAAAAAAATACAATTTTCTATATAAAATCGGGAAATTATTTTTAAATTCAAAAGGAATCCCTAAAACTAATAAAGGAACATAATAAATCTCTTAAAATTGTAATGCATAGCTCCAAAATGTTTCCAGTGTATTCCAAAGTATAATACTTAATTTACTTGATTTGTTTTATTGTATGAATTAAATCAGGCAGTGTAATTACAATTTCCCTACAACAAAAAAAGGGGAGAATAAAGGAAAGTGCATGTCAAAGAATCCAATAGAAATAAATGCGGTGTAAAAAAAGAGGTGCAGCAGACAGCGAACAAAAAGAAAAACTGTATTCTCTGCTGTGCAGACGACAAGCAGCAACACAACCCAAATACCAAAGTGATATTTTTTTTAAATGATGGAACAGAACACGTCCGCAACTTCAAGCAAAAACGCCTCTCAGAGAAAAAAGGCCCATAATTGAAGCGACGGCTTCAACTTCATTCACATTTCCAATTTTTATCCACAAGTCTTGTTTTTGTATATTGATGACTGCAAATTATATATGAAATCATGTGTATGCACTTCTGCAATTAATTTTTCGACAATATCACTCATTTTATTTACAAATGTAGAAAATTATAAATATATTGTACTTTCAAATGTTTTTTTGATTTTCTTTTGTTCTTATTTTTCTTTGGTTTTGTTTACAAATTGTATGAAATATAATAGAAGTGTGGTAGCATTGTTGAGAGCATTTTACTCTGAGAGTGAGAGCATAAGAAAAGTCGCTGGCAAAATAAAATAGATTCTATCTCAGGACTGCTTTCAGCCGCGTCTTTTATATGCCAAATTGTATGAAGCCCTAGTTCTGTTTCATCATTAAATATCATTTTAAGCCTTATTTGAAGAATTTTATTGAGTTTCTATACTTATCAATCAGTGAATAAAGAAACAAAGTTATATCATCACGGAAACATTAAATTTAAATAAATTTGCATGAAAAAAAAAGAAAACTAAATCTACGTAAAACTAAAATAAAAGACAAACTTAACAACGACAAATTCAACAAGATTTCATGCAACCACTAATTTCAACAACAACAACCAGCTTACAACAATCCCAGCGACAAAACTCCAACATTACCGAAAACAACAATAACGACAATTTTAAAATCAGCAAGCTTAGCAACAAGCTACAATGCCGCCGCGTCAGTAAGCCGCCAAGAGGGAAGAGTATTTATATAAGTATTGTAGTTTTATTCAAAAATTTTTTATATACTTATATTTCTAAATACATTTACCTGCACATATATTATTACTTTTACTTATCATCTTTCCCATGAAATATTATTCATAAATTAACCCAACATTAACCCTTACCTAATTAAACACCATAATTTTAAGCGATTCCCTATTTTCCGTAATTCGAATTTTTTTTTCTTACGTTTTATTAATATTTTTTTTTTCTTTTTCTCAATAAATGGTGAATTAAAATTTGAAATATTGTGGTAAAGGATTGATTGGGGAAATGTTGACTTAAGAGGAAGATTGGGCGGGCGGAATAGTTACATAATAACATCTAGTCGGCACATAGTCTGCATAAACGTATTTTAAAGATTTAAATCATGTTTTTATTGTATTTTTAACACAGCCTTAAGTATACTTATTGTGGCATATAGGCTGTGCTCTATGTTCATGCGCTGTAAAATCGGGTTGAGAACCGATTCTACCTACCACAGAGTTAGCTGGGAACAACTTTCATGCCCTTAACCTACGTTCATACTTTCGGCTCGAAAAGTATCATTACTTTTAACAGAGAATACAAATTATTATCTGCTCTAGCCAACGCATAACAAACTATAGTAAAGTTTTTAGGGACTGCATCCAGGCTACTTCCTGATTATGACGGCACTCCTGAAAACTTATAAAGTTTTATTGATACGCTGAATTGAGTGGATTCAATAAAAGAGAATCACGAATCAGTCGCCGTAAATTTAGTCAAAACAAAGCTAAAATGTACAGCCAGAAATCTATTGTCGGCTGAAACAACTTTACAAGAAGTAATACTAAAACTTAAATCTTCAGTTAAAGGAGAATCGGTAGAATTATAAACATTAGACAATTTGGTAAGAATGCTAATGCTTATGCTAAATTCAATCCTAGCCTACGGCTAACAAAACAATCGTAATAACAATCCTTCAAATAGTCGAAATTTTTTTTACTTTTATTATTTATTGAAACTTCAATTATAGACTGAAACATCAATAAGTTTTTCAAATCTTAAGTCTAAAAATTATAAAAATATGTTTCTCCAATGCTAAACAGAATATTGTAGTTTCAACGTTGGAAAATAGTATCCCTTCTTTTCAGCGGGGTGTGGCCTCTATAATGAAGAATATTGCGCGCAAGTGGATTTGTTTGCAACTCAAGTTTTTTAGTATATTTTCACGCATGTTTTGAAAATACTGTCTTCATCAACGGAACATCAAGGCCGGATAGTATTGCATCTGTAAAATACCATTAAAAATGAATAGCATTATTCTTTTTGCAATATATGGCAATTCTTGAAGCATTTTGTTGCTTATTTTGTCGATACCTGGGGCTTTTTTGGTGTTAAGACTAGCAATAGCATTTTCAATCTCCACAATATTAAATTTTAGCGGTGTTTCTGGTAAACAGACGACTGGTGGCAGTTCAGCAATATTAACATAAATATTTGGAGTAAACACTTTTTCTAAGTGTTTAACTAAAATAGCACCTTTTTCAGCATCAGTTCATGCCCAGTCACCATTAGAGGCCCGTAATGGTGGTTTGCATACCACTGGCCTTTTAAGTCCTCTGGCTGCACGCCACAGCGAATAATCTGTTGATGGTGTTGCATCGAGTTCTTGCAGACATTTTCGGGAAGATTCCAATCTGATGTATCGAATGATTTTGTAAACTGAGGTGATACAATGGTTGGAAGAACAAATGCTTCGATTCTGGTAGCATAACTGCCTGAACATGCATGTAGCTCTATATTGATTCGTTGGGATACGTTGTGAATCTTACGGCCTATTCCTTCAATGCACAATGAAGAATCGGAAGAGTCCAATGATAATTTGTTCAGTACTCTGTTTGTAACCAAATTAACTTGTGATCCAGAATCTAGTAGAGCTCGGAATATGCAGGTACGGCCATTGGCTCCAATTATCTTCACTCTTGCAGTGGCTAGTAATACTTGGGTGTTGTGCTTGACTTGATTGTTTGTTGCAGTTACGATTGGAGGATTTTTATTCGGTGCAGAGGCTGGGTGTTGTGATTTTTTGTAGCTTTCTGCCGAAGTTGCTGATGTGTTTTCTCTTGCTAATTCCAAGTGCAATAATGTGTTGTGTTTCTTTGTACACTTTGAGCAAGACCGTGAAGTGCATGCCTTGGTAGCATGATCTGACTGAAAGCAATTCACGCAAAGTCTGTTTTTTTGTGTCCATTGTAGTCTCTCAGCTGGAGACCTTTTTAGGAACTTTTCGCAGTAATATATGGGATGTCCTGTCGATCCACATACCTTACAAGTTTGGGTTGATGTAGCTGCTGTAATAATTTTGGCTCTATCCTTCCCCATGCCACATTCGTGAGACCTTCCGCGTGTTTCCAATGCTTGTAACCGATGTTCGAGAAATCTAAGTAGTGCATTTAGACTTACGAGCTTCTTATTGTCTTCTAGTGATTGTTCAAATATTGTTTGAGTTGAGTGATCAAGTTTTTTCATTAGTATGTGAACCATTATGGCGTCCCATTTGTCCACTGGAAGTCCTTGTGCGGTTAAACCATAGATGCATTCTTTAGTGACATCATGTAAGGCTTTTAGCGCTTGTGCCGTTTCGTTTTTCATTTGTGGATGAGACATCAAGTTGTTTAATAGTGTTGTCACAATGAGTCTTTTGTTGTCGTAGCTATTCGCCAGAATATTCCACGCGATTGCATAATTTGCTGTTGTAATTGGCAAATGTTTTATTAGATTTTTTGGCTCATCTGCCAGGTGTGTGGTTAAGTAAAACATTTTCTCAACCTCGCTCATTGATGTGTTGTGGATCAGCTGGGTGTAAAGGTCTTTAAAAGCTACCCATTGTAGGTAACTGCCGCTGAATCTTGGAAGCTGAACTTTTGGCAGATGGTGTTGATAAAGCTCAATCCTGTTAATCTTTCGTAGATTATTTTCGCCGGCAATATTTACATCGTATTGTAGCTTGCATTGGACGTTGTGTACCATAGCTTGCATTTGGTAAAATTCATCCAAGGTATAACCATCTATTTGGTCTTCGGTAGTTAATTGCCATAAGGTATCGTTATTTGTCGAGAAATCCTCCATATATTTATCAATGAGTGCTAATTTGGCCTGGCAATATGAATCTTCTTTATTTTCCTTTTATTAAATTTTATGCTATAAAAAAATACATTATATAAATGTATACAATTCTTATTATATAAGAGACAAACTTTTAGATGCTACTGATCTAAAAAGGGAATAGATCTTGAAATTCCCACTTCATTGCATGAACAAATTTTGATACCCGAATCAAGGGTAAGCTTAATCATGCCTCAAACTTGTTACGGATGTGTTCGTATACATATTTTTGTATATTAATTTTAACGCTTGCGGAATGGCTCAGAACTCATTTTAAAGCATGCCTCAAGCTACAATAATCGATAAAAATAAGATAACGTCCCTGTATTACATTTGTCGTTTACGTGGCAACTATGTCCAAATTAAAATCCTTGTTCAACACTATTTTTACAAGATCCCTTTTGTTAACGCGCTTGTCCCTATGAAAAATCAAAGAAAAATGATGGCGTAAGAAACCCGTTACATCGAACGACCAATCAGGTTGCGACAACTAGCTTACGTGCGAAAAGAATAAAGAAATAAGGAGAATTTTTAGTGTTTGAAAAGGGAAAAGTCTGAAAACGCGGCAGTCGCGAAAAATCTGAGTTGACAAGCAGTTGAAAATACATTATATCGGTCGTGCATAAGTGATTAAATTAATTAAAATTGAAATAATGTGGATTCTGGAAAATGAAGAAAAATAAATTATTTTGGTGTAATTTAAAACACAATAGAATCTATAAACTTAATGCAATTGAAAATTATTACATTTTTTATATAAAAAAGGAAAAGAAAAAATTTAATGTAAGCGAACAATGTTTATAAAAGGAATTCAGTTCCACAATTTGATCAATAAGCCAAGTATTACCACAAAAGAAGTAAATAGGTTAAAAGAGAAAAAAGAAAAAAAAATACAATTTTCTATATAAAATCGGGAAATTATTTTTAAATTCAAAAGGAATCCCTAAAACTAATAAAGGAACATAATAAATCTCTTAAAATTGTAATGCATAGCTCCAAAATGTTTCCAGTGTATTCCAAAGTATAATACTTAATTTACTTGATTTGTTTTATTGTATGAATTAAATCAGGCAGTGTAATTACAATTTCCCTATAACAAAAAAAGGGGAGAATAAAGGAAATTACATGTCAAAGAATCCAATAGAAATAAATGCGGTGTAAAAAAAGAGGTGCAGCAGACAGCGGACAAAAAGAAAAACTGTATTCTCTGCTGTGCAGACGACAAGCAGCAACACAACCCAAATACCAAAGTGATATTTTTTTTAAATGATGGAACAGAACACGTCCGCAACTTCAAGCAAAAACGCCTCTCAGAGAAAAAAGGCCCATAATTGAAGCGACGGCTTCAACTTCATTCACATTTCCAATTTTTATCCACAAGTCTTGTTTTTGTATATTGATGACTGCAAATTATATATGAAATCATGTGTATGCACTTCTGCAATTAATTTTTCGACAATATCACTCATTTTATTTAGAAATGTAGAAAATTATAAATATATTGTTCTTTCAAATGTTTTTTTGATTTTCTTTGTTATTATTTTTCTTTGGTTTTGTTTACAAATTGTATGAAATATAATAGAAGTGTGGTAGCATTGTTGAGAGCATTTTACTCTGAGAGTGAGAGCATAAGAAAAGTCGCTGGCAAAATAAAATAGATTCTATCTCAGGACTGCTTTCAGCCGCGTCTTTTATATGCCAAATTGTATGAAGCCCTAGTTCTGTTTCATCATTAAATATCATTTTAAGCCTTATTTGAAGAATTTTATTGAGTTTCTATACTTATCAATCAGTGAATAAAGAAACAAAGCTATATCATCACGGAAACATTAAATTTAAATAAATTTGCATGAAAAAAAAGAAAACTAAATCTACGTAAAACTAAAATAAAAGACAAACTTAACAACGACAAATTCAACAAGATTTCATGCAACCACTAATTTCAACAACAACAACCAGCTTACAACAATCCCAGCGACAAAACTCCAACATTACCGAAAACAACAATAACGACAATTTTAAAATCAGCAAATTTAGCAACAAGCTACAATGCCGCCACGTCAGTAAGCCGCCAAGAGGGAAGAGTATTTATATAAGTATTGTAGTTTTATTCAAAAATTTTTTATATACTTATATTTCTAAATACATTTACCTGCACATATATTATTACTTTTACTTATCATCTTTCTCATGAAATATTATTCATAAATTAACCCAACATTAACCCTTACCTAATTAAACACCATAATTTTAAGCGATTCCCTATTTTCCGTAATTCGAATTTTTTTTTCTTACGTTTTATTAATATTTTTTTTTTCTTTTTCTCAATAAATGGTGAATTAAAATTTGAAATATTGTGGTAAAGGATTGATTGGTGAAATGTTGAGGTAAGAGGAAGAGTGGGCGAGCGGAATAGTTACATAATAACATCTAGTCGGCACATAGTCTGCATAAACGTATTTTAAAGATTTAAATCATGTTTTTATTGTATTTTTAACACAGCCTTAAGTATACTTATTGTGGCATATAGGCTGTGCTATATGTTCATGCGCTGTAAAATCGGGTTGAGAGCCGATTCTACCTACCACAGAGTTAGCTGGGAACAACTTTCATGCCCTTAACCTACGTTCATACTTTCGGCTTGAAAAGTATCATTACTGGCTCTAGCCAACGCATAACAAACTATAGTAAAGTTTTTAGGGACTGCATCCAGGCTACTTCCTGATTATTACGGCACTCCTGAAAACTTATAAAGTTTTATTGATACGCTGAATTTAGTGGATTCAATAAAAGAGAATCACGAATCAGTCGCCGTAAATTTAGTAAAAACAAAGCTAAAATGTACAGCCGGAAATCTATTGTCGGCTGAAACAACTTTACAAGAAGTAATACTAAAACTTAAATCTTCAGTTAAAGGAGAATCGGTAGAATTATAAACATTAGACAATTTGGTAAGACTGCTAATGCTTATGCTAAATTCAATCCTAGCCTACGGCTAACAAAACAATCGTAATAACAATCCTTCTAATAGTCGAAATTTTTTTTTACTTTTTTATTATTTATTGAAACTTCAATTATAGACTGAAACATCAATAAGTTTTTCAAATCTTAAGTCTAAAAATTATAAAAATATGTTTCTCCAATGCTAAACAGAATATTGTAGTTTCAACGTTGGAAAATAGTATCCCTTCTTTTCAGCGGGGTGTGGCCTCTATAATGAAGAATATTGCGCGCAAGTGGATTTGTTTGCAACTCAAGTTTTTTAGTATATTTTCACGCATGTTTTGAAAATACTGTCTTCATCAACGGAACATCAAGGCCGGATAGTATTGCATCTGTAAAATACCATTAAAAATGAATAGCATTATTCTTTTTGCAATATATGGCAATTCTTGAAGCATTTTGTTGCTTATTTTGTCGATACCTGGGGCTTTTTTGGTGTTAAGACTAGCAATAGCATTTTGAATCTCCACAATATTAAATTTTAGCGGTGTTTCTGGTAAACAGACGAGTGGTGGCAGTTCAGCAATATTAACATAAATATTTGGAGTAAACACTTTTTCTAAGTGTTTAACGAAAATAGCACCTTTTTCAGCATCAGTTTATGCCCAGTCACCATTAGAGGCCCGTAATGGTGGTTTGCATACCACTGGCCTTTTAAGTCCTCTGGCTGCACGCCACAGCGAATAATCTGTTGATGGTGTTGCATCGAGTTCTTGCAGACATTTTTGCAGCGAAGCTGTTTTTTGTGTTTGCAAAACTTTTCTTAGCTGTTTGGTACACTCCTTAAGCCTTAATTTTAGCTGAGGCGATCTGAAACGTTGCCATTCTCGTCGGGCTTTCCGTTTTTCAGTCAAAAGCCTTTCTATATCCGCACAAAAAATATTGTTAAATCTCGCTTGTTGATTTGTTTGAATTGAAGAAGCATTAAGAGCAGCAGGTTTAGCATGTGCTTCAAACAACCTAATAGAATTTTCTATGTCAGTAGGTGTTCTCAATGGCATATTTTCCGTGCAATGAGCACTCAAATATTTTTTGTATTTCAGCCAGTTAACACGTGCAGATGTCAGCGGTAAATCACATGTTGGTTTTGCAGTTGTGTGTGAGTAAATAGTGATAATAGTAGGCGAGTGACCTGAAGACAAATCCAAAGATGCTTCTACTTCAATCATTTCGCTGGGCACACCTTTCGAGATTCCAAAGTCGATAACATCAGGAATTTTTTGTCGATCCGTTGGCCAATATGTTGGCTGACCACTTGAAGCTACATTCAAACCTATTTTTGAAATTGTGTCAAACAAAACACGACCCTTAGAACTGATTAAACGTGAACCCCAAAATGTGTGTTTAGCATTGTAGTCGCCAGCTGCTAGAAAACGGGACCCCAGTGTTGTATAAAATGCGGTATATTGACTCTCTGAAATTGAAAACCTGGGAGGAGAATAAACAGATGATATCACAAGCTTTTGATAAAAATTTTCAATACAGATATTTGTTGCTTGAAGATATTCTTCACGAAGGTCATTTAGCAGGTAGTGTTGTATTCGAATTTTTATTAGGATTCCAGAGCCACCACAAGCTCTACCTCGAGGTTCCTTAGTGTCGTAGAAATTATATCCACTAATTTTAAAATAGCTTCGAGACGTCAAATGAGTTTCTGAGATAAGCATAACATCGATTTGGTTATCCAGAAGAAATATTCTATTTCATTTTTATGTTGGCAGATGCCGTTTGCGTTCCAAAAACAGATTCTTAAGTTCTTGGTTTTTTCAATACAGCCTGCAACAAGGTAGACTACATTTTCAACATTTCCTGCATCATACAGGACATGTTGAGAGTAAATGTATTTATTGTTTGTATTAGGATCTCTATCGAGGTTTCAATACGACTAAAATTATGCCCTGATTCTTCATTTGCTGGTGCAGTTTTTTGCGCCGGAATCTGGTTACTCTTTAAAATATAAGCGTATGAAAATTGACTATTAGGTTTTTGTTGAGTAAGAGTCGTGTTGGACTTTAAAACATTTGAGCATTGATTATGGCTAGACGACTGTTGAGGTAACTGAGGGTAGTTTAAGGGGGTGTTGGGCTAAGTAGCATTTGATTTTCTGTTCGACGAATTTTTAAAAAAAGAGTAAAGAGGGCAGCCTCTATAGTTAGCAGTGTGGTTTTCACTGCAATTGCCGCATTTTGTTGCCTTGGTATCACCTTTAATTTGTCACAGTTAGCGGTACTGTGCAACTCACCACATACAACGCAAACGGTAGGCAACTTGCAATAAGTTTTGGTATGGCCAAATTCTTGACAGTTCATGCATTGGATAGGTCCATTTTTTTATGTGCCATCTAAACTGTAACTCTTCTGTGTAACAAGTACTTTAGATTATAGATTGGGTGCAATTAATTTTTTTTTTATTTTCAAGTCACCTGGCTGTAGCTCGACTCTTAAAATAGGTTGGGGGATTTTTTCCCTATTTTTGATGTTAGAAACATTTGAAACATTAGAAACTTTGAAGCCATTATTTTCAAGGCCAGATTTAACCTCTTCTGGATCCACACTAGAGTCTATACCTTTTATTACGACGGTTAGACCTTTAGCACTCTTTAATTTGTACGAATAAAAATTTTTGTTTTTTGATTCAAAGTCAGAAACAATTTTTCGGTAATTACTTTCTTGCACTACCTGGATTTTTGTTTCGTTAATATTTCCGCGCTTAATTGGAGTTACATAAAAGAAGATAAGTTAAGAAGATAAGGCGTTTTACCAAAAAACTAGAGTTCTGCTCTCTTAAACATATCGGTGGAGGTTTACTCGACCTTGTTGTAGTTGTGTCTTCATTGTCTTGTTCTGATAAAATCGAGAAACGATTTTCGGAATTTTTTATTTTGTTTTTTCCATCTCTGGGAACTTTCGCTGTTGAAGCTATTTGAGCTGATTTTGGACTTCTCCCCTTTTTAACACGGTTATGTATCTGTCCATTCCTGTTTGAATTTTATTATCATTTATTGTACTCATCGCATCTACCATTTTATGCACGTTGGTCACCTTGTTACTTATTGTTTGTTTGTTTGTTTGTATAGCTAAGCTGACAAGTTTGCTGATGGGTGCAATTGTTGTTGCTTCTTGATCACTATTTAACATGTTCAGAGATAATGATCGCGCACGAGTATTTGTGTTTTCTGTTAAATTCAGGTTTTTGTTTGATTCATTTTTTTTATTGTCGTCATCAGCAACTAAAGTTATATATTGTACATTTCTACTACTTGTAGGATTATTGTTGTTTTTGTCAGAAGATGAACTCATCAGAGTTCTCTTTTTTTTATTTTCACTTATATTAGTTTGTGTATGCAAATATTTATGTATATTGCACACAAGCAAAAAATAAAATAAAACCAGTAAAATAACTGTTCAATAAATGGTTTGTTTTTTTTTATATATTTTGTGACTTGAAAATTTTTTTTTTTTTATTTTTTTTATATTCAGTTGCTTCAGTTAGATCAGCATTATCAGTTTGATATTTTTGAAAATGAGGGTTAGGCCATTTTGGCGCTGAGCGTCTCAATTTGAAGTACGCTTTAATGAAGTGGTTCAGTTCATTATTTTTTTTAAATAGGGTTAAAGCAATAGGAAAATGGTCACTTCCCCACAAGTCCTGCTCAATCTTCCAACCACAATGTACAAAGGGTGCCGGCGAACAAAATGATAAGCCTATATTACTAAGCGCGCTTTGAGTAGACAAGTTATGATTTGTTAAGAATTTATCAATAAGGATTCCTCTTTTGTTGGAGCCCCAATTAAGGTGCCAGCTAATAAAATCACAGTTACAAGAGTAGGTATGTTAGTTAAATTTTTTTTTTTTTTTTTTTAATTAGGATTAGCACTCAGGGGATGATCCCTACGTGTGCAAAGCATTGAGCCGCAACTAGAAAAATAGGTTTGGAAAGGAGGATAAAGGGAGTAGTGTTTGTGGACATTCGATTTGAACCCTAACACATTGAATGTGGCTGGAAAGACCTCTGCGGGGAGTTTATTCCACATGCGAACACTACGGCTAAAGTACGAATTCTCTCTGTAAAGCGTGGTGCGGTTCACTGAAATATCGACCACAAAGGGATGTGCTCTTGATGAAGAGCGTGTTGTACGTGAAAAGTGATGGGTTTCGGGAACAAGTTCCCTAATTTCATTAGAACACATTCCATTGTAGTAGCGATAGAACAATGAAAAACACCCAACATTGCGTCGATGCTCCAGTGAGTCAATAGAGTTGGATGCCCTACTGTCACCGATAAGCTTCTTCGCCCTATCCTGTACGCGGTCGAGTAACTTCAAAATAAATTTTGAAGCACCACCCCATACATGTGAGTTGTATTCCATTTTTGTTCGGATAAAGGTGGTATATGTATTAAGGAGATCAGATGGAGTGAAGTAATGTCCTACACCGTCTTAAAAAGCCGAGGCACTTGAATGTTTCTTTTGAGACATGAAAAATGTGATCATGCCATCGAACATCACAATTAATTTTCATGCCAAGAACATCAAGAGCTTCTAATTCCTCAATATCTATACCATCCATGTTTACAGATGGAGCAGCATGTCCGGTCATACGTCTGTGCGTGAGCATAGCGCATTGGGTCTTTCGTGCATTAAAATTGATCCTATTAGCATGACCCCAATTTGAAATTGTCAGGAGATCGCGATTTAGTGTATCATTCATATTTTGCCGCATTGCCCGGATCTCCGACGGGTTTGGCCTGTTACTGAATGCGTAGAAGGTCATTAAGAAAAATAAGAAAGAGGTTAGGAGAAAGAACGGAGCCTTGTGGTACACCTGAATGAATTTATCTTGAACTCGTTTGATGAGACCCCATTTACAACAACTCGTATAGTGCGATACTGAGAAAGCTCGACGGAAATCGAGTGAAGCCATCGCCGACACCAAAAGCAATCACTTTTGTCAAAAGTGCGCCATGCCACACCCTATCAAATGCCTTGGAAATATCTAGAGCCCCCACCTTACTTTCGCCAAAGTGATGTATGCTATTACACCACTTCACCGAAAGGAAAGCTAGTAGGTCCCCCGTAGAGCGGCCCCTACGAAAGCCAGGGGTTGTTGGGCTCCCCCTTTTTAAGGATCGGCGTTACATTGGCAACCTTCCAACACTTTGGAAATTCACCAGGATGGTACAAAGTGCTGAACAGGCGTGCCAATGGACGTGCTAACATCGAAAAGCACTGTTTCAAGACCAGTGCTGGAATACCATCCGGCCCAGCAGACTTGTTTACGTTAATCTTCGCTAAAACCTTTTTAAATACATGCACTCGAAAGAATATTTTTGGCATAGTTACAGATACTCCCTCGAGAGGGGTAGTGGTTGACTGCTTTCCGGCAAGTGAGAATTTCTTGCGAACATTTCAGCCAGAAGGTTAGCTTTATCAACCGGGTCAGTGAATACATGGTCGTCCTTTAAAAGAGGTGGAATTGAGGAACTAGCATTATCCTTGACTCTTTTAACGAATGACCAAAAGCTCTTGCTACCCCGTGGAGCATCAAGAACTTTAGTGCGAAGGCGCTGCTAGTACAAAGCTTTTGTACTCTGGCACATGAAGATCTCGCTTTTTTGCGCAGCGAATTAGTATCGGCTTTTTTGTTATTACGGCAGACACTAAATGCTTTCTCTCTGGATCTGATTGCATTTCTGCACGTCTGATTGAACCAAGACTTAACTTTCAATCAAAATTCGCTTGGATGGAATGAAAGTTTTCATTCCCAGCAAAATTATATTTTCTACCATTTTCGCCTTGGCATCGACGTTGTTGTCTAGAAAGCATAGCTTTCAATTGAAATACCGGAAAAATTCGTTGAGCTACGCCCAACGAGCCTTTTCGTACATATATTTTAAGCGTTTCGTAGCTGATTGGGAGACGTTCTGAAGATTAGAGAGCGGAAAGGTGGCGGAAATGGTACAATGATCCGATTTACCGAGAGGTGCATTAACACCCACTTCGTACTTTTCAAGGTGCGAAGTGAGAAAAAGGTCAAGAGTGTTGTTATTGTGCCCTTCAACACATGAAATATGTGTTGGCTCATTCACTAGTTGCGCAAGGTCATTATGCGCGGCGAAAAGCTCAACATATTGACCTTCTGGGGTTGTGTGGCTCGAATGGTGAAGCCAAGATTAGTTGTGAATATTGAAATCACCAGCAACGACAATTTCACTCTTCGGTCAGCTCTCAAGGATCTTCGAAATTGAATCGGAAAAGGAATCGAAGTTGGATAAGGTTTTATCCCTTGCCGCGTTTGGACTTCTGTAAAGAAACCCGAAATGTAAATGGTGTGTCATGATTTTGAATTTAACCCAAATTCAGCTAAATTCGGGATCAGACGTGCCTAATGGTTGCTGGCATTGGTAGACAACTTCATTACGTATGTACATTGCAAGACACCTGTGTAGATTAAAAAGCGATAGGAAGTGATAACCAGGTATATGAAAATCCTGTGGATCAGAGTTTTCAGATACCCTTCACATAAGGCAAAAACATCCGGCCGATGGAGACAAATCAGAGCATACACAGAAAAGCATTCCACCTTAGCCCCCTAATGTTACAGAAATCAATTCTACCATAAAAATATGCGAAATTCAAATCGGACGCCCACTTTGTGATGCCGATACCAATGATATTAATTGCTGTCGTTAGAGTGTTCAGTGACCAGTGCTATGCCTTCGTCAATGAACAGTCAAACAGCAACTAACACAGCGGTATCAGCATAACAAATGGTTTTTTTGGAACGGCTTACACTAACTTAGAGCCATAAACGCTCTGTTCTGGTCAGTTATTATAATTATAATAAATTTTTATTTTGTGTCACGGGGTCAGCACTATTCACTGTGCCAACACTGTTGCACGTTATCTATTGCATTGAATTTGGTTTTTATTGTTTTAATGTTATGTATATGTAATTTTGGAATGCAGCTTTTTTTTTTTTTTGTTTTTTATAGAGATATATGCCCTTTGTAATTTTTATATTTTTTCCTTTGACGTATGTATGTATATGTTTATGGCGTTTTTATATGTAAGTATGGTTATTTTATTATTTGTATTCTTTTTTTTGTGTGTTTATTTATTAGTTTAAAATTTTTCGTTTGTTTAATAAAAAATGTTTGACGACAATGACAAAAGATCGCCGAAAGCGTTTTGAATATTACAGTATTTAAATTTTTACTTGGCTAAATATATGTGGATATAATTGTTGAGTTGTCCACTAAAAAAGTATTGAGCACCAAAGGTTTCCTTTGGAGCTCAGATTTAATATTTTATGACTTGGGTTAGCCCAGGTAGAAACACCATGTGCTATTGTAAATTAGATGTAAGCCTTAGTAGAAACACTAAGACTGGTCAAGCAATCATAAGAGTTACTCTTTGTATGCCACAAGTTCTTTATTTTTGCGTCTTTTTATACATTTAATTTCTTACGTCTAACTAAAATTAATAACAAATATAAATTTTCAACAATTATAAAAATTCATCATTAAACATTTCTCAAGGTAAACATTTCTATAGGGATGATGGAGAACCGGATACTGTATTTCCCTTGGAAGATCTTTGATGTCTGCTAGTTGTTTTTGGAGTTCAGTGAGCTCATTTAATTTGGTGTCCAAATTGATGTTTGGTGCGAGGAGACTCTTAACCTCGGACGGTTCGCCAATAGCCGTAATATTGCCAATCATGGCATATGAATAATGTAGAGTAGTTACATTAGTTTCATGCCCATAGATAGTTAGTGTACTTCCCTTGATGATACAGGTTGGATTCATGGACAGGAGACCAGAATGATCGATGTGTAGGTGTATGGTTTCAGAGTCGCAGACGGCAGTTAGCTCTAACGGATATATTGTTGCATAAAACCAACGGTTGATGGTGTTAACTACAGCACATTTATTGAATTGAAGTGCATTTAATGTCAAGTATTCATCTCGGTGGTCGTTCACAGCCAGATATTCAATGTTGGTTGTTATAGCAATAGGCGTGTTGTTCCTCTTGGGAGGTATAGGAATAATCTTGAAAAGTTCAAAATGTTTCTGATTCACTAACGGCAGTTCAATCATGAAAATAACACTCCCTTGTGCTACTGTGCCCTTGATATTCATGATCTTGTATAATTCTAGTAAGTCTGTGTCTTCAACTGGTAATGCACGACCCAAGAGAAGGTGTCCTTTAATTTTAGCAATCTCTGATCTTAACTGCCTTGGTGTGAGGATAAGTGGGCTTATATTACCGTGGTTTGTATGCGTGAGAGCAGCGACCAGCTCTGCCTCAATTCTTTGCAAATCGGACGCAAGTGTATTTAATTGAATTGCCAGAGACATTAGATTTTGGACTTGTCGTAAATTTGAATTCTCATTTCTAACTGAATTTAAATCATGATAGATAGTTTTCTTAAGCTCTGAAAAGCGTACCTTAGTATTCTTTTCGCTTTGCTTAAGAATGTTAATTGTCGAATCTATCACTAAAGTTTGGTTTCTTAGTAATAGATGAAGATACTCCTCGTTTTCCTTGACGTTAGTTATAGTTTGAGCCATTTGTTCTGCATAGTCTGAGTCCAGGACTCGAAATAGAGCATGTGCCATGTTCCCTACAATATCAAGAGCCGCTCTCTGGCTTCTCCTTGGAATCAAAAGGTCAAAAAGTCCATCATCTCCCTTGTAAGTCTTGCTTATTCTACCCAATGGCCATTGCAATACTGGAGTATTATCCTCTTTGAGAATAACAAGCATGCCTTCAATAACGTTCGGTGAAGGTGACTTCCATTTGCCCGATTGCTGTAGCTCATGTAGATATTTTTGTGACCATTCCTTCCAGAATTTATTTTTGATTTCTGCCGTTATTTTCCATCGTGCATCTAGCGGTATTCTTGGAGATAAGGCATTTACATCCACGGCTGATGTCAAGGGTTCACCAACTAGAAAGTGACCTTGCGTAAGAGCTTGAAGGTCATCGTAATTTGATGACAGAGGAATCAATGGTCGCGAGTTTAAGATTGCTTCTATTTCAACCACTATTGTTTCCAATTCCTCATAAGTAAGTGATGCAGTAGACACGCTTCTCAGTAAGAGATGTTTGGCGGATTTGACTGCCGCTTCCCAAAGCCCCCCGAAGTGGGGTGCTCTTGGTGGAATGAATTTAAAGTTTATTGATTGATTGCTGCATATTCGTGTATTTTTTTCTTGCGCTGATTGAGAATATATTGATTCTTGAGAATATAGTGATTTTATTGTTTGCTCCCACGAAGTTAGTAGCATTGTCGCAGTAGAATGTCTGACAATGGCCTCTTCTACTGATGAAACGTCGCAGTGCTCCTATGAAGGCTTCTGTAGACAGATTAGACACTACCTCCATGTGAATGGCCTTAGTTGCGAAACAACAAAACACTTCAATATAAGCCTTGTCTGGTCTTTTGCCTCTGATTTTGTGATGGATCCAAATCGGCCCAAAGTAATCAACTCCTGTAGTTATGAATGGGCGCGCTGGTGTCACTCTGTCAGCTGGGAGATTCGCCATTAATTGTTTAAAAAGCACTGGCCTAGCCTTGGTGCAACGTATGCATTTATGGACAGTACTACGCGCTAGTGATTTTCCGTTCGTAATCCAGAATTGTGACCTGGATGCTGCCAACAGTACCTGTGGGCCGCAATGACGATTTTCTTCGTGTAGCATGTGAATCAATAACTTTATAATGAGGTGATTGTGTGATAAAATCGCTGGATGATTTGCTTTGAATGGTAACGTTGACTGCTCCAAGCGACCACCCACGCGCATTATCTGATGCTCATCCAAGAATGGATTTAATGAAGCCAACGGACTTGATTTATGTACAGGTGTTTGGTGTGATAGTCTTTGCAACTCTTCCCCGAATTCCGCAACTTGGACGATCTTGTTGATAACGTTCATAGCTTTTTCCATTTCATGTGCATCGAGCGCTCTTTTCGTTGGACGATAAACCCTTGAGGTCTTGGAGTTTCTGATAAATCTTAACACATAACCGATCGTGTGTTGAAGAGTTTTGAATGAATTGCGATAGTTTATCCTATTTATACTGTCTTCATAGTTTTGCTGCGAGGTTAATATTGTTAAGACCTGCTTCGATACCTTACGTTCTTCGTTACAAGGTATATCGGTAATTTGTGAATGTGCAATTGTCCATTCACTCTTTTGTCCCGAGAGAAATAGGGGACCATAAAACCAAATTGAGTGCTGTGATAGGGTTTCTGGTGCTAGTCCTCGCGATATTGCGTCAGCAGGATTTTCTTTTGTACTGACGTGTAACCATTGATTTGAATCGCTTGAACTTTGAATTTCGCTATCCTGTTTGCTACAAATGTGTGATAGGATGCTGCTGATGAATTTATCCAAGCAAGAACAATTTTTGAGTCTGACCAAAAAAAGTTGGCAGTATTTTGTAGGCGAAGATCTTGTTTGACTCTACTTGTTACCTCTACACCTAGCACCGCGGAGCATAATTCCAAGCGAGGCAACGTTTGTTTTTTAATTGGTGCTACTCGGGGCTTGGAACATATCAATCTTGTTACTACAGTTTTGTCATTATATGTTGAACGAATTTGCGTTGTTATTGGTTTTTTAATACGAATCTATTAATCTTAGTTTTCTTTAACGTTTCTATGCTTGTGCGAAATTTATTCCATTCGTTCTGAAGATTCATGGGTAATTCGTCATCCCAAGAAATTGATACTTGCCACAGCTCCTGCAAGAATATTTTGGCCCGTACAACTACCTGTCCAAAAAGTCCTAGTGGATCAAAGATCTTGGCTAGTTCTGAGCTGACTATTCTTTTTGTCACACCCCTTTCCGTTGGCCTCTGTGATCGTCCACATAACTGATCAGACTTTGGCAGCCATATTAATCCAAGTGTTTTAACCGAGTAATCAGAATTTTCGTCTAAGTCCAAGTTGACCTCCTGGTCTTCAGGAGCAATTCCACTTAGTAATTGAGGATAATTCGAACACCATTTCCGAAGTTTAAAACCTGCTTCTCTTAGAAGTGAGCTTAGTTGTCGTTGTGACTCTAATGCTGTACTGATGTAATCAGCACCACTGAGGCAATCGTCTACATAAAAATCGTCACGTAATACTGAGGCACCTTGTGGGTATTTTGTAGCGTTTTGAATAGCTAAATGTTGCAGGCATTTGGTTGCTAAGTATGGTGCAGACGAGGTTCCATAGGATACAGTTTTTAGACGATAGTACTTGATGTCTTTATGCTTATTGTATCTCCAAATGATGAGCTGAAACATCTGGTCTGTGTCATTGACTCGAATTTGCCGGTACATTTTTTCGATGTCCGCAGTGAAGACAATTTTATGCATTCGAAATCGCAGCAGAACTGAAAACAATTCACTTTGTACTGTCGGCCCGGCATGTATGATGTCATTGAGCGAGAAACTGCTAGATGTTTTTGCCGATGCGTCAAAAACTACTCGCAATTTTGTAGTGGAGCTTTAGGGTTTCAGCACGCAGTGGTGGGGCATGACGTAATGTAATTCGGGAATGTCGTCTTCATGCATTTCTTCCATGTGTCCCAAAGTTTCATACTCTTGCATGAACTTGTTGTATTCTGTTCTAAGCTCAGGATTACGGTCCAATCGTTTTTCCAATGCTCGAAATCGATTGAAGGCCATTGTCTTAGAACTTCCGAGAATGGATGGGTTCTCTGCAAAAGGTAGGCGAACAATGAACCTCCCTTCTTCGTTTCTTTTTACGTTTTGGGCAAAATGATCCTCACATCGTTTCTCAGCAATATATAATTTTAAACAATTATAAAAATTCATTATTTTGCAGTTATTTTAAACATTAAACATTTCTCAAGGTAAACATTTCTAGAGGAAAATGACTTTATTTATTGTAACATTAAACCTTTCTCAAGGTAAAGCAATTCTAAAGGTAAATAACTTTATTTATTGTAATATTAAGCCTTTCTCAAGGTAAAACAATTCTAAGGTTAATAACTTTATTTATGTTAAACATTTCAAAGAAAGGAAATGACTGCATTTTGTCATATAAGCATTTTGCATTTTAATAATTATTATGTGTTAATTATGTTTTTTGTGTTGACATTATATAATGTGTTAACATTCTCCACCGCGTTGAGCGGATAGCGAAAGAATATATAAAAATATTAATTTACACGGAATAGAGAAATAAAGTTATTTTTAAACTATAGAGTCACGCTGGCGTGGTGTAGGTTCTGGCGGTGTTGGAGCCAGGTTGAGTGGTGTTCTTTTTCTGCCTTTAAGTCGCCAGCCTATTAGGATCACGATTACTAGTACCGACAGAAGTAGTGCCAAAGAGCCGATATAGGGATGATGGAGAACCGGATACTGTATTTCCCTTGGAAGATCTTTGATGTCTGCTAGTTGTTTTTGGAGTTCAGTGAGCTCATTTAATTTGGTGTCCAAATTGATGTTTGGTGCGAGGAGACTCTTAACCTCGGACGGTTCGCCAATAGCCGTAATATTGCCAATCATGGCATATGAATAATGTAGAGTAGTGACATAAGTTTCATGCCCATAGATAGTTAGTGTACTTCCCTTGATGATACAGGTTGGTTTCATGGACAGGAGACCAGAATGATCGATGTGTTGGTGTATGGTTTCAGAGTCGCAGACGGCAGTTAGCTCTAACGGATATATTGTTGCATAAAACCAACGGTTGATGGTGTTAACTACAGCACATTTATTGAATTGAAGTGCATTTAATGTCAAGTATTCATCTCGGTGGTCGTTCACAGCCAGATATTCAATGTTGGTTGTTATAGCAATAGGCGTGTTGTTCATCTTGGTAGGTATAGGAATAATCTTGAAAAGTTCAAAATGTTTCTGATTCACTAACGGCAGTTCAATCATGAAAATAACACTCCCTTGTGCTACTGTGCCCTTGATATTCATGATCTTGTATAATTCTAGTAAGTCTGTGTCTTCAACTGGTAATGCACGACCCAAGAGAAGGTATCCTTTAATTTTAGCAATCTCTGATCTTAACTGCCTTGGTGTGAGGATAAGTGGGCTTATATTACCGTGGTTTGTATGCGTGAGAGCAGCGACCAGCCTTGCCTCAATTCTTTGCAAATCGGACGCAAGTGTATTTAATTGAATTGCCAGAGACATTAGATTTTGGACTTGTCGTAAATTTGAATTCTCATTTCTAACTGAATTTAAATCATGATAGATGTTTTTATTAAGCTCTGAAAAGCGTACCTTAGTATTCTTTTCGCTTTGCCTAAGAATGTTAATTGTCGAATCTATCACTGAAGTTTGGTTTCTTAGTAATAGATGAAGATACTCCTCGTTTTCCTTGACGTTAGCTATAGTTTGAGCCATTTGTTCTGCATAGTCTGAGTCCAGGACTCGAAATAGAGCATGTGCCATGTTCCCTACAATATCAAGAGCCGCTCTCTGGCTTCTCCTTGGAATCAAAAGGTCTGATTCTTGCATAAGGTTGTCCCAAGTATGCTGAAGTTGTAGGTATAGAATTTCACATGATTCAATAGCTATCGATTGCTTTCAGAGCCTTGAGATTGATGTTATTCCACCTTCCAGAACCTTATTCCTATCCCAAATTGTTGTGAGATCGTAGTATATAATGAACTTCCAGTTAGCTGTCACCAATTTTGCCGACCCGAT
Organism: Lypha dubia; assembly: GCA_947311025.1. Taxonomy (NCBI): domain Eukaryota; kingdom Metazoa; phylum Arthropoda; class Insecta; order Diptera; family Tachinidae; genus Lypha; species Lypha dubia. The sequence goes on along the minus strand of OX371260.1, from coordinate 90,171,832 downwards.
GCCGTCGAAATATAATCCTGGATTGGAACAAAATTCCGTAATATTGATTGGAGATGCTAATATTATCGGCAGCAGAAGAAGTGAAATAAGAATTGTACTGAAGAATCGCAGTAAAAAATATGACACTATTTTGCGTTTTGGCTAGATAGTGTCGATTTCTGATGAGTGTGGCCTCTTTTGCGAAGTGAAATTGTCATAGCCGGAACAGTCCATGTGGGAATCGTTGAACAGTGGTGCCAATCAATGTATTGGCCTCTTGAAGGTTCCCTTTGCTGTTTTGACGTCGCAGACCCTAATAAATCCATTATCTCCCTTGTAAGTCTTGCTTATTCTACCCAATGGCCATTGCAATACTGGAGTATTATCCTCTTTGAGAATAACAAGCATGCCTTCAATAACGTTCGGTGAAGGTGTCTTCCATTTGCCCGATTGCTGTAGCTCATGTAGATATTTTTGTGACCATTCCTTCCAGAATTTATGTTTGATTTCTGCCGTTATTTTCCATCGTGCATCTAGCGGTATTCTTGGAGATTAGGCATTTACATCCACGGCTGATGTCAAGGGTTCACCAACTAGAAAGTGACCTTGCGTAAGAGCTTGAAGATCATCGTAATTTGATGACAGAGGAATCAATGGTAGCGAGTTTAAGATTGCTTCTATTTCAACCACTATTGTTTCCAATTCCTCATAAGTAAGTGATGCAGTAGACACGCTTCTCAGTAAGAGATGTTTGGCGGATTTGACTGCCGCTTCCCAAAGCCCCCCGAAGTGGGGTGCTCTTGGTGGAATGAATTTAAAGTTTATTGATTGATTGCTGCATATTCGTGTATTTTTTTCTTGCGCTGATTGAGAATATATTGATTCTTGAGAATATAGTGATTTTGTTGTTTGCTCCCACGAAGTTAGTAGCATTGTCGCAGTAGAATGTCTGACAATGGCCTCTTCTACTGATGAAACGTCGCAGTGCTCCTATGAAGGCTTCTGTAGACAGATTAGACACTACCTCCATGTGAATGGCCTTAGTTGCGAAACAACAAAACACTTCAATATAAGCCTTGTCTGGTCTTTTGGCTCTGATTTTGTGATGGATCCAAATCGGCCCAAAGTAATCAACTCCTGTAGTTATGAATGGGCGCGCTGGTGTCACTCTGTCAGCTGGGAGATTCGCCATTAATTGTTTAAAAAGCACTGGCCTAGCCTTGGTGCAACGTATGCATTTATGGACAGTACTACGCGCTAGTGATTTTCCGTTCGTAATCCAGAATTGTGACCTGGATGCTGCCAACAGTACCTGTGGGCCGCAATGACGATTTTCTTCGTGTAGCATGTGCATCAATAACTTTATCATGAACATGCATGTAGCTCTATATTGATTCGTTGGGATACGTTGTTTATCTTACGGCCTATTCCTTCAATGCACAATGAAGAATCGGAAGAGTCCAATGATAATTTTTTCAGTACTCTGTTTGTCACCAAATTAACTTGTGATCCAGAATCTAGTAGAGCTCGGAATATGCAGGTACGGCCATTGGCTCCAATCATCTTCACTCTTGCAGTGGCTAGTAATACTTGGGTGTTGTCGATGACTTGATTGTTTGTTGCAGCTACGAGTGGAGTATTTTTATTCGGTTCAGAGGCTGGGTGTTGTGATTTTTTGTAGCTTTCTGCCGAAGTTGCTGATGTGTTTTCTCTTGCTAATTCCAAGTGCAATAATGTGTTGTGTTTCTTTGTACACTTTGAGCAAGACCGTGAAGTGCATGCCTTGGTAGCATGATCTGACTTAAAGCAATTCACGCAAAGTCTGTTTTTTTGTGTCCATTGTAGTCTCTCAGCTGGGGACCTTTTTAGGAACTTTTCGCAGTAATATATGGGATGTCCTGGCGATCCACATACCTTACAAGTTTGGGTTGATGTAGCTGCTGTAATAATTTTGGCTCTATCCTTCCACCCGCCACATTCGTGAGACCTTCCGCGTGTTTCCAATGCTTGGAACCGATGTTCGAGAAATTTAAGTAGTGCATTTAGAATTACGAGCTTCATATTGTCTTCTAGTGATTGTTCAAATATTGTTTGAGTTGAGTGATCAAGTTTTTTCATTAGTATGTGAACCATTATGGCGTCCCATTTGTCCACTGGGAGTCCTTATGCGGTTAAACCATAGATGCATTTTTTTGTGACATCATGTAAGGCTTTTAGCGCTTGTGCCGTTTCGTTTTTCGTTTGTGGATGAGACATCAAGTTGTTTAATAAAGTTGTCACAATGAGTCTTTTGTTGTCGTATCTATTCACTAGAATATTCCACGCGATTGCATAATTTGCTGTTGTAATTGGCAAATGTTTTATTAGATTTTTGGCTCATCTGCAAGGTGTGTGGTTAAGTAAAACATTTTCTCAACCTCGCTTATTGATGCGTTGTGGATCAGCTGGGTGTAAAGGTCTTTAAAAGCTACTGCTCAATCCTGTTAATCTTTCGTGGATTATTTTCGTCGGCAATATTTACATCGTATTGTAGCTTGCATTGGACGTTGTGTACCTTAGCTTGCATTTGGTAAAATTCATCCAAGGTATAACCATCTATTTGGGCTTCGGTAGTTAATTGCCATAAGGTATCGTTATTTTTCGAGAAACCCTCTATATATTTATCAATGAGTGTTAATTTGGCCTGGCAATATGAATCTTCTTTATTTTCCTTCGCCATGACTTCATCAATAGTTCGTCTTAGCGCTCACATCAATGCCCGCTGATTGCGAAGAACTTTGCTTGTGATTTCGTCAAGTTGTGTCTCGCCCTGCGTACCGCTGCTTGCGCAAGGAAGGTGTTGGTTTTGGCACTTTTTTACTTTTGGACTCAAACAAATCTTTATACTTCATTGTGTCGTCTGAGATACGCAAGTATAGCTCCGTAAAATAATTGTGTTGCAATGGTAGATTTGATAGACACCTTATTTTGTTGTGCTTTCAAATTCTAGCCATGCCGTGTCAAGCCGTTGTAGACGCTCCAAGTAGTATTCTCTGGTCTTCCTTGTGGGAGAGTCTTTTTTGAAATTGCGGATTATCGCTTGTATTTCTTCCGCCGTCTTCTGCTGGACTGCTATCAGCTCTTTAAAAGATGCCATAGTTGTTGAAGCGTTGCTGTTTTAAATCAAATGTACGTGTTTTACTTTTCTTTTTGGGCTGATGTCCTAATGTGTGGACTGATGACGTCCTTGTGTGTGTAGCCGAAATATAAACCTGTGCCTTGTTACAGGATTACGCCGATAGTAATTGTTGAATTTTGGGGATCTGCCCAAATGTAATTCGTTGTATGTTCCTGTGCCTTGTTACAGGAGTAAGACGATAGCAAATGTTGCGTTTTTGGGGACCTGCCCAAATATTGCCTGTTGTATTTTTTGACTGTTGTCCTGTTGAGTGCATCCAAAGTATTATCCTGTGCCTTATTACAGGATCACTTTGTTAGCATGTGTTGAATTTTGGGGATCTGCCCAAAATTGTTGCGTGTTTTTTCTTAATTTTCAAAGCTCCTTACCACTGGTGGGGGGAAACTTTGTCAATTATGAAAATCTAGGGGTCACCAAATGTTGAGTTGTCAACTAAAAAAGTATTGAGCACCAAAGGTTTCCTCAGATTTAATATTTTATGACTTGGGTTAGCCCAGGTAGAAACACCATGTGCTATTGTAAATTAGATGTAAGCCTTAGTAGAAACACTAAGACTGGTCAAGCAATCATAAGAGTTACTCTTTTTTTATTTTTGCATGTCCTTTTATACATTTAATTTTATACAATTAATAACAAATATTTATTTTCAACAATTATAAAAATTTATTATTTTGCAGTTATTTTAAACATGAAACATTTCTCAAGGTAAACATTTCTAGAGGTAAATGACTTTATTTATTGTAACATTAAACCTTTCCTCAGCTGAGCATATCTCAGCCTAGAGCGGAAACGTGTCGTTACAAGGGATAACTGTATAAGATTCTTGAATAGAAATTATTTTAAAATTATATATTTTAATCAAAACTTGCAATTCGTTGTAGTTAACAACTTATCCTCTAATGATGCACTGTAAGATATTTGTTTAAAAAGTTGTGAACACACTTAATAATTGTTAATGATAATATAAACGTTAGTGAACACCCTTAATGTTGTTTAACAAAAGGATATCATATTACACAATGAAACATTGTTACTTCTATTTGATTGGTCAATTTAACGTAAATTTTAGTTTTAAGTATTTTGTTGACTCAACAATTAATTGTTAATATATTTAGTATAAATACCACAATAAAATTATATTTATTTGTCAATAGTAAAAACTCGCTTTTAATTCATTGATCACATTACGTTAAAGTTACAAGTGCTTGAAAGTAAAACTACACAAACAAAAATTAGTACAGTTCAAATTCAAGTGTTTGAGCTGAGTCATACTAATAAAATCATTTACACGTTTAATTCTAAACAATATTTAAGAAAAGCATGAAGATATAGGTTTAAGGCATAGCTGTTAAGTTATGATTAGTAATCGTAATAATTAGTAATTTGATTACTTTTGTTTTAAAGGTACAGCAATGATTAAATTACGATTATATTCAGTTTTGCACGGTTACTAATTGATTACGATTACTAATAATGGAAAAGTAAGCTGAATTACTTGAAATTACAACAAAATAATCAAAAAGAATCAATAGTTATTAAAAAATAATTCGCTTACTTTAAAAGATTACTTTTAATTCTTTTTCGTTATTTATGAAGTTTATTGCATTCGAACTTATATAGTGAAATTTGACCATTGACAATTGTATAGACGAATACTTTTGTCCACAAAAAATTCAACTAGTATTTGATTTTAGTTATTTTGTTTATGTTTCTATCGATTTTATTATTGCTAACCTGTTTGTTTTCTTCTTTATTTATTTTTGTATTGAATTGAATCCAACTGATTACGGTATTTATTGTTTTTATTATTATTTTCGGAGATGTGATCGCTTTTACTCACGATCATGCACGCTTACGATAAAAAAATGTTACTTGTACTCGTAATCGAAAAGTAGTCTGGAGTACTGGAAATTACGATAAGATAATCAAAAGTAATCTTTGAAAGTAGTCGGATTATTTTTGATTACTTTTGATTATTTTATCGTAATTTCCAGTAATCCAGATTACTTTTCGTTTGTTAGTAATCCCAATCAATTAGTTATCAGAAATATTCTAAAAGAGAATTTATAATCAGTACAATTCTTTTTAAAATGTAATCTAATTGATTCCTAATCGTAATCGAAATTTAACAGCTCTGGTTTAAGGAATGAAAATTGAGCAATAGCTAAATATTTTAATTGTTTTACCAAGATCTGTTACTTATAAAAAAGCGTTATAATGGCAACCCATCAGAAGGCATGGTTGCAGATTTTTGTTGGGCGATTTGGCGAGAAACTTCAAGTGACAAATTTTTTTCTTTTGGAATTAAAGGTTCTTCTGATAAATTTTTTTCTCCTGGATTAAAATTTACTCGTGCCGGCCAAATTTTAACGTTGTAGTGTTTTTCTTTCGCCCGGCTATCCCATTCATTACCATATGCAAAATGCTATATATATTATTCATATTTATTAAAACATTAAATAGAACAAAAAAAAAAAAAAACGAAGATGATTTTACCAAAACATTGCAGTTGTACCGATTTTGCCATCCCTGAAAACAGCTGTTTAGAAAACAACAAGATTAAAAAGCACGTGCTGTGTAGTAAATTCAATCAAAAGTCATTAGTTTTTTATTATTATATATAAATACATTATGCAAAAATTTATTTGTTTTCTCTTTTTCATCGTAATCCATGCCAAAAATTATACTGTATCTGCAAACTAGAAATAAACAAAAACATACATACATATGATTAAAAAATTGCCCAATAATGCACGATAATGTGATCGTAATGTACCAATTATTGTCACAATTGCTATTTGGCCGATATGAACCGAACTAAATTGTCGTAATATGCGACGATAATGGGACTGCCCAAAAATAAATTGCGCAATGTTTTTATATGTAAATATAAAATATAACACGATAAAAATTGTCTAAAGTGTATAATAATAATATTTTCATATGTATATATTAGGGTGACAATGAAAAATCAACTTTGGATTTTTGATGATAAATGTGAAGATTCTTTTGCCACTTGGTCTAAAACTTACTTGCTGAAAATTTGAGCCAAATCGGATAACTCTATCCCGTGCACCTTTGAGGTCAAAGTTCAAATTTTGGGAAATTCTGTATATTTAAGTATAATTGATCTAAAAATATCGTTTTTTTAAGTATATTCATTTAAATTGCTCAGAAACTGGATGGTTTAGATATTTTTAAAAGTATTCTGAAATATTATGAGTATATACAAAAAAAATTATAGGATTTACTACATATGTAACAAGTTTAGATGAGTCAGAAAACGGTGAATCTACGGAAGCTAATGATCATATAATAGACCCAATGACCACGAGTTGTCCTGATACTTTGAATAGTGCAGAAAAACAAAATACTTAAAACACAAAAAGGCCATCTAAAGAAATTTTAACGCCCAGACTTGCTGCAGTTTTAGATAAATTAAAATTAAGCTCTAGAGATACTGTTCACATGCTTATTGCAGTTTTGGATGCAGTTGGATTAAACTCATCAGAGTAGCAAATAGTACTCGAATCGGGTTAAAACTTCAATCCAATACTCAGCCACTAACGATACACTGGGATACAAAACTGTTATCTGGCATATCAGGAAAAAACGAGGACCGACTGTCAATAATTGCAACCGCTCCCGATCTTAAACAAATAATTAATATTCCTGATATACCAGCTGGAACTGGTGTTGAAATAGCATCTGCAGTATATGATTCATTAGAAGAGTATCAAGTTTTAGATAGAATCGAGGCATTTGTCTTTGACAAAACCGCCTCAAACACTGGCAAATTTAATGGGGCCTGCAATATATTAACATTTTGTTCCAAGGACTCAGACACCATGTGTTTAAAATAATTTTAGCAGCTGTTTTTAATGAAACAAAAATTTGTTCTTCGACTGGCCCAGAAGTCAGCTTATTTAAAAAATTCAAAAAACAATGGTCGAACGTAAAAAAGGATGAGTATATGACGGGATTAGCAATACCTCGAATAAAAGAAATAATAGGTGATGATTGCGCTAAAATTTTAGATTTTGCAAATATAAAAGTTAAAGAGGACTTTCCTCGAAATGACTACAAAGAGTTCCTGGAATTGATTATCATATTTCTGGGTGGAAGTCCTCTTAGTGGCATAAAATTTTTTAAACCCGGTGCTCTTCATTTAGCTAGATGGATGGATAAGGGAATATATTGCCTTAAGATATTGATGTTTCGCAATCAATACCCAGAAATCACAGAATTGGAAATAAATGGTCTAGTTGAAGTTGCAGGTTTTGTTATAAAGTGCTATGCATTTTTCTGGTTCAATTCAGATAAAGCGGAGCAAGCTCCATTAAATGACATATTATTTTTGAGAAATTTAGAAGATTATAAAAAAATAAATGCACAAATTGCTGATAGAGCCATAACAAAGTTTATTAATCATCTATATTACCTTAATGAAGAATGCGTAGCATTCAGTTTATTCGATGATAGAATAGACTTTGAAACAAAAACACAAAATGGCTAAAAACATTTTGACTTTTATGGAAGAAGAAAACCTTAAAGAAGAAGAAATTTTGAAAAAGTTTTTAATTAAAAAAGAAAATCTTAATACTTTCTCCGCTAAAGATAATTCATAAATTTTGATTGAACTTGTATCCAAAAATACGAAAAGTGTTTTGAAGAGATTCCAAATTTCAATGGATTTTTTTACAAAAAGACCCAAGTAGCTGGAAAGATTGTGAAGATTATAGAAAAGGAAAATTTATTATTCAAAAACTAAAGGTTGGTAATGACTGCGCCGAACGAGGTATTAAGCTTGTTGAAGATTATCAAGAGAAGATCACAAAAGATGAACAGCAGCGACAATATTTATTCAAAGTAAGTTATATATAAATTTAACTAATTTACATTTAAATAATTATTGTTTCTTTTTAGGTTGTTCAAAACTATCGACAACTATATACGAAGCATGCGAATTTAAATAATTTAAGACATGATTACATATAATCAAACTTACCGAAAAAGACCTTTCAAGTTGCCTTACTTTTTATATTAAAAACATATTTTTATTCCAATTAAAATATACTGCTTTTGCTTCTATACGAAAAACATTCACATAAATATATATTTTTGAATATTTGTTTTAAAATTTCAGTTTTTCGTTTTTAGAAATAATATTTTACACTTTTTTTAAATATTGGATTTATGGCTAAGTTTTAGACTAAGTGGCAAAAGAATCTTCACATTTTTGTTTAAAATTCTGGAAAACAATTTTTCCCATATATTTAATTGTCACCTTAGTATATATCCACACAAAAACATAAATGTGAAAATAAGGCCAAGTTCGTATCCAAAAAGTTTCAGCCGTAAAAAGTACTGAGATCAAAATAAGGACCAAGTTCTTGATAGGTACAATTCCATCTCATTTCTAGGCAACCATAAGCTTGGCAAAATTTTTCAAAGACATCTTTCCATATTAGAAAGGCAAAAAATTTTTGCCAAGCTTACAGGTTGCCTAGAAATGAGATGGAATTGTACCTATCAAGAACTTGGTCCTTATTTTGATCTCAGTACTTTTTACGGCCGAAACTTTTTGGATACGAACTTGGCCTTATTTTCACATTTATGTTTTTGTGTGGATCTCACTTCTTTTTTCTAAGTTGTTTTCGTATAAATATTTCAAATTTCAGCTTTCTAGCTATACTGGAAAGGCCCCATACAAATAAAGGCACCCAAGCCCCCCAGGTAAAAAGTGCCCGTTTAAAACTTATTTTTTTTAATTTCTCTGCAGGACATACCTGTGTACGAAATTTAAGCTTTCTAGGTCAACTAGAAGTGCCCAATACAAAAAGGGGCATGATTGTCCCCCCAGGATGAAAAGTGCCCGTTAAAAAATCATTTTCGGTAATTTCTCATCACTACCTGCCTGTGTACCAAATTTCAGCTTTCTATCTCTACTAGAAGTGCCCCATACAAAGAAGGGGAATGATTGTCTCCCCAGATAAAAAGTGCCCGTTTTCAGATTTTTCTGCTTATTTTCTCACCAAGACCTACCTGTGTACCGAATTTCAGCTTTCTAGCTATACTAGAAGTGCCCCATATAAAGAAGGGGCACTCAGGTCCCCCCTGGAAGGAATGTGCCCGTTTTCAGATTTTTCTGGTTATTTTCTCGCCAAGACCTACCTGTGTACCAAATTTCAGCTTTCTAGCTATACTGGAAATGCCCCATACAAAGAAGGGGCACTCAGGTCCCCCCTGGGAGGAAAGTGCCCGTTTTCAGATTTTTCTGGTTATTTTCTCACCAAGACCTACCTGTGTACCAAATTTCAGCTTTCTAGCTATACTTAATACACCTTAATATCTCGGGAAGCTTCTACGGTAGAACTTTCAAATTTAACCTGTGAGGTCACCTCTGTGGGGAGAACTTATGTTTCAAGTTTCATTATATTATGATCAAGAGGAGCAATGTTGTGAGGGGGGTAAAAACAGCTCGAACTGTTTCGTGTAAATATACACACTGTGTGGCCGAACTTGGCCTGGCGCACTACCGTGCGCCTAGATAATATTAGTTTCTTACAAAAATAAATTCATATACTTAAAAGAATTAAAATGTGAATCTTAATTTACAGGAAATCCAACACCTCAAATAAGCTGGTATCGGGATGAAATTCAAATTGACTCGCATATGAATTTTGTGCCCGGCGAAAGGTATGTGCAGAGCGAAATAACTTTAGGACCACTGAGTAGGTCGGATCTAAACTCCGGAATAACATGTAAAGCGAACAACCACCCACGAGCAACTCCTGTGGAATCTGTTGTACAAATTGATATGAATTGTAAGTACCTTTACTATTATATTTATTTAATTATTAAAATATATTAGTATCATCGCATATTTAGAATTCTGTTTTTCATTCTTTAGCATTTTTTGAGGAATTTTGCTTTCTTTGCCCGACTGAAAAGTTTTTAGCAGCAATCGCATATTATACGCACAATTGACTTTGCGGTCCTTTTTTAAATTTTTTTATTATTCTTAAATGACAAAAATTTACAAATAAAGTTATTTTTGTTGTGTTCAAAGTTGCAATACTTATAAAAAAAAATTTCCCAGTTTTTACTGATTGCAACGAATATGTGCAGTAGCCAACGAAAATTAAAAAAAAAATTAATACCTTTTTGTTGATAACAAATCAAAAAAACAATAAAATAATTTTCAATTAATATTCTATATTATTATAACGAATAAAATAATAATAAACTTATGTAGTGTATTAATCAGGGTTTAAAATTAGTTTTTTATTTTTATTTATTATACTAGCGACTAGTGAGAAAATATGATCCGTTTCCATTTTTGATAGTAGAGAAATTAAAAATATTTACCTGATAACAAATAAATTTCCAGTTTTCTAAAAAAAATTTTGTACTTGACAACTATATATTGTTTAGCAACAATTTCTTGTCAATGAAAACTAGCCATCCACACAAAAATGGAAAAACACACATATACAAAATATTTTTTTCATACAATATGCCGCTATAAAAAATACCAAACAATAAAATATATGCCAATCCAACCAAACACAACTTCGACTAGTATGACAAACATGCCGATCTTATAATAACTAATATTTAAAAATTTTGCATCAACAACTAGCAAACCAAAAAATTACACAAAATATGCGTTGAAAATTGCAGTGTTATGAGTCATTTTCTCCCAACCAACAAAAATATCAGCAGCAGCGAAACATACGCTACATACATATACTGACGTTGTTATGAGTCGTTTTCCCCCAACCAACGAAAATATTAGCGGCAGCAAAAACATGCGCTGCATACATACTGCTGACGTTGCGATATCGTGAGAACAATCGGCTGGAAGTTCCACGCTTATATGCTGAAGTTGCATATGATTGGTAAAAATCGCACACTGAGCAATATCGTGGGAAAAACAACACTGGCGGAAGAGGTTGATTATAAGTTGTGCTGTGTAAACATAGGGTTGTGTCTTAATATTTTAGAAATAAATAAAAATAGCTAAATAGAAAGCTAAGATTCGTATTTGATTAATTAATTAAAAGTGATAAATAAATAAAAACATAACAATTGGCGCAGCCGGTAGCCGTTTTAATAATTACGTCAATTAAATTAATATAATACTCCTTGTCAAGGAAAAACTAACCGGTGTAGAAAAAAGAAGAAATTTGTATTGTTGCATTATACATTGGATAGTGTAGAACTGCACAGGGGCCGGCAATTTGATAACGCCTAAACTCTAGCAACCTTCGGGTCGTCATGTTTTTGTGCAGGACTAACCAGTCAAGCACATCAATACACAAAAGGGAAATTAATTCGACTGTTAAATTTTACGCGGTTATGAACATACTGGTCAGGATAAAATCAGCCTAAACCACAGCCCACTAGCAAGATGATAACCAGCGGAACATGGGTAAGTAAAATATAGTTTTAATGGACAACCCGCAGACGAAAACAGACGAATTAATAGAACGGATCGACAAGTATAGTTATTGAGTGGACAGTCTACAAGTTCTTGCGTGGACAGAACTTAATGGTTTAGAGTCAGACAAAACATTCCTGGACAACCATAGGGAAAGGATAAGAATTCAGAGACTAACAAAATTAGAAGAAGTGAGTTATGTCTCACAATGAATAAGTGATTTAAGTAAGGATAGATCACAGGAGTTTGTAAAGAGGATCGAAGAGCTAGAAGAAACAAAAACTCTTCTAAAGGGCCATTGCGAAAAACTAAGGGCCCAAATAGAATATACAGATAGTTTATTGGAGGACGTAGTAAAAGAAAATTTGGAATTGGAGGAACAATTAAAAGGGAAAGGACTTAGTCAAGAAAATTTTAAGAAACAATTGAAACAAAAACAGTTGATAGAGACACAAGACGACACTATTGAAAGACTATATACAGCATTGCAAAACGCAAGAAGAGAGTTGAACACAATTTACAGAGCGAGATCATCAAATCCTTCACTGCACAAAGAACTAAGCGAAGCAGGACTTCCGACAATAGTCATATCACACGATAGAGAATTACCTGCTTTGACGCTGTTGGAGAAAGTAAAAACCCTAACAAACAACGCAAGGAAAGCGGGTAGCAGGGGGTACTCCGCTGAAACAAAAGCCAGGAAGTTAGAGGAGTTAAGCAAATATACGCTGAGATTCGGTGAATTGGAAAAAACCAAAGGATTTGATAGTAGAATAACGGAGGAATTCAATTGATTGATCCCAGTGGCCCAGGAAATTTTAGAGAGACGATCAACATCACCCCGGCAAAACCATACTATTGAAAGAGCAGAAAACGGAACGATCAGAATGACTTCGCTATCTGAGATTATTAAAGTAGTAAACAACACAGTCCCATCATTCTTCGGGACCGATGGGCCTGACTTATCATCAGAAGTATTTAGATACATACAAGGATGCAATATGGTAGAAAGAGAATTACTCACGGGTGCAAATGACGGCTTAACCCAGGATGTAATACAGTGCCTAAAGTTGAGACTACTGGGGCGCCTACTCAAGAATTTCATAGCTGAATTTCAGTTCCGTGGACGCATTATGCAACGAGCTCAAGAAACACTATATATAAAGCAAGAGCTGAGATAAAATAAGGGAGCTGATCTTAGGTTGCAAACAGAGCATCAGAGAGTCAGCATGCAAGTTTGGAGAGCGTCTAGATAATCTGCTGAGCGAGACAAAAACAACAATAGAAAACGAATGGCCGGAAGGACCTGGCCGGGAAACCATGCTAAAAGACTTCAAGCGTATAGCAGTAAGGAGATTTATCAAGGGTTTGAAGGACCATGCTCTTAAAGCTCGATTCGTGGGACAGGAGGAGGAAGAACTCGCGAAATTAATAGAAATAGTGCAAAATGCAGAAGAATTGTTCGGCGAACCAACGCACAGTAGTAGTTTTTGCAGCAGGATGGGGCGTGAATGGAATAGCTGCAAAAGCGGTTAAATACAACCTGTGCAGGAATATCGTAAGCTGTACGTTCTGTGGAAACAGGGGGCACGATTTGGAAAACTGTAGAAAGAGATTAGGCTCCTTATACTGCCGATTGTGTAGGGAAAATGGTCTCAAGCAAAACCCGTTCTGCGAGCCAAGAAGAAATACACCCAAACAAAATCAATTGTGAAGAAGGACGGCAGGAGATAATAGGAGGACAACAAACACAGAATTCCGTGGAAGCTGTGGAGAGTGAAATGATGTTTATATTTTCTTTCCCTATAGCCCTTGATTTATTTTAAACAGCTGGAAGGGTTCCAGCTAGTAATTAGGCGTTCAAAAGAACTGCCAGATTATTTTTGAAACTCAAAATAAAAACCAAGGCAAGCAAGTGCCGAATTATGTTGATAGTTTAAGTCTGATTTTATTTACAAAATATTCTAGCTTAAAAACTACTTATGAGAATCTAAATGATAATCTTGAATTGAGTGATTTATAAATCACTCAACTTATTAATAGAGATAAATAAAATAAAATTGAATTAAATTAAATTTTCATGTGTCATCAACTTGCACACAGTAATTTCTGTAATTCAATATTTGTTCCAAATAACTTTTCCCACACTTCAACATGTGTAACATTATCGCTTGCTGCGCTACACAGTTGAAGTTGGTATGTACCTTATAAATCACTCAATTTATTAATAGAGATAAATTATTATATTATATTATTATTATTTATTAATAGATTTTAATTTACTTCATTTACAATCTTAGAGATATAAACTTATTATAATCTATAAGAGGCATAACATATTGGTTGTGAGCCAGACTGGCAAATAAAAGCTGAGTGAAACAAAAAGGAGTTTGATTATTTCGTATTAAAGTTACATAAAATATAAGTTACGGTTCTGGTTAATTAAGAAACAATTATTCTTCGGGGTTGGAGAATTATTATATGCAAAATAAAATATTAAAAAATAAATAATTAAAAAAAAGAAAAATTATAAAGGAGTCTATTCATATTCAGTTAGTATTAGCTTTCTGTATTTCCAACAGTTTTCTAAATATTTATAAAGATTTACAAAGTTGTTTCCATTTAGTATGTCTAGTACTTCACTATGGTAGAGAATGGTGCTACGGAAATATTTCAGTCTGAGTTCCTTGTATATCGGACAAATTCCAATAAAATGAAAAGTATTCTCAACGGCATCTAAATTACATAAGGAGCATAGGCCTATTGACGATTTTTTGAAAGGTCTAGCATTAAGATCTAACATTCCACCTCGTACCCTGATGATTAAACTTGCAGCACGAGACGAAAGGGAGGATATCGATAGAGGTTTGATGTCATAATTTAGCTCAGGATACAAATCATGGAGCTGAGAACGTCTAGCATCAGAAGTGAAATCGTATGATTCCTGTGTTTTTATAAGTTGTAGGATTTGTGATGAATATGAACATAGTGGAATGGATGCGTCTTCAGATACAAATTGGATCTTCTGACATATGTTTATCCATTCTTCTGCCCAAAAAGTATTTTTTGCGATAATCATCTCATATAAAATTCGGGGGAGTCTGTGATTAGGTAAGTGGAGAGCTTTATTCACGTAATCAAAATGCAGCTTCAGGGTATCAGAGTACATCGAGTTGATACCTGTTTCTAGGTAGAGTATGTAGTTAGGAGTATTACTAGGTAGATAGAGCATACTTTTTATAAAGTATCTTAAAAGCTTTTCAACATCATCATATTTTTTATAACCCCAAATTTGGGCACCATAGAACATTATTGACCTTGAAGCCGCATTAAAGATTTTAAGTTTATTGAGATTTGATATCATAGGGTTCTTTATGTAGCTGGACCACGTTGAAGCAATCGCCATTTTGGAAGAAGCTAATTTGTTTTCAGTGTGTTTTTTAAATGATAAATTGTAGTTAATATCTATTCCCAAGTATTTATAACTGTTTACGATTTGTATGTTATTATCCCCAAAATTCCAATTAAGATTTTTCGAGATTCTAGTGCCAGTGCGAAAAACTATTATTTTTGACTTCTCAAGGTTAACTTTCAGGCACCAACGATAACAATACTTGTATAGTTCATCAATCATGTTTTGTAGGGTATGTGGTGAATCTTCTAATATGACAATGTCATCAGCATAAAGGAGAACTTTTACACGAACAACTGAAACGCATACTCCGCCGGGTAGAGCATTGGCTAAATCATTCAGGTACAAGGAAAATAATATTGGACTTAAAACGCAGCCTTGTTTTACCCCTATATCCACAGGGAACGATTCCGAGTACTCTCTACCGGATAGAATTTGACTAGTATTATTTTCATAGTAATATTGTAAGATGCGTATAAATTTAGAAGACAAACCCATCGTAGCAAGTTTATAAAATAAAGCATTTCTTGGTATAGTATCAAAAGCAGACGAAAAATCAATGAAAAATGCATAAGTCATGTTGCCTGCTATTTTATTTAAGTGAACAATATTTACGAGATTAAATATGTTATCAATAGTCGAGTACTGTTTTCCAAAACCAGCATGGTATTCGTTTAATATATTAAATTTGTCCACCCAGTCCGTCAGACGATTTAGTAGTATATTATTGAAAATTTTAGATAGGGTATCCATAAGCGATAATCCGCGGTAGTTATTTGGAATATTGGGGTCACCTTTTTTTAAGAGTGGAATCAGTATGGATGTTGTAAAACATGTTGGCATTTTTTCTTTTAAGAATATGTTGTTTAGGACATACAATATTTCCTTTACAAAACAAATTGGAGCGTATTTATAGAACTCGTAGCAAATTCCATCTTGACCAGGTGCCTTATTTTCCTTTAAAGATTTTAAAACCGATGTAAGTTCCCATAGTTCGAACGGAGAATCTAGAAGAGGGTCGATGTAGTACGGCATGCACCACTGTATGGAAATGGTATTATTTGTATTATGCAATAATGACTTAAAATGTAGTAGAAAATCATCAGATTTCAAATCGCTTCTTATAATATAATTACGTGACTTTAATTCATTAGCAAGATTCCACCACTCTTTACTGCATGTAACTGAATTCAGTCTAATTAAGTTATAATTATAAAATTCAAGTTTACTGCTACGGCAAACATTTAAATATTTTGATCTTGCAGAGAGATAATTAGCTTTGTTTTCATTTGAGTAATCTTTTCTATATTTATTTAGCATATTAGTCATGTTCTTACGAAATCGAGCACATTTCCAATTGAACCACTTTTGTTTAGGTTCGAAATAAAAAGTATTTTTTGTTGTTACGGCAGCTTTATAAATTTTGTTTTTCATACACAACACCAGTTCATCAACAGAATTGCTTGTAAACGGATTAATAGTAAGACATCTGAGATTATAATAATATTTAGCTGCAGATTTGCTCTTCCAACGCAGTTTATTGGTAGAATATTTTTCATTTGTATTAACTTTTGCCTTAGAAAATAAGTCTAAAATTAACGGCATGTGATCCGAGTAGGGTTTGCAATCAATTTTAAAGCAATCGACATATTTTAAGAAGTTAAATGAGCAAATAGCGTAGTCAATAGTAGAGCTACCACATCCTCCACAGAAACTAAGTTCGCCCTTCATATCACCCACAGTTCTCCCATTAAGTATAATACCACCAATATTCTCAATCAATTCGATTAGTTTCTTTCCATTTTGATTAATGATTTCATCTTTAGAACATCTGGTTTCATTTATATGTGGAAGGTCATACAAAAGATATGAGTCTAATACTTGACTAGAGCCAACACGAGCGTTTAGGTCACCAACTATGCAAAAGTTTAATACATCTAGATCGGACATAAGTCTTTCGAATTTTACAAAATCACTGTTCCAGTTTGTACAGTTAAGATACAGCGGAATAAAACAAAAAGGAACACCATCAAGTTTCGCTGTTAGTACAACATCATTTGAATGTAACGAGAACTTAAAATCATACGTTTTTTGCAGAGCTTTTCTAAAGCCATACAGACATCCCCCGCTAGCATGGCCGGCATTATGCGTTTTTAGAGCATCAATAGAGTATAAAAGATAATTATGAAAGTATTATTTTTTTTTTTTATTTATTTAATAGATTCATTTACTAATATAATAACAAAATTTGTTTAAATTTAAATAATGATCTATAACTGGCATAACATATAGTTGTGAGCCAGATTGGCAAAATTAAAGCTGTTAAGAATAAAAATTCAAAAAGATAAATTTTGTAAACATATTAAAGCATAAAATTGTTTAACACAAGAACTAAGTTCAAATATTTATATAAATTTTAAAAATATAAAATGTAAAAAGGGACTAAGCGAATTCATTTAATATCAATTTTCTGAATTTGAGGCAGGATTCCAGGTAATTGACAAGGGAACCAAAATTAAAGGCATCCCCATTCAGAATATTTAGAACGTCGAGTAGGTGTAGTTGATGTTTGTTGAAAAATGTATTTCTAAACCCACTATAAATGGGGCATGTACCAATAAAATGTAGAGTATTTTCCGTTGCGTCTAGATTACAGAGAGTGCAGATTCCGTCTGATGTACTTCTAAAAGATCTAGCATTTATATCCAAAAGTCCTCCTCTTGCTCTTATCAATAGACTTATCGCACGAGACGAGAGTTCCGTAGTAGTGATTTGTAGTAGAGGGTAATTTAATTGTGAGTATAAATCATGAAACTGAGAGTTTCTAGCGTCGGCAATAAAAGTTTGATTTTCATAAATTTTAACAAGAGGTAAAATTGATTTGCAATGTTTGCTTAGTGGTACAGAATTATTATCTGGTACAAAATTAATTTTAGCACACAAGGTCGTCCAATCTTCAGCCCAAAAGGTTTGTTTAGCAATTATAATTTCTGCAAGCTTTCGAGGTAATCTGTTGCAAGGCATGTTAAGAACTTTGTTGATGTAATCAAAATGCAATTTTAACGTATCCAGGTATAAAGAGTTTAAGCCCGTTTCTAAAAAGAGCATATAGTTTGGAGTGTTGCTAGGTAAAAGTAACATCTTTTTAATAAAGAATCTAAATAGTTTTTCAACTATTTCGTATTTCATGTAACCCCATATTTGGGCTCCGTAAAACATGATTGACCGAGATACAGCACTGAAGATTTTAAGTTTATTTTTATTAGATATTATGGGATGGTTTATATATTTTGACCAAGATGAAGCTATTGCCATTTTTGATGTAGTTAGTTTATTTTCTAAATGTTTTCTAAATGATAAATTGTAACACAAGTCCATACCAAGATATTTATATGAATTTACGATTTCAATTTCATTTTCTCCAAATGTCCACTTTAAGTTGTTTGATATTCTGGTGCCACTGCGAAAAACTAATACTTTGGATTTAGCAAGGTTGACTTTTAACTGCCATAAGTTACTATACACAAGAAGGGAATCAATCATCGTTTGGAGACCACTGGGTGAATCAGATAGTATGACAATGTCGTCTGCGTAAAGAAGAACTTTTACTGTGATGTTGTCAACAATTATCCCGCCAGTAAGGACGTCGGCTAAGTCGTTCAAGTATAATGCAAACAAAATTGGGCTTAATATGCAACCCTGTTTGACACCAAGGTTCACATTAAAAGAATTGGAGAATGAGTTTCCGAACAGTATTTGACTGGAGGTGTTATCATACGATTGTTGCAGTATTCGTATTATTTTTGATGACAATCCCATATTTGCAAGCTTGTAAAACAATGAATTCCTGGGAATCGAATCAAATGCACAAGTAAAATCAACAAAAAAGGCATACGTGTTTTTATTATTGAGTTTATTTAAATGAACAATATTTGTTAGATTGAATACATTATCCACGGTTGAATATTGTTTTCTAAACCCAGCTTGGAATTCATTTAAAATATTATGTTCAACAATCCAGTACGATATACGATTCATTATAATGCTATTAAAAATTTTGCATAGAGTATCTATTAGAGACAATCCGCGATAATTAGAAGGAATGTTTGGATCACCTTTTTTCAGTAGTGGAATAAGAATTGCAGTTTTAAAACTAGCTGGTATATTTTCTTTAAGAAATATAACATTTAAAGCATAAAGTATCTCAATAATAAAGTTTACTGGCGCATATTTGAAAAATTCGTAGCTGATACCGTCCTGTCCAGGTGATTTATTGTCCTTTAAATTTTTTAGAACAGAGATAAGTTCACATAATTCAAACGGAGAATCAAGAAATGCATCAATGTTGTAAGGCATGCACCAATGAAAAGTAGTCATTGGATTTGAATTTTGTAAAGTACTGCTAAAGTGTTGTAGAAAATCATCCGCACTTAAATCACCACGTATGGAATATGGACGAGACTTCAAATCATTAGCCAATTTCCACCACTCTTTGCTGCAACGTATATTATTCAATTTATTAAGGTTAGAATTGTAGTATTGAAGTTTACTTTTTTGGCACACATTCAAATATTTGCTTTTTGATGACATATATTTTAGTTTATTTGCAGATGAATGTTTTTTTCTGTACTTTTTAAGATTTTTAAGCATTTTTCTACGAGAACGGGCACAGTTCCAGTTGAACCATTTTTGCTTGGGTTCGAAGCTAAAATTTGATTTTGTTTTTACGGTAGCATCAAGAATTTTGTTCTTAATTGAGAGAACCAGGTTATCAACTGAATTATTTTGATCGAAATATGGAGTACATGCTAGCTGACTAAGTTTTTCAATATATCTTTCAGGATTATTTTTATTCCAATGTATTTTATGTGGACGTAAATCAGTTCTCAGTGTATTATTGTTGATATTAGGAAAGTTAAGCTTAAAGTCTATAGGCATATGGTCTGAATAGGGCTTACAATCAATTTTAAAATTCACAAAAAACAACAAAAAGCTGTCGGAGCAAATACAGTAGTCAATTAACGAATTACCTCTACCTCCATAAAAGCTTAAATCACCTTCAACATCACCATCCATTCTGCCATTCACGACAATACCACCTATGTTTTCTATTAAATCCATTAATCTTCTTCCTTGATTATTTGTTACTTTATCCTTAGAACATCTGATTTTGTTAACGTGTGGTAGATTAGTTAATAGATTAGTATCCAATATATATTGTCCTTCTCCGATGCGAGCATTTAAGTCACCAACAATGCAAAAATTTGTAGGGCAAAGATCATTTAAGAAATTTTCAAACGACTCAAAATCAACATTCCAGTTTGTGCAGTTAAGATATCGTGGTATAAAGTAAAAAAGATCATTATTTAGTCTAGCAGTTAATACGACATTACCATTAGAAAGATTCAAAAATTTTAGATTAAATAATTTTTTCAATACTTTTTTGTACCCATACAAACACCCACCACTAGCACGACCAGCGTTGTGAATTTTCTTGGCTTCGATCCAGTGCAAATTGTAATTTTGTAAATAATTAGCGTACCACATTTGTTTATCTGGCAACACATGAGTTTCGAATAGAAAAAATATATCAAATTTATTAATATAGGTTATAAAATTTCCAAAATTAACACTTTTAGCAAGATTAGCGACATTATAAGACAGGACACATGAATTGTATTGCTATTGTTCATTTGCATATACATTGTTATTCGCCTTTGAAATTGCAGCTATATTGACTTTCACAATGACATCCATGGAGTAATTAGCTTGAACCAGCAGGTTTTTTAAATAATCGGCATCCTCATTAGAGTAGGCAACAAATTTTCCCGGCATCCAAGAGTATTTTTTGTTGTCGATAAAAGTACAAAATTCTCCAAGTCTCACCTTTATGTTTAAATTTAGATTTGAAATTTTTTTGTTTAATTGTCTTAAATTATAACGAGTATTTTGCTCTTCCTTTGTGTAATCCTTTTGTATAAAGATCGTACCTCCCTTTAATTTGTCTTTGGCAGCTAGAATATTATTGGCTTGCAAATACGTTTCCAATGTAAATATAAAAGTACCTTTAGATGGTAATGCACGAACTGTTACTACATTTGCATTTACGTTTAGATTATTTGTGCATAAATTAACAAAATCTAATTTTGCTGCTGTTGCGTTAGCACTAGCCATTCCACTAACAACAATGTTTGTTGAACGGGATCTGCGATCGATTTGTTCAATACGTGAAGAAAGCATTTTAACTTCATTTCTAAGAACAACATTTTCCTCTCTTAGCTCATCTATTTCTTTTTTTATCGAAAGAACATCTTCTTTTTTAGCAACATCCTTCAGTTTGTCATCAAGCAAATTACAAAGTTTGTTCCATGAAAAAGCATCAGCGGCAGCAGACTTTTGACTATTGCTCATATTTTGTTGAATTTGTTTACTTTGAATAGTTTCTGTATTTTGTTTTTTGTTTTGGTTATTAAACAGCTGTTCAGGAGACAACTGACTATGACTACGTTTATTGTTCATATAATTTTCAAAGCATGCTTTTAGGCAGAAGCCTAAAAATTTTCAAAAACAGAAATCAACCAATGTAAAATAATCAGCAGTAACAATATTCTAATGGCGGCTACGGCGAAGAACGATAAACAAAAAAGATAACTTGAAAACACCATACATATATGTACACAGCAGCCACTTTTAGTAACAGGTGTTGATATCCCATAAACTTGATGTACTCCAACAAACAGCAAAGACAAATCACCCAAATATGAATACTTTAATAGTTATTACCGAATTTATCTTGATTTAATAAGAAAACTAATTAATTAAATTCACAGCAAGAACTTTGTGCGTTTTGACAGGTTGAAAACAGTGATGCCAATCCAATTATGAATGCATGCCAATTATGAAAGTATGATTTATAAATGTTTTGCTTATCCGCTGTTATATGCGTTTCGAAAAGAAAGAAAACATCAAATTTATTTAAATAAGTTACAAAATTTCCGAAATTTAGAGAGCTTGATAGATTTGCTACATTATAGGAAACAAAACGACATATATTAGATTGCTATTGTGAAAACGTGGAGTTGATATCTTTGTGAGGATCCATAAAATCAGTGCGCGCAAGAACTTCCATAGATGAACCAGCTTCAGACAGCAATTTTCTTAGCAAATCAGCATCTTCTTCTCTGTGAGTTGCAACCTTTCCTCGAGACCATGTGAATTTTTTGTCATTTATGAAAATGCAAAATTCTCCCAATCTTACTTTTATATTATTGTTTAGTACAGTAATAGTTTTGTGTAGCTTTCTTAAATTGTAGCATATGTGTAATCTTTTTGCACAAATATTGGTTTATCTCTAAGTTTTCCTTTGGCAGCTAGCACATTTGCTACTTGCATAGACGTATCGAGTGAGACGACAAAAGTATTTTTAGCAGGCAGCTTGCGAAAATCCACAATATTTGTATTAACATTTAGTACTTCACCACATAGTTGAGTAAATTCGGTTTTAGCATCATGTAATTTTGTGTTCCTCAAACCACTAACAACAATGTTTGTAGATCGGCATTTACGGTCCACATATTCAAGGCGGTTTGTGAGTTTATTTATTTCTTCCTTCAGTCTTACATTTTCTTCTTTGAGTTCTACAATTTCAGCTTTAATTGACACTAGATCCTCCTTTCTAGTAACATCCCTCAATTTACTATCTAATAAGTTGCAAAATTTTTCCCAGGAAAAAACATCAGCATTTGATGCATTAATATCCATTATATTAGTAGTTAAGTGTTTTTTGTTATTATTTTGCACTTGTTCAGGAGAAGTCAGCTGTCTTGGCCGCTTATTATTCATTTGTTATTGCTTATATAAGTGTATCACAATGCTGTGAATTTTAACAGCATACTTTTAGGCGGAGGTGGATAAATTGTTGTTACTTTGTGATTGTAATAATTAATGGAAATGAACAGCTGATCACAATTCCAGAATAATAAAATGAGCACAAAAAAAAAATTGCAGCGTAATATGTATGTACATATGTATGTTAGAAAGTGTGTATGGATTTGCAATTTAGGAGAATACAAGTAGAATTAAACATATCTACTTTCACCGGTGAACTCCAACGATTTCCAATGTAGAACCTGGTACTGCGTGAAATTAACAGCTTTGATAGAACACTAGTTACACCCAATACAGAAATTTAGCAGGATTTTTTGCACAGCTTAAATGTAGCACAACTTTTTACTTTACGACCAGAGTTGCCAGTCTTAATAGAGATAAATAAAATAAAATTGAATTAAATTAAATTTTCATGTGTCATCAACTTGACAAGGAAAATAATATTGGACTTAAAACGCAGCCTTGTTTTACCCCTATATCCACAGGGAACGATTCCGAGTACTCTCTACCGGATAGAATTTGACTAGTATTATTTTCATAGTAATATTGTAAGATGCGTATAAATTTAGAAGACAAACCCATCGTAGCAAGTTTATAAAATAAAGCATTTCTTGGTATAGTATCAAAAGCAGACGAAAAATCAATGAAAAATGCGTAAGTCATGTTGCCTGCTATTTTATTTAAGTGAACAATATTTACGAGATTAAATATGTTATCAATAGTCGAGTGCTGTTTTCCAAAACCAGCCTGGTATTCGTTTAATATATTAAATTTGTCCACCCAGTCCGTCAGACGATTTAATAGTATATTATTGAAAATTTTAGATAGGGTATCCATAAGCGATAATCCGCGGTAGTTATTTGGAATATTGGGGTCACCTTTTTTTAAGAGTGGAATCAGTATGGATGTTGTAAAACATGTTGGCATTTTTTCTTTTAAGAATATGTTGTTTAGGACATACAATATTTCCTTTACAAAACAAATTGGAGCGTATTTATAGAACTCGTAGCAAATTCCATCTTGACCAGGTGCCTTATTTTCCTTTAAAGATTTTAAAACCGATGTAAGTTCCCATAGTTCGAACGGAGAATCTAGAAGAGGGTCGATGTAGTACGGCATGCACCACTGTATGGAAATGGTATTATTTGTATTATGCAATAATGACTTAAAATGTAGTAGAAAATCATCAGATTTCAAATCGCTTCTTATAATATAATTACGTGACTTTAATTCATTAGCAAGATTCCACCACTCTTTACTGCATGTAACTGAATTCAGTCTAATTAAGTTATAATTATAAAATTCAAGTTTACTGCTACGGCAAACATTTAAATATTTTGATCTTGCAGAGAGATAATTAGCTTTGTTTTCATTTGAGTAATCTTTTCTATATTTATTTAGCATATTAGTCATGTTCTTACGAAATCGAGCACATTTCCAATTGAACCACTTTTGTTTAGGTTCGAAATAAAAAGTATTTTTTGTTGTTACGGCAGCTTTATAAATTTTGTTTTTCATACACAACACCAGTTCATCAACAGAATTGCTTGTAAACGGATTAATAGTAAGACATCTGAGATTATAATAATATTTAGCTGCAGATTTGCTCTTCCAACGCAGTTTATTGGTAGAATATTTTTCATTTGTATTAACTTTTGCCTTAGAAAATAAGTCTAAAATTAACGGCATGTGATCCGAGTAGGGTTTGCAATCAATTTTAAAGCAATCGACATATTTTAAGAAGTTATATGAGCAAATAGCGTAGTCAATAGTAGAGCTACCACATCCTCCACAGAAACTAAGTTCGCCCTTCATATCACCCACAGTTCTCCCATTAAGTATAATACCACCAATATTCTCAATCAATTCGATTAGTTTCTTTCCATTTTGATTAATGATTTCATCTTTAGAACATCTGGTTTCATTTATATGTGGAAGGTCATACAAAAGATATGAGTCTAATACTTGACTAGAGCCAACACGAGCGTTTAGGTCACCAACTATGCAAAAGTTTAATACATCTAGATCGGACATAAGTCTTTCGAATTTTACAAAATCACTGTTCCAGTTTGTACAGTTAAGATACAGCGGAATAAAACAAAAAGGAACACCATCAAGTTTCGCTGTTAGTACAACATCATTTGAATGTAACGAGAACTTAAAATCATACGTTTTTTGCAGAGCTTTTCTAAAGTCATACAGACATCCCCCGCTAGCATGGCCGGCATTATGCGTTTTTAGAGCATCAATAGAGTATAAAAGATAATTATGAAAGTATGATTTATAAATGTTTTGCTTATCCGCTGTTATATGCGTTTCGAAAAGAAAGAAAACATCAAATTTATTTAAATAAGTTACAAAATTTCCGAAATTTAGAGAGCTTGATAGATTTGCTACATTATAGGAAACAAAACGACATATATTAGATTGCTATTGTGAAAACGTGGAGTTGATATCTTTGTGAGGATCCATAAAATCAGTGCGCGCAAGAACTTCCATAGATGAACCAGCTTCAGACAGCAATTTTCTTAGCAAATCAGCATCTTCTTCTCTGTGAGTTGCAACCTTTCCTCGAGACCATGTGAATTTTTTGTCATTTATGAAAATGCAAAATTCTCCCAATCTTACTTTTATATTATTGTTTAGTACAGTAATAGTTTTGTGTAGCTTTCTTAAATTGTAGCATATGTGTAATCTTTTTGCACAAATATTGGTTTATCTCTAAGTTTTCCTTTGGCAGCTAGCACATTTGCTACTTGCATAGACGTATCGAGTGAGACGACAAAAGTATTTTTAGCAGGCAGCTTGCGAAAATCCACAATATTTGTATTAACATTTAGTACTTCACCACATAGTTGAGTAAATTCGGTTTTAGCATCATGTAATTTTGTGTTCCTCAAACCACTAACAACAATGTTTGTAGATCGGCATTTACGGTCCACATATTCAAGGCGGTTTGTGAGTTTATTTATTTCTTCCTTCAGTCTTACATTTTCTTCTTTGAGTTCTACAATTTCAGCTTTAATTGACACTAGATCCTCCTTTCTAGTAACATCCCTCAATTTACTATCTAATAAGTTGCAAAATTTTTCCCAGGAAAAAACATCAGCATTTGATGCATTAATATCCATTATATTAGTAGTTAAGTGTTTTTTGTTATTATTTTGCACTTGTTCAGGAGAAGTCAGCTGTCTTGGCCGCTTATTATTCATTTGTTATTGCTTATATAAGTGTATCACAATGCTGTGAATTTTAACAGCATACTTTTAGGCGGAGGT
Organism: Lypha dubia; assembly: GCA_947311025.1. Classification (NCBI taxonomy): domain Eukaryota; kingdom Metazoa; phylum Arthropoda; class Insecta; order Diptera; family Tachinidae; genus Lypha; species Lypha dubia. The sequence continues at coordinate 90,145,652 of OX371260.1, read as the reverse complement.
GGATAAATTGTTGTTACTTTGTGATTGTAATAATTAATGGAAATGAACAGCTGATCACAATTCCAGAATAATAAAATGAGCACAAAAAAAAAAATTGCAGCGTAATATGTATGTACATATGTATGTTAGAAAGTGTGTATGGATTTGCAATTTAGGAGAATACAAGTAGAATTAAACATATCTACTTTCACCGGTGAACTCCAACGATTTCCAATGTAGAACCTGGTACTGCGTGAAATTAACAGCTTTGATAGAACACTAGTTACACCCAATACAGAAATTTAGCAGGATTTTTTGCACAGCTTAAATGTAGCACAACTTTTTACTTTACGACCAGAGTTGCCAGTCTTAATAGAGATAAATAAAATAAAATTGAATTAAATTAAATTTTCATGTGTCATCAACTTGCACACAGTAATTTCTGTAATTCAATATTTGTTCCAAATAACTTTTCCCCACACTTCAACATGTGTAACATTATCGCTTGCTGCGCTACACAGTTGAAGTTGGTATGTAACTACTGTGCATGTTGTATGATATGTGTACACTACAAACCCCACAAATAGCGATGGGACAAAACACAAACAGAAGGGCAAATAGAAATAATAGTACGTTACCAACCTGTTTCAAATGTCAGCTACAAGGACAATTTTTCACGGGACTGAAGAAGCAATGTCAGACAAACTCAGGCAAGAGGAACAGGAATCTAGCAACAGGTGCAAAGTACCAATAATGGCAGGGACCTAGCTAACAGACCCGTAGAGGCCCATAGCAATAATAATCGGAAAAATTCTCAGGGAAACGGGATTCGGCCCAGTAAGTTCGGAAGTAAACAGAAAATCAGATGGGCATAAAAAGAAGAGTAAAAAAAAAATTTTACATTTATATGAGCATGTACTCAAGTATTTATGTTTTAAATTTTATTTATTTGTTGCGGGTTACCAATATCTAGATATATATTTCGTTGGTAGCTATACCAATTCATCAGTAGATGTTTTACCCTTTATGTTTAAAAATTCCAAAGCTCATCTATTTATACACAAAAACTCACAAATATATTTTTGTGAATTACAAATAATAAAAATAGCCTTCAAAAAATTTTTTTAAACCCACACAGAACAATAATTTTCAATTATGAATGTGTTTAAACAATTTTGAAAGCTGTTTTTAATGCTTTGTAATTCACAAATATATATATATGAGTTTTTAAAACCTCACTAACACCATATTTACTGACCATAACCTTTAAGGGGGATAGCAAAACTTCAAAGACCAAATCTCAAGACTTGTACGTGCCTTTCGAACGTACTACATAATTAGTATTTCCTTTCGATTCGTAAATTCTTTTTGAAAGCATTTTTCGATTCGAATCGAAATACATAATAACCCCCTGAACTGGATTTGTTCCCTTATTATTAAGAAATTTAGTTAAAAAAGGTCGGTTTTATGTTAATGTATCGTCATTGCTTATAAAAAAACTACACTACGAGTAAGTAAATAAAATAAACAAAATTTTCTTCTTAACTCTTTAATTAAAATTATGTTGTACATTAAAGTAAATAATAAAAAAGTACTTAAATAAAAAGATTTGCATCTTTAATAAATTCCATTTTTTTTTGTATCTAAAAGATTATCAATTAATTTTTCTGAAAACTCATAAAAAATTAAGTGTATTGCTCAAATAATATATGCAATGTTGATTTTATTTATATTATAATAATTTGTAAATAACTAATAAACTACCGTGTTAATTACTTAACTATATTAAATAAATTTTAAGGATGTTGGAAATTTTTAAATAGAATTAAAATGCAATTTCATTTGTTACAAAAGTCAGTTATATAAAAAACATCACTAACAGTGTTCTTATGTTTTTATGTAGGAAATATAAGGCTAAAGTGTACATGAAATTCAATTTACAAATAATTAAATATAAACCACCAATGCCTCCTTTGATATAACAAGTAATATATCTACATACATACATATTTATAAATCCAACTCACTGACATATTCAAAAATTAGATATTTAACAACATCAACAAAACTATTCACAAAAAGGAAGTTAAAAAGTGTCCACAATGTACAAAACTTATTTTATCCAAAGTATTGAAAAAACTGTATTATCTATTGTTATTACTACTTTTTTATTAAACTTTCTGAAATTCTCTGCAGCAAATAGAAAAACATAATAGTTTTAGATGATAAATGTTTCAAACAATTGTTCATAGTATAATTTTTTTTTGTTATTTTAAAATAGTTTCAACTCTTTAACTTCAATTAACATTGCATATGTATAACAAAATCTTAGTTTTGTGACAATTTCTGTCTATTGTGAAAATAATTTGATTATTAATGTGTTAAATAAAGTTTCCCTAAAGATATTGCAGCAATTGAAGTGAATATTAGACTTTTTAAATATTCTTTTATAATTTATTATTCAATAATTTAAAATAAAAAAAGTCCGCAAAAAATAATGAATAAATTAAAAAAAAAAGAGAGAGGTGTCTTAGGACACCCGGTTTGAGCTATGGTCTTTAGGTATATTCCTACATAAAATAAATTTCATGAGTTATATAACAATGCAATAAAATTATTTTTAAAACTATTTCTTAATCTATATATATAAAATTAAGTGCAAAACTTCCTGTGCGCATACTCCTCCTAGACGGCTTGCCCGATTGCAATGAAATTTTCAGGGGTGATTGGGGTCTGTGTGGAGGGTGCACATTAGAAATTTAGTGGGCGTGGCCCCTCCCACATACATTAAATAACATCATATATCTTGACTATTGTGATAGCAAGAGTTTTGAGACATTGCAATAGTACATAAGTTACTCATGTGATAATCAGGACAAAAATGGGCGGGATCGGACAAGTGGGCGTGGCAGCTAGCATATAAAATAAATATTTAATATCAAATATCTAGAGTTATATAATAGTTAGAGCCTTCAAACTTTGTAGGAGTGCATAAATTAATAATATTAGCAGCTAAAGTGAAAATGGGCGTGATTGGACAAGTGGGCGTGGTAGATCTCATACAAAGTTTTAACATTTAATATCTGGAGTACTATGACAGCAAGAGTTCTGAAACTTTGCACATGTACATATTAAACTAATCTGAAGAATTGTGAAAAAAATGGGCGGGATCGGGCTAATGGGCGTGGCACCAACCATACAAAGTAAATATTTAATGTCATGTATCGGGAGTACTGTAATAGTGAAAGCCTTGGAACTTTGTCTGAGTTTATGAGTTATTAATGTGAGTAGTCGTACTAAAAATGGGCAAGATTGGATGAGTGGGCGTGGCAGCTCCCATACAAAGTAAATATTTAATATCATATATCTACAGTACTATAATAGCCATAGTCTTAGAAATTTGTGCACGTTGATTATATTATGAATAGTCATGGGAAAATTGGGCGGGATCATACCAGTGGGTGTGGCAGCTCCCATACAAAGTGAATATTTAGCTCATATACAAAATTAATATTAAATATCTAGGGCTCTTTATTAGCTATATAGCCTTCAAATTTTGTATGAGTCCATCAATCTATATATATAAAAATGAATCCCTTTTTTGCTTGGTCACGGCATCACGCGAGTTAAGGTCAGCCTCATACACACCATAAGTAAAGTAAGATAATAAGTATATTTTTACAAATAAAAGAAGAAACTCTTGATAACAAATGTATTTTCATAAATAAAGAAGTGACCTTTGATAATGAATGTATTGTTAGTAAATAAAGGAATATACATAAACCTTTAAAATGTATAGATTATGAACATAAGATAAATACACTTTCACTTCAAGGTCAACTACAACGAACCTTAAGATAAGACATATTAATTTTAACAAAGAAATAATATTGTAAATCCACAACTAATATAAGATAAAGAATGTTAGTATTTAAGAACAATAGAATAAAGAAACTAGTATAAGACAAAGAATATTAGTATTTAAGATAAACACATTTTTTATAATAAAGAATTATGATAAGAAAAATAATGTTATATAAGAAAGATATTTTGTAAATGTAAGTAAGTTAAAAATAAGTAGTGAAGACGCATAGTCGTCGTTGTATTTTTTAATTCAATATTAAGTTAGTTTTAAAAATATAGTGAAATAAAAAGGACGCATAGTCGTCGGAAAAACATATTTTTTTACTAACCAAAATCAAGTGATTATTAATTGGCGATCCTGCCAGGAGGTATCATTAAATTCATACCTTTTTGGAGCGGACCACAAGAATCCTTTTGATGCAGCAAAAGGCCAATATAAAAAACACATAGTGTATAAAAATTCCTTATAAAAGGAATATAACGTATGAAAATTCCTTATAAAAAAGGAATTATAAATGATTAATTTTAAAAAACAAAAAAGAGAATTGAAATACGACGAAAACCGTGCAATGGAGACTAATGAGACACAATTAGCTAGCTTGACAGCAAGACTTAGCGAGATGGAACGCTATTGTCAAACACTAACAGAAAAAATAAGCAACATCAGAATCAATCCACTGCTGGATCAAACCCCTATAGAAAGACTAGAGAATATATCAACAAGATATGATTCCGCGAATGATATTTCCCTAGAAGTTTTTAAAGCATTACCAACATTTGACGGGAAACAATCTGAATATAGAGCTTGGAGAGAGGATGCTTCCAGATTAATGAAAGACATCGATCAATTCAGGACACATAGTCGATATTCAGAAGCTCTATCGAAAATAAGAGGTCAAGCTTCAGACATACTAATAAATAATAACACACCATTTAATTTTGAAGCCATACGCAACAGATTGGACTATACGTATGCGGACATGCGCCCACTCTACGTATTACAGGACGAAATGAGGAGAATTACGCAGAATAGATCATCTCTGTCAGAATACCACGACAGGATAAACCAAGCCCTCAACCTCATCACATCAAAAATTGCGATGTCTGGTGAACAGCAAATCGCAATAGATGCTATGACCAGAAATGCGAAAGATGAAGCGGTACGTATATTTGTCGCAGGCATCACAAATGCGTTCGTAAGATCGACCCTATATGCTAATACCCTCGGTGACCTAGCACATGCATACGCTATAGCCAGGACTATAGAACATGACAACCAACACCAGAACCTACGGCTGTCATACGATCACGGGTACAACCACAGAAACCATCATGATACAAAAAGGGAACAACAACTCAACCACCATCCGCAACATAATAGACGTCCCAATTTTATTCAACAAAAACCACTGTTTCCAAGAAATCAGAATCAACAAACTAATTATCAACAAACTAATTATCAACAACCAAAACCCGTCGCTATGGAAACGGACTCAAGGCAAATCGTACAGGTGCATAGGAAAACCAATTCACCATACAACTCCCAGAATCAACCCTTTGCAAATAACCAGCCTTGGAAAAGAGAACACAGCGGCAACTATTACACGAACAAACAACAGCGGATCAACCACTTACAACGAGAAGACAACTCTAGCATGTATCCATTTTTTTTTTTTTTTTTTTTTTTTTATAAAAAATAACAATAACAATCTTTATTCTTAAAAACCAATATTTCGCTACCAAACAATGGGTAGCTTCTTCAGGGTTATATTACGTTAATATTTATATGAAAAAATGTTTTGTTTGTTTACAAATTTTTGATAGGAAATTGAAAAAATTATTTCAAAACACATTTTCTGGCGCCAAATCAAAAAATTAATTTTTGTATGAACGAATTAACAAAATTATTTTAAAGCATATCTTAAGGATTATAGACAACATTAATAAATAAAAAAAAACAACATATTTTACAAAAAGTTAGCTTAAATTTCTACTTCCATTAACTAAATATCTATAATTCTGAGCTATATTTGCTGTATCTATTTTGTAATTAATCCGTTGTGTATTGTGAACTTTACTGATCTGTAACATTTCTAGCATTAATCTACGCTCATAATTATTTTCTTTGTTTAAAATTAATGTATTTTTAAAATCAGGACAATGATTTGAGTTAGCGCAATGTAATGACAAAGCTGTCTTTTGTGTTAATGTAGTGTTTCTGTATTTATAATCTGATTTATGTCCCGCAATTCTACTTTTTAATTTGTTCTTGGTAGTACCTACATATACCTTATTACAATTATCATTATCATTTCCACCACATGGAATCTTATAAACTAAGTTAGACATTTCTAATTTATCTATCTTATCTTTTGTCTTACTGAATAGTCTTCCTAATGTATTATACATTTTATGGGCCATTACATATTTCTTATTGTCATAAATCTTCGACTTTTCTAATCTTTCAGATATGAGAGGCACATAAGTTAGTGATTTATAAATCTTTGGTTCAATACTTGGTCTTGTATTTAAATGATTAACAAATTGTCTTATTAAACAACATATCAATTGAATTGGATAATTATTCTTCAATAAAATACTTTTAATTCTTTCTATATTAGTCTTATGAAATTCTTTATCACTAATCTTTAGTATTCTCTGTATTAAATTTTTAGCAGTATTGATTATAATCCTTTTTGGATGTTTAGAAAAATAATTAATAAGCCGATCAGAAGATGTTGGCTTCTGATACCAATCAATCAATAAATTATTGCCTCTTTTTATTACTAATGTATCTAAATATGGAAGTTTAGAATTACATTCCTTTTCAATAGTAAATTTTATATCATTATGAAATGAATTAAACATTGATAAAATAACTTTAATTGAACTATCTGAAGTAATGCAAAAGAGATCGTCAACGTATTTTAATACAACTTTTGGTTTAATTATTAATTTTTCTATAGAACTATCTAATAATTTTTCCATAACTATAATTGGTGAATTGGTGAATTGGAGATCCCATTGGAAGTCCCTTTAGCTGCATGTATATATTTGTATCATATTTAAAATACCTATTGTCTATAATAAAAAAATTCAGAATACGCATAAATAAATTCTTCTCAATTTTTGTATATTCCTTTATTGTATCCCATTTTTCCTCAACAATATTTAGAGCTATATCTATTGGTATGCTAGGAAATAAAGATACGACATCAAAAGAAACTAACTTCTCATCATTTTCTATTCTCAAATTTGTTATTTTCTCTTTAAATTGTAAAGAATCTTTTATATTATATTTTGAGTTCTCTGTAATTTTTCGAAGAATATTAGTAATATACTTACAAAGTTCATATGAAGGAGAATTTACGAAAGAACATATTGGCCTTAAGGGATATTGTTTCTTATGAATTTTTGGGACCCCGTATAATCTGGGTGCTAACGCTACATTCGTTTTTAGTTTAGTCTTTTCTAAAGTTGTGATTATTTTTGATTTGAAAAGCTCCTCAACTAAACTGTTATTTTTAGTCTGTAATTTCGTTGTTGGATCTCTATTTAATAATTTATATGTGGTATTATCACTCAATATATTATTCATTCTTAATTTATAATCACATTTATTCAAAGCAACAGTGGTATTCCCTTTATCAGCATTTAAAATTAATAAATTCTTATTATTCTTTAAAAATCTTTTTGTAATATTTACTTTATCCAATATAAATTTATCTCTATTACTCAATCTTTCTCTATCTAAATTACGACCAATAATATCTGTAAATCTGTTTCTTGCTATTTCCTGTTCTTCTCTATCAGTCAAAGTTTGTATAAAATCCTCACCATCTGCTATAATATTCAAAATAGGAATATCTTCTCTTTTGACCGGTAATGCATGCTTTTTTCCTAACGATAAAATCCACTGAACATCCGTCGGAATGTCAAAATCTGATTTATTAACAAACCATTTTCTATTATATCTAATATCCAGATCTATGTTATGCATTCTAACAAGACAATTGAACTTTTTCTTATGTACCTCTCTTAACTTAAAGTTTAAAAACTTCGAGAGCCTATCTTGATGTTCAATAAAATATTTGAATTCTTGTGTTGAAAAATAATATCTTAAATTAGTTGTTATCCTCTCCATTTTTTTTGTAAATTGCTTTAATTGCTCATGTTTCTGTTTTATTGCCAAGCCCAGAATTTTGTTCTGCAAAAATTGTATGGATCTTGATATTGAATGTTGAATATGTTGGAATCCATTTTTCTCAAAAAGATTAAAAATATTTATAGTAGAATTCCTAATAAATAATAAAATTTTATAGAAAAATTCTCAAATACAATTGAGAAATCGGACTTACATAGTCTATAAGTATGGATCCTTGGCTTTAATTTCCCATTGGTCCAAATGAGTGACAAACAAGTGTTATAGAAAAATTATAAAATACAATTGAGAAATCGGACTTACATAGCCTATAAGTTTGGATCCTTGGCTTTAATTTCCCATTGGTCCAAATGAGTGACAAACAAGTGTTATAGAAAAATTCTCAAATACAATTGAGAAATCGGACTTACATAGCCTATAAGTATGGATCCTTGGCTTTAATTTCCCATTGGTCCAAATGAGTGACAAACAAGTGTTATAGAAAAATTCTCAAATACAATTGAGAAATCGGACTTAAATAGTCTATAAGTATGGATCCTTGGCTTTAATTTCCCATTGGTCCAAATGAGTGACAAACAAGTGTTATAGAAAAATTCTCAAATACAATTGAGAATTCGGACTTACATAGCCTATAAGTATGGATCCTTGGCTTTAATTTCCCATTGGTCCAAATGAGTGACAAACAAGTGTTATAGAAAAATTCTCAAATACAATTGAGAAATCGGACTTCCATAGCCTATAAGTATGGATCCTTGGCTTTAATATCCCATTGGTTCAAATGAGTGGCAAACATAAATGTGCCCACAAATAGCCAAATTCACGTAGAGCTGAACAAAATTTACACAATTTTAATCTTTAAAATTTTATAGAAAAATTCTCAAATACAATTGAGAAATCAGACTTACATAGTCTATAAGTATGGATCATTGGCTTTAATTTCCCATTGGTCCAAATGAGTGACAAACAAATTTTACAAAATTTACACAATTTTAATCTTTAAAATTTTATAGAGAAATTCTCAAATACAATTGAGAAATCAGACTTACATAGCCTATAAGTATGGATCCTTGGCTTCAATTTCCCATTGGTCCAAATGAGTGACAAACAAGTGTTATAGAAAAATTCTCAAATACAATTGAGAAATCGGACTTACATAGCCTATAAGTATGGATCCTTGGCTTTAATTTCCCATTGGTCCAAATGAGTGACAAACATAAATGTGCCAACAAATAGCCAAATTCCCGTAGAGCTCAATAAAATTTACACAATTTTAATCTTTAAAATTTTATAGAAAAATTCTCAAATACAATTGAGAAATCGGACTTACATAGTCTATAAGTATGGATCCTTGGCTTTAATTTCCCATTGGTCGTAATGAGTGACAAATATAAATGTGCCCACAAATAGCCAAATTCTCGTAGACCTGAACAAAATTTACACAATTTTAATATTTAAAATTTTAAATATTTCTTCTAATTTCTTCGATCTTTTATTAAATTTATTTTCAGTCTGATTTTCCCGAGTTAAAGATCCACTTTTTTTTTTTTTTTTTTTTTTTTTTATAAAAAATAACAATAACAATCTTTATTCTTAAAAACCAATATTTCGCTACCAAACAATGGGTAGCTTCTTCAGGGTTATATTACGTTAATATTTATATGAAAAAATGTTTTGTTTGTTTACAAATTTTTGATAGGAAATTGAAAAAATTATTTCAAAACACATTTTCTGGCGCCAAATCAAAAAATTTATTTTTGTATGAACGAATTAACAAAATTATTTTAAATTAAATTAAATTTTTAGCAGTATTGATTATAATCCTTTTTGGATGTTTAGAAAAATAATTAATAAGCCGATCAGAAGATGTTGGCTTCTGATACCAATCAATCAATAAATTATTGCCTCTTTTTATTACTAATGTATCTAAATATGGAAGTTTAGAATTAAATTCCTTTTCAATAGTAAATTTTATATCATTATGAAATGAATTAAACATTGATAAAATAACTTTAATTGAACTATCTGAAGTAATGCAAAAGAGATCGTCAACGTATTTTAATACAACTTTTGGTTTAATTATTAATTTTTCTATAGAACTATCTAATAATTTTTCCATAACTATAATTGGTGAATTGGTGAATTGGAGATCCCATTGGAAGTCCCTTTAGCTGCATGTATATATTTGTATCATAGTTAAAATACCTATTGTCTATAATAAAAAAATTCAGAATACGCATAAATAAATTCTTCTCAATTTTTGTATATTCCTTTATTGTATCCCATTTTTCCTCAACAATATTTAGAGCTATATCTATTGGTATGCTAGGAAATAAAGATACGACATCAAAAGAAACTAACTTCTCATCATTTTCTATTCTCAAATTTGTTATTTTCTCTTTAAATTGTAAAGAATCTTTTATATTATATTTTGAGTTCTCTGTAATTTTTCGAAGAATATTAGTAATATACTTACAAAGTTCATATGAAGGAGAATTTACGAAAGAACATATTGGCCTTAAGGGATATTGTTTCTTATGAATTTTTGGGACCCCGTATAATCTGGGTGCTAACGCTACATTCGTTTTTAGTTTAGTCTTTTCTAAAGTTGTGATTATTTTTGATTTGAAAAGCTCCTCAACTAAACTGTTATTTTTAGTCTGTAATTTCGTTGTTGGATCTCTATTTAATAATTTATATGTGGTATTATCACTCAATATATTATTCATTCTTAATTTATAATCACATTTATTCAAAGCAACAGTGGTATTCCCTTTATCAGCATTTAAAATTAATAAATTCTTATTATTCTTTAAAAATCTTTTTGTAATATTTACTTTATCCAATATAAATTTATCTCTATTACTCAATCTTTCTCTATCTAAATTACGACCAATAATATCTGTAAATCTGTTTCTTGCTATTTCCTGTTCTTCTCTATCAGTCAAAGTTTGTATAAAATCCTCACCATCTGCTATAATATTCAAAATAGGAATATCTTCTCTTTTGACCGGTAATGCATGCTTTTTTCCTAACGATAAAATCCACTGAACATCCGTCGGAATGTCAAAATCTGATTTATTAACAAACCATTTTCTATTATATCTAATATCCAGATCTATGTTATGCATTCTAACAAGACAATTGAACTTTTTCTTATGTACCTCTCTTACCTTAAAGTTTAAAAACTTCGAGAGCCTATCTTGATGTTCAATAAAATATTTGAATTCTTGTGTTGAAAAATAATATCTTAAATTAGTTGTTATCCTCTCCATTTCTTTTGTAAATTGCTTTAATTGCTCATGTTTCTGTTTTATTGCCAAGCCCAGAATTTTGTTCTGCAAAAATTGTATGGATCTTGATATTGAATGTTGAATATGTTGGAATCCATTTTTCTCAAAAAGATTAAAAATATTTATAGTAGAATTCCTAATAAATAATAAAATTTTATAGAAAAATTCTCAAATACAATTGAGAAATCGGACTTACATAGTCTATAAGTATGGATCCTTGGCTTTAATTTCCCATTGGTCCAAATGAGTGACAAACAAGTGTTATAGAAAAATTCTAAAATACAATTGAGAAATCGGACTTACATAGCCTATAAGTTTGGATCCTTGGCTTTAATTTCCCATTGGTCCAAATGAGTGACAAACAAGTGTTATAGAAAAATTCTCAAATACAATTGAGAAATCGGACTTACATAGCCTATAAGTATGGATCCTTGGCTTTAATATCCCATTGGTTCAAATGAGTGGCAAACATAAATGTGCCCACAAATAGCCAAATTCACGTAGAGCTGAACAAAATTTACACAATTTTAATCTTTAAAATTTTATAGAAAAATTCTCAAATACAATTGAGAAATCGGACTTACATAGCCTATAAGTATGGATCCTTGGCTTTAATTTCCCATTGGTCCAAATGAGTGACAAACAAGTGTTATAGAAAAATTCTCAAATACAATTGAGAAATCGGACTTAAATAGTCTATAAGTATGGATCCTTGGCTTTAATTTCCCATTGGTCCAAATGAGTGACAAACAAGTGTTATAGAAAAATTCTCAAATACAATTGAGAATTCGGACTTACATAGCCTATAAGTATGGATCCTTGGCTTTAATTTCCCATTGGTCCAAATGAGTGACAAACAAGTGTTATAGAAAAATTCTCAAATACAATTGAGAAATCGGACTTCCATAGCCTATAAGTATGGATCCTTGGCTTTAATATCCCATTGGTTCAAATGAGTGGCAAACATAAATGTGCCCACAAATAGCCAAATTCACGTAGAGCTGAACAAAATTTACACAATTTTAATCTTTAAAATTTTATAGAAAAATTCTCAAATACAATTGAGAAATCAGACTTACATAGTCTATAAGTATGGATCATTGGCTTTAATTTCCCATTGGTCCAAATGAGTGACAAACAAATTTTACAAAATTTACACAATTTTAATCTTTAAAATTTTATAGAGAAATTCTCAAATACAATTGAGAAATCAGACTTACATAGCCTATAAGTATGGATCCTTGGCTTCAATTTCCCATTGGTCCAAATGAGTGACAAACAAGTGTTATAGAAAAATTCTCAAATACAATTGAGAAATCGGACTTACATAGCCTATAAGTATGGATCCTTGGCTTTAATTTCCCATTGGTCCAAATGAGTGACAAACATAAATGTGCCAACAAATAGCCAAATTCCCGTAGAGCTCAATAAAATTTACACAATTTTAATCTTTAAAATTTTATAGAAAAATTCTCAAATACAATTGAGAAATCGGACTTACATAGTCTATAAGTATGGATCCTTGGCTTTAATTTCCCATTGGTCGTAATGAGTGACAAATATAAATGTGCCCACAAATAGCCAAATTCTCGTAGACCTGAACAAAATTTACACAATTTTAATATTTAAAATTTTAAATATTTCTTCTAATTTCTTCGATCTTTTATTAAATTTATTTTCAGTCTGATTTTCCCGAGTTAAAGATCCACTTTTTTTTTTTTTTTTTTTTTTTTTTATAAAAAATAACAATAACAATCTTTATTCTTAAAAACCAATATTTCGCTACCAAACAATGGGTAGCTTCTTCAGGGTTATATTACGTTAATATTTATATGAAAAAATGTTTTGTTTGTTTACAAATTTTTGATAGGAAATTGAAAAAATTATTTCAAAACACATTTTCTGGCGCCAAATCAAAAAATTTATTTTTGTATGAACGAATTAACAAAATTATTTTAAATTAAATTAAATTTTTAGCAGTATTGATTATAATCCTTTTTGGATGTTTAGAAAAATAATTAATAAGCCGATCAGAAGATGTTGGCTTCTGATACCAATCAATCAATAAATTATTGCCTCTTTTTATTACTAATGTATCTAAATATGGAAGTTTAGAATTAAATTCCTTTTCAATAGTAAATTTTATATCATTATGAAATGAATTAAACATTGATAAAATAACTTTAATTGAACTAACTGAAGTAATGCAAAAGAGATCGTCAACGTATTTTAATACAACTTTTGGTTTAATTATTAATTTTTCTATAGAACTATCTAATAATTTTTCCATAACTATAATTGGTGAATTGGTGAATTGGAGATCCCATTGGAAGTCCCTTTAGCTGCATGTATATATTTGTATCATAGTTAAAATACCTATTGTCTATAATAAAAAAATTCAGAATACGCATAAATAAATTCTTCTCAATTTTTGTATATTCCTTTATTGTATCCCATTTTTCCTCAACAATATTTAGAGCTATATCTATTGGTATGCTAGGAAATAAAGATACGACATCAAAAGAAACTAACTTCTCATCATTTTCTATTCTCAAATTTGTTATTTTCTCTTTAAATTGTAAAGAATCTTTTATATTATATTTTGAGTTCTCTGTAATTTTTCGAAGAATATTAGTAATATACTTACAAAGTTCATATGAAGGAGAATTTACGAAAGAACATATTGGCCTTAAGGGATATTGTTTCTTATGAATTTTTGGGACCCCGTATAATCTGGGTGCTAACGCTACATTCGTTTTTAGTTTAGTCTTTTCTAAAGTTGTGATTATTTTTGATTTGAAAAGCTCCTCAACTAAACTGTTATTTTTAGTCTGTAATTTCGTTGTTGGATCTCTATTTAATAATTTATATGTGGTATTATCACTCAATATATTATTCATTCTTAATTTATAATCACATTTATTCAAAGCAACAGTGGTATTCCCTTTATCAGCATTTAAAATTAATAAATTCTTATTATTCTTTAAAAATCTTTTTGTAATATTTACTTTATCCAATATAAATTTATCTCTATTACTCAATCTTTCTCTATCTAAATTACGACCAATAATATCTGTAAATCTGTTTCTTGCTATTTCCTGTTCTTCTCTATCAGTCAAAGTTTGTATAAAATCCTCACCATCTGCTATAATATTCAAAATAGGAATATCTTCTCTTTTGACCGGTAATGCATGCTTTTTTCCTAACGATAAAATCCACTGAACATCCGTCGGAATGTCAAAATCTGATTTATTAACAAACCATTTTCTATTATATCTAATATCCAGATCTATGTTATGCATTCTAACAAGACAATTGAACTTTTTCTTATGTACCTCTCTTACCTTAAAGTTTAAAAACTTCGAGAGCCTATCTTGATGTTCAATAAAATATTTGAATTCTTGTGTTGAAAAATAATATCTTAAATTAGTTGTTATCCTCTCCATTTCTTTTGTAAATTGCTTTAATTGCTCATGTTTCTGTTTTATTGCCAAGCCCAGAATTTTGTTCTGCAAAAATTGTATGGATCTTGATATTGAATGTTGAATATGTTGGAATCCATTTTTCTCAAAAAGATTAAAAATATTTATAGTAGAATTCCTAATAAATAATAAAATTTTATAGAAAAATTCTCAAATACAATTGAGAAATCGGACTTACATAGTCTATAAGTATGGATCCTTGGCTTTAATTTCCCATTGGTCCAAATGAGTGACAAACAAGTGTTATAGAAAAATTCTAAAATACAATTGAGAAATCGGACTTACATAGCCTATAAGTTTGGATCCTTGGCTTTAATTTCCCATTGGTCCAAATGAGTGACAAACAAGTGTTATAGAAAAATTCTCAAATACAATTGAGAAATCGGACTTACATAGCCTATAAGTATGGATCCTTGGCTTTAATATCCCATTGGTTCAAATGAGTGGCAAACATAAATGTGCCCACAAATAGCCAAATTCACGTAGAGCTGAACAAAATTTACACAATTTTAATCTTTAAAATTTTATAGAAAAATTCTCAAATACAATTGAGAAATCGGACTTACATAGCCTATAAGTATGGATCCTTGGCTTTAATTTCCCATTGGTCCAAATGAGTGACAAACAAGTGTTATAGAAAAATTCTCAAATACAATTGAGAAAT
Source organism: Lypha dubia (assembly GCA_947311025.1). Classification (NCBI taxonomy): domain Eukaryota; kingdom Metazoa; phylum Arthropoda; class Insecta; order Diptera; family Tachinidae; genus Lypha; species Lypha dubia. Next base: position 90,130,211 of record OX371260.1, on the reverse strand, counting down.
CGGACTTAAATAGTCTATAAGTATGGATCCTTGGCTTTAATTTCCCATTGGTCCAAATGAGTGACAAACAAGTGTTATAGAAAAATTCTCAAATACAATTGAGAATTCGGACTTACATAGCCTATAAGTATGGATCCTTGGCTTTAATTTCCCATTGGTCCAAATGAGTGACAAACAAGTGTTATAGAAAAATTCTCAAATACAATTGAGAAATCGGACTTCCATAGCCTATAAGTATGGATCCTTGGCTTTAATATCCCATTGGTTCAAATGAGTGGCAAACATAAATGTGCCCACAAATAGCCAAATTCACGTAGAGCTGAACAAAATTTACACAATTTTAATCTTTAAAATTTTATAGAAAAATTCTCAAATACAATTGAGAAATCAGACTTACATAGTCTATAAGTATGGATCATTGGCTTTAATTTCCCATTGGTCCAAATGAGTGACAAACAAATTTTACAAAATTTACACAATTTTAATCTTTAAAATTTTATAGAGAAATTCTCAAATACAATTGAGAAATCAGACTTACATAGCCTATAAGTATGGATCCTTGGCTTCAATTTCCCATTGGTCCAAATGAGTGACAAACAAGTGTTATAGAAAAATTCTCAAATACAATTGAGAAATCGGACTTACATAGCCTATAAGTATGGATCCTTGGCTTTAATTTCCCATTGGTCCAAATGAGTGACAAACATAAATGTGCCAACAAATAGCCAAATTCCCGTAGAGCTCAATAAAATTTACACAATTTTAATCTTTAAAATTTTATAGAAAAATTCTCAAATACAATTGAGAAATCGGACTTACATAGTCTATAAGTATGGATCCTTGGCTTTAATTTCCCATTGGTCGTAATGAGTGACAAATATAAATGTGCCCACAAATAGCCAAATTCTCGTAGACCTGAACAAAATTTACACAATTTTAATATTTAAAATTTTAAATATTTCTTCTAATTTCTTCGATCTTTTATTAAATTTATTTTCAGTCTGATTTTCCCGAGTTAAAGATCCACTTTTTTTTTTTTTTTTTTTTTTTTTTATAAAAAATAACAATAACAATCTTTATTCTTAAAAACCAATATTTCGCTACCAAACAATGGGTAGCTTCTTCAGGGTTATATTACGTTAATATTTATATGAAAAAATGTTTTGTTTGTTTACAAATTTTTGATAGGAAATTGAAAAAATTATTTCAAAACACATTTTCTGGCGCCAAATCAAAAAATTTATTTTTGTATGAACGAATTAACAAAATTATTTTAAATTAAATTAAATTTTTAGCAGTATTGATTATAATCCTTTTTGGATGTTTAGAAAAATAATTAATAAGCCGATCAGAAGATGTTGGCTTCTGATACCAATCAATCAATAAATTATTGCCTCTTTTTATTACTAATGTATCTAAATATGGAAGTTTAGAATTAAATTCCTTTTCAATAGTAAATTTTATATCATTATGAAATGAATTAAACATTGATAAAATAACTTTAATTGAACTATCTGAAGTAATGCAAAAGAGATCGTCAACGTATTTTAATACAACTTTTGGTTTAATTATTAATTTTTCTATAGAACTATCTAATAATTTTTCCATAACTATAATTGGTGAATTGGTGAATTGGAGATCCCATTGGAAGTCCCTTTAGCTGCATGTATATATTTGTATCATAGTTAAAATACCTATTGTCTATAATAAAAAAATTCAGAATACGCATAAATAAATTCTTCTCAATTTTTGTATATTCCTTTATTGTATCCCATTTTTCCTCAACAATATTTAGAGCTATATCTATTGGTATGCTAGGAAATAAAGATACGACATCAAAAGAAACTAACTTCTCATCATTTTCTATTCTCAAATTTGTTATTTTCTCTTTAAATTGTAAAGAATCTTTTATATTATATTTTGAGTTCTCTGTAATTTTTCGAAGAATATTAGTAATATACTTACAAAGTTCATATGAAGGAGAATTTACGAAAGAACATATTGGCCTTAAGGGATATTGTTTCTTATGAATTTTTGGGACCCCGTATAATCTGGGTGCTAACGCTACATTCGTTTTTAGTTTAGTCTTTTCTAAAGTTGTGATTATTTTTGATTTGAAAAGCTCCTCAACTAAACTGTTATTTTTAGTCTGTAATTTCGTTGTTGGATCTCTATTTAATAATTTATATGTGGTATTATCACTCAATATATTATTCATTCTTAATTTATAATCACATTTATTCAAAGCAACAGTGGTATTCCCTTTATCAGCATTTAAAATTAATAAATTCTTATTATTCTTTAAAAATCTTTTTGTAATATTTACTTTATCCAATATAAATTTATCTCTATTACTCAATCTTTCTCTATATAAATTACGACCAATAATATCTGTAAATCTGTTTCTTGCTATTTCCTGTTCTTCTCTATCAGTCAAAGTTTGTATAAAATCCTCACCATCTGCTATAATATTCAAAATAGGAATATCTTCTCTTTTGACCGGTAATGCATGCTTTTTTCCTAACGATAAAATCCACTGAACATCCGTCGGAATGTCAAAATCTGATTTATTAACAAACCATTTTCTATTATATCTAATATCCAGATCTATGTTATGCATTCTAACAAGACAATTGAACTTTTTCTTATGTACCTCTCTTACCTTAAAGTTTAAAAACTTCGAGAGCCTATCTTGATGTTCAATAAAATATTTGAATTCTTGTGTTGAAAAATAATATCTTAAATTAGTTGTTATCCTCTCCATTTCTTTTGTAAATTGCTTTAATTGCTCATGTTTCTGTTTTATTGCCAAGCCCAGAATTTTGTTCTGCAAAAATTGTATGGATCTTGATATTGAATGTTGAATATGTTGGAATCCATTTTTCTCAAAAAGATTAAAAATATTTATAGTAGAATTCCTAATAAATAATAAAATTTTATAGAAAAATTCTCAAATACAATTGAGAAATCGGACTTACATAGTCTATAAGTATGGATCCTTGGCTTTAATTTCCCATTGGTCCAAATGAGTGACAAACAAGTGTTATAGAAAAATTCTAAAATACAATTGAGAAATCGGACTTACATAGCCTATAAGTTTGGATCCTTGGCTTTAATTTCCCATTGGTCCAAATGAGTGACAAACAAGTGTTATAGAAAAATTCTCAAATACAATTGAGAAATCGGACTTACATAGCCTATAAGTACGGATCCTTGGCTTTAATTTCCCATTGGTCCAAATGAGTGGCAAACATAAATGTGCCCACAAATAGCCAAATTCACGTAGAGCTGAACAAAATTTACACAATTTTAATCTTTAAAATTTTATAGAAAAATTCTCAAATACAATTGAGAAATCGGACTTACATAGTCTATAAGTATGGATCCTTGGCTTTAATTTCCCATTGGTCCAAATGAGTGACAAACAAATGTTATGGAAAAATTCTCAAATACAATTGAGAAATCAGACTTACATAGTCTATAAGTATGGATCCTTGGCTTTAATTTCCCATTGGTCCAAATGAGTGACAAACAAATTTTACAAAATTTACACAATTTAAATCTTTAAAATTTTATAGAAAAATTCTCAAATACAATTGAGAAATCGGACTTACATAGCCTATAAGTACGGATCCTTGGCTTTAATTTCCCATTGGTCCAAATGAGTGACAAACAAGTGTTATAGAAAAATTCTCAAATACAATTGAGAAATCGGACTTACATAGCCTATAAGTATGGATCCTTGGCTTTAATTTCCCATTGGTCCAAATGAGTGGCAAACAAGTGTTATAGAAAAATTCTCAAATACAATTGAGAAATCGGACTTACATAGCCTATAAGTACGGATCCTTGGCTTTAATTTCCCATTGGTCCAAATGAGTGGCAAACAAGTGTTATAGAAAAATTCTCAAATACAATTGAGAAATCGGACTTACATAGCCTATAAGTACGGATCCTTGGCTTTAATTTCCCATTGGTCCAAATGAGTGGCAAACAAGTGTTATAGAAAAATTCTCAAATACAATTGAGAAATCGGACTAACATAGTCTATAAGTATGGATCCTTGGCTTTAATTTCCCATTGGTCCAAATGAGTGACAAACAAGTGTTATAGAAAAATTCTCAAATACAATTGAGAAATCGGACTTACATAGTCTATAAGTATGGATCCTTGGCTTTAATTTCCCATTGGTCCAAATGAGTGACAAACAAGTGTTATAGAAAAATTCTCAAATACAATTGAGAAATCGGACTTACATAGCCTATAAGTATGGATCCTTGGCTTTAATTTCCCATTGGTGCAAATGAGTGGCAAACAAGTGTTATAGAAAAATTCTCAAATACAATTGAGAAATCGGACTTACATAGCCTATAAGTACGGATCCTTGGCTTTAATTTCCCATTGGTCCAAATGAGTGGCAAACAAGTGTTATAGAAAAATTCTCAAATACAATTGAGAAATCGGACTTACATAGCCTATAAGTACGGATCCTTGGCTTTAATTTCCCATTGGTCCAAATGAGTGGCAAACAAGTGTTATAGAAAAATTCTCAAATACAATTGAGAAATCGGACTTACATAGTCTATAAGTATGGATCCTTGGCTTTAATTTCCCATTGGTCCAAATGAGTGACAAACAAGTGTTATAGAAAAATTCTCAAATACAATTGAGAAATCGGACTTACATAGTCTATAAGTATGGATCCTTGGCTTTAATTTCCCATTGGTCCAAATGAGTGACAAACAAGTGTTATAGAAAAATTCTCAAATACAATTGAGAAATCGGACTTACATAGCCTATAAGTATGGATCCTTGGCTTTAATTTCCCATTGGTCCAAATGAGTGGCAAACAAGTGTTATAGAAAAATTCTCAAATACAATTGAGAAATCGGACTTACATAGCCTATAAGTACGGATCCTTGGCTTTAATTTCCCATTGGTCCAAATGAGTGGCAAACAAGTGTTATAGAAAAATTCTCAAATACAATTGAGAAATCGGACTTACATAGCCTATAAGTACGGATCCTTGGCTTTAATTTCCCATTGGTCCAAATGAGTGGCAAACAAGTGTTATAGAAAAATTCTCAAATACAATTGAGAAATCGGACTTCCATAGTCTATAAGTATGGATCCTTGGCTTTAATTTCCCATTGGTCCAAATGAGTGACAAACAAGTGTTATAGAAAAATTCTCAAATACAATTGAGAAATCGGACTTACATAGCCTATAAGTACGGATCCTTTGCTTTAATTTCCCATTGGTCCAAATGAGTGGCAAACATAAATGTGCCCACAAATAGCCAAATTCACGTAGAGCTGAACAAAATTTACACAATTTTAATCTTTAAAATTTTATAGAAAAATTCTCAAATACAATTGAGAAATCAGACTTACATAGTCTATAAGTATGGATCCTTGGCTTTAATTTCCCATTGGTCCAAATGAGTGACAAACAAATTTTATAGAAAAATTCTCAAATACAATTGAGAAATCGGACTTACATAGTCTATAAGTATGGATCCTTGGCTTTAATTTCCCATTGGTCCAAATGAGTGACAAACATAAATGTGCCCACAAATAGCCAAATTCATGTAGAGCTGAACAAAATTTACACAATTTTAATCTTTTAAATTTTATAGAAAAATTCTCAAATACAATTGAGAAATCGGACTTAAATAGTCTATAAGTATGGATCCTTGGCTTTAATTTCCCATTGGTCCAAATGAGTGACAAACAAGTGTTATAGAAAAATTCTCAAATACAATTGAGAAATCGGACTTACATAGCCTATAAGTATGGATCCTTGGCTTTAATTTCCCATTGGTCCAAATGAGTGACAAACAAGTGTTATAGAAAAATTATCAAATACAATTGAGAAATCGGACTTACATAGCCTATAAGTATGGATCCTTGGCTTTAATTTCCCATTGGTCCAAATGAGTGACAAACAAGTGTTATAGAAAAATTCTCAAATACAATTGAGAAATCGGACTTACATAGCCTATAAGTATGGATCCTTGGCTTTAATTTCCCATTGGTCCAAATGAGTGGCAAACAAGTGTTATAGAAAAATTCTCAAATACAATTGAGAAATCGGACTTACATAGCCTATAAGTATGGATCCTTGGCTTTAATTTCCCATTGGTCCAAATGAGTGACAAACAAGTGTTATAGAAAAATTCTCAAATACAATTGAGAAATCGGACTTACATAGCCTATAAGTATGGATCCTTGGCTTTAATTTCCCATTGGTCCAAATGAGTGACAAACAAGTGTTATAGAAAAATTCTCAAATACAATTGAGAAATCGGACTTACATAGCCTATAAGTATGGATCCTTGTCTTTAATTTCCCATTGGTCCAAATGAGTGACAAACAAGTGTTATAGAAAAATTCTCAAATACAATTGAGAAATCGGACTTACATAGCCTATAAGTATGGATCCTTGGCTTTAATTTCCCATTGGTCCAAATGAGTGACAAAAAAGTGTTATAGAAAAATTCTCAAATACAATTGAGAAATCGGACTTACATAGCCTATAAGTATGGATCCTTGGCTTTAATTTCCCATTGGTCCAAATGAGTGACAAATATAAATGTGCCCACAAATAGCCAAATTCCCGTAGAGCTGAACAAAATTTACACAATTTTAATCTTTAAAATTTTATAGAAAAATTCTCAAATACAATTGAGAAATCGAACTTACATAGCCTATAAGTACGGATCCTTGGCTTTAATTTCCCATTAGTCCAAATGAGTGGCAAACATAAATGTGCCCACAAATAGCCAAATTCACGTAGAGCTGAACAAAATTTACCCAATTTTAATCTTTAAAATTTTATAGAAAAATTCTCAAATACAATTGAGAAATTGGACTTACATAGTCTATAAGTATGGATCCTTGGCTTTAATTTCCCATTGATCCAAATGAGTGACAAACAAATTTTACAAAATTTACGCAATTTTAATCTTTAAAATTTTATAGAAAAATTCTTAAATACAATTGAGAAATCGGACTTACATAGTCTATAAGTATGGATCCTGGCTTTAATTTCCCATTGGTCCAAATGAGTGACAAACAAGTGTTATAGAAAAATTCTCAAATACAATTGAGAAACCGGACTTACATAGCCTATAAGTATGGATCCTTGGCTTTAATTTCCCATTGGTCCAAATGATTGAAAAACATAAATGTGCCCACAAATAGCCAAATTCACGTAGAGCTGAACAAAATTTACACAATTTTAATCTTTAAAATTTTATAGAAAAATTCTCAAATACAATTGAGAAATCGGACTTACATAGTCTATAAGTATGGATCCTTGGCTTTAATTTCCCATTGGTCCAAATGAGTGACAAACAAGTGTTATAGAAAAATTCTCAAATACAATTGAGAAATCGGACTTACATAGCCTATAAGTATGGATCCTTGGCTTTAATTTCCCATTGGTCCAAATGAGTGACAAACAAGTGTTATAGAAAAATTCTCAAATACAATTGAGAAATCGGACTTACATAGCCTATAAGTATGGATCTTTGGCTTTAATTTCCCATTGGTCCAAATGAGTGACAAACAAGTGTTATAGAAAAATTCTCAAATACAATTGAGAAATCGGACTTACATAGCCTATAAGTATGGATCCTTGGCTTTAATTTCCCATTGGTCCAAATGAGTGACAAACAAGTGTTATAGAAAAATTCTCAAATACAATTGAGAAATCGGACTAACATAGCCTATAAGTATGTATCCTTGGCTTTAATTTCCCATTGGTCCAAATGAGTGACAAAAAAGTGTTATAGAAAAATTCTCAAATACAATTGAGAAATCGGACTTACATAGCCTATAAGTATGGATCCTTGGCTTTAATTTCCCATTGGTCCAAATGAGTGACAAATATAAATGTGCCCACAAATAGCCAAATTCCCGTAGAGCTGAACAAAATTTACACAATTTTAATCTTTAAAATTTTATAGAAAAATTCTCAAATACAATTGAGAAATCGGACTTACATAGTCTATAAGTATGGATCCTTGGCTTTAATTTCCCATTGGTCCAAATGAGTGACAAACAAATTTTACAAAATTTACGCAATTTTAATCTTTAAAATTTTATAGAAAAATTCTTAAATACAATTGAGAAATCGGACTTACATAGTCTATAAGTATGGATCCTGGCTTTAATTTCCCATTGGTCCAAATGAGTGGCAAACATAAATGTGCCAACAAATAGCCAAATTCACGTAGAGCTGAACAAAATTTACACAATTTTAATCTTTAAAATTTTATAGAAAAATTCTCAAATACAATTGAGAAATCGGACTTACATAGTCTATAAGTATGGATCCTTGGCTTTAATTTCCCATTGGTCCAAATGAGTGACAAACAAATTTTACAAAATTTACGCAATTTTAATCTTTAAAATTTTATAGAAAAATTCTTAAATACAATTGAGAAATCGGACTTACATAGTCTATAAGTATGGATCCTGGCTTTAATTTCCCATTGGTCCAAATGAGTGACAAACAAGTGTTATAGAAAAATTCTCAAATACAATTGAGAAACCGGACTTACATAGCCTATAAGTATGGATCCTTGGCTTTAATTTCCCATTGGTCCAAATGAGTGAAAAACATAAATGTGCCCACAAATAGCCAAATTCACGTAGAGCTGAACAAAATTTACACAATTTTAATCTTTAAAATTTTATAAAAAAATTCTCAAATACAATTGAGAAATCGGACTTACATAGTCTATAAGTATGGATCCTTGGCTTTAATTTCCCATTGGTCCAAATAAGTGACAAACATAAATGTGCCCACAAATAGCCAAATTCACTTAGAGCTGAACAAAATTTACGCAATTTTAATCTTTAAAATTTTATAGAAAAATTCTCAAATACAATTGAGAAATCGGACTTACATAGTCTATAAGTATGGATCCTTGCTTTAATTTCCCATTGGTCCAAATGAGTGACAAACAAGTGTTATAGAAAAATTCTCAAATACAATTGAGAAATCGGACTTACATAGCCTATAAGTATGGATCCTTGGCTTTAATTTCCCATTGGTCCAAATGAGTGACAAACATAAATGTGCCCACAAATAGCCAAATTCACTTAGAGCTGAACAAAATTTACGCAATTTTAATCTTTAAAATTTTATAGAAAAATTCTCAAATACAATTGAGAAATCGGACTTACATAGTCTATAAGTATGGATCCTTGCTTTAATTTCCCATTGGTCCAAATGAGTGACAAACAAGTGTTATAGAAAAATTCTCAAATACAATTGAGAAATCGGACTTACATAGCCTATAAGTATGGATCCTTGGCTTTAATTTCCCATTGGTCCAAATGAGTGACAAATATATATGTGCCCACAAATAGCCAAATTCCCGTAGAGCTGCAAAAAATTTACACAATCTTAATCTTTAAAATTTTATAGAAAAATTCTCAAATACAATTGAGAAATCGGACTTACATAGTCTATAAGTATGGATCCTTGGCTTTAATTTCCCATTGGTCCAAATGAGTGACAAACAAGTGTTATAGAAAAATTCTCAAATACAGTTGAGAAATCGGACTTACACAGCCTATAAGTATGGATCCTTGGCTTTAATTTCCCATTGGTCCAAATAAGTGACAAACAAGTGTTATAGAAAAATTCTCAAATACAATTGAAAAATCGGACTTACATAGCCTATAAGTATGGATCCTTGGCTTTAATTTCCCATTGGTCCAAATGAGTGACAAACATAAATGTGCCAACAAATAGCCAAATTCCCGTATAGCTCAATAAAATTTACACAATTTTAATCTTTAAAATTTTATAGAAAAATTCTCAAATACAATTGAGAAATCGGACTTACATAGTCTATAAGTATGGATCCTTGGCTTTAATTTCCCATTGGTCCAAATGAGTGACAAACAAGTGTTATAAAAAAATTCTCAAATACAATTGAGAAATCGGACTTACATAGCCTAGAAGTATGGATCCTTGGCTTTAATTTCCCATTGGTCCAAATGAGTGACAAACAAATTTTACAAAATTTACACAATTTTAATCTTTAAAATTTAATAGAAAAATTCTCAAATACAATTGAGAAATCGGACTTACATAGTCTATAAGTATGGATCCTTGGCTTTAATTTCCCATTGGTCCAAATGAGTGACAAACAAGTGTTATAGAAAAATTCTCAAATACAATTGAGAAATCGGACTTACATAGCCTATAAGTATGTATCCTTGGCTTTAATTTCCCATTGCTCCAAATGAGTGACAAACAAATTTTACAAAATTTACACAATTTTAATCTTTAAAATTTTATAGAAAAATTCTCAAATACAATTGAGAAATCCGACTTACATAGTCTATAAGTATGGATCCTTGGCTTTAATTTCCCATTGGTCCAAATGAGTGACATATATAAATGTGCCCACAAATAGCCAAATTCCCGTAGAGCTGAACAAAATTTACACAATTTTAATCTTTAAAATCTTATAGAAAAATTCTCAAATACAGTGGAGAAATCGGACTTACATAGTCTATAAGTATGGATCCTTGGCTTTAATTTCCCATTGGTCCAAATTAGTGACAAACAAGTGTTATAGAAAAATTCTCAAATACAATTGAGAAATCGGACTTACATAGCCTATAAGTATGGATACTTGGCTTTTATTTCCCATTGGTCCAAATGAGAGACAAACAAGTGTTATAGAAAAATTCTCAAATACAATTGAGAAATCGGACTTACATAGCCTATAAGTATGGATCCTTGGCTTTAATTTCCCATTGGTCCAAATGAGTGACAAACATAAATGTGCCAACAAATAGCCAAATTCCCGTAGAGCTCAATAAAATTTACACAATTTTAATCTTTAAAATTTTATAGAAAAATTCTCAAATACAATTGAGAAATCGGACTTACATAGCCTATAAGTACGGATCCTTGGCTTTAATTTCCCATTGGTCCAAATGAGTGGCAAACATAAATGTGCCCACAAATAGCCAAATTCACGTAGAGCTGAACAAAATTTACACAATTTTAATCCTTAAAATTTTATAGAAAAATTCTCAAATACAATTGAGAAATCGGACTTACATAGTCTATAAGTATGGATCCTTGGCTTTAATTTCCCATTAGTCCAAATGAGTGACAAACAAATTTTACAAAATTTACACAATTTTAATCTTTAAAATCTTATAGAAAAATTCTCAAATACAATTGAGAAATCGGACTTACATAGTCTATAAGTATGGATCCTGGCTTTAATTTTCCATTCGTCCAAATGAGTGACAAACAAGTGTTATAGAAAAATTCTCAAATACAATTGAGAAATCGGACTTACATAGCCTATAAGTATGGATCCTTGGCTTTAATTTCCCATTGGTCCAAATGTGGACAAACATAAATGTGCCCACAAATAGCCAAATTCACGTAGAGCTGAACAAAATTTACACAATTTTAATCTTTAAAATTTTATAGAAAAATTCTCAAATACAATTGAGAAATCAGACTTACATAGTCTATAAGTATGGATCCTTGGCTTTTATTTCCCATTGGTCCAAATGAGTGACAAACAAATGTTATAGAAAAATTCTCAAATACAATTGAGAAATCAGACTTACATAGTCTATAAGTATGGATCCTTGGCTTTTATTTCCCGTTGGTCCAAATGAGTGACAAACAAGTGTTATAGAAAAATTCTCAAATACAATTGAGAAATCGGACTTACATAGCCTATAAGTATGGATCCTTGGCTTTAATTTCCCATTGGTCCAAATGAGTGACAAACATAAATGTGCCCACAAATAGCCAAATTCAAGTAGAGCTGAATAAAATTTACACAATTTTAATCTTTAAAATTTTATAGAAAAATTCTCAAATACAATTGAGAAATCAGACTTACATAGTCTATAAGTATGGATCCTTGGCTTTAATTTCCCATTGGTCCAAATGAGTGACAAGCAAATGTTATAGAAAAATTCTCAAATACAATTGATAAATCAGACTTACATAGCCAATAAGTACGGATCCTTGGCTTTAATTTCCCATTGGTCCAAATGAGTGGCAAACATAAATGTGCCCACAAATAGCTAAATTCACGTAGAGCTGAACAAAATTTACACAATTTTAATCTTTAAAATTTTATAGAAAAATTCTCAAATACAATTGAGAAATCGGACTTACATAGTCTATAAGTATGGATCCTTGGCTTTATCTTCCCATTGGTCCAAATGAGTGACAAACAAATTTTACAAAATTTACACAATTTTAATCTTTAAAATCTTATAGAAAAATTCTCAAATACAATTGAGAAATCGGACTTACATAGTCTATAAGTATGGATCCTGGCTTTAATTTCCCATTCGTCCAAATGAGTGACAAACAAGTGTTATAGAAAAATTCTCAAATACAATTGAGAAATCGGACTTACATAGCCTATAAGTATGGATCCTTGGCTTTAATTTCCCATTGGTCTAAATGAGTGACAAACATAAATGTGCCCACAAATAGCCAAATTCACGTAGAGCTGAACAAAATTTACACAATTTTAATCTTTAAATTTTTATAGAAAAATTCTCAAATACAATTGAGAAATCAGACTTACATAGTCTATAAGTATGGATCCTTGGCTTTAATTTCCCATTGGTCCAAATGAGTGACAAACAAATGTTATAGAAAAATTCTCAAATACAATTGAGAAATCAGACTTACATAGTCTATAAGTATGGATCCTTGGCTTTAATTTCCCATTGGTCCAAATGAGTGACAAACAAATTTTATAGAAAAATTCTCAAATACAATAGATAAATCTGACTTAGATAGTCTATAAGTATGGATCCTTGGCTTTAATTTTCCATTGGTCCAAATAAGTGACAAACAAATTTTATAGAAAAATTCTCAAATACAATTGAGAAATCGGACTTACATAGTCTATAAGTATGGATCCTTGGCTTTAATTTCCCATTGGTCCAAATGAGTGAAAAACATAAATGTGCCCACAAATAGCCAAATTCCCGTAGAGCTGAACAAAATTTACACAATTTTAATCTTTAAAATTTTATAGAAAAATTCTCAAATACAATTGAGAAATCGGACTTACATAGTCTATAAGTATGGATCCTTGGCTTTAATTTCTTATTGGTCCAAATGAGTGACAAACAAGTGTTATAGAAAAATTCTCAAATACAATTGAGAAATCGGACTAACATAGCCTATAAGTATGGATCCTTGGCTTTAATTTCCCATTGGTCCAAATGAGTGACAAACAAGTGTTATAGAAAAATTCTCAAATACAATTGAGAAATCGGACTAACATAGCCTATAAGTATGGATCCTTGGCTTTAATTTCCCATTAGTCCAAATGAGTGGTAAACATAAATGTGCCCACAAATAGCCAAATTCACGTAGAGCTGAACAAAATTTACTCAATTTTAATCTTTAAAATTTTATAGAAAAATTCTCAAATACAATTGAGAAATCAGACTTACATAGTCTATAAGTATGGATCCTTGGCTTTAATTTCCCATTGGTCCAAATGAGTGACAAATATAAATGTGCCCACAAATAGCCAAATTCCCTTAGAGCTGAACAAAATTTACACAATTTTAATCTTTAAAATTTTATAAAAAAATTCTCAAATACAATTGAGAAATCGGACTTACATAGTCTATAAGTATGGATCCTTGGTTTTAATTTCCCATTGGTCCAAATGAGTGACAAAAAAGTGTTATAGAAAAATTCTCAAATACAATTGAGAAATCGGACTTACTAGCCTATAAGTATGGATCCTTGGCTTTAATTTCCCATTGGTCCAAATGAGTGACAAACAAGTGTTATAGAAAAATTCTAAAATACAATTGAGAAATCAGACTTACATAGTCTATAAGTATGGATCCTTGGCTTTAATTTCCCATTGGTCCAAATGAGTGGCAAACATAAATGTGCCCACAAATAGTCAAATTCACGTAGAGCTGAACAAAATTTACACAATTTTAATCTTTAAAATTTTATAGAAAAATTCTCAAATACAATTGAGAAATCGGACTTACATAGTCTATAAGTATGGATCCTTGGCTTTAATTTCCCATTGGTCCAAATGAGTGACAAACAAGTGTTATAGAAAAATTCTCAAATACAATTGAGAAATCGGACTTACATAGCCTATAAGTATTGATCCTTGGCTTTAATTTCCCATTGGTCCAAATGAGTGACAAACAAGTGTTATAGAAAAATTCTCAAATACAATTGAGAAATCGGACTAACATAGCCTATAAGTATGGATCCTTGGCTTTAATTTCCCATTGGTCCAAATGAGTGGTAAACATAAATGTGCCCACAAATAGCCAAATTCACGTAGAGCTGAACAAAATTTACACAATTTTAATCTTTAAAATTTTATAGAAAAATTCTCAAATACAATTGAGAAATCAGACTTACATAGTCTATAAGTATGGATCCTTGGCTTTAATTTCCCATTGGTCCAAATGAGTGACAAATATAAATGTGCCCACAAATAGCCAAATTCCCTTAGAGCTGAACAAAATTTACACAATTTTAATCTCTAAAATTTTATAAAAAAATTCTCAAATACAATTGAGAAATCGGACTTACATAGTCTATAAGTATGGATCCTTGGCTTTAATTTCCCATTGGTCCAAATGAGTGACAAACAAGTGTTATAGAAAAATTCTCAAATACAATTGAGAAATCAGACTTACATAGTCTATAAGTATGGATCCTTGGCTTTAATTTCCCATTGGTCCAAATGAGTGACAAGCAAATGTTATAGAAAAATTCTCAAATACAATTGATAAATCAGACTTACATACCCTATAAGTACGGATCCTTGGCTTTAATTTCCCATTGGTCCAAATGAGTGGCAAACATAAATGTGCCCACAAATAGCTAAATTCACGTAGAGCTGAACAAAATTTACACAATTTTAATCTTTAAAATTTTATAGAAAAATTCTCAAATACAATTGAGAAATCGGACTTACATAGTCTATAAGTATGGATCCTTGGCTTTATCTTCCCATTGGTCCAAATGAGTGACAAACAAGTTTTACAAAATTTACACAATTTTAATCTTTAAAATCTTATAGAAAAATTCTCAAATACAATTGAGAAATCGGACTTACATAGTCTATAAGTATGGATCCTGGCTTTAATTTCCCATTCGTCCAAATGAGTGACAAACAAGTGTTATAGAAAAATTCTCAAATACAATTGAGAAATCGGACTTACATAGCCTATAAGTATGGATCCTTGGCTTTAATTTCCCATTGGTCCAAATGAGTGACAAACATAAATGTGCCCACAAATAGCCAAATTCACGTAGAGCTGAACAAAATTTACACAATTTTAATCTTTAAAATTTTATAGAAAAATTCTCAAATACAATTGAGAAATCAGACTAACATAGTCTATAAGTATGGATCCTTGGCTTTAATTTCCCATTGGTCCAAATGAGTGACAAACAAATGTTATAGAAAAATTCCCAAATACAATTGAGAAATCAGACTTACATAGTCTATAAGTATGGATCCTTGGCTTTAATTTCCCATTGGTCCAAATGAGTGACAAACAAATTTTATAGAAAAATTCTCAAATACAATAGAGAAATCTGACTTAGATAGTCTATAAGTATGGATCCTTGGCTTTAATTTCCCATTGGTCCAAATGAGTGACAAACAAATTTTATAGAAAAATTCTCAAATACAATTGAGAAATCGGACTTACATAGTCTATAAGTATAGATCCTTGGCTTTAATTTCCCATTGGTCCAAATGAGTGAAAAACATAAATGTGCCCACAAATAGCCAAATTCCCGTAGAGCTGAACAAAATTTACACAATTTTAATCTTTAAAATTTTATAGAAAAATTCTCAAATACAATTGAGAAATCGGACTTACATAGTCTATAAGTATGGATCCTTGGCTTTAATTTCCCATTGGTCCAAATGAGTGACAAACAAGTGTTATAGAAAAATTCTCAAATACAATTGAGAAATCGGACTTACATAGCCTATAAGTATGGATCCTTGGCTTTAATTTCCCATTGGTCCAAATGAGTGACAAACAAGTGTTATCGAAAAATTCTCAAATACAATTGAGAAATCAGAGTTACATAGTCTATAAGTATGGATCCTTGGCTTTAATTTCCCATTGGTCCAAATGAGTGACAAACAAATTTTATAGAAAAATTCTCAAATACAATAGAGAAATCTGACTTAGATAGTCTATAAGTATGGATCCTTGGCTTTAATTTCCCATTGGTCCAAATGAGTGACAAACAAATTTTATAGAAAAATTCTCAAATACAATTGAGAAATCGGACTTACATAGTCTATAAGTATGGATCCTTGGCTTTAATTTCCCATTGGTCCAAATGAGTTAAAAACATAAATGTGCCCACAAATAGCCAAATTCCCGTAGAGCTGAACAAAATTTACACAATTTTAATCTTTAAAATTTTATAGAAAAATTCTCAAATACAATTGAGAAATCGGACTTACATAGTCTATAAGTATGGATCCGTGGCTTTAATTTCCCATTGGTCCAAATGAGTGACAAACAAGTGTTATAGAAAAATTCTCAAATACAATTGAGAAATCGGACTTACATAGCCTATAAGTATGGATCCTTGGCTTTAATTTCCCATTGGTCCAAATGAGTGGTAAACATAAATGTGCCCACAAATAGCCAAATTCACGTAGAGCTGAACAAAATTTACACAATTTTAATCTTTAAAATTTTATAGAAAAATTCTCAAATACAATTGAGAAATCAGACTTACATAGTCTATAAGTATGGATCCTTGGCTTTAATTTCCCATTGGTCCAAATGAGTGACAAATATAAATGTGCCCACAAATAGCCAAATCCCCTTAGAGCTGAACAAAATTTACACAATTTTAATCTTTAAAATTTTATAAAAAAATTCTCAAATACAATTGAGAAATCGGACTTACATAGTCTATAAGTATGGATCCTTGGCCTTAATTTCCCATTGGTCCAAATGAGTGACAAAAAAGTGTTATAGAAAAATTCTCAAATACAATTGAGAAATCGGACTTACTAGCCTATAAGTATGGATCCTTGGCTTTAATTTCCCATTGGTCCAAATGAGTGACAAACAAGTGTTATAGAAAAATTCTCAAATACAATTGAGAAATCAGACTTACATAGTCTATAAGTATGGATCCTTGGCTTTAATTTCCCATTGGTCCAAATGAGTGGCAAACATAAATGTGCCCACAAATAGCCAAATTCACGTAGAGCTGAACAAAATTTACACAATTTTAATCTTTAAAATTTTATAGAAAAATTCTTAAATACAATTGAGAAATCGGACTAACATAGTCTATAAGTATGGATCCTGGCTTTAATTTCCCAGTGGTCCAAATGAGTGACAAACAAGTGTTATAGAAAAATTCTCAAATACAATTGAGAAATCGGACTTACATATCCTATAAGTATGGATCCTTGGCTTTAATTTCCCATTGGTCCAAATGAGTGACAAACAAGTGTTATAGAAAAATTCTCAAATACAATTGAGAAATCGGACTAACATAGCCTATAAGTATGGATCCTGGCTTTAATTTCCCATTGGTCCAAATGAGTGACAAACAAGTGTTATAGAAAAATTCTCAAATACAATTGAGAAATCGGACTTACATATCCTATAAGTATGGATCCTTGGCTTTAATTTCCCATTGGTCCAAATGAGTGACAAACAAGTGTTATAGAAAAATTCTCAAATACAATTGAGAAATCGGACTAACATAGCCTATAAGTATGGATCCTTGGCTTTAATTTCCCATTGGTTCAAATGAGTGGCAAACAAGTGTTATAGAAAAATTCTCAAATACAATTGAGAAATCGGACTTACATAGTCTATAAGTATGGATCCTTGGCTTTAATTTCCCATTGGTCCAAATGAGTTAAAAACATAAATGTGCCCACAAATAGCCAAATTCCCGTAGAGCTGAACAAAATTTACACAATTTTAATCTTTAAAATTTTATAGAAAAATTCTCAAATACAATTGAGAAATCGGACTAACATAGCCTATAAGTATGGATCCTTGGCTTTAATTTCCCATTGGTCCAAATGAGTGACAAACAAGTGTTATAGAAAAATTCTCAAATACAATTGAGAAATCGGACTTACATAGCCTATAAGTATGGATCCTTACATAGTCTATACTTACATAGTCTATAAGTATGGATCCTTGGCTTTAATTTCCCATTGGTCCAAATGAGTGACAAACAAGTGTTATAGAAAAATTCTCAAATACAATTGAGAAATCGGACTTACATATCCTATAAGTATGGATCCTTGGCTTTAATTTCCCATTGGTTCAAATGAGTGACAAACAAGTGTTATAGAAAAATTCTCAAATACAATTGAGAAATCGGACTAACATAGCCTATAAGTATGGATCCTTGGCTTTAATTTCCCATTGGTCCAAATGAGTGACAAACATAAATGTGCCCACAAATAGCCAAATTCACGTAGAGCTGATCAAAATTTACACAATTTTAATCTTTAAAATTTTATAGAAAAATTCTCAAATACAATTGATAAATCGGACTTACATAGCCTATAAGTATGGATCCTTGGCTTTAATTTCCCATTGGTCCAAATGAGTGACAAACAAGTGTTATAGAAAAATTCTCAAATACAATTGAGAAATCGGACTTACATAGCCTATAAGTATGGATCCTTACATAGTCTATACTTACATAGTCTATAAGTATGGATCCTTGGCTTTAATTTCCCATTGGTCCAAATGAGTGACAAACAAGTGTTACAGAAAAATTCTCAAATACAATTGAGAAATCGGACTTACATATCCTATAAGTATGGATCCTTGGCTTTAATTTCCCATTGGTCCAAATGAGTGACAAACAAGTGTTATAGAAAAATTCTCAAATACAATTGAGAAATCGGACTAACATAGCCTATAAGTATGGATCCTTGGCTTTAATTTCCCATTGGTCCAAATGAGTGACAAACATAAATGTGCCCACAAAAAGCCAAATTCACGTAGAGCTGAACAAAATTTACACAATTTTAATCTTTAAAATTTTATAGAAAAATTCTTAAATACAATTGAGAAATCGGACTTACATAGTCTATAAGTATGGATCCTGGCTTTAATTTCCCATTGGTCCAAATGAGTGACAAACAAGTGTTATAGAAAAATTCTCAAATACAATTGAGAAATCGGACTTACATATCCTATAAGTATGGATCCTTGGCTTTAATTTCCCATTGGTCCAAATGAGTGACAAACAAGTGTTATAGAAAAATTCTCAAATACAATTGAGAAATCGGACTTACATATCCTATAAGTATGGATCCTTGGCTTTAATTTCCCATTGGTTCAAATGAGTGACAAACAAGTGTTATAGAAAAATTCTCAAATACAATTGAGAAATCGGACTAACATAGCCTATAAGTATGGATCCTTGGCTTTAATTTCCCATTGGTCCAAATGAGTGACAAACATAAATGTGCCCACAAATAGCCAAATTCACGTAGAGCTGATCAAAATTTACAC
This sequence comes from Lypha dubia, assembly GCA_947311025.1. Lineage (NCBI taxonomy): Eukaryota > Metazoa > Arthropoda > Insecta > Diptera > Tachinidae > Lypha > Lypha dubia. The sequence continues at coordinate 90,110,640 of OX371260.1, read as the reverse complement.
AATTTTAATCTTTAAAATTTTATAAAAAAATTCTCAAATACAATTGATAAATCGGACTTACATAGCCTATAAGTATGGATCCTTGGCTTTAATTTCCCATTGGTCCAAATGAGTGACAAACAAGTGTTATAGAAAAATTCTCAAATACAATTGAGAAATCGGACTTACATAGCCTATAAGTATGGATCCTTACATAGTCTATACTTACATAGTCTATAAGTATGGATCCTTGGCTTTAATTTCCAATTGGTCCAAATGAGTGACAAACAAGTGTTATAGAAAAATTCTCAAATACAATTGAGAAATCGGACTTACATATCCTATAAGTATGGATCCTTGGCTTTAATTTCCCATTGGTCCAAATGAGTGACAAACAAGTGTTATAGAAAAATTCTCAAATACAATTGAGAAATCGGACTAACATAGCCTATAAGTATGGATCCTTGGCTTTAATTTCCCATTGGTCCAAATGAGTGACAAACATAAATGTGCCCACAAAAAGCCAAATTCACGTAGAGCTGAACAAAATTTACACAATTTTAATCTTTAAAATTTTATAGAAAAATTCTTAAATACAATTGAGAAATCGGACTTACATAGTCTATAAGTATGGATCCTGGCTTTAATTTCCCATTGGTCCAAATGAGTGACAAACAAGTGTTATTGAAAAATTCTCAAATACAATTGAGAAATCGGACTTACATATCCTATAAGTATGGATCCTTGGCTTTAATTTCCCATTGGTCCAAATGAGTGACAAACAAGTGTTATAGAAAAATTCTCAAATACAATTGAGAAATCGGACTAACATAGCCTATAAGTATGGATCCTTGGCTTTAATTTCCCATTGGTCCAAATGAGTGACAAACAAGTGTTATAGAAAAATTCTCAAATACAATTGAGAAATCGGACTTACATATCCTATAAGTATGGATCCTTGGCTTTAATTTCCCATTGGTCCAAATGAGTGACAAACAAGTGTTATAGAAAAATTCTCAAATACAATTGAGAAATCGGACTAACATAGCCTATAAGTATGGATCCTTGGCTTTAATTTCCCATTGGTCCAAATTATTGACAAACATAAATGTGCCCACAAATAGCCAAATTCACGTAGAGCTGAACAAAATTTACGCAATTTTAATCTTTAAAATTTTATAGAAAAATTCTCAAATACAATTGAGAAATCGGACTTACATAGTCTATAAGTATGGATCCTTGCTTTAATTTCCCATTGGTCCAAATGAGTGACAAACAAGTGTTATAGAAAAATTCTCAAATACAATTGAGAAATCGGACTTACATAGCCTATAAGTATGGATCCTTGGCTTTAATTTCCCATTGGTCCAAATGAGTGACAAATATAAATGTGCCCACAAATAGCCAAATTCCCGTAGAGCTGAACAAAATTTACACAATCTTAATCTTTAAAATTTTATAGAAAAATTCGCAAATACAATTGAGAAATCGGACTTACATAGTCTATAAGTATGGATCCTTGGCTTTAATTTCCCATTGGTCCAAATGAGTGACAAACAAGTGTTATAGAAAAATTCTCAAATACAATTGAGAAATCGGACTTACATAGTCTATAAGTATGGATCCTTGGCTTTAATTTCCCATTGGTCCAAATGAGTGACAAACAAGTGTTATAGAAAAATTCTCAAATACAATTGAGAAATCGGACTTACATAGCCTATAAGTATGGATCCTTGGCTTTAATTTCCCATTGGTCCAAATAAGTGACAAACAAGTGTTATAGAAAAATTCTCAAATACAATTGAGAAATCGGACTTACATAGTCTATAAGTATGGATCCTTGGCTTTAATTTCCCATTGGTCCAAATGAGTGACAAACAAGTGTTATAGAAAAATTCTCAAATACAATTGAGAAATCGGACTTACATAGCCTAGAAGTATGGATCCTTGGCTTTAATTTCCCATTGGTCCAAATGAGTGACAAACAAATTTTACAAAATTTACACAATTTTAATCTTTAAAATTTTATAGAAAAATTCTCAAATACAATTGAGAAATCGGACTTACATAGTCTATAAGTATGGATCTTTGGCTTTAATTTCCCATTGGTCCAAATGAGTGACAAACAAGTGTTATAGGAAAATTCTCAAATACAATTGAGAAATCGGACTTACATAGCCTATAAGTATGGATCCTTGGCTTTAATTTCCCATTGCTCCAAATGAGTGACAAACAAATTTTACAAAATTTACACAATTTTAATCTTTAAAATTTTATAGAAAAATTCTCAAATACAATTGAGAAATCAGACTAACATAGTCTATAAGTATGGATCCTTGGCTTTAATTTCCCATTGGTCCAAATGAGTGACAAACAAATGTTATAGAAAAATTCCCAAATACAATTGAGAAATCAGACTTACATAGTCTATAAGTATGGATCCTTGGCTTTAATTTCCCATTGGTCCAAATGAGTGACAAACAAATTTTATAGAAAAATTCTCAAATACAATAGAGAAATCTGACTTAGATAGTCTATAAGTATGGATCCTTGGCTTTAATTTCCCATTGGTCCAAATGAGTGACAAACAAATTTTATAGAAAAATTCTCAAATACAATTGAGAAATCGGACTTACATAGTCTATAAGTATGGATCCTTGGCTTTAATTTCCCATTGGTCCAAATGAGTGAAAAACATAAATGTGCCCACAAATAGCCAAATTCCCGTAGAGCTGAACAAAATTTACACAATTTTAATCTTTAAAATTTTATAGAAAAATTCTCAAATACAATTGAGAAATCGGACTTACATAGTCTATAAGTATGGATCCTTGGCTTTAATTTCCCATTGGTCCAAATGAGTGACAAACAAGTGTTATAGAAAAATTCTCAAATACAATTGAGAAATCGGACTTACATAGCCTATAAGTATGGATCCTTGGCTTTAATTTCCCATTGGTCCAAATGAGTGACAAACAAGTGTTATCGAAAAATTCTCAAATACAATTGAGAAATCAGACTTACATAGTCTATAAGTATGGATCCTTGGCTTTAATTTCCCATTGGTCCAAATGAGTGACAAACAAATTTTATAGAAAAATTCTCAAATACAATAGAGAAATCTGACTTAGATAGTCTATAAGTATGGATCCTTGGCTTTAATTTCCCATTGGTCCAAATGAGTGACAAACATAAATGTGCCCACAAATAGCCAAATTCACGTAGAGCTGAACAAAATTTACACAATTTTAATCTTTAAAATATTATAGAAAAATTCTCAAATACAATTGAGAAATCGGACTTACATAGTCTATAAGTATGGATCCTTGGCTTTAATTTCCCATTGGTCCAAATGAGTGACAAACAAGTGTTATAGAAAAATTCTCAAATACAATTGAGAAATCGGACTTACATAGCCTATAAGTATGGATCCTTGGCTTTAATTTCCCATTGGTCCAAATGAGTGGTAAACATAAATGTGCCCACAAATAGCCAAATTCACGTAGAGCTGAACAAAATTTACACAATTTTAATCTTTAAAATTTTATAGAAAAATTCTCAAATACAATTGAGAAATCAGACTTACATAGTCTATAAGTATGGATCCTTGGCTTTAATTTCCCATTGGTCCAAATGAGTGACAAATATAAATGTGCCCACAAATAGCCAAATTCCCTTAGAGCTGAACAAAATTTACACAATTTTAATCTTTAAAATTTTATAAAAAAATTCTCAAATACAATTGAGAAATCGGACTTACATAGTCTATAAGTATGGATCCTTGGCTTTAATTTCCCATTGGTCCAAATGAGTGACAAAAAAGTGTTATAGAAAAATTCTCAAATACAATTGAGAAATCGGACTTACTAGCCTATAAGTATGGATCCTTGGCTTTAATTTCCCATTGGTCCAAATGAGTGACAAACAAGTGTTATAGAAAAATTCTCAAATACAATTGAGAAATCAGACTTACATAGTCTATAAGTATGGATCCTTGGCTTTAATTTCCCATTGGTCGAAATGAGTGGCAAACATAAATGTGCCCACAAATAGCCAAATTCACGTAGAGCTGAACAAAATTTACACAATCTTAATCTTTAAAATTTTATAGAAAAATTCTTAAATACAATTGAGAAATCGGACTAACATAGTCTATAAGTATGGATCCTGGCTTTAATTTCCCATTGGTCCAAATGAGTGACAAACAAGTGTTATAGAAAAATTCTCAAATACAATTGAGAAATCGGACTTACATATCCTATAAGTATGGATCCTTGGCTTTAATTTCCCATTGGTCCAAATGAGTGACAAACAAGTGTTATAGAAAAATTCTCAAATACAATTGAGAAATCGGACTAACATAGCCTATAAGTATGGATCCTGGCTTTAATTTCCCATTGGTCCAAATGAGTGACAAACAAGTGTTATAGAAAAATTCTCAAATACAATTGAGAAATCGGACTTACATATCCTATAAGTATGGATCCTTGGCTTTAATTTCCCATTGGTCCAAATGAGTGACAAACAAGTGTTATAGAAAAATTCTCAAATACAATTGAGAAATCGGACTAACATAGCCTATAAGTATGGATCCTTGGCTTTAACTTCCCATTGGTTCAAATGAGTGACAAACAAGTGTTATAGAAAAATTCTCAAATACAATTGAGAAATCGGACTTACATAGGCTATAAGTATGGATCCTTGGCTTTAATTTCCCATTGGTCCAAATGAGTTAAAAACATAAATGTGCCCACAAATAGCCAAATTCCCGTAGAGCTGAACAAAATTTACACAATTTTAATCTTTAAAATTTTATAGAAAAATTCTCAAATACAATTGAGAAATCGGACTAACATAGCCTATAAGTATGGATCCTTGGCTTTAATTTCCCATTGGTCCAAATGAGTGACAAACAAGTGTTATAGAAAAATTCTCAAATACAATTGAGAAATCGGACTTACATAGCCTATAAGTATGGATCCTTACATAGTCTATACTTACATAGTCTATAAGTATGGATCCTTGGCTTTAATTTCCCATTGGTCCAAATGAGTGACAAACAAGTGTTATAGAAAAATTCTCAAATACAATTGAGAAATCGGACTTACATTACCTATAAGTATGGATCCTTGGCTTTAATTTCCCATTGGTTCAAATGAGTGACAAACAAGTGTTATAGAAAAATTCTCAAATACAATTGAGAAATCGGACTAACATAGCCTATAAGTATGGATCCTTGGCTTTAATTTCCCATTGGTCCAAATGAGTGACAAACATAAATGTGCCCACAAATAGCCAAATTCACGTAGAGCTGATCAAAATTTACACAATTTTAATCTTTAAAATTTTATAGAAAAATTTTCAAATACAATTGATAAATCGGACTTACATAGCCTATAAGTATGGATCCTTGGCTTTAATTTCCCATTGGTCCAAATGAGTGACAAACAAGTGTTATAGAAAAATTCTCAAATACAATTGAGAAATAGGACTTACATAGCCTATAAGTATGGATCCTTACATAGTCTATACTTACATAGTCTATAAGTATGGATCCTTGGCTTTAATTTCCCATTGGTCCAAATGAGTGACAAACAAGTGTTATAGAAAAATTCTCAAATACAATTGAGAAATCGGACTTACATATCCTATAAGTATGGATCCTTGGCTTTAATTTCCCATTGGTCCAAATGAGTGACAAACAATGTGTTATAGAAAAATTCTCAAATACAATTGAGAAATCGGACTAACATAGCCTATAAGTATGGATCCTTGGCTTTAATTTCCCATTGGTCCAAATGAGTGACAAACATAAATGTGCCCACAAAAAGCCAAATTCACGTAGAGCTGAACAAAATTTACACAATTTTAATCTTTAAAATTTTATAGAAAAATTCTTAAATACAATTGAGAAATCGGACTTACATAGTCTATAAGTATGGATCCTGGCTTTAATTTCCCATTGGTCCAAATGAGTGACAAACAAGTGTTATAGAAAAATTCTCAAATACAATTGAGAAATCGGACTTACATATCCTATAAGTATGGATCCTTGGCTTTAATTTCCCATTGGTCCAAATGAGTGACAAACAAGTGTTATAGAAAAATTCTCAAATACAATTGAGAAATCGGACTAACATAGCCTATAAGTATGGATCCTTGGCTTTAATTTCCCATTGGTCCAAATGAGTGACAAACAAGTGTTATAGAAAAATTCTCAAATACAATTGAGAAATCGGACTTACATATCCTATAAGTATGGATCCTTGGCTTTAATTTCCCATTGGTCCAAATGAGTGACAAACAAGTGTTATAGAAAAATTCTCAAATACAATTGAGAAATCGGACTAACATAGCCTATAAGTATGGATCCTTGGCTTTAATTTCCCATTGGTCCAAATGAGTGACAAACATAAATGTGCCCACAAATAGCCAAATTCACGTAGAGCTGAACAAAATTTACGCAATTTTAATCTTTAAAATTTTATAGAAAAATTCTCAAATACAATTGAGAAATCGGACTTACATAGTCTATAAGTATGGATCCTTGCTTTAATTTCCCATTGGTCCAAATGAGTGACAAACAAGTGTTATAGAAAAATTCTCAAATACAATTGAGAAATCGGACTTACATAGCCTATAAGTATGGATCCTTGGCTTTAATTTCCCATTGGTCCAAATGAGTGACAAATATAAATGTGCCCACAAATAGCCAAATTCCCGTAGAGCTGAACAAAATTTACACAATCTTAATCTTTAAAATTTTATAGAAAAATTCGCAAATACAATTGAGAAATCGGACTTACATAGTCTATAAGTATGGATCCTTGGCTTTAATTTCCCATTGGTCCAAATGAGTGACAAACAAGTGTTATAGAAAAATTCTCAAATACAATTGAGAAATCGGACTTACATAGTCTATAAGTATGGATCCTTGGCTTTAATTTCCCATTGGTCCAAATGAGTGACAAACAAGTGTTATAGAAAAATTCTCAAATACAATTGAGAAATCGGACTTACATAGCCTATAAGTATGGATCCTTGGCTTTAATTTCCCATTGGTCCAAATAAGTGACAAACAAGTGTTATAGAAAAATTCTCAAATACAATTGAGAAATCGGACTTACATAGTCTATAAGTATGGATCCTTGGCTTTAATTTCCCATTGGTCCAAATGAGTGACAAACAAGTGTTATAGAAAAATTCTCAAATACAATTGAGAAATCGGACTTACATAGCCTAGAAGTGTGGATCCTTGGCTTTAATTTCCGATTGGTCCAAATGAGTGACAAACAAATTTTACAAAATTTACACAATTTTAATCTTTAAAATTTTATAGAAAAATTCTCAAATACAATTGAGAAATCGGACTTACATAGTCTATAAGTATGGATCCTTGGCTTTAATTTCCCATTGGTCCAAATGAGTGACAAACAAGTGTTATAGGAAAATTCTCAAATACAATTGAGAAATCGGACTTACATAGCCTATAAGTATGGATCCTTGGCTTTAATTTCCCATTGCTCCAAATGAGTGACAAACAAATTTTACAAAATTTACACAATTTTAATCTTTAAAATTTTATAGAAAAATTCTCAAATACAATTGAGAAATCGGACTTAAATAGTCTATAAGTATGGATCCTTGGCTTTATCTTCCCATTGGTCCAAATGAGTGACAAACAAATTTTACAAAATTTACACAATTTTAATCTCTAAAATCTTATAGAAAAATTCTCAAATACAATTGAGAAATCGGACTTACATAGTCTATAAGTATGGATCCTGGCTTTAATTTCCCATTCGTCCAAATGAGTGACAAACAAGTGTTATAGAAAAATTCTCAAATACAATTGAGAAATCGGACTTACATAGCCTATAAGTATGGATCCTTGGCTTTAATTTCCCATTGGTCCAAATGAGTGACAAACATAAATGTGCCCACAAATAGTCAAATTCACGTAGAGCTGAACAAAATTTACACAATTTTAATCTTTAAAATTTTATAGAAAAATTCTCAAATACAATTGAGAAATCAGACTTACATAGTCTATAAGTATGGATCTATGGCTTTAATTTCCCATTGGTCCAAATGAGTGACAAACAAATGTTATAGAAAAATTCTCAAATACAATTGAGAAATCAGACTTACATATCTATAAGTATGGATCCTTGGCTTTAATTTCCCATTGGTCCAAATGAGTGACAAACAAATTTTATTGAAAAATTCTCAAATACAATAGAGAAATCTGACTTAGATAGTCTATAAGTATGGATCCTTGGCTTTAATTTCCCATTGGTCCAAATGAGTGACAATCAAATTTTATGGAAAAATTCTAAAATACAATTGAGAAATCGGACTTACATAGTCTATAAGTATGGATCCTTGGCTTTAATTTCCCATTGGTCCAAATGAGTGAAAAACATAAATGTGCCCACAAATAGCCAAATTCCCGTAGAGCTGAACAAAATTTACACAATTTTAATCTTTAAAATTTTATAGAAAAATTCTTAAATACAATTGAGAAATCGGACTTACATAGTCTATAAGTATGGATCCTGGCTTTAATTTCCCATTGGTCCAAATGAGTGACAAACAAGTGTTATAGAAAAATTCTCAAATACAATTGAGAAATCGGACTTACATATCCTATAAGTATGGATCCTTGGCTTTAATTTCCCATTGGTCCAAATGAGTGACAAACAAGTGTTATAGAAAAATTCTCATATACAATTGAGAAATCAGACTTACATAGTCTATAAGTATGGATCCTTGGCTTTAATTTCCCATTGGTCCAAATGAGTGACAAACAAGTGTTATAGAAAAATTCTCAAATACAATTGAGAAATCGGACTTACATAGCCTATAAGTATGGATCCTTGGCTTTAATTTCCCATTGGTCCAAATGAGTGACAAACAAGTGTTATAGAAAAATTCTCAAATACAATTGAGAAATCAGACTTACATAGTCTATAAGTATGGATCCTTGGCTTTAATTTCCCATTGGTCCAAATGAGTGACAAACAAATTTTTTTAGAAAAATTCTCAAATACAATAGAGAAATCTGACTTAGATAGTCTATAAGTATGGATCCTTGGCTTTAATTTCCCATTGGTCCAAATGAGTGACAAACAAGTGTTATAGGAAAATTCTCAAATACAATTGAGAAATCGGACTTACATAGCCTATAAGTATGGATCCTTGGCTTTAATTTCCCATTGCTCCAAATGAGTGACAAACAAGTGTTATAGAAAAATTCTCATATACAATTGAGAAATCAGACTTACATAGTCTATAAGTATGGATCCTTGGCTTTAATTTCCCATTGGTCCAAATGAGTGACAAACAAGTGTTATAGAAAAATTCTCAAATACAATTGAGAAATCGGACTTACATAGCCTATAAGTATGGATCCTTGGCTTTAATTTCCCATTGGTCCAAATGAGTGACAAACAAGTGTTATAGAAAAATTCTCAAATACAATTGAGAAATCAGACTTACATAGTCTATAAGTATGGATCCTTGGCTTTAATTTCCCATTGGTCCAAATGAGTGACAAACAAATTTTTTTAGAAAAATTCTCAAATACAATAGAGAAATCTGACTTAGATAGTCTATAAGTATGGATCCTTGGCTTTAATTTCCCATTGGTCCAAATGAGTGACAAACAAGTGTTATAGGAAAATTCTCAAATACAATTGAGAAATCGGACTTACATAGCCTATAAGTATGGATCCTTGGCTTTAATTTCCCATTGCTCCAAATGAGTGACAAACAAATTTTACAAAATTTACACAATTTTAATCTTTAAAATTTTATAGAAAAATTCTCAAATACAATTGAGAAATCGGACTTAAATAGTCTATAAGTATGGATCCTTGGCTTTATCTTCCCATTGGTCCAAATGAGTGACAAACAAATTTTACAAAATTTACACAATTTTAATCTTTAAAATCTTATAGAAAAATTCTCAAATACAATTGAGAAATCGGACTTACATAGTCTATAAGTATGGATCCTGGCTTTAATTTCCCATTCGTCCAAATGAGTGACAAACAAGTGTTATAGAAAAATTCTCAAATACAATTGAGAAATCGGACTTACATAGCCTATAAGTATGGATCCTTGGCTTTAATTTCCCATTGGTCCAAATGAGTGACAAACATAAATGTGCCCACAAATAGCCAAATTCACGTAGAGCTGAACAAAATTTACACAATTTTAATCTTTAAAATTTTATAGAAAAATTCTCAAATACAATTGAGAAATCAGACTTACATAGTCTATAAGTATGGATCTATGGCTTTAATTTCCCATTGGTCCAAATGAGTGACAAACAAATGTTATAGAAAAATTCTCAAATACAATTGAGAAATCAGACTTACATATCTATAAGTATGGATCCTTGGCTTTAATTTTCCATTGGTCCAAATGAGTGACAAACAAATTTTATTGAAAAATTCTCAAATACAATAGAGAAATCTGACTTAGATAGTCTATAAGTATGGATCCTTGGCTTTAATTTCCCATTGGTCCAAATGAGTGAAAAACATAAATGTGCCCACAAATAGCCAAATTCCCGTAGAGCTGAACAAAATTTACACAATTTTAATCTTTAAAATTTTATAGAAAAATTCTTAAATACAATTGAGAAATCGGACTTACATAGTCTATAAGTATGGATCCTGGCTTTAATTTCCCATTGGTCCAAATGAGTGACAAACAAGTGTTATAGAAAAATTCTCAAATACAATTGAGAAATCGGACTTACATATCCTATAAGTATGGATCCTTGGCTTTAATTTCCCATTGGTCCAAATGAGTGACAAACAAGTGTTATAGAAAAATTCTCAAAGACAATTGAGAAATCAGACTTACATAGTCTATAAGTATGGATCCTTGGCTTTAATTTCCCATTGGTCCAAATGAGTGACAAACAAGTGTTATAGAAAAATTCTCAAATACAATTGAGAAATCGGACTTACATAGCCTATAAGTATGGATCCTTGGCTTTAATTTCCCATTGGTCCAAATGAGTGACAAACAAGTGTTATAGAAAAATTCTCAAATACAATTGAGAAATCAGACTTACATAGTCTATAAGTATGGATCCTTGGCTTTAATTTCCCATTGGTCCAAATGAGTGACAAACAAATTTTATAGAAAAATTCTCAAATACAATAGAGAAATCTGACTTAGATAGTCTATAAGTATGGATCCTTGGCTTTAATTTCCCATTGGTCCAAATGAGTGACAAACAAATTTTATAGAAAAATTATCAAATACAATTGAGAAATCGGACTTACATAGTCTATAAGTATGGATCCTTGGCTTTAATTTCCCATTGGTCCAAATGAGTGAAAAACATAAATGTGCCCACAAATAGCCAAATTCCCGTAGAGCTGAACAAAATTTACACAATTTTAATCTTTAAAATTTTATAGAAAAATTCTCAAATACAATTGAGAAATCGGACTTACATAGCCTATAAGTATGGATCCTTGGCTTTAATTTCCCATTGGTCCAAATGAGTGGTAAACATAAATGTGCCCACAAATAGCCAAATTCACGTAGAGCTGAACAAAATTTACACAATTTTAATCTTTAAAATTTTATAGAAAAATTCTCAAATACAATTGAGAAATCAGACTTACATAGTCTATAAGTATGGATCCTTGGCTCTAATTTCCCATTGGTCCAAATGAGTGACAAATATAAATGTGCCCACAAATAGCCAAATTCCCTTAGAACTGAACAAAATTTACACAATTTTAATCTTTAAAATTTTATAAAAAAATTTTCAAATACAATTGAGAAATCGGACTTACATAGTCTATAAGTATGGATCCTTGGCTTTAATTTCCCATTGGTCCAAATGAGTGACAAAAAAGTGTTATAGAAAAATTCTCAAATACAATTGAGAAATCGGACTTACTAGCCTATAAGTATGGATCCTTGGCTTTAATTTCCCATTGGTCCAAATGAGTGACAAACAAGTGTTATAGAAAAATTCTCAAATACAATTGAGAAATCAGACTTACATAGTCTATAAGTATGGATCCTTGGCTTTAATTTCCCATTGGTCCAAGTGAGTGGCAAACATAAATGTGCCCACAAATAGTCAAATTCACGTAGAGCTGAACAAAATTTACACAATTTTAATCTTTAAAATTTTATAGAAAAATTCTCAAATACAATTGAGAAATCGGACTTACATAGTCTATAAGTATGGATCCTTGGCTTTAATTTCGCATTGGTCCAAATGAGTGACAAACAAGTGTTATAGAAAAATTCTCAAATACAATTGAGAAATCGGACTTACATATCCTATAAGTATGGATCCTTGGCTTTAATTTCCCATTGGTCCAAATGAGTGACAAACAAGTGTTATAGAAAAATTATCAAATACAATTGAGAAATCGGACTTACATAGTCTATAAGTATGGATCCTTGGCTTTAATTTCCCATTGGTCCAAATGAGTGAAAAACATAAATGTGCCCACAAATAGCCAAATTCCCGTAGAGCTGAACAAAATTTACACAATTTTAATCTTTAAAATTTTATAGAAAAATTCTCAAATACAATTGAGAAATCGGACTTACATAGCCTATAAGTATGGATCCTTGGCTTTAATTTCCCATTGGTCCAAATGAGTGGTAAACATAAATGTGCCCACAAATAGCCAAATTCACGTAGAGCTGAACAAAATTTACACAATTTTAATCTTTAAAATTTTATAGAAAAATTCTCAAATACAATTGAGAAATCAGACTTACATAGTCTATAAGTATGGATCCTTGGCTTTAATTTCCCATTGGTCCAAATGAGTGACAAATATAAATGTGCCCACAAATAGCCAAATTCCCTTAGAACTGAACAAAATTTACACAATTTTAATCTTTAAAATTTTATAAAAAAATTTTCAAATACAATTGAGAAATCGGACTTACATAGTCTATAAGTATGGATCCTTGGCTTTAATTTCCCATTGGTCCAAATGAGTGACAAAAAAGTGTTATAGAAAAATTCTCAAATACAATTGAGAAATCGGACTTACTAGCCTATAAGTATGGATCCTTGGCTTTAATTTCCCATTGGTCCAAATGAGTGACAAACAAGTGTTATAGAAAAATTCTCAAATACAATTGAGAAATCAGACTTACATATTCTATAAGTATGGATCCTTGGCTTTAATTTCCCATTGGTCCAAGTGAGTGGCAAACATAAATGTGCCCACAAATAGTCAAATTCACGTAGAGCTGAACTAAATTTACACAATTTTAATCTTTAAAATTTTATAGAAAAATTCTCAAATACAATTGAGAAATCGGACTTACATAGTCTATAAGTATGGATCCTTGGCTTTAATTTCGCATTGGTCCAAATGAGTGACAAACAAGTGTTATAGAAAAATTCTCAAATACAATTGAGAAATCGGACTTACATATCCTATAAGTATGGATCCTTGGCTTTAATTTCCCATTGGTCCAAATGAGTGACAAACAAGTGTTATAGAAAAATTCTCAAATACAATTGAGAAATCGGACTAACATAGCCTATAAGTATGGATCCTTGGCTTTAATTTTCCATTGGTCCAAATGAGTGACAAACATAAATGTGCCCACAAATAGCCAAATTCACGTAGAGCTGAACAAAATTTACACAATTTTAATCTTTAAAATTTTATAGAAAAATTCTTAAATACAATTGAGAAATCGGACTAACATAGTCTATAAGTATGGATCCTGGCTTTAATTTCCCATTGGTCCAAATGAGTGACAAACAAGTGTTATAGAAAAATTCTCAAATACAATTGAGAAATCGGACTTACATATCCTATAAGTATGGATCCTTGGCTTTAATTTCCCATTGGTCCAAATGAGTGACAAACAAGTGTTATAGAAAAATTCTCAAACACAATTGAGAAATCGGACTAACATAGCCTATAAGTATGGATCCTTGGCTTTTATTTCCCATTGGTCCAAATGAGTGACAAACAAGTGTTATAGAAAAATTCTCAAATACAATTGAGAAATCGGACTTACATAGCCTATAAGTATAGATCCTTACATAGTCTATACTTACATAGTCTATAAGTATGGATCCTTGGCTTTAATTTCCCATTGGTCCAAATAAGTGACAAACAAGTGTTATAGAAAAATTCTCAAATACAATTGAGAAATCGGACTTACATATCCTATAAGTATGGATCCTTGGCTTTAATTTCCCATTGGTCCAAATGAGTGACAAACAAGTGTTATAGAAAAATTCTCAAATACAATTGAGAAATCGGACTAACATAGCCTATAAGTATGGATCCTTGGCTTTAATTTTCCATTGGTCCAAATGAGTGACAAACATAAATGTGCCCACAAATAGCCAAATTCACGTAGAACTGAACAAAATTTACACAATTTTAATCTTTAAAATTTTATAGAAAAATTCTTAAATACAATTGAGAAATCGGACTAACATAGTCTATAAGTATGGATCCTGGCTTTAATTTCCCATTGGTCCAAATGAGTGACAAACAAGTGTTATAGAAAAATTCTCAAATACAATTGAGAAATCGGACTTACATATCCTATAAGTATGGATCCTTGGCTTTAATTTCCCATTGGTCCAAATGAGTGACAAACAAGTGTTATAGCAAAATTCTCAAATACAATTGAGAAATCGGGCTAACATAGCCTATAAGTATGGATCCTTGGCTTTAATTTCCCATTGGTCCAAATGAGTGACAAACATAAATGTGCCCACAAATAGCCAAATTCACGTAGAGCTGAACAAAATTTACACAATTTTAATCTTTAAAATTTTATAGAAAAATTCTCAAATACAATTGATAAATCGGACTTACATAGCCTATAAGTATGGATCCTTGGCTTTAATTTCCCATTGGTCCAAATGAGTGACAAACAAGTGTTGTAGAAAAATTCTCAAATACAATTGAGAAATCGGGCTTACATAGCCTATAAGTATGGATCCTTACATAGTCTATACTTACATAGTCTATAAGTATGGATCCTTGGCTTTAATTTCCCATTGGTCCAAATGAGTGACAAACAAGTGTTATAGAAAAATTCTCAAATACAATTGAGAAATCGGACTTACATATCCTATAAGTATGGATCCTTGGCTTTAATTTCCCATTGGTCCAAATGAGTGACAAACAAGTGTTATAGAAAAATTCTCAAATACAATTGAGAAATCGGACTAACATAGCCTATAAGTATGGATCCTTGGCTTTAATTTCCCATTGGTCCAAATGAGTGACAAACATAAATGTGCCCACAAAAAGCCAAATTCACGTAGAGCTGAACAAAATTTACACAATTTTAATCTTTAAAATTTTATAGAAAAATTCTTAAATACAATTGAGAAATCGGACTTACATAGTCTATAAGTATGGATCCTGGCTTTAATTTCCCATTGGTCCAAATGAGTGACAAACAAGTGTTATAGAAAAATTCTCAAATACAATTGAGAAATCGGACTTACATATCCTATAAGTATGGATCCTTGGCTTTAATTTCCCATTGGTCCAAATGAGTGACAAACAAGTGTTATAGAAAAATTCTCAAATACAATTGAGAAATCGGACTAACATAGCCTATAAGTATGGATCCTTGGCTTTAATTTCCCATTGGTCCAAATGAGTGACAAACATAAATGTGCCCACAAATAGCCAAATTCACGTAGAGCTGAACAAAATTTACGCAATTTTAATCTTTAAAATTTTATAGAAAAATTCTCAAATACAATTGAGAAATCGGACTTACATAGTCTATAAGTATGGATCCTTGCTTTAATTTCCCATTGGTCCAAATGAGTGACAAACAAGTGTTATAGAAAAATTCTCAAATACAATTGAGAAATCGGACTTACATAGCCTATAAGTATGGATCCTTGGCTTTAATTTCCCATTGGTCCAAATGAGTGACAAATATAAATGTGCCCACAAATAGCCAAATTCCCGTAGAGCTGAACAAAATTTACACAATCTTAATCTTTAAAATTTTATAGAAAAATTCGCAAATACAATTGAGAAATCGGACTTACATAGTCTATAAGTATGGATCCTTGGCTTTAATTTCCCATTGGTCCAAATGAGTGACAAACAAGTGTTATAGAAAAATTCTGAAATACAATTGAGAAATCGGACTTACATAGTCTATAAGTATGGATCCTTGGCTTTAATTTCCCATTGGTCCAAATGAGTGACAAACAAGTGTTATAGAAAAATTCTCAAATACAATTGAGAAATCGGACTTACATAGCCTAGAAGTATGGATCCTTGGCTTTAATTTCCCATTGGTCCAAATGAGTGACAAACAAATTTTACAAAATTTACACAATTTTAATCTTTAAAATTTTATAGAAAAATTCTCAAATACAATTGAGAAATCGGACTTACATAGTCTATAAGTATGGATCCTTGGCTTTAATTTCCCATTGGTCCAAATGAGTGACAAACAAGTGTTATAGGAAAATTCTCAATTACAATTGAGAAATCGGACTTACATAGCCTATAAGTATGGATCCTTGGCTTTAATTTCCCATTGGTCCAAATGAGTGACAAACAAATTTTACAAAATTTACACAATTTTAATCTTTAAAATTTTATAGAAAAATTCTCAAATACAATTGAGAAATCCGACTTACATAGTCTATAAGTATGGATCCTTGGCTTTAATTTCCCATTGGTCCAAATGAGTGACAAATATAAATGTGCCCACAAATAGCCAAATTCCCGTAGAGCTGAACAAAATTTACACAATTTTAATCTTTAAAATTTTATAGAAAAATTCTCAAATACAATTGAGAAATCGGACTTACATAGTCTATAAGTATGGATCCTTGGCTTTTATTTCCCATTGGTCCAAATGAGTGACAAACAAGTGTTATAGAAAAATTCTCAAATACAATTGAGAAATCGGACTTACATAGCCTATAAGTATGGATCCTTGGCTTTAATTTCCCATTGGTCCAAATGAGTGACAAACAAGTGTTATAGAAAAATTCTCAAATACAATTGAGAAATCGGACTTACATAGCCTATAAGTATGGATCCTTGGCTTTAATTTTCCATTGGTCCAAATGAGTGACAAACATAAATGTGCCAACAAATAGGCAAATTCCCGTAGAGCTCAATAAAATTTACACAATTTTAATCTTTAAAATTTTATAGAAAAATTCTCAAATACAATTGAGAAATCGGACTTACATAGCCTATAAGTACGGATCCTTGGCTTTAATTTCCCATTGGTCCAAATGAGTGGCAAACATAAATGTGCCAACAAATAGCCAAATTCACGTAGAGCTGAACAAAATTTACACAATTTTAATCCTTAAAATTTTATAGAAAAATTCTCAAATACAATTGAGAAATCGGACTTACATAGTCTATAAGTATGGATCCTTGGCTTTAATTTCCCATTGGTCCAAATGAGTGACAAACAAATTTTACAAAATTTACACAATTTTAATCTTTAAAATCTTATAGAAAAATTCTCAAATACAATTGAGAAATCGGACTTACATAGTCTATAAGTATGGATCCTGGCTTTAATTTCCCATTCGTCCAAATGAGTGACAAACAAGTGTTATAGAAAAATTCTCAAATACAATTGAGAAATCGGACTTACATAGCCTATAGGTATGGATCCTTGGCTTTAATTTCCCATTGGTCCAAATGAGTGACAAACATAAATGTGCCCACAAATAGCCAAATTCACGTAGAGCTGAACAAAATTTACACAATTTTAATCTTTAAAATTTTATAGAAAAATTCTCAAATACAATTGAGAAATCGGACTTACATAGTCTATAAGTATGGATCCTTGGCTCTAATTTCCCATTGGTCCAAATGAGTGACAAACAAATTTTACAAAATTTACACAATTTTAATCTTTAAAATCTTATAGAAAAATTCTCAAATACAATTGAGAAATCGGACTTACATAGTCTATAAGTATGGATCCTTGGCTTTAATTTCCCATTCGTCCAAATGAGTGACAAACAAGTGTTATAGAAAAATTCTCAAATACAATTGAGAAATCGGACTTACATAGCCTATAAGTATCGCTCCTTGGCTTTAATTTCCCATTGGTCCAAATGAGTGAAAAACATAAATGTGCCCACAAATAGCCAAATTCCCGTAGAGCTGAACAAAATTTACACAATTTTAATCATTAAAATTTTATAGAAAAATTCTCAAATACAATTGAGAAATCAGACTTACATAGTCTATAAGTATGGATCCTTGGCTTTAATTTCCCATTGGTCCAAATGAGTGACAAGCAAATGTTATCGAAAAATTCTCAAATACAATTCAGAAATCAGACTTACATAGCCTATAAGTACGGATGCTTGGCTTTAATTTCCCATTGGTCCAAATGAGTGGCAAACATAAATGTGCCCACAAATAGCCAAATTCACGTAGAGCTGAACAAAATTTACACAATTTTAATCTTTAAAATTTTATAGAAAAATTCTCAAATACAATTGAGAAATCGGACTTACATAGTCTATAAGTATGGATCCTTGGCTCTAATTTCCCATTGGTCCAAATGAGTGACAAACAAATTTTACAAAATTTACACAATTTTAATCTTTAAAATCTTATAGAAAAATTCTCAAATACAATTGAGAAATCGGACTTACATAGTCTATAAGTATGGATCCTTGGCTTTAATTTCCCATTCGTCCAAATGAGTGACAAACAAGTGTTATAGAAAAATTCTCAAATACAATTGAGAAATCGGACTTACATAGCCTATAAGTATCGCTCCTTGGCTTTAATTTCCCATTGGTCCAAATGAGTGAAAAACATAAATGTGCCCACAAATAGCCAAATTCCCGTAGAGCTGAACAAAATTTACACAATTTTAATCTTTAAAATTTTATAGAAAAATTCTCAAATACAATTGAGAAATCGGACTTACATAGTCTATAAGTATGGATCCTTGGCTTTAATTTCCCATTGGTCCAAATGAGTGACAAACAAGTGTTATAGAAAAATTCTCAAATACAATTGAGAAATCGGACTTACATAGCCTATAAGTATGGATCCTTGGCTTTAATTTCCCATTGGTCCAAATGAGTGACAAATATAAATGTGCCCACAAATAGCCAAATTCCCGTAGAGCTGAACAAAATTTACACAATCTTAATCTTTAAAATTTTATAGAAAAATTCGCAAATACAATTGAGAAATCGGACTTACATAGTCTATAAGTATGGATCCTTGGCTTTAATTTCCCATTGGTCCAAATGAGTGACAAACAAGTGTTATAGAAAAATTCTCAAATACAATTGAGAAATCGGACTTACATAGTCTATAAGTATGGATCCTTGGCTTTAATTTCCCATTGGTCCAAATGAGTGACAAACAAGTGTTATAGAAAAATTCTCAAATACAATTGAGAAATCGGACTTACATAGCCTAGAAGTATGGATCCTTGGCTTTAATTTCCCATTGGTCCAAATGAGTGACAAACAAATTTTACAAAATTTACACAATTTTAATCTTTAAAATTTTATAGAAAAATTCTCAAATACAATTGAGAAATCGGACTTACATAGTCTATAAGTATGGATCCTTGGCTTTAATTTCCCATTGGTCCAAATGAGTGACAAACAAGTGTTATAGGAAAATTCTCAATTACAATTGAGAAATTGGACTTACATAGCCTATAAGTATGGATCCTTGGCTTTAATTTCCCATTGGTCCAAATGAGTGACAAACAAATTTTACAAAATTTACACAATTTTAATCTTTAAAATTTTATAGAAAAATTCTCAAATACAATTGAGAAATCCGACTTACATAGTCTATAAGTATGGATCCTTGGCTTTAATTTCCCATTGGTCCAAATGAGTGACAAATATAAATGTGCCCACAAATAGCCAAATTCCCGTAGAGCTGAACAAAATTTACACAATTTTAATCTTTAAAATTTTATAGAAAAATTCTCAAATACAATTGAGAAATCGGACTTACATAGTCTATAAGTATGGATCCTTGGCTTTTATTTCCCATTGGTCCAAATGAGTGACAAACAAGTGTTATAGAAAAATTCTCAAATACAATTGAGAAATCGGACTTACATAGCCTATAAGTATGGATCCTTGGCTTTAATTTCCCATTGGTCCAAATGAGTGACAAACAAGTGTTATAGAAAAATTCTCAAATACAATTGAGAAATCGGACTTACATAGCCTATAAGTATGGATCCTTGGCTTTAATTTCCCATTGGTCCAAATGAGTGACAAACATAAATGTGCCAACAAATAGGCAAATTCCCGTAGAGCTCAATAAAATTTACACAATTTTAATCTTTAAAATTTTATAGAAAAATTCTCAAATACAATTGAGAAATCGGACTTACATAGCCTATAAGTACGGATCCTTGGCTTTAATTTCCCATTGGTCCAAATGAGTGGCAAACACAAATGTGCCAACAAATAGCCAAATTCACGTAGAGCTGAACAAAATTTACACAATTTTAATCCTTAAAATTTTATAGAAAAATTCTCAAATACAATTGAGAAATCGGACTTACATAGTCTATAAGTATGGATCCTTGGCTTTAATTTCCCATTGGTCCAAATGAGTGGCAAACAAATTTTACAAAATTTACACAATTTTAATCTTTAAAATCTTATAGAAAAATTCTCAAATACAATTGAGAAATCGGACTTACATAGTCTATAAGTATGGATCCTGGCTTTAATTTCCCATTCGTCCAAATGAGTGACAAACAAGTGTTATAGAAAAATTCTCAAATACAATTGAGAAATCGGACTTACATAGCCTATAGGTATGGATCCTTGGCTTTAATTTCCCATTGGTCCAAATGAGTGACAAACATAAATGTGCCCACAAATAGCCAAATTCACGTAGAGCTGAACAAAATTTACACAATTTTAATCTTTAAAATTTTATAGAAAAATTCTCAAATACAATTGAGAAATCAGACTTACATAGTCTATAAGTATGGATCCTTGGCTTTTATTTCCCATTGGTCCAAATGAGTGACAAACAAATGTTATAAAAAAATTCTCAAATACAATTGAGAAATCAGACTTACATAGTTTATAAGTATGGATCCTTGGCTTTTATTTCCCATTGGTCCAAATGAGTGACAAACAAGTGTTATAGAAAAATTCTCAAATACAATTGAGAAATCGGACTTACATAGCCTATAAGTATGGATCCTTGGCTTTAATTTCCCATTGGTCCAAATGAGTGACAAACATAAATGTGCCCACAACTAGCCAAATTCACGTAGAGCTGAACAAAATTTACACAATTTTAATCATTAAAATTTTATAGAAAAATTCTCAAATACAATTGAGAAATCAGACTTACATAGTCTATAAGTATGGATCCTTGGCTTTAATTTCCCATTGGTCCAAATGAGTGACAAGCAAATGTTATAGAAAAATTCTCAAATACAATTCAGAAATCAGACTTACATAGCCTATAAGTACGGATCCTTGGCTTTAATTTCCCATTGGTCCAAATGAGTGGCAAACATAAATGTGCCCACAAATAGCCAAATTCACGTAGAGCTGAACAAAATTTACACAATTTTAATCTTTAAAATTTTATAGAAAAATTCTCAAATACAATTGAGAAATCGGACTTACATAGTCTATAAGTATGGATCCTTGGCTCTAATTTCCCATTGGTCCAAATGAGTGACAAACAAATTTTACAAAATTTACACAATTTTAATCTTTAAAATCTTATAGAAAAATTCTCAAATACAATTGAGAAATCGGACTTACATAGTCTATAAGTATGGATCCTTGGCTTTAATTTCCCATTCGTCCAAATGAGTGACAAACAAGTGTTATAGAAAAATTCTCAAATACAATTGAGAAATCGGACTTACATAGCCTATAAGTATCGCTCCTTGGCTTTAATTTCCCATTGGTCCAAATGAGTGAAAAACATAAATGTGCCCACAAATAGCCAAATTCCCGTAGAGCTGAACAAAATTTACACAATTTTAATCTTTAAAATTTTATAGAAAAATTCTCAAATACAATTGAGAAATCGGACTTACATAGTCTATAAGTATGGATCCTTGGCTTTAATTTCCCATTGGTCCAAATGAGTGACAAACAAGTGTTATAGAAAAATTCTCAAATACAATTGAGAAATCGGACTTACATAGCCTGTAAGTATGGATCCTTGGCTTTAATTTCCCATTGGTCCAAATGAGTGACAAACAAGTGTTATAGAAAAATTCTGAAATGCAATTGAGAAATCGGACTAACATAGCCTATAAGTATGGATCCTTGGCTTTAATTTCCCATTGGTCCAAATGAGTGGTAAACATAAATGTGCCCACAAATAGCCAAATTCACGTAGAGCTGAACAAAATTTACACAATTTTAATCTTTAAAATTTTATAGAAAAATTCTCAAATACAATTGAGAAATCAGACTTACATAGTCTATAAGTATGGATCCTTGGCTTTAATTTCCCATTGGTCCAAATGAGTGACAAATATAAATGTGCCCACAAATAGCCAAATTCCCTTAGAGCTGAACAAAATTTACACAATTTTAATCTTTAAAATTTTATAAAAAAATTCTCAAATACAATTGAGAAATCGGACTTACATAGTCTATAAGTATGGATCCTTGGCTTTAATTTCCCATTGGTCCAAATGAGTGACAAAAAAGTGTTATAGAAAAATTCTCAAATACAATTGAGAAATCGGACTTACATAGCCTATAAGTATGGATCCTTGGCTTTAATTTCCCATTGGTCCAAATGAGTGACAAACAAGTGTTATAGAAAAATTCTCAAATACAATTGAGAAATCGGACTTACATAGCCTATAAGTATGGATCCTTACATAGTCTATACTTACATAGTCTATAAGTATGGATCCTTGGCTTTAATTTCCCATTGGTCCAAATGAGTGACAAACAAGTGTTATAGAAAAATTCTCAAATACAATTGAGAAATCGAACTTACATATCCTATAAGTATGGATCCTTGGCTTTAATTTCCCATTGGTCCAAATGAGTGACAAACAAGTGTTATAGAAAAATTCTCAAATACAATTGAGAAATCGGACTTACATAGCCTATAAGTATGGATCCTTGGCTTTAGTTTCCCATTGGTCCAAATGAGTGACAAACAAGTGTTATAGAAAAATTCTCAAATACAATTGAGAAATCGGACTTACATAGCCTATAAGTATGGATCCTTACATAGTCTATACTTACATAGTCTATAAGTATGGATCCTTGGCTTTAATTTCCCATTGGTCCAAATGAGTGACAAACAAGAGTTATAGAAAAATTCTCAAATACAATTGAGAAATCGAACTTACATATCCTATAAGTATGGATCCTTGGCTTTAATTTCCCATTGGTCCAAATGAGTGACAAACAAGTGTTATAGAAAAATTCTCAAATACAATTGAGAAATCGGACTTACATAGCCTATAAGTATGGATCCTTGGCTTTAATTTCCCATTGGTCCAAATGAGTAACAAACATAAATGTGCCCACAAATAGCCAAATTCACGTAGAGCTGAACAAAATTTACGCAATTTTAATCCTTAAAATTTTATAGAAAAATTCTCAAATACAATTGAGAAATCGGACTTACATAGTCAATAAGTATGGATCCTTGCTTTAATTTCCCATTGGTCCAAATGAGTGACAAACAAGTGTTATAGAAAAATTCTTAAATACAATTGAGAAATCGGACTTACATAGCCTATAAGTATGGATCCTTGGCTTTAATTTCCCATTGGTCCAAATGAGTGACAAATATAAATGTGCCCACAAATAGCCAAATTCCCGTAGAGCTGAACAAAATTTACACAATCTTAATCTTTAAAATTTTATAGAAAAATTCGCAAATACAATTGAGAAATCGGACTTACATAGTCTATAAGTATGGATCCTTGGCTTTAATTTCCCATTGGTCCAAATGAGTGACAAACAAGTGTTATAGAAAAATTCTCAAATACAATTGAGAAATCGGACTTACATAGCCTATAAGTATGGATCCTTGGCTTTAATTTCCCATTGGTCCAAATAAGTGACAAACAAGTGTTATAGAAAAATTCTCAAATACAATTGAGAAATCGGACTTACATAGTCTATAAGTATGGATCCTTGGCTTTAATTTCCCATTGGTCCAATGAGTGACAAACATAAATGTGCCAACAAATAGCCAAATTCCCGTAGAGCTCAATAAAATTTACACAATTTTAATCTTTAAAATTTTATAGAAAAATTCTCAAATACAATTGAGAAATCGGACTTACATAGTCTATAAGTATGGATCCTTGGCTTTAATTTCCCATTGGTCCAAATGAGTGACAAACAAGTGTTATAGAAAAATTCTCAAATACAATTGAGAAATCGGACTTACATAGCCTATAAGTATGGATCCTTGGCTTTAATTTCCCATTGGTCCAAATGAGTGACAAACAAATTTTATAAAATTTACACAATTTTAATCTTTAAAATTTTATAGAAAAATTCATAAATACAATAGAGAAATCGGACTTACATAGTATATAAGTATGGATCCTTGGCTTTAATTTCCCATTGGTCCAAATGAGTGACAAACAAATGTTATGGAAAAATTCTCAAATACAATTGAGAAATCAGACTTACATAGCCTATAAGTACGGATCCTTGGCTTTAATTTCCCATTGGTCCAAATGAGTGGCAAACATAAATGTGCCCACAAATAGCCAAATTCACGTAGAGCTGAACAAAATTTACACAATTTTAATCTTTAAAATTTTATAGAAAAATTCTCAAATACAATTGAGAAATCGTACTTACATAGTCTTATAGTATGGATCCTTGGCTTTAATTTCCCATTGGTCCAAATGAGTGACAAACATAAATGTGCCAACAAATAGCCAAATTCACGTAGAGCTGAACAAAATTTACACAATTTTAATCTTTAAAATTTTATAGAAAAATTCTCTAATACAATTGAGAAATCAGACTTACATAGTCTATAAGTATGGATCCTTGGCTTTAATTTCCCATTGATCCAAATGAGTGACAAACAAGTGTTATAGAAAAATTCTCAAATACAATTGAGAAATCGAACTTACATATCCTATAAGTATGGATCCTTGGCTTTAATTTCCCATTGGTCCAAATGAGTGACAAACAAGTGTTATAGAAAAATTCTCAAATACAATTGAGAAATCGGACTTACATAGCCTATAAGTATGGATCCTTGGCTTTAGTTTCCCATTGGTCCAAATGAGTGACAAACAAGTGTTATAGAAAAATTCTCAAATACAATTGAGAAATCGGACTTACATAGCCTATAAGTATGGATCCTTACATAGTCTATACTTACATAGTCTATAAGTATGGATCCTTGGCTTTAATTTCCCATTGGTCCAAATGAGTGACAAACAAGAGTTATAGAAAAATTCTCAAATACAATTGAGAAATCGAACTTACATATCCTATAAGTATGGATCCTTGGCTTTAATTTCCCATTGGTCCAAATGAGTGACAGACAAGTGTTATAGAAAAATTCTCAAATACAATTGAGAAATCGGACTTACATAGCCTATAAGTATGGATCCTTGGCTTTAATTTCCCATTGGTCCAAATGAGTAACAAACATAAATGTGCCCACAAATAGCCAAATTCACGTAGAGCTGAACAAAATTTACGCAATTTTAATCCTTAAAATTTTATAGAAAAATTCTCAAATACAATTGAGAAATCGGACTTACATAGTCAATAAGTATGGATCCTTGCTTTAATTTCCCATTGGTCCAAATGAGTGACAAACAAGTGTTATAGAAAAATTCTTAAATACAATTGAGAAATCGGACTTACATAGCCTATAAGTATGGATCCTTGGCTTTAATTTCCCATTGGTCCAAATGAGTGACAAATATAAATGTGCCCACAAATAGCCAAATTCCCGTAGAGCTGAACAAAATTTACACAATCTTAATCTTTAAAATTTTATAGAAAAATTCGCAAATACAATTGAGAAATCGGACTTACATAGTCTATAAGTATGGATCCTTGGCTTTAATTTCCCATTGGTCCAAATGAGTGACAAACAAGTGTTATAGAAAAATTCTCAAATACAATTGAGAAATCGGACTTACATAGCCTATAAGTATGGATCCTTGGCTTTAATTTCCCATTGGTCCAAATAAGTGACAAACAAGTGTTATAGAAAAATTCTCAAATACAATTGAGAAATCGGACTTACATAGTCTATAAGTATGTATCCTTGGCTTTAATTTCCCATTGGTCCAATGAGTGACAAACATAAATGTGCCAACAAATAGCCAAATTCCCGTAGAGCTCAATAAAATTTACACAATTTTAATCTTTAAAATTTTATAGAAAAATTCTCAAATACAATTGAGAAATCGGACTTACATAGTCTATAAGTATGGATCCTTGGCTTTAATTTCCCATTGGTCCAAATGAGTGACAAACAAGTGTTATAGAAAAATTCTCAAATACAATTGAGAAATCGGACTTACATAGCCTATAAGTATGGATCCTTGGCTTTAATTTCCCATTGGTCCAAATGAGTGACAAACAAATTTTATAAAATTTACACAATTTTAATCTTTAAAATTTTATAGAAAAATTCATAAATACAATAGAGAAATCGGACTTACATAGTATATAAGTATGGATCCTTGGCTTTAATTTCCCATTGGTCCAAATGAGTGACAAACAAATGTTATGGAAAAATTCTCAAATACAATTGAGAAATCAGACTTACATAGCCTATAAGTACGGATCCTTGGCTTTAATTTCCCATTGGTCCAAATGAGTGGCAAACATAAATGTGCCCACAAATAGCCAAATTCACGTAGAGCTGAACAAAATTTACACAATTTTAATCTTTAAAATTTTATAGAAAAATTCTCAAATACAATTGAGAAATCGTACTTACATAGTCTTATAGTATGGATCCTTGGCTTTAATTTCCCATTGGTCCAAATGAGTGACAAACATAAATGTGCCAACAAATAGCCAAATTCACGTAGAGCTGAACAAAATTTACACAATTTTAATCTTTAAAATTTTATAGAAAAATTCTCTAATACAATTGAGAAATCAGACTTACATAGTCTATAAGTATGGATCCTTGGCTTTAATTTCCCATTGATCCAAATGAGTGACAAACAAATGTTATAGAAAAATTCTCAAATACAATTGAGAAATCAGACTTACATAGTCTATAAGTATGGATCCTTGGCTTTAATTTCCCATTGGTCCAAATGAGTGACAAACATAAATGTGCCAACAAATAGCCAAATTCAAGTAGAGCTGAACAAAATTTACACAATTTTAATCTTTAAAATTTTATAGAAAAATTCTCAAATACAATTGAGAAATCGGACTTACATAGTCTATAAGTATGGATCCTTGGCTTTAATTTCCCATTGGTCCAAATGAGTGACAAGCAAGTGTTATAGAAAAATTCTCAAATACAATTGAGAAATCGGACTTACATAGTCTATAAGTATGGATCCTTGGCTTTAATTTCCCACTGGTCCAAATGAGTGACAAACAAATGTTATAGAAAAATTCTCAAATACAATTGAGAAATCGGACTTACATAGCCTATAAGTATGGATCCTTGGCTTTAATTTCCCATTGGTCCAAATGAGTGACAAATATAAATGTGCCCACAAATAGCCAAATTCCCGTAGAGCTGAACAAAATTTACACAATCTTAATCTTTAAAATTTTATAGAAAAATTCGCAAATACAATTGAGAAATCGGACTTACATAGTCTATAAGTATGGATCCTTGGCTTTAATTTCCCATTGGTCCAAATGAGTGACAAACAAGTGTTATAGAAAAATTCTCAAATACAATTGAGAAATCGGACTTACATAGCCTATAAGTATGGATCCTTGGCTTTAATTTCCCATTGGTCCAAATAAGTGACAAACAAGTGTTATAGAAAAATTCTCAAATACAATTGAGAAATCGGACTTACATAGCCTATAAGTATGGATCCTTGGCTTTAATTTCCCATTGGTCCAATGAGTGACAAACATAAATGTGCCAACAAATAGCCAAATTCCCGTAGAGCTCAACAAAATTTACACAATTTTAATCTTTAAAATTTTATAGAAAAATTCTCAAATATAATTGAGAAATCGGACTTACATAGTCTATAAGTATGGATCCTTGGCTTTAATTTCCCATTGGTCTAAATGAGTGACAAACAAGTGTTATAGAAAAATTCTCAAATACAATTGAGAAATCGGACTTACATAGCCTATAAGTATGGATCCTTGGCTTTAATTTCCCATTGGTCCAAATGAGTGACAAACAAATTTTATAAAATTTACACAATTTTAATCTTTAAAATTTTATAGAAAAATTCATAAATACAATAGAGAAATCGGACTTACATAGTATATAAGTATGGATCCTTGGCTTTAATTTCCCATTGGTCCAAATGGGTGACAAACAAATGTTATGGAAAAATTCTCAAATACAATTGAGAAATCAGACTTACATAGCCTATAAGTACGGATCCTTGGCTTTAATTTCCCATTGGTCCAAATGAGTGGCAAACATAAATGTGCCCAAAAATAGCCAAATTCACGTAGAGCTGAACAAAATTTACACAATTTTAATCTTTAAAATTTTATAGAAAAATTCTCAAATACAATTGAGAAATCGGACTTACATAGTCTTATAGTACGGATCCTTGGCTTTAATTTCCCATTGGTCCAAATGAGTGGCAAACATAAATGTGCCCACAAATAGCCAAATTCACGTAGAGCTGAACAAAATTTACACAATTTTAATCTTTAAAATTTTATGGAAAAATTCTCAAATACAATTGAGAAATCGGACTTACATAGTCTATAAGTATGGATCCTTGGCTTTAATTTCCCATTGGTCTAAATGAGTGACAAACAAATGTTATGGAAAAATTCTCAAATACAATTGAGAAATCAGACTTACATAGCCTATAAGTATGGATCCTTGGCTTTAATTTCCCATTGGTCCAAATGAGTGACAAATATAAATGTGCCCACAAATAGCCAAATTCCCGTAGAGCTGAACAAAATTTACACAATCTTAATCTTTAAAATTTTATAGAAAAATTCGCAAATACAATTGAGAAATCGGACTTACATAGTCTATAAGTATGGATCCTTGGCTTTAATTTCCCATTGGTCCAAATGAGTGACAAACAAGTGTTATAGAAAAATTCTCAAATACAATTGAGAAATCGGACTTACATAGCCTATAAGTATGGATCCTTGGCTTTAATTTCCCATTGGTCCAAATAAGTGACAAACAAGTGTTATAGAAAAATTCTCAAATACAATTGAGAAATCGGACTTACATAGTCTATAAGTATGGATCCTTGGCTTTAATTTCCCATTGGTCCAATGAGTGACAAACATAAATGTGCCAACAAATAGCCAAATTCCCGTAGAGCTCAATAAAATTTACACAATTTTAATCTTTAAAATTTTATAGAAAAATTCTCAAATACAATTGAGAAATCGGACTTACATAGTCTATAAGTATGGATCCTTGGCTTTAATTTCCCATTGGTCCAAATGAGTGACAAACAAGTGTTATAGAAAAATTCTCAAATACAATTGAGAAATCGGACTTACATAGCCTATAAGTATGGATCCTTGGCTTTAATTTCCCATTGGTCCAAATGAGTGACAAACAAATTTTATAAAATTTACACAATTTTAATCTTTAAAATTTTATAGAAAAATTCATAAATACAATAGAGAAATCGGACTTACATAGTATATAAGTATGGATCCTTGGCTTTAATTTCCCATTGGTCCAAATGAGTGACAAACAAATGTTATGGAAAAATTCTCAAATACAATTGAGAAATCAGACTTACATAGCCTATAAGTACGGATCCTTGGCTTTAATTTCCCATTGGTCCAAATGAGTGGCAAACATAAATGTGCCCACAAATAGCCAAATTCACGTAGAGCTGAACAAAATTTACACAATTTTAATCTTTAAAATTTTATAGAAAAATTCTCAAATACAATTGAGAAATCGTACTTACATAGTCTTATAGTATGGATCCTTGGCTTTAATTTCCCATTGGTCCAAATGAGAGACAAACATAAATGTGCCAACAAATAGCCAAATTCACGTAGAGCTGAACAAAATTTACACAATTTTAATCTTTAAAATTTTATAGAAAAATTCTCTAATACAATTGAGAAATCAGACTTACATAGTCTATAAGTATGGATCCTTGGCTTTAATTTCCCATTGGTCCAAATGAGTGACAAACAAATGTTATAGAAAAATTCTCAAATACAATTGAGAAATCAGACTTACATAGTCTATAAGTATGGATCCTTGGCTTTAATTTCCCATTGGTCCAAATGAGTGACAAACATAAATGTGCCAACAAATAGCCAAATTCACGTAGAGCTGAACAAAATTTACACAATTTTAATCTTTAAAATTTTATAGAAAAATTCTCAAATACAATTGAGAAATCGGACTTACATAGTCTATAAGTATGGATCCTTGGCTTTAATTTCCCATTGGTCCAAATGAGTGACAAACAAATTTTATAGAAAAATTCTCAAATACAATTGAGAAATCGGACTTACATAGTCTATAAGTATGGATCCTTGGCTTTAATTTCCCATTGGTCCAAATGAGTGACAAACATAAATGTGCCCACAAATAGCCAAATTCCCGTAGAGCTGAACAAAATTTACACAATTTTAATCTTTAAAATTTTATAGAAAAATTCTCAAATACAATTGAAAAATTGGACTTACATAGTCTATAACTATGGATCCTTAGCTTTAATTTCCCATTGGTCCAAATGAGTGACAAACAAGTGTTATAGAAAAATTCTCAAATACAATTGAGAAATCGGACTTACATAGTCTATAAGTATGGATCCTTGGCTTTAATTTCCCATTGGTCCAAATGAGTGACAAACAAATGTTATAGAAAAATTCTCAAATACAATTGAGAAATCGGACTTACATAATCTATAAGTATGGATCCTTGGCTTTAATTTCCCATTGGTCCAAATGAGTGACAAACAAATGTTATAGAAAAATTCTCAAATACAATAGAGAAATCGGACTTACATAGTCTATAAGTATGGATCCTTGCTTTAATTTCCCATTGGTCCAAATGAGTGACAAACAAGTGTTATAGAAAAATTCTTAAATACAATTGAGAAATCGGACTTACATAGCCTATAAGTATGGATCCTAGGCTTTAATTTCCCATTGGTCCAAATGAGTGACAAATATAAATGTGCCCACAAATAGCCAAATTCCCGTAGAGCTGAACAAAATTTACACAATCTTAATCTTTAAAATTTTATAGAAAAATTCGCAAATACAATTGAGAAATCGGACTTACATAGTCTATAAGTATGGATCCTTGGCTTTAATTTCCTATTGGTCCAAATGAGTGACAAACAAGTGTTATAGAAAAATTCTCAAATACAATTGAGAAATCGGACTTACATAGCCTATAAGTATGGATCCTTGGCTTTAATTTCCCATTGGTCCAAATGAGTGACAAACAAGTGTTATAGAAAAATTCTCAAATACAATTGAGAAATCGGACTTACATAGCCTATAAGTATGGATCCTTGGCTTTAATTTCCCATTGGTCCAATGAGTGACAAACATAAATGTGCCAACAAATAGCCAAATTCCCGTAGAGCTCAATAAAATTTACACAATTTTAATCTTTAAAATTTTATAGAAAAATTCTCAAATACAATTGAGAAATCGGACTTACATAGTCTATAAGTATGGATCCTTGGCTTTAATTTCCCATTGGTCCAAATGAGTGACAAACAAGTGTTATAGAAAAATTCTCAAATACAATTGAGAAATCGGACTTACATAGCCTATAAGTATGGATCCTTGGCTTTAATTTCCCATTGGTCCAAATGAGTGACAAACAAATTTTATAAAATTTACACAATTTTAATCTTTAAAATTTTATAGAAAAATTCATAAATACAATAGAGAAATCGGACTTACATAGTATATAAGTATGGATCCTTGGCTTTAATTTCCCATTGGTCCAAATGAGTGACAAACAAATGTTATGGAAAAATTCTCAAATACAATTGAGAAATCAGACTTACATAGCCTATAAGTACGGATCCTTGGCTTTAATTTCCCATTGGTCCAAATGAGTGGCAAACATAAATGTGCCCACAAATAGCCAAATTCACGTAGAGCTGAACAAAATTTACACAATTTTAATCTTTAAAATTTTATAGAAAAATTCTCAAATACAATTGAGAAATCGGACTTACATAGTCTTATAGTACGGATCCTTGGCTTTAATTTCCCATTGGTCCAAATGAGTGGCAAACATAAATGTGCCCACAAATAGCCAAATTCACGTAGAGCTGAACAAAATTTACACAATTTTAATCTTTAAAATTTTATGGAAAAATTCTCAAATACAATTGAGAAATCGGACTTACATAGTCTATAAGTATGGATCCTTGGCTTTAATTTCCCATTGGTCTAAATGAGTGACAAACAAATGTTATGGAAAAATTCTCAAATACAATTGAGAAATCAGACTTACATAGTCTATAAGTATAGATCCTTGGCTTTAATTTCCCATTGGTCCAAATGAGTGTCAAACAAATTTTACAAAATTTACACAATTTTAATCTTTAAAATTTTATAGAAAAACTCTCAAATACAATTGAGAAATCGGACTTACATAGCCTATAAGTATGGATCCTTGGCTTTAATTTCCCATTGGTCCAAATGAGTGACAAATATAAATGTGCCCACAAATAGCCAAATTCCCGTAGAGCTGAACAAAATTTACACAATCTTAATCTTTAAAATTTTATAGAAAAATTCTCAAATACAATTGAGAAATCGGACTTACATAGTCTATAAGTACGGATCCTTGGCTTTAATTTCCCATTGGTCCAAATGAGTGACAAATATAAATGTGCCCACAAATAGCCAAATTCCCGTAGAGCTGAACAAAATTTACACAATCTTAATCTTTAAAATTTTATAGAAAAATTCTCAAATACAATTGAGAAATCGGACTTACATAGTCTATAAGTATGGATCCTTGGCTTTAATTTCCCATTGGTCCAAATGAGTGACAAACAAGTGTTATAGAAAAATTCTCAAATACAATTGAGAAATCGGACTTACATAGCCTATAAGTATGGATCCTTGGCTTTAATTTCTCATTGGTCCAAATGAGTGACAAACAAGTGTTATAGAAAAATTCTCAAATACAATTGAGAAATCGGACTTACATAGCCTATAAGTACGGATCCTTGGCTTTAATTTCCCATTGGTCCAAATGTGTGGCAAACATAAATGTGCCCACAAATAGCCAAATTCACGTAGAGCTGAACAAAATTTACACAATTTTAATCTTTAAAATTTTATAGAAAAATTCTCAAATACAATTGAGAAATCGGACTTACATAGTCTATAAGTATGGATCCTTGGCTTTAATTTCCCATTGGTCCAAATGAGTGACAAACAAATTTTACAAAATTTACACAATTTTAATCTTTAAAATTTTATAGAAAAATTCTCAAATACAATTGAGAAATCGGCCTTACATAGTCTATAAGTATGGATCCTGGCTTTAATTTCCCATTCGTCCAAATGAGTGACAAACAAGTGTTATAGAAAAATTCTAAAATACAATTGAGAAATCTGACTTAGATAGTCTATAAGTATGGATCCTTGGCTTTAATTTCCCATTGGTCCAAATGAGTGACAAACAAATTTTATAGAAAAATTCTCAAATACAATTGAGTAATAGGACTTACATAGTCGGTAAGTATGGATCCTTGGCTTTAATTTCCCATTGGTCCAAATGAGTGACAAACATAAATGTGCCCACAAATAGCCAAATTCCCGTAGAGCTGAACAAAATTTACACAATTTTAATCTTTAAAATTTTATAGAAAAATTCTCAAATACAATTGAGAAATCGGACTTACATAGTCTATAAGTATGGATCCTTGGCTTTAATTTCCCATTGGTCCAAATGAGTGACAAACAAGTGTTATAGAAAAATTTTTAAATACAATTGAGAAATCCGACTTACATAGCCTATAAGTATGGATCCTTGGCTTTAATTTCCCATTGGTCCAAATGAGTGACAAACAAGTGTTATAGAAAAATTCTCAAATACAATTGATAAATCGGACTTACATAGCCTATAAGTCTGGATACTTGGCTTTAATTTCCCATTGGTCCAAATGAGTGGTAAACATAAATGTGCCCACAAATAGCCAATTTCACGTAGAGCTGAACAAAATTTACACAATTTTAATCTTTAAAATTTTATAGAAAAATTCTCAAATACAATTGAGAAATCAGACTTACATAGTCTATAAGTATGGATCCCTGGCTTTAATTTCTCATTGGTCCAAATGACTGACAAATATAAATGTGCCCACAAATAGCCAAATTCCCGAAGAGCTGAACAAAATTTACACAATTTTAATCTTTAAAATTTTATAGAAAAATTCTCAAATACAATTGAGTAATCGGACTTACATAGTCAATAAGTATGGATCCTTGGCTTTAATTTCCCATTGGTCCAAATGAGTGACAAACAAGTGTTATAGAAAAATTCTCAAATACAGTTGAGAAATCGGACTTACATAGCCTATAAGTACGGATCCTTGGCTTTAATTTCCCATTGGTCCAAATGAGTGACAAACATAAATGTGCCCACAAATAGCCAAATTCCCGTAGAGCTGAACAAAATTTACACAATTTTAATCTTTAAAATTTTATAGAAAAATTCTCAAATACAATTGAGCAATCGGACTTACATAGTCTATAAGTATGGATCCTTGGCTTTAATTTCCCATTGGTCCAAATGAGTGACAAACAAATTTTACAAAATTTACGCAATTTTAATCTTTAAAATTTTATAGAAAAATTCTCAAATACAATTGAGAAATCGCAATTGAGAAATCGGACTTACATAGCCTATAAGTATGGATCCTTGACTTTAATTTCCCATTGGTCCAAATGAGTGACATACATAAATGTGCCCACAAATAGCCAAATTCCCGTAGAGCTGAACAAAATTTACACAATTTTAATCTTTAAGATTTTATAGAAAAATTCTCAAATACAATTGAGAAATCGGACTTACATAGTCTATAAGTATGGATCTTTGGCTTTAATTTCCCATTGGTCCAAATGAGTGACAAACAAGTGTTATAGAAAAATTCTCAAATACAATTGAGAAATCGGACTTACATAGCCTATAAGTATGGATCCTTGGCTTTAATTTCCCATTGGTCCAAATGAGTGACATACATAAATGTGCCCACAAATAGCCAAATTCCCGTAGAGCTGAACAAAATTTACACAATTTTAATCTTTAAGATTTTATAGAAAAATTCTCAAATACAATTGAGAAATCGGACTTACATAGTCTATAAGTATGGATCTTTGGCTTTAATTTCCCATTGGTCCAAATGAGTGACAAACAAGTGTTATAGAAAAATTCTCAAATACAATTGAGAAATCGGACTTACATAGCCTATAAGTATGGATCCTTGTCTTTAATTTCCCATTGGTCCAAATGAGTGACAAACATAAATGTGCCCACAAAAAGCCAAATTCCCGTAGAGCTGAACAAAATTTACACAATTTTAATCTTTAAAATTTTATAGAAAAATTCTCAAATACAATTGAAAAATTGGACTTACATAGTCTATAACTATGTATCCTTGGCTTTAATTTCCCATTGGTCCAAATGAGTGACAAACAAATTTTATAGAAAAATTCTCAAATACAATAGAGAAATCGGACTTACATAGTCTATAAGTATGGATCCTTGGCTTTAATTTCCCATTGGTCCAAATGAGTGACAAACATAAATGTGCCCACAAATAGCCAAATTCCCGTAGAGCTGAACAAAATTTACACAATTTTAATCTTTAAAATTTTATAGAAAAATTCTCAAATACAATTGAAAAATTGGACTTACATAGTCTATAACTATGGATCCTTGGCTTTAATTTCCCATTGGTCCAAATGAATGAAAAACAAATTTTATAGAAAAATTCTCA
Organism: Lypha dubia; assembly: GCA_947311025.1. NCBI lineage: Eukaryota > Metazoa > Arthropoda > Insecta > Diptera > Tachinidae > Lypha > Lypha dubia. Next base: position 90,074,535 of record OX371260.1, on the reverse strand, counting down.
AATACAATAGAGAAATCGGACTTACATAGTCTATAAGTATGGATCCTTGGCTTTAATTTCCCATTGGTCCAAATGAGTGACAAACATAAATGTGCCCACAAATAGCCAAATTCCCGTAGAGCTGCACAAAATTTACACAATTTTAATCTTTAAAATTTTATAGAAAAATTCTCAAATACAATTGAGAAATCGGACTTACATAGTCTATAAGTATGGATCCTTGGCTTTTATTTCCCATTGGTCCAAATGAGTGACAAACATAAATGTGCCCACAAATAGGCAAATTCTCGTAGAGCTGAACAAAATGTACACAATTTTAATCTTTAAAATTTTATAGAAAAATTCTCAATTACAATTGAGAAATCGGACTTACATAGTCTATAAGTATGGATCCTTGGCTTTAATTTCCCATTGGTCCAAATGAGTGACAAGCAAGTGTTATAGAAAAATTCTCAAATACAATTGAGAAATCGGACTTACATAGCCTATAAGTATGGATCCTTAGCCTTAATTTCCCATTGGTCCAAATGAGTGACAAACATAAATGTGCCCACAAATAGCCAAATTCCCGTAGAGCTGAACAAAATTTACACAATTTTAATCTTTAAAATTTTATAGAAAAATTCTCAAATACAATTGAGAAATCGGACTTACATAGTCTATAAGTATGGATCCTTGGCTTTAATTTCCCATTGGTCCAAATGAGTGACAAACATAAATGTGCCAACAAATAGCCAAATTCCCGTAGAGCTCAACAAAATTTAAACAATTTTAATCTTAAAAATTTTATAGAAAAAATCTCAAATACAATTGAGAAATCAGACTTACATAGTCTATAAGTATGCATCCTTGGGTTTAATTTCCCATTGGTCTAAATGAGTGACAAACAAATGTTATAGAAAAATTCTCAAATACAATTGAGAAATCAGACTTACATAGTCTATAAGTATGGATCCTTGGCTTTAATTTCCCATTGGTCCAAATGAGTGACAAACAAATTTTATAGAAAAATTCTCAAATACAATTGAGAAATCGGACTTACATAGTCTATAAGTATGGATCCTTGGCTTTAATTTCCCATTGGTCCAAATGAGTGAAAAACATAAATGTGCCCACAAATAGCCAAATTCCCGTAGAGCTGAACAAAATATACACAATTTTAATCTTTAAAATTTTATAGAAAAATTCTCAAATACAATTGAAAAATTGGACTTACATAGTCTACAACTATGGATCCTTGGCTTTAATTTCCCATTGGTCCAAATGAATGAAAAACAAATTTTATAGAAAAATTCTCAAATACAATAGAGAAATCGGACTTACAATGTCTATAAGTATGGATCCTTGGCTTTAATTTCCCATTGGTCCAAATGAGTGACAAACATAAATGTGCCCACAAATAGCCAAATTCCCGTAGAGCTGAACAAAATTTACACAATTTTAATCTTTAAAATTTTATAGAAAAATTCTCAAATACAATTGAGAAATCGGACTTTCATAGTCTATAAGTATGGATCCTTGGCTTTTATTTCCCATTGGTCCAAATGAGTGACAAACATAAATGTGCCCACAAATAGCCAAATTCCCGTAGAGCTGAACAAAATGTACACAATTTTAATCTTTAAAATTTTATAGAAAAATTCTCAAATACAATTGAGAAATCGGACTTACATAGTCTATAAGTATGGATCCTTGGCTTTAATTTCCCATTGGTCCAAATGAGTGACAAACAAGTGTTATAGAAAAATTCTCAAATACAATTGAGAAATCGGACTTACATAGCCTATAAGTATGGATCCTTAGCCTTAATTTCCCATTGGTCCAAATGAGTGACAAACATAAATGTGCCCACAAATAGCTAAATTCCCGTAGAGCTGAACAAAATGTACACAATTTTAATCTTTAAAATTTTATAGAAAAATTCTCAAATACAATTGAGAAATCGGACTTACATAGTCTATAAGTATGGATCCTTGGCTTTAATTTCCCATTGGTCCAAATGAGTGACAAACAAGTGTTATAGAAAAATTCTCAAATACAATTGAGAAATCGGACTTACATAGCCTATAAGTATGGATCCTTAGCCTTAATTTCCCATTGGTCCAAATGAGTGACAAACATAAATGTGCCCACAAATAGTCAAATTCCCGTAGAGCTGAACAAAATTTACACAATTTTAATCTCTAAAATTTTATAGAAAAATTCTCAAATACAATTGAGAAATCGGACTTACATAGTCTATAAGTATGGATCCTTGGCTTTAATTTCCCATTGGTCCAAATAAGTGACAAACTGTAATGTACACGCTTGTGTGGATGAGGTCTTGTTGGGCACTATAGAGGGCAAGTAAAACGGTTAAGTTAACTATATGCACAACTTCGTAGGGAGATTTAGGTCGAGTAGGACTCGTCAGATGTTCAACTAGCTAAAATCGGCTGGGGGGGTTGGTTGACCTATTCTCACCTAAACACATTACTTAAATTTTATTTAAAGAGTCCTTAAAGCCGTTAAAATTTATAATAAGGATGGACTCGTAGTTACTACATACCAAAAAGCCGGACTATTGATTAAGAGAAAGTTAAATGGATTATTTGCTGCAATTCTTATCGCTTAAAATTTGGAGATGGCTGGACTGACCTCCTTCTTCATTTGGGCGCTAACCTCCCTACCTATGTTCTTTCGTAGAAGAGAATTTGTTTTGAAAGAACCCCATACGCAATTTATCTTCCCACCCTTAAAGCTAAAGAAACTCACGAATCAATTTACACAGACATCTTCGAGATGTTCATTTATTGGAATTCAGTTCATTTGCTTATATTCTAAAAAAATTATATATATAATGTAGGAAATTTACAAATTTCGTTACGTTCTAAAGATAAACAGGAATTTATAAATATTATGTCAACCTAAAATCAAGATCAGTTTGAACTGGGGATTATTTAATTCTTAACAAACAAAAATGTAAACACAAGGGTTAAAAGTGGCATGTAAAAGGGTATGTTCAATATAAACCAATTGCGCATCTCTCTGCGGGTAATCAAACGTCAAAAAACCAGCAGTAAAACTAACATACGAACGATTATTTTCTTTTGTTTACTTTTGCTTTGCAAAATCTTTATAACTAACAATTTACTATACTATAGCTGTTTCTTTCTCTCGCACTCTGTTAAAGCGAGGTTATTGATGTCAACACTAATACGAGTGCAGGGTATATGTGCAATTTAAATGTTCTGGGAGTTTATTGTTTGGACATTTTCTTTCACACTTTATTTCGGGTTTATAAAATTTGCAATCAACATTGTTTTGGTTCAATCTATTGTGTTTAATATGGTTTAATCTAGTTAATAGTTATCAAAGGTAACTAAATGGATAATTTGAAGCTACCTGACCATATACCTATGTACATACCTGGATGGCATGTATGCAGGTATCTGTAGAATATGTAATTTCGTGTGTGATATACGTAGTAGTTGATGATCAAAACAATGCTGATTCCAAGAATCAGAACGAATAACAGGTTGAAAGCTGATGATGGTGTAAATTCCAATATCGGAAACTGAGTTTACTTTCGCTATGTGAATAGTTTAAGGTTTTAATTAGAGCAGTTTTGCGTGATCTGAATGTAAGCAAAGTTATCAGTTCCCGACAAAGAACTCACATCATCATCATGATTTTATGTAAAGGATCAAAGTATATAGAGGAAAGTACTCACCCGCATGCGACGAAGGCCTCCACCGATGCAGTTGTAGCTGAAATATGCTCTGAAGTGTCTCCTCCTTTTCCCTTTTATGCAACCACCTGATTACACGTCCTGGTTCTTTTTTTGTTTCTTGGTTTTGTTTGTATTACTAAATTTTACAAAGCCGAAGCAAATGTGATGTGTCAATAGAATTGTGAATTGTTAAGTTAATGGCACACAACTTGAATGACTAATTGCCAACAGCTGGTCAGCTAGAGGCAGCCCAAGCTCGATTAGTGTTTTTTCTTTGATATCGGTTTATTTAGAGTTTCAAGATGGGGTTTTTTTTTTCGCGAATTACACCCGATCGAGACCCAATGCCACTAGTAAGCCTGGTGCATACATTGTTACAACATGGTTTATTACTTTCTTTTTCTAAAACAACGAAACATGTACTATAATGTTATTATCTGATTTTTGTTTCGGTAGCTGCAGAATTTTAATAAAATTAGTTTTTTTTCCACGGTGTGTAGAATGTTGGCTGTTAGTGCATCTGACTTAATTTTAACTTGTAGTCGGTTTCTTTTGAACTGGGTCCGGATTCAACAAACTTTTTTAAAATGACGGACTCCGAATGCTGGTGTCTACTTTGAACAGTGGTTAGGAGTAATAATATAAACTAGTACATCTTGGGCACGAGCAAGGAAATTTTGAGTGTTTGCTCCCCGAGGCCACACTGTATTATATACAGTAACTGGGTGTGGTACCTATCCTAGCCGCAGGCGTTGGTGGCTGTATTCTAATTGAGGTTAGGTTTTTTTTCCGGTGTCGATGCAGTCGCTTCCGAATTTCTTTGCCGAGGTTAAATTAAATTTTTCACCGTTTCAACCTCCTACTTCCCTAGTTCGTTGGTTAAGAACTTAGTCAACCTACAATAAGTGTTTGGGTTTCTTTTTCTTATAGTCATCAAAAATTTTTTTAGCTTCTTGCATTACCTTACCTTAAATTTTCTTCCGAAAAGTTTAGTCAACGACAACGTGTTTTGCCAGCAGATCAACATTAAAAGAATGTTCGATAGCAGAATACAAGGGACACAAGTTATGAAATTTCAATGGTCTTCTATTTACAGTTACTGGGATTATGGACTCGTCTTTGTTTTTCCCTAGAGTTTTAATGCGGATTTATTCTTTTTCTTATTTTTGCATACGTATAATCCTATGTGCGTAAAACCATGATGGTGCAAATTTGAGAGCAAGGAAAAAATATGTGTAAGTTTTATTAAATTTTTTTGTTTGTAATGCCCATCTTAACTCCGCCCTACCATATGACTAATATAAATCTGTGCTACCAGATGATTTATTATGATGCTTGTATAACATATTAGGGAAAAAGTCCGTTAACTTTAAATTGGGTGCTTGTTGTCTCGGTTTGTTTTTTTTTTTAATTTTACTGTCAAATTTTCCAACGATTATCTTAAGATTATGATAAATGGCAAGCAATGGTTGTACCTGAAAACAGAGACACCACACATTCCAAATCGGATAATATGCAAACGTACTGAAGCAGATAAGCCGAAGACTTCTCTATAGTGTGAATAATCCAACTGATAAACGCCCTATTAATTTCGAACATTATCTATTTTCGAATGTCTTTTGCGTGATATGTTCCCCGTTTTCCATCAGAATCTTCGAGTACATAGTAGCAATTACCAACTTTATCTTTCACAACTGCTTTAATAAATTTGGGACACAGTTTAGCATTTAATCCTTTCGCAGCGTCACTTTGCGCAAAATTCTTTCGGAATACTGTGGTTCCTACCTCGAAATGTACTGGTCTAGCTCGTAGATTGTACTGCTTTGCATTTCTTTCGTACGCTTTATTTAGATTCTCTTTTACTTGGCTTCTTAATAATTGCAAATGATCATCCCTTTCGATAGTTAGGACCGGTTCCGCAATGGAATTCAACTTTTTTAACAATTTATATGATTGGCCATTAGTGACCATATTAAAACCATATAGCAAATGATACGGACTAACAGATGTAGCATGATGAATAGCATTTCTTAAGACGCAGCTAATCCCTGGAATGTTTTTGTCCCATTCCCTTTGATCTTTTTTCAGGTACGCACGAATTGCAGCAATTATAGATCTATTGACACACTCGGCGGCATTACTTTGCGGCGAATACAGGGTTGTATAAACATGATTAACTCCATGTTTGTACAAAAATTTATTAAAATCTCCTGCTTTGAATTGTGATCCATTGTCAGTAATAAGAGTCTCGGGAACTCCATACGTAAAAAAAATATCTGTTTCAAGAAATTCCATAATCTTATCGCTCGTGAATTTTTTTAATGGACATAGCCAATGAAATTTACTAAAATGATCCAAGACAATCAATAAACCAATGTATCCTTTCTTGCTTCGTGGATAAGGTCCTAAAATATCCGCATAGAGTCACTGAAAGGGTCTCTCTGAGTAAGACATTTTACCCACTTCTGGACGTAATACGGCGTTGGTAGCTTTAGTGGCTTTGCATACATCGCAATCCCGAATATACTCACGTACATCCGTTACTAAACCAGGCCAAAAAAAAATTCTTCGAACAAGTTCTACGGTTTTTGCAATACCTCCATGCGCAGCTACTACTGAATCGTGTAATCTATATAATATTTCCCGTCGTAATCCTTTCGGAATCCATAATTTCCAAGCGTTTTGATCTTGTATCTCATTCCCCGTATTATGTTGGGTCCGAATGTACACAAACTTATCACAAAATCTCACATCGGGTAAATTAGACTGATTTTCTGAAATTCTACCTTTCAACTCCATATAATCTTGGTCATTAAAATGTACAGACTCTAAATCAACTTCTGGTCCTGCAAATTCGATTGCGGCAATCTCATTCTCGTACATCCTACTTAGAGAATCGGGTACGATGTGATCTTTTCCTTTTCTGTGCGAAACCGTAAACTTATAGCCCTGCAGCTTAAGAGCCCATCTTGCAAGTCGACCTTTCAAGTTTGGTTGTCGCATCAGCCATACGAGACTGCTGTGATCGGTTATCACTTCAAAATCCTGTAATTCCACATAGCATCTAAACTTTTCTATTGACTCTATAGCCGCCAAACACTCCTTCTCGGTTACAGAATAATTTCTCTGAGCCGAATTAAGTTTTTTAGAGAAAAATGCTATAGGACATTCTTGACTATCATCATCAAGTTGTACTAAAACAGCGCCAATACCGAAATCGCTTGCGTCGCAATGAATATAAAATTTTTTCGTAAAATCTGGGTTTCGTAATATTGGTGTCGTAGTTAATAAATTTTTAATATTTTCAAAAGAAAGCTGTGCAGACTCCGACCACTCAAATTTTCTTTTTCTTTGACAAAACTTCTGTTATTGGAAAGGTGACATCCGAATAATTTTGTATGAACCGACGATACCATCCAACTACTCCTAAAAAAGCTCGCACTTGTTTTATTGTTTTTGGCACGGGCCAATTCTTAATGGATTCTACTTTTGCTGGATCGGTTGCTATTCCTCCCTCACCAATTATGTATCCTAAATAGTTGACTTTCTTTACGCAGAATTTACTTTTGTTAATATTCAAAGTAAGATTAGCCTTGCGAAACTGTTCTGCCAAACGAACTAAAATTGCTAAGTGGGTCTCAAAAGAATCTGACACAACACAAACGTCATCCAGGTATTCGAATACACAAGTTTTCAAATCAGGGGGAATTATCTCGTCCATAAGACGACACATAGTCTGCGGGGCGTTACATAACCCGAATGGCATCACAGTAAACTGGTATAGCGGACGCCTGGAATCGTAAATGCTGTTATGTGTTTAGAGTTTTCGGCAAGTTCAATTTGCCAGTAGGCATCTTTTAGATTTATTTTCGATATTATGTTGGCTTTGGGTAATCTTGAGAAAATTCCAGCAATACTAGGTAACGGGTATGCATCTTTACGGGTGACTTCATTAATTTTTCGCGCGTCTAAACAGAGCCTAACTTTTCCTGGTTTTACAACGAATCTCATGGGTGAACTCCACGGGCTTGTATTTGATTCAATTACTTTCAAACTTAACATTCTATCGACTTCTGCATATAAAAGCTGTTCAACTGCGGGTGACACTGGATAAAACCTTTGTTTGATGGGTTTACAATTATCAACTTCAATTTCATTTTTAATTAACGCCGTTCGACCCAAACCTTGTCTGTCAAAACTAGGAAAAAGTAGCTTAACTGCCTCCAATTGTTGCTTTTGCACCATATTCAGAGGGTAATATTGTTCTTCTACTTCCTCGTTTTTATCTACCGCAATACTTGAAATAACACCATTAATTAAATTGAAAAGTTTCCAAAAATCTATTCCTAGAATCAAACGCGTTTCTAATGTTGGCACAATAAAAATTCGTATTTTCTTTGTGATATTCTTATATGTAATGTCTGTTAAAAGTTCACCTATTACTTCCTGAGTCTTTCCATCTGCAGTTCTCACTGTCGATTTAATATTTTGAAACCCTGGCATGTTTGAAAAATCCTCTCTGGCTAAATCTTTACCTACGCAGGTTATACTAGCCCCTGTGTCAAGTAAACCTAATTCAATTTTGTTAAAAACATTTACCTGGGCATAAAATCTGCCATCATTTTCATTACTAAAAATCGATGAAATGAACAGTTGTTTCGTTTTCAAAATTTTTTTATAATGATTACGCATTCGTATGGTTGATCGACGATATTTTTTTTTAGTTTCTGGTTGCAGTTTCGAATCGTTGAAGAGCTTTCCGCGAATTCTTATATAATTTCTAAGTCGTTCATGATATGGCTTCATATGGCTAAATTTTGAAGTTCCATTTGAAAAGGAGTATTTTCTCAAAATTTCTTTAAACTGTGTTGAGTCTGTTGTTGCATTTTTGTTCTGAGTTGAAATTGGATTTTCGTTATGTTTAACTGAAGTGCTATCAATATCTAAATTAGTTTCATTTTTTGTAAGTCTGGGTAAGTTAGCGAAACCGATCTTTTTGATGGATTCGTTGTTGGGCTGTGTATTAGGGTATGGTATTATTTCGGAGTCATTCTGGAATTCCGGAATGCACCCCTCGAAAAGTTTTCCGAGTTTTTTAAACAATGGTTTTTTAAACAATGAGGACACTGCGGCTTGTATACTTTTTTAGCTCCACATCCATAACAGAATATTTTCCTCTCCTGAAGGCACATGTCCCAATAATGCCCCTGCTCATCACAATTCCAGCATGTAACCATCTTTTCGGCCTTAGCTATGGTGTTTACTGGCACGGATATAGTGTCATCATCTTCGACATCAGATTGATGTATATTTTCCTCTCGCGTCGAAAATTTAAGCGCAGCAACTCGCCTGTTACTATTAGTATAAGTATGCGATTTTGTAAATGGCGAACGGAGGAAAATTTCATCTTGAAAAAGATTTTCTCTCATCTGACAAAGTTTTCGTAGATGAGCGACTGATCTTATTGTTACATACAACAATTCGTGACGAATTTTTGGGCGTAAATTATGTTTCATAATGTCTACTAATTCATCGTCATCAACTTGGTGGGGACCTATCTTATCTACAATTTCCAATATAGCTTCGTAGAAAGATTCAAAAGGCTCAGTCGGCTTTTGTTTCCGATTTCGCAATTCTTCGCGCAACTCAAAAGGGTTTCGATTGTCTCTATAATTGTACCGTAAAGCACAACAGAAAGGTCAATTATAAGGTCAATCTGTTTACGGAAACGCCAAAACCATTCCCTGGCTTTCCCAGTTAATAAAATATGCAAATTTCGACACACATGATCAAAATTACTATTAAAAGTTTCGTTGGTGAGACACCGAATTCTATAGATAAATTCCTCACAACGCAATCCTGTAGAAGACCCGTCAAAACGCACATTCCAGCTCTGAATAATGTGGGTTATTTTATCTGGACTCAACGATGAGCTATTGGCAAAAGCACTATTTATAGGCGGCGTTGGTAAGCTACCTTGAAAATGTGCATTCCCAGCATTAGTTGGACCCATGCCGTTTGTTGTCTTGAGGAAATTGTATTTATGTTCAGGTTTCCTATTGCTTGGGCTATTGCCGATTCTACCATCTGAGAAATTCGATCTACATTTATCTATGACCTACGGCGTCTACCTTCCGATCTTCTGTGAGAATCATGAGACGAGTTTTGAATATTCGACGTATTTGAAAATTGAATCTGGTCGAGATCCAGTAAGAGTGGTGGGTTATGGCCAGAAATATGAGGGCCTTCTGGTTGGTCATTATTGTTGTTTGCTTCATCAGCATTGTGATTATTTCCTAAAGAATGGTCTCCAGTTGTAGTGGACAACTGTCTGATTCGTGTGTTTGTGGGTCTACCTGGACCACGACCACGAGTTGAAGGATTTTTCCTTGAAAATTTAGAAACATCTGGCGTAGGTGGTACCAGATCTTTGCTATGACACAGTTTTTTTCAATTTGGACACTCTCGAGTCGTTTGCAACCAACTTAAAATACACTCTTTGTGAAATGTATGTTTGCATGGTGTTTGCAGGGTTTCAGATGCATTAAGCATACCTGATTCACATACTGAACACGCTGAGCCTATAGCTCCATCAGTAGCAGAAGGAATGTTTTCATTGCTGTTAGTGACGACCATTTCGAACAAAACAAATTTCAAATAAAGGTAAAAAAAAACTTGTAGCTTTACTCCTGTGACTAACGAATTTTAAATTTAATATAGTTTTAAGGTATGTCTAGATATAGGTTTATAGATATATACATAGGTGTATAGTATACACAAAAAAAATTTATAGTGGCGGACAAAAAAAAAAAGGTTTTCTATCCAAAAAAAAATCGTAAAGAATGGTTCAATATATATTGATAAAATATATGTAACAAATTCATTTAATAATTGAGTTTCCTAAAATGCAATAACGGTGGGAAATAAAGAATATAAAACGATAATCTTGCAACAAATATGGGAATAAAACTAAATCTATTGGTCCTTGCTATATACTATCTATTAAGTATACAAAAATCTGCTTGAAATTATTTCATGTTTCACGGACAAAACATCGCTATAAGGAGCAACTGTTTTGGTGATCCAGTTGAAGAATGGTAAATTCCAACAAAACTCGTATAATCCATAACTAGAATACTGGTTCAGTTTAACGTTCCAATAATAAGCTCGTCGTAAAAAGAAAACACAAATCATAAATACCAAACGGTCGAAATCTACTCGTACCTTTATCGACAAGTAGTCGAGCTCCAGTAAGGCTTTGAAAATTATCTTGCATCCACCACTACGCCTACTATAGGGTCATTAAACCGAAGATGCAAAGAAAATTTGTAAATTAAATAAACAAAAAGTTTTGTGTAAAGAGTGATCTGTTACACTGGAGACCACAAAGACTGTCATTTCTAAAATTTTTTGATTTACTGATTTTGATTTACCTATCAGCTTTGGTAAAATTCCCCAAGAGGAATCAATAATTAGTTTTTCGACAATTACATCGTGGGCCCCACGTTGGGCGCCAAAAATTTATTATGTAATGTACACGCTTGTGTGGATGAGGATTTTTTTTCTAATGAGGTCTTGTTGGGCACTATAAAGGGCAAGTAAAACGGTTAAGTTTACTATATGCACAACTTCGTAGGGAGATTTAGGTCGAGTAGGACTCGTCAGATGTTCAACTAGCTAAAATCGGCTGGGGGGGTTGGTTGACCTATTCTCACCTAAACACATTACTTAAATTTTATTTAAAGAGTCCTTAAAGCCGTTAAAATTTATAATAAGGATGGACTCGTAGTTACTACATACCAAAAAGCCGGACTATTGATTAAGAGAAAGTTAAATGGATTATTTGCTGCAATTCTTATCGCTTAAAATTTGGAGATGGCTGGACTGACCTCCTTCTTCATTTGGGCGCTAACCTCCCTACCTATGTTCTTTCGTAGAAGAGAATTTGTTTTGAAAGAACCCCATACGCAATTTATCTTCCCACCCTTAAAGCTAAAGAAACTCACGAATCAATTTACACAGACATCTTCGAGATGTTCATTTATTGGAATTCAGTTCATTTGCTTATATTCTAAAAAAATTATATATATAATGTAGGAAATTTACAAATTTCGTTACGTTCTAAAGATAAACAGGAATTTATAAATATTATGTCAACCTAAAATCAAGATCAGTTTGAACTGGGGATTATTTAATTCTTAACAAACAAAAATGTAAACACAAGGGTTAAAAGTGGCATGTAAAAGGGTATGTTCAATATAAACCAATTGCGCATCTCTCTGCGGGTAATCAAACGTCAAAAAACCAGCAGTAAAACTAACATACGAACGATTATTTTCTTTTGTTTACTTTTGCTTTGCAAAATCTTTATAACTAACAATTTACTATACTATAGCTGTTTCTTTCTCTCGCACTCTGTTAAAGCGAGGTTATTGATGTCAACACTAATACGAGTGCAGGGTATATGTGCAATTTAAATGTTCTGGGAGTTTATTGTTTGGACATTTTCTTTCACACTTTATTTCGGGTTTATAAAATTTGCAATCAACATTGTTTTGGTTCAATCTATTGTGTTTAATATGGTTTAATCTAGTTAATAGTTATCAAAGGTAACTAAATGGATAATTTGAAGCTACCTGACCATATACCTATGTACATACCTGGATGGCATGTATGCTGGTATCTGTAGAATATGTAATTTCGTGTGTGATATACGTAGTAGTTGATGATCAAAACAATGCTGATTCCAAGAATCAGAACGAATAACAGGTTGAAAGCTGATGATGGTGTAAATTCCAATATCGGAAACTGAGTTTACTTTCGCTATGTGAATAGTTTAAGGTTTTAATTAGAGCAGTTTTGCGTGATCTGAATGTAAGCAAAGTTATCAGTTCCCGACAAAGAACTCACATCATCATCATGATTTTATGTAAAGGATCAAAGTATATAGAGGAAAGTACTCACCCGCATGCGACGAAGGCCTCCACCGATGCAGTTGTAGCTGAAATATGCTCTGAAGTGTCTCCTCCTTTTCCCTTTTATGCAACCACCTGATTACACGTCCTGGTTCTTTTTTTGTTTCTTGGTTTTGTTTGTATTACTAAATTTTACAAAGCCGAAGCAAATGTGATGTGTCAATAGAATTGTGAATTGTTAAGTTAATGGCACACAACTTGAATGACTAATTGCCAACAGCTGGTCAGCTAGAGGCAGCCCAAGCTCGATTAGTGTTTTTTCTTTGATATCGGTTTATTTAGAGTTTCAAGATGGGGTTTTTTTTTTCGCGAATTACACCCGATCGAGACCCAATGCCACTAGTAAGCCTGGTGCATACATTGTTACAACATGGTTTATTACTTTCTTTTTCTAAAACAACGAAACATGTACTATAATGTTATTATCTGATTTTTGTTTCGGTAGCTGCAGAATTTTAATAAAATTAGTTTTTTTTCCACGGTGTGTAGAATGTTGGCTGTTAGTGCATCTGACTTAATTTTAACTTGTAGTCGGTTTCTTTTGAACTGGGTCCGGATTCAACAAACTTTTTTAAAATGACGGACTCCGAATGCTGGTGTCTACTTTGAACAGTGGTTAGGAGTAATAATATAAACTAGTACATCTTGGGCACGAGCAAGGAAATTTTGAGTGTTTGCTCCCCGAGGCCACACTGTAGTATATACAGTAACTGGGTGTGGTACCTATCCTAGCCGCAGGCGTTGGTGGCTGTATTCTAATTGAGGTTAGGTTTTTTTTCCGGTGTCGATGCAGTCGCTTCCGAATTTCTTTGCCGAGGTTAAATTAAATTTTTCACCGTTTCAACCTCCTACTTCCCTAGTTCGTTGGTTAAGAACTTAGTCAACCTACAATAAGTGTTTGGGTTTCTTTTTCTTATAGTCATCAAAAATTTTTTTAGCTTCTTGCATTACCTTACCTTAAATTTTCTTCCGAAAAGTTTAGTCAACGACAACGTGTTTTGCCAGCAGATCAACATTAAAAGAATGTTCGATAGCAGAATACAAGGGACACAAGTTATGAAATTTCAATGGTCTTATATTTACAGTTACTGGGATTATGGACTCGTCTTTGTTTTTCCCTAGAGTTTTAATGCGGATTTATTCTTTTTCTTATATTTGCATACGTATAATCCTATGTGCGTAAAACCATGATGGTGCAAATTTGAGAGCAAGGAAAAAATATGTGTAAGTTTTATTAAATTATTTTGTTTGTAATGCCCATCTTAACTCCGCCCTACCATATGACTAATATAAATCTGTGCTACCAGATGATTTATTATGATGCTTGTATAACATATTAGGGAAAAAGTCCGTTAACTTTAAATTGGGTGCTTGTTGTCCTCGGTTTGTTTTTTTTTTTTTTTTAATTTTACTGTCAAATTTTCCAACGATTATCTTAAGATTATGATAAATGGCAAGCAATGGTTGTACCTGAAAACAGAGACACCACACATTACAAATCGGATAATATGCAAACGTACTGAAGCAGATTAGCCGAAGACTTCTCTATAGTGTGAATAATCCAACTGATAAACGCCCTATTAATTTCGAACATTATCTATTTTCGAATGTCTTTTGCGTGATATGTTCCCCGTTTTCCATCAGAATCTTCGAGTACATAGTAGCAATTACCAACTTTATCTTTCACAACTGCTTTAATAAATTTGGGACACAGTTTAGCATTTAATCCTTTCGCAGCGTCACTTTGCGCAAAATTCTTTCGGAATACTGTGGTTCCTACCTCGAAATGTACTGGTCTAGCTCGTAGATTGTACTGCTTCGCATTTCTTTCGTACGCTTTTTTTAGATTCTCTTTTACTTGGCTTCTTAGTAATTGCAAATGATCATCCCTTTCGATAGTTAGGACCGGTTCCGCAATGGAATTCAACTTTTTTAACAATTTATATGATTGGCCATTAGTGACCATATCAAAACCATATAGCAAATGATACGGACTAACAGATGTAGCTTGATGAATAGCATTTCTTAAGGCGCAGCTAATCCCTGGAATGTTTTTGTCCCATTCCCTTTTATCTTTTTTCAGGTACGCACGAATTGCAGCAATTATAGATCTATTGACACGCTCGGCGGCATTACTTTGCGGCGAATACAGGGCTGTATAAACATGATTAACTCCATGTTTGTACAAAAATTTATTAAAATCTCCTGCTTTGAATTGTGATCCATTGTCAGTAATAAGAGTCTCGGGAACTCCATACGTAAAAAAAATATCTGTTTCAAGAAATTCCATAATCTTATCGCTCGTGAATTTTTTTAATGGACATAGCCAATGAAATTTACTAAAATGATCCAAGACAATCAATAAACTAATGTATCCTTTCTTGCTTCGTGGATAAGGTCCTAAAATATCCGCATAGAGTCACTGAAAGGGTCTCTCTGAGTAAGACATTTTACCCATTTCTGGACGTAATACGGCGTTGGTAGCTTTAGTGGCTTTGCATACATCGCTATCCCGAATATACTCACGTACATCCGTTACTAAACCAGGCCAAAAAAAATTTCTTCGAACAAGTTCTACGGTTTTTGCAATACCTCCATGCGCAGCTACTACTGAATCGTGTAATCTATATAATATTTCCCGTCGTAATGCTTTCGGAATCCATAATTTCCAAGCGTTTTGATCTTGTATATCATTCCCCGTATTATGTTGGGTCCGAATGTACACAAACTTATCACAAATTCTCACATCGGGTAAATTAGACTGATTTTCTGAAATTCTACCTTTCAACTCCATATAATCTTGGTCATTAAAATGTACACAATTTTAATCTTTAAAATTTTATAGAAAAATTCTCAAATACAATTGAGAAATCGGACTTACATAGTCTATAAGTATGGATCCTTGGCTTTAATTTCCCATTGGTCCAAATGAGTGACAAACAAATTTTACAAAATTTACACAATTTTAATCTTTAACATTTTATAGAAAAATTCTCAAATACAATTGAGAAATCGGGCTTACATAGTCTAAAAGTATGGATCCTGGCTTTAATTTCCCATTCGTCCAAATGAGTGACAAACAAGTGTTTTAGAAAAATTCTCAAAAACAATTGAGAAATCTGACTTAGATAGTCTATAAGTATGGATCCTTGGCTTTAATTTCCCATTGGTCCAAATGAGTGACAAACAAATTTTATAGAAAAATCCTCAAATACAATTGAGAAATCGGACTTACATAGTCTGTAAGTATGGATCCTTGGCTTTAATTTCCCATTGGTCCAAATGAGTGACAAACATAAATGTGCCCACAAATAGCCAAATTCCCGTAGAGCTGAACAAAATTTACACAATTTTAATCTTTAAAATTTTATAGAAAAATTCTCAAATACAATTGAGAAATCGGACTTACATAGTCAATAAGTATGGATCCTTGGCTTTAATTTCCCATTGGTCCAAATGAGTGGTAAACATAAATGTGCCCACAAATAGCCAAATTCACGTAGAGCTGAACAAAATTTACACAATTTTAATCTTTAAAATTTTATAGAAAAATTCTCAAATACAATTGAGAAATCGGACTTACATAGTCAATAAGTATGGATCCTTGGCTTTAATTTCCCATTGGTCCAAATGAGTGACAAAAAAGTGTTATAGAAAAATTCTCAAATATAATTGAGAAATCGGACTTACATAGCCTATAAGTATGGATTCTTGGCTTTAATTTCCCATTGGTCCAAATGAGTGGCAAACATAAATGTGCCCACAAATAGCCAAATTCACGTAGAGCTGAACAAAATTTACACAATTTTAATCTTTAAAATTTTATAGAAAAATTCTCAAATACAATTGAGACATCGGCTTACATAGTCAATAAGTATGGATCCTTGGCTTTAATTTCCCGTTGGTCCAAATGAGTGACAAACAAGTGTTATAGAAAAATTCTCAAATACAATTGAGAAATCGGACTTACATAGCCTATAAGTACGGATCCTTGGCTTTAATTTCCCATTGGTCCAAATGAGTGGCAAACATAAATGTGCCCACAAATAGCCAAATTCACGTAGAGCTGAATAAAATTTACACAATTTTAATCTTTAAAATTTTATAGAAAAATTCTCAAATACAATTGAGAAATCGGACTTACATAGTCTATAAGTATGGATCCTTGGCTTTAATTTCCCATTGGTCCAAATAAGTGACAAACAAATTTTACAAAATTTACGCAATTTTAATCTTTAAAATTTTATAGTAAAATTCTCAAATACAATTGAGAAATCGGACTTACATAGTCTATAAGTATGGATCCTGGCTTTAATTTCCCATTGGTCCAAATGAGTGACAAACAAGTGTTATAGAAAAATTCTTAAATACAATTGAGAAATCGGACTTACATAGCCTATAAGTATGGATCCTTGGCTTTAATTTCCCATTGGTCCAAATGAGTGGCAAACATAAATGTGCCCACAAATAGCCAAATTCACGTAGAGCTGAACAAAATTTACACAATTTTAATCTTTAAAATTTTATAGAAAAATTCTCAAATACAATTGAGAAATCGGACTTACATAGTCAATAAGTATGGATCCTTGGCTTTAATTTCCCATTGGTCCAAATGAGTGACAAACAAGTGTTATAGAAAAATTCTCAAATACAATTGAGAAATCTGACTTAGATAGTCTATAAGTATGGATCCTTGGCTTTAATTTCCCATTGGTCCAAATGAGTGACAAACAAATTTTATAGAAAAATCCTCAAATACAATTGAGAAATCGGACTTACATAGTCTGTAAGTATGGATCCTTGGCTTTAATTTCCCATTGGTCCAAATGAGTGACAAACATAAATGTGCCCACAAATAGCCAAATTCCCGTAGAGCTGAACAAAATTTACACAATTTTAATCTTTAAAGTTTTATAGAAAAATTCTCAAATACAATTGAGAAATCGGACTTACATAGTCTATAAGTATGGATCCTTGGCTTTAATTTCCCATTGGTCCAAATGAGTGACAAACAAATTTTATAGAAAAATCCTCAAATACAATTGAGAAATCGGACTTACATAGTCTGTAAGTATGTATCCTTGGCTTTAATTTCCCATTGGTCCAAATGAGTGACAAACATAAATGTGCCCACAAATAGCCAAATTCCCGTAGAGCTGAACAAAATTTACACAATTTTAATCTTTAAAATTTTATAGAAAAATTCTCAAATACAATTGAGAAATCGGACTTACATAGTCTATAAGTATGGATCCTGGCTTTAATTTCCCATTGGTCCAAATGAGTGACAAACAAGTGTTATAGAAAAATTCTTAAATACAATTGAGAAATCGGACTTACATAGCCTATAAGTATGGATCCTTGGCTTTAATTTCCCATTGGTCCAAATGAGTGGTAAACATAAATGTGCCCACAAATAGCCAAATTCACGTAGAGCTGAACAAAATTTACACAATTTTAATCTTTAAAATTTTATAGAAAAATTCTCAAATACAATTGAGAAATCGGACTTACATAGTCTATAAGTATGGATCCTTGGCTTTAATTTCCCATTGGTCCAAATGAGTGACAAACAAATTTTACAAAATTTACACAATTTTAATCTTTAAAATTTTATAGAAAAATTCTCAAATACAATTGAGAAATCGGCCTTACATAGTCTAAAAGTATGGATCCTGGCTTTAATTTCCCATTCGTCCAAATGAGTGACAAACAAGTGTTTTAGAAAAATTCTCAAAAACAATTGAGAAATCTGACTTAGATAGTCTATAAGTATGGATCCTTGGCTTTAATTTCCCATTGGTCCAAATGAGTGACAAACAAATTTTATAGAAAAATCCTCAAATACAATTGAGAAATCGGACTTACATAGTCTGTAAGTATGGATTCTTGGCTTTAATTTCCCATTGGTCCAAATGAGTGACAAACATAAATGTGCCCACAAATAGCCAAATTCCCGTAGAGCTGAACAAAATTTACACAATTTTAATCTTTAAAATTTTATAGAAAAATTCTCAAATACAATTGAGAAATCGGACTTACATAGTCTATAAGTATGGATCCTTGGCTTTAATTTCCCATTGGTCCAAATGAGTGGCAATCAAGTGTTATAGAAAAGTTCTCAAATACAATTGAGAAATCGGACTAACATAGCCTATAAGTATGGATCCTTGGCTTTAATTTCCCATTGGTCCAAATGAGTGACAAACAAGTGTTATAGAAAAATTCTCAAATACAATTGAGAAATCGGACTTACATAGCCTATAAGTATGGATCCTTGGCTTTAATTTCCCATTGGTCCAAATGAGTGGTAAACATAAATGTGCCCACAAATAGCCAAATTCACGTAGAGCTGAACAAAATTTACACAATTTTAATCTTTAAAATTTTATAGAAAAATTCTCAAATACAATTGAGAAATCGGACTTACATAGTCAATAAGTATGGATCCTTGGCTTTAATTTCCCATTGGTCCAAATGAGTGACAAAAAAGTGTTATAGAAAAATTCTCAAATATAATTGAGAAATCGGACTTACATAGCCTATAAGTATGGATCCTTGGCTTTAATTTCCCATTGGTCCAAATGAGTGGCAAACATAAATGTGCCCACAAATAGCCAAATTCACGTAGAGCTGAACAAAATTTACACAATTTTAATCTTTAAAATTTTATAGAAAAATTCTCAAATACAATTGAGAAATCGGACTTACATAGTCAATAAGTATGGATCCTTGGCTTTAATTTCCCATTGGTCCAAATGAGTGACAAACAAGTGTTATAGAAAAATTCTCAAATACAATTGAGAAATCGGACTTACATAGCCTATAAGTACGGATCCTTGGCTTTAATTTCCCATTGGTCCAAATGAGTGGCAAACATAAATGTGCCCACAAATAGCCAAATTCACGTAGAGCTGAACAAAATTTACACAATTTTAATCTTTAAAATTTTATAGAAAAATTCTCAAATACAATTGAGAAATCGGACTTACATAGTCTATAAGTATGGATCCTTGGCTTTAATTTCCCATTGGTCCAAATAAGTGACAAACAAATTTTACAAAATTTACGCAATTTTAATCTTTAAAATTTTATAGTAAAATTCTCAAATACAATTGAGAAATCGGACTTACATAGTCTATAAGTATGGATCCTGGCTTTAATTTCCCATTGGTCCAAATGAGTGACAAACAAGTGTTATAGAAAAATTCTTAAATACAATTGAGAAATCGGACTTACATAGCCTATAAGTATGGATCCTTGGCTTTAATTTCCCATTGGTCCAAATGAGTGACATACATAAATGTGCCCACAAATAGCCAAATTCCCGTAGAGCTGAACAAAATTTACACAATTTTAATCTTTAAGATTTTATAGAAAAATTCTCAAATACAATTGAGAAATCGGACTTACATAGTCTATAAGTATGGATCTTTGGCTTTAATTTCCCATTGGTCCAAATGAGTGACAAACAAGTGTTATAGAAAAATTCTCAAATACAATTGAGAAATCGGACTAACATAGCCTATAAGTATGGATCCTTGGCTTTAATTTCCCATTGGTCCAAATGAGTGACAAACATAAATGTGCCCACAAAAAGCCAAATTCCCGTAGAGCTGAACAAAATTTACACAATTTTAATCTTTAAAATTTTATAGAAAAATTCTCAAATACAATTGAAAAATTGGACTTACATAGTCTATAACTATGTATCCTTGGCTTTAATTTCCCATTGGTCCAAATGAGTGACAAACAAATTTTATAGAAAAATTCTCAAACACAATTGAGAAATCAGACTTACATAGTCTATAAGTATAGATCCTTGGCTTTAATTTCCCATTGGTCCAAATGAGTGACAAACAAATTTTACAAAATTTACACAATTTTAATCTTTAAAATTTTATAGAAAAATTCTCAAATACAATTGAGAAATCGGACTTACATAGCCTATAAGTATGGATCCTTGGCTTTAATTTCCCATTGGTCCAAATGAGTGACAAATATAAATGTGCCCACAAATAGCCAAATTCCCGTAGAGCTGAACAAAATTTACACAATCTTAATCTTTAAAATTTTATAGAAAAATTCTCAAATACAATTGAGAAATCGGACTTACATAGTCTATAAGTATGGATCTTTGGCTTTAATTTCCCATTGGTCCAAATGAGTGACAAACAAGTGTTATAGAAAAATTCTCAAATACAATTGAGAAATCGGACTTACATAGCCTATAAGTATGGATCCTTGGCTTTAATTTCCCATTGGTCCAAATGAGTGACAAACATAAATGTGCCCACAAAAAGCCTAATTCCCGTAGAGCTGAACAAAATTTACACAATTTTAATCTTTAAAATTTTATAGAAAAATTCTCAAATACAATTGAGAAATCAGACTTACATATTCTATAAGTATGGATCCTTAGCTTTAATTTCTCATTGGTCCAAATGTGCCCACAAATAGCCAAATTCACGTAGAGCTGAACAAAATTTACACAATTTTAATCTTTAAAATTTTATAGAAAAATTCTCAAATACAATTGAGAAATCAGACTTACATATTCTATAAGTATGGATCCTTAGCTTTAATTTCCCATTGGTCCAAATGAGTGACAAACAAATGTTATAGAAAAATTCTCAAATACAATTGAGAAATCAGACTTACATAGTCTATAAGAATGGATCCTTGGCTTTAATTTCCCATTGGTCCAAATGAGTGACAAACAAATTTTATAGAAAAATTCTCAAATACAATTGAGAAATCGGACTTACATAGCCTATAAGTATGGATCCTTGGCTTTAATTTCTCATTGGTCCAAATGTGCCCACAAATAGCCAAATTCACGTAGAGCTGAACAAAATTTACACAATTTTAATCTTTAAAATTTTATAGAAAAATTCTCAAATACAATTGAGAAATCAGACTTACATATTCTATAAGTATGGATCCTTAGCTTTAATTTCCCATTGGTCCAAATGAGTGACAAACAAATGTTATAGAAAAATTCTCAAATACAATTGAGAAATCAGACTTACATAGTCTATAAGTATGGATCCTTGGCTTTAATTTCCCATTGGTCCAAATGAGTGACAAACAAATTTTATAGAAAAATTCTCAAATACAATAGAGAAATCTGAATTAGATAGTCTATAAGTATGGATCCTTGGCTTTAATTTCCCATTGGTCCAAATGAGTGACAAACAAATTTTATAGAAAAATTCTCAAATACAATTGAGAAATCGGACTAACATAGTCTATAAGTATGGATCCTTGGCTTTAATTTCCCATTGGTCCAAATGAGTGACAAACATAAATGTGCCCACAAATAGCCAAATTCCCGTAGAGCTGAACAAAATTTACACAATTTTAATCTTTAAAATTTTATAGAAAAATTCTCAAATACAATTGAGAAATCGGACTTACATAGTCTTATATATATATATATTATATATAGTGTTATAGAAGAATTCTCAAATACAATTGAGAAATCGGACTTATATAGCCTATAAGTATGGATCCTTGGCTTTAATTTCCCATTGTTCCAAATGAGTGACAAACAAGTGTTATAGAAAAATTCTCAAATGCAATTGAGAAATCGGACTTACATAGCCTATAAGTATGGATCCTTGGCTTTAATTTCCCATTGGTCCAAATGAGTGGTAAACATAAATGTGCCCACAAATAGCCAAATTCACGTAGAGCTGAACAAAATTTACACAATTTTAATCTTTAAAATTTTATAGAAAAATTCTCAAATACAATTGAGAAATCAGACTTACATGGCCTATAAGTATTGATCCTTGGCTTTAATTTCCCATTGGTCCTAATGAGTGATAAAAAAGTGTTATAGAAAAATTCTCAAATACAATTGAGAAATCTGACTTACATAGCCTATAAGTACGGATCCTTGGCTTTAATTTCCCATTGGTCCAAATGAGTGGCAAACATAAATGTGCCCACAAATAGCCAAATTCACGTAGAGCTGAACAAAATTTACACAATTTTAATCTTTAAAATTTTATAGAAAAATTCTTAAATACAATTGAGAAATCGGACTTACATAGTCTATAAGTATGGATCCTTGGCTTTAATTTCCCATTGGTCCAAATGAGTGACAAATATAAATGTGCCCACAAATAGCCAAATTCACGTAGAGCTGAACAAAATTTACACAATTTTAATCTTTAAAATTTTATAGAAAAATTCTTAAATACAATTGAGAAATCGGACTTACATAGTCTATAAGTATGGATCCTTGGCTTTAATTTCCCATTGGTCTAAATGAGTGACAAACAAATTTTACAAAATTTACACAATTTTAATCTTTAAAATTTTATAGAAAAATTCTCAAATACAATTGAGAAATCGGACTTACATAGCCTATAAGTATGGATCCTTGGCTTTAATTTCCCATTGGTCCAAATGAGTGACAAACAAGTGTTATAGAAAAATTCTCAAATACAATTGAGAAATCTGATTAACATAGCCTATAAGTACGGATCCTTGGCTTTAATTTCCCATTGGTCCAAATGAGTGGCAAACATAAATGTGCCCACAAATAGCCAAATTCACGTAGAGCTGAACAAAATTTACACAATTTTAATCTTTAAAATTTTATAGAAAAATTCTTAAATACAATTGAGAAATCGGACTTACATAGTCTATAAGTATGGATCCTTGGCTTTAATTTCCCATTGGTCCAAATGAGTGACAAATATAAATGTGCCCACAAATAGCCAAATTCCCGTAGAGCTGAACAAAATTTACACAATCTTAATCTTTAAAATTTTATAGAAAAATTCTCAAATACAATTGAGAAATCGGACTTACATAGTCTATAGGTATGGATCTTTGGCTTTAATTTCCCATTGGTCCAAATGAGTGACAAACAAGTGTTATAGAAAAATTCTCAAATACAATTGAGAAATCGGACTTACATAGCCTATAAGTATGGATCCTTGGCTTTAATTTCCCATTGGTCCAAATGAGTGACAAACATAAATGTGCCCACAAAAAGCCAAATTCCCGTAGAGCTGAACAAAATTTACACAATTTTAATCTTTAAAATTTTATAGAAAAATTCTCAAATACAATTGAAAAATCGGACTTACATAGTCTATAAGTATGGATCCTTGGCTTTAATTTCCCATTGGTCTAAATGAGTGACAAACAAATTTTACAAAATTTACACAATTTTAATCTTTAAAATTTTATAGAAAAATTCTCAAATACAATTGAGAAATCGGACTTACATAGCCTATAAGTATGGATCCTTGGCTTTAATTTCCCATTGGTCCAAATGAGTGACAAACAAGTGTTATAGAAAAATTCTCAAATACAATTGAGAAATCTGATTAACATAGCCTATAAGTACGGATCCTTGGCTTTAATTTCCCATTGGTCCAAATGAGTGGCAAACATAAATGTGCCCACAAATAGCCAAATTCACGTAGAGCTGAACAAAATTTACACAATTTTAATCTTTAAAATTTTATAGAAAAATTCTTAAATACAATTGAGAAATCGGACTTACATAGTCTATAAGTATGGATCCTTGGCTTTAATTTCCCATTGGTCCAAATGAGTGACAAATATAAATGTGCCCACAAATAGCCAAATTCCCGTAGAGCTGAACAAAATTTACACAATCTTAATCTTTAAAATTTTATAGAAAAATTCTCAAATACAATTGAGAAATCGGACTTACATAGTCTATAGGTATGGATCTTTGGCTTTAATTTCCCATTGGTCCAAATGAGTGACAAACAAGTGTTATAGAAAAATTCTCAAATACAATTGAGAAATCGGACTTACATAGCCTATAAGTATGGATCCTTGGCTTTAATTTCCCATTGGTCCAAATGAGTGACAAACATAAATGTGCCCACAAAAAGCCAAATTCCCGTAGAGCTGAACAAAATTTACACAATTTTAATCTTTAAAATTTTATAGAAAAATTCTCAAATACAATTGAAAAATTGGACTTACATAGTCTATAACTATGTATCCTTGGCTTTAATTTCCCATTGGTCCAAATGAGTGACAAACAAATTTTATAGAAAAATTCTCAAATACAATTGAGAAATCAGATTTACATAGTCTATAAGTATAGATCCTTGGCTTTAATTTCCCATTGGTCCAAATGAGTGACAAACAAATTTTACAAAATTTACACAATTTTAATCTTTAAAATTTTATAGAAAAATTCTCAAATACAATTGAGAAATCGGACTTACATAGCCTATAAGTATGGATCCTTGGCTTTAATTTCCCATTGGTCCAAATGAGTGACAAATATAAATGTGCCCACAAATAGCCAAATTCCCGTAGAGCTGAACAAAATTTACACAATCTTAATCTTTAAAATTTTATAGAAAAATTCTCAAATACAATTGAGAAATCGGACTTACATAGTCTATAAGTATGGATCTTTGGCTTTAATTTCCCATTGGTCCAAATGAGTGACAAACAAGTGTTATAGAAAAATTCTCAAATACAATTGAGAAATCGGACTTACATAGCCTATAAGTATGGATCCTTGGCTTTAATTTCCGATTGGTCCAAATGAGTGACAAACATAAATGTGCCCACAAAAAGCCAAATTTCCGTAGAGCTGAACAAAATTTACACAATCTTAATCTTTAAAATTTTATAGAAAAATTCTCAAATACAATTGAGAAATCGGACTTACATAGTCTATAAGTATGGATCCTTGGCTTTAATTTCCCATTGGTCCAAATGAGTGACAAACAAGTGTTATAGAAAAATTCTCAAATACAATTGAGAAATCTGATTTACATAGCCTATAAGTACGGATCCTTGGCTTTAATTTCCCATTGGTCCAAATGAGTGGCAAACATAAATGTGCCCACAAATAGCCAAATTCACGTAGAGCTGAACAAAATTTACACAATTTTAATCTTTAAAATTTTATAGAAAAATTCTTAAATACAATTGAGAAATCGGACTTACATAGTCTATAAGTATGGATCCTTGGCTTTAATTTCCCTTTGGTCCAAATGAGTGACAAATATAAATGTGCCCACAAATAGCCAAATTCCCGTAGAGCTGAACAAAATTTACACAATCTTAATCTTTAAAATTTTATAGAAAAATTCTCAAATACAATTGAGAAATCGGACTTACATAGTCTATAGGTATGGATCTTTGGCTTTAATTTCCCATTGGTCCAAATGAGTGACAAACAAGTGTTATAGAAAAATTCTCAAATGCAATTGAGAAATCGGACTTACATAGCCTATAAGTATGGATCCTTGGCTTTAATTTCCCATTGGTCCAAATGAGTGACAAACATAAATGTGCCCACAAAAAGCCAAATTCCCGTAGAGCTGAACAAAATTTACACAATTTTAATCTTTAAAATTTTATAGAAAAATTCTCAAATACAATTGAAAAATTGGACTTACATAGTCTATAACTATGTATCCTTGGCTTTAATTTCCCATTGGTCCAAATGAGTGACAAACAAATTTTATAGAAAAATTCTCAAATACAATTGAGAAATCAGACTTACATAGTCTATAAGTATAGATCCTTGGCTTTAATTTCCCATTGGTCCAAATGAGTGACAAATATAAATGTGCCCACAAATAGCCAAATTCCCGTAGAGCTGAACAAAATTTACACAATCTTAATCTTTAAAATTTTATAGAAAAATTCTCAAATACAATTGAGAAATCTGACTTACATACCCTATAAGTACGGATCCTTGGCTTTAATTTCCCATTGGTCCAAATGAGTGGCAAACATAAATGTGCCCACAAAAAGCCAAATTCCCGTAGAGCTGAACAAAATTTACACAATTTTAATCTTTAAAATTTAATAGAAAAATTCTCAAATACAATTGAAAAATTGGACTTACATAGTCTATAACTATGTATCCTTGGCTTTAATTTCCCATTGGTCCAAATGAGTGACAAACAAATTTTATAGAAAAATTCTCAAATACAATTGAGAAATCAGACTTACATAGTCTATAAGTATAGATCCTTGGCTTTAATTTCCCATTGGTCCAAATGAGTGACAAACAAATTTTACAAAATTTACACAATTTTAATATTTAAAATTTTATAGAAAAATTCTCAAATACAATTGAGAAATCGGACTTACATAGTCTATAAGTATGGATCCTTGGCTTTAATTTCCCATTGGTCCTAATGAGTGATAAAAAAGTGTTATAGAAAAATTTTTAAATACAATTGAGAAATCGGACTTACATAGCCTATAAGTATGGATCCTTGGCTTTAATTTCCCATTGGTCCAAATGAGTGGCAAACATAAATGTGCCCACAAATAGCCAAATTCACGTAGAGCTGAACAAAATTTACACAATTTTAATCTTTAAAATTTTATAGAAAAATTCTTAAATACAATTGAGAAATCGGACTTACATAGTCTATAAGTATGGATCCTTGGCTTTAATTTCCCATTGGTCCTAATGAGTGACAAACAAGTGTTATAGAAAAATTCTCAAATACAATTGAGAAATCTGACTTACATAGCCTATAAGTACGGATCCTTGGCTTTAATTTCCCATTGGTCCAAATGAGTGGCAAACATAAATGTGCCCACAAATAGCCAAATTCACGTAGAGCTGAACAAAATTTACACAATTTTAATCTTTAAAATTTTATAGAAAAATTCTTAAATACAATTGAGAAATCGGACTTACATAGTCTATAAGTATGGATCCTTGGCTTTAATTTCTCATTGGTCTAAATGAGTGACAAACAAATTTTACAAAATTTACACAATTTTAATCTTTAAAATTTTATAGAAAAATTCTCAAATACAATTGAGAAATCGGACTTACATAGCCTATAAGTATGGATCCTTGGCTTTAATTTCTTATTGGTCCAAATGAGTGACAAACAAGTGTTATAGAAAAATTCTCAAATACAATTGAGAAATCTGATTTACATAGCCTATAAGTACGGATCCTTGGCTTTAATTTCCCATTGGTCCAAATGAGTGGCAAACATAAATGTGCCCACAAATAGCCAAATTCACGTAGAGCTGAACAAAATTTACACAATTTTAATCTTTAAAATTTTATAGAAAAATTCTTAAATACAATTGAGAAATCGGACTTACATAGTCTATAAGTATGGATCCTTGGCTTTAATTTCCCATTGGTCCAAATGAGTGACAAACATAAATGTGCCCACAAAAAGCCAAATTCCCGTAGAGCTGAACAAAATTTACACAATTTTAATCTTTAAAATTTTATAGAAAAATTCTCAAATACAATTGAAAAATTGGACTTACATAGTCTATAACTATGTATCCTTGGCTTTAATTTCCCATTGGTCCAAATGAGTGACAAACAAGTGTTATAGAAAAATTCTCAAATACAATTGAGAAATCGGACTTACATAGCCTATAAGTATGGATCCTTGGCTTTAATTTCCCATTGGTCCAAATGAGTGACAAACATAAATGTGCCCACAAAAAGCCAAATTCCCGTAGAGCTGAACAAAATTTACACAATTTTAATCTTTAAAATTTTATAGAAAAATTCTCAAATACAATTGAAAAATTGGACTTACATAGTCTATAACTATGTATCCTTGGCTTTAATTTCCCATTGGTCCAAATGAGTGACAAACAAATTTTATAGAAAAATTCTCAAATACAATTGAGAAATCAGACTTACATAGTCTATAAGTATAGATCCTTGGCTTTAATTTCCCATTGGTCCAAATGAGTGACAAACAAATTTTACAAAATTTACACAATTTTAATCTTTAAAATTTTATAGAAAAATTCTCAAATACAATTGAGAAATCGGACTTACATAGCCTATAAGTATGGATCCTTGGCTTTAATTTCCCATTGGTCCAAATGAGTGACAAATATAAATGTGCCCACAAATAGCCAAATTCCCGTAGAGCTGAACAAAATTTACACAATCTTAATCTTTAAAATTTTATAGAAAAATTCTCAAATACAATTGAGAAATCGGACTTACATAGTCTATAAGTATGGATCTTTGGCTTTAATTTCCCATTGGTCCAAATGAGTGACAAACAAGTGTTATAGAAAAATTCTCAAATACAATTGAGAAATCGGACTTACATAGCCTATAAGTATGGATCCTTGGCTTTAATTTCCGATTGGTCCAAATGAGTGACAAACATAAATGTGCCCACAAAAAGCCAAATTCCCGTAGAGCTGAACAAAATTTACACAATCTTAATCTTTAAAATTTTATAGAAAAATTCTCAAATACAATTGAGAAATCGGACTTACATAGTCTATAAGTATGGATCCTTGGCTTTAATTTCCCATTGGTCCAAATGAGTGACAAACAAATTTTATAGAAAAATTCTCAAATACAATTGAGAAATCAGACTTACATAGTCTATAAGTATAGATCCTTGGCTTTAATTTCCCATTGGTCCAAATGAGTGACAAACAAATTTTACAAAATTTACACAATTTTAATATTTAAAATTTTATAGAAAAATTCTCAAATACAATTGAGAAATCGGACTTACATAGCCTATAAGTATGGATCTTTGGCTTTAATTTCCCATTGGTCCAAATGAGTGACAAACAAGTGTTATAGAAAAATTCTCAAATACAATTGAGAAATCGGACTTACATAGCCTATAAGTATGGATCCTTGGCTTTAATTTCCCATTGGTCCAAATGAGTGACAAACAAATTTTACAAAATTTACACAATTTTAATATTTAAAATTTTATAGAAAAATTCTCAAATACAATTGAGAAATCGGACTTACATAGTCTATAAGTATGGATCTTTGGCTTTAATTTCCCATTGGTCCAAATGAGTGACAAACAAATTTTATAGAAAAATTCTCAAATACAATTGAGAAATCAGACTTACATAGTCTATAAGTATAGATCCTTGGCTTTAATTTCCCATTGGTCCAAATGAGTGACAAACAAATTTTACAAAATTTACACAATTTTAATATTTAAAATTTTATAGAAAAATTCTCAAATACAATTGAGAAATCGGACTTACATAGTCTATAAGTATGGATCCTTGGCTTTAATTTCCCATTGGTCCAAATGAGTGACAAACAAATTTTATAGAAAAATTCTCAAATACAATTGAGAAATCAGACTTACATAGTCTATAAGTATAGATCCTTGGCTTTAATTTCCCATTGGTCCAAATGAGTGACAAACAAATTTTACAAAATTTACACAATTTTAATATTTAAAATTTTATAGAAAAATTCTCAAATACAATTGAGAAATCGGACTTACATAGTCTATAAGTATGGATCTTTGGCTTTAATTTCCCATTGGTCCAAATGAGTGACAAACAAGTGTTATAGAAAAATTCTCAAATACAATTGAGAAATCGGACTTACATAGCCTATAAGTATGGATCCTTGGCTTTAATTTCCGATTGGTCCAAATGAGTGACAAACATAAATGTGCCCACAAAAAGCCAAATTCCCGTAGAGCTGAACAAAATTTACACAATCTTAATCTTTAAAATTTTATAGAAAAATTCTCAAATACAATTGAGAAATCGGACTTACATAGTCTATAAGTATGGATCCTTGGCTTTAATTTCCCATTGGTCCAAATGAGTGACAAACAAATTTTATAGAAAAATTCTCAAATACAATTGAGAAATCAGACTTACATAGTCTATAAGTATAGATCCTTGGCTTTAATTTCCCATTGGTCCAAATGAGTGACAAACAAATTTTACAAAATTTACACAATTTTAATATTTAAAATTTTATAGAAAAATTCTCAAATACAATTGAGAAATCGGACTTACATAGCCTATAAGTATGGATCCTTGGCTTTAATTTCCCATTGGTCCAAATGAGTGACAAATATAAATGTGCCCACAAATAGCCAAATTCCCGTAGAGCTGAACAAAATTTACACAATCTTAATCTTTAAAATTTTATAGAAAAATTCTCAAATACAATTGAGAAATCTGACTTACATAGCCTATAAGTACGGATCCTTGGCTTTAATTTCCCATTGGTCCAAATGAGTGGCAAACATAAATGTGCCCACAAAAAGCCAAATTCCCGTAGAGCTGAACAAAATTTACACAATTTTAATCTTTAAAATTTAATAGAAAAATTCTCAAATACAATTGAAAAATTGGACTTACATAGTCTATAACTATGTATCCTTGGCTTTAATTTCCCATTGGTCCAAATGAGTGACAAACAAATTTTATAGAAAAATTCTCAAATACAATTGAGAAATCAGACTTACATAGTCTATAAGTATAGATCCTTGGCTTTAATTTCCCATTGGTCCAAATGAGTGACAAACAAATTTTACAAAATTTACACAATTTTAATATTTAAAATTTTATAGAAAAATTCTCAAATACAATTGAGAAATCGGACTTACATAGTCTATAAGTATGGATCCTTGGCTTTAATTTCCCATTGGTCCTAATGAGTGATAAAAAAGTGTTATAGAAAAATTTTTAAATACAATTGAGAAATCGGACTTACATAGCCTATAAGTATGGATCCTTGGCTTTAATTTCCCATTGGTCCAAATGAGTGACAAACAAGTGTTATAGAAAAATTCTCAAATACAATTGAGAAATCTGACTTACATAGCCTATAAGTACGGATCCTTGGCTTTAATTTCCCATTGGTCCAAATGAGTGGCAAACATAAATGTGCCCACAAATAGCCAAATTCACGTAGAGCTGAACAAAATTTACACAATTTTAATCTTTAAAATTTTATAGAAAAATTCTTAAATACAATTGAGAAATCGGACTTACATAGTCTATAAGTATGGATCCTTGGCTTTAATTTCCCATTGGTCTAAATGAGTGACAAACAAATTTTACAAAATTTACACAATTTTAATCTTTAAAATTTTATAGAAAAATTCTCAAATACAATTGAGAAATCGGACTTACATAGCCTATAAGTATGGATCCTTGGCTTTAATTTCCCATTGGTCCAAATGAGTGACAAACAAGTGTTATAGAAAAATTCTCAAATACAATTGAGAAATCTGATTTACATAGCCTATAAGTACGGATCCTTGGCTTTAATTTCCCATTGGTCCAAATGAGTGGCAAACATAAATGTGCCCACAAATAGCCAAATTCACGTAGAGCTGAACAAAATTTACACAATTTTAATCTTTAAAATTTTATAGAAAAATTCTTAAATACAATTGAGAAATCGGACTTACATAGTCTATAAGTATGGATCCTTGGCTTTAATTTCCCATTGGTCCAAATGAGTGACAAATATAAATGTGCCCACAAATAGCCAAATTCCCGTAGAGCTGAACAAAATTTACACAATCTTAATCTTTAAAATTTTATAGAAAAATTCTCAAATACAATTGAGAAATCGGACTTACATAGTCTATAAGTATGGATCCTTGGCTTTAATTTCCCATTGGTCCAAATGAGTGACAAACAAGTGTTATAGAAATATTCTCAAATACAATTGAGAAATCTGATTTACATAGCCTATAAGTACGGATCCTTGGCTTTAATTTCCCATTGGTCCAAATGAGTGGCAAACATAAATGTGCCCACAAATAGCCAAATTCCCGTAGAGCTGAACAAAATTTACACAATCTTAATCTTTAAAATTTTATAGAAAAATTCTCAAATACAATTGAGAAATCTGACTTACATAGCCTATAAGTACGGATCCTTGGCTTTAATTTCCCATTGGTCCAAATGAGTGGCAAACATAAATGTGCCCACAAAAAGCCAAATTCCCGTAGAGCTGAACAAAATTTACACAATTTTAATCTTTAAAATTTAATAGAAAAATTCTCAAATACAATTGAAAAATTGGACTTACATAGTCTATAACTATGTATCCTTGGCTTTAATTTCCCATTGGTCCAAATGAGTGACAAACAAATTTTATAGAAAAATTCTCAAATACAATTGAGAAATCAGACTTACATAGTCTATAAGTATAGATCCTTGGCTTTAATTTCCCATTGGTCCAAATGAGTGACAAACAAATTTTACAAAATTTACACAATTTTAATATTTAAAATTTTATAGAAAAATTCTCAAATACAATTGAGAAATCGGACTTACATAGTCTATAAGTATGGATCCTTGGCTTTAATTTCCCATTGGTCCTAATGAGTGATAAAAAAGTGTTATAGAAAAATTTTTAAATACAATTGAGAAATCGGACTTACATAGCCTATAAGTATGGATCCTTGGCTTTAATTTCCCATTGGTCCAAATGAGTGACAAACAAGTGTTATAGAAAAATTCTCAAATACAATTGAGAAATCTGACTTACATAGCCTATAAGTACGGATCCTTGGCTTTAATTACCCATTGGTCCAAATGAGTGGCAAACATAAATGTGCCCACAAATAGCCAAATTCACGTAGAGCTGAACAAAATTTACACAATTTTAATCTTTAAAATTTTATAGAAAAATTCTTAAATACAATTGAGAAATCGGACTTACATAGTCTATAAGTATGGATCCTTGGCTTTAATTTCCCATTGGTCTAAATGAGTGACAAACAAATTTTACAAAATTTACACAATTTTAATCTTTAAAATTTTATAGAAAAATTCTCAAATACAATTGAGAAATCGGACTTACATAGCCTATAAGTATGGATCCTTGGCTTTAATTTCCCATTGGTCCAAATGAGTGACAAACAAGTGTTATAGAAAAATTCTCAAATACAATTGAGAAATTTGATTTACATAGCCTATAAGTACGGATCCTTGGCTTTAATTTCCCATTGGTCCAAATGAGTGGCAAACATAAATGTGCCCACAAATAGCCAAATTCACGTAGAGCTGAACAAAATTTACACAATTTTAATCTTTAAAATTTTATAGAAAAATTCTTAAATACAATTGAGAAATCGGACTTACATAGTCTATAAGTGTGGATCCTTGGCTTTAATTTCCCATTGGTCCAAATGAGTGACAAATATAAATGTGCCCACAAATAGCCAAATTCCCGTAGAGCTGAACAAAATTTACACAATCTTAATCTTTAAAATTTTATAGAAAAATTCTCAAATACAATTGAGAAATCGGACTTACATAGTCTATAGGTATGGATCTTTGGCTTTAATTTCCCATTGGTCCAAATGAGTGACAAACAAATTTTACAAAATTTACACAATTTTAATATTTAAAATTTTATAGAAAAATTCTCAAATACAATTGAGAAATCGGACTTACATAGTCTATAAGTATGGATCCTTGGCTTTAATTTCCCATTGGTCCTAATGAGTGATAAAAAAGTGTTATAGAAAAATTTTTAAATACAATTGAGAAATCGGACTTACATAGCCTATAAGTATGGATCCTTGGCTTTAATTTCCCATTGGTCCAAATGAGTGACAAACAAGTGTTATAGAAAAATTCTCAAATACAATTGAGAAATCTGACTTACATAGCCTATAAGTACGGATCCTTGGCTTTAATTTCCCATTGGTCCAAATGAGTGGCAAACATAAATGTGCCCACAAATAGCCAAATTCACGTAGAGCTGAACAAAATTTACACAATTTTAATCTTTAAAATTTTATAGAAAAATTCTTAAATACAATTGAGAAATCGGACTTACATAGTCTATAAGTATGGATCCTTGGCTTTAATTTCCCATTGGTCTAAATGAGTGACAAACAAATTTTACAAAATTTACACAATTTTAATCTTTAAAATTTTATAGAAAAATTCTCAAATACAATTGAGAAATCGGACTTACATAGCCTATAAGTATGGATCCTTGGCTTTAATTTCCCATTGGTCCAAATGAGTGACAAACAAGTGTTATAGAAAAATTCTCAAATACAATTGAGAAATCTGATTTACATAGCCTATAAGTACGGATCCTTGGCTTTAATTTCCCATTGGTCCAAATGAGTGACAAACAAGTGTTATAGAAAAATTCTCAAATACAATTGAGAAATCGGACTTACATAGCCTATAAGTATGGATCCTTGGCTTTAATTTCCGATTGGTCCAAATGAGTGACAAACATAA
Source organism: Lypha dubia (assembly GCA_947311025.1). Classification (NCBI taxonomy): domain Eukaryota; kingdom Metazoa; phylum Arthropoda; class Insecta; order Diptera; family Tachinidae; genus Lypha; species Lypha dubia. The sequence goes on along the minus strand of OX371260.1, from coordinate 90,039,843 downwards.
ATGTGCCCACAAAAAGCCAAATTCCCGTAGAGCTGAACAAAATTTACACAATCTTAATCTTTAAAATTTTATAGAAAAATTCTCAAATACAATTGAGAAATCGGACTTACATAGTCTATAAGTATGGATCCTTGGCTTTAATTTCCCATTGGTCCAAATGAGTGACAAACAAGTGTTATAGAAAAATTCTCAAATACAATTGAGAAATCTGATTTACATAGCCTATAAGTACGGATCCTTGGCTTTAATTTCCCATTGGTCCAAATGAGTGGCAAACATAAATGTGCCCACAAATAGCCAAATTCACGTAGAGCTGAACAAAATTTACACAATTTTAATCTTTAAAATTTTATAGAAAAATTCTTAAATACAATTGAGAAATCGGACTTACATAGTCTATAAGTATGGATCCTTGGCTTTAATTTCCCTTTGGTCCAAATGAGTGACAAATATAAATGTGCCCACAAATAGCCAAATTCCCGTAGAGCTGAACAAAATTTACACAATCTTAATCTTTAAAATTTTATAGAAAAATTCTCAAATACAATTGAGAAATCGGACTTACATAGTCTATAGGTATGGATCTTTGGCTTTAATTTCCCATTGGTCCAAATGAGTGACAAACAAGTCTTATAGAAAAATTCTCAAATACAATTGAGAAATCGGACTTACATAGCCTATAAGTATGGATCCTTGGCTTTAATTTCCCATTGGTCCAAATGAGTGACAAACATAAATGTGCCCACAAAAAGCCAAATTCCCGTAGAGCTGAACAAAATTTACACAATTTTAATCTTTAAAATTTTATAGAAAAATTCTCAAATACAATTGAAAAATTGGACTTACATAGTCTATAACTATGTATCCTTGGCTTTAATTTCCCATTGGTCCAAATGAGTGACAAACAAATTTTATAGAAAAATTCTCAAATACAATTGAGAAATCAGACTTACATAGTCTATAAGTATAGATCCTTGGCTTTAATTTCCCATTGGTCCAAATGAGTGACAAACAAATTTTACAAAATTTACACAATTTTAATATTTAAAATTTTATAGAAAAATTCTCAAATACAATTGAGAAATCGGACTTACATAGCCTATAAGTATGGATCCTTGGCTTTAATTTCCCATTGGTCCAAATGAGTGACAAATATAAATGTGCCCACAAATAGCCAAATTCCCGTAGAGCTGAACAAAATTTACACAATCTTAATCTTTAAAATTTTATAGAAAAATTCTCAAATACAATTGAGAAATCTGACTTACATAGCCTATAAGTACGGATCCTTGGCTTTAATTTCCCATTGGTGCAAATGAGTGGCAAACATAAATGTGCCCACAAAAAGCCAAATTCCCGTAGAGCTGAACAAAATTTACACAATTTTAATCTTTAAAATTTAATAGAAAAATTCTCAAATACAATTGAAAAATTGGACTTACATAGTCTATAACTATGTATCCTTGGCTTTAATTTCCCATTGGTCCAAATGAGTGACAAACAAATTTTATAGAAAAATTCTCAAATACAATTGAGAAATCAGACTTACATAGTCTATAAGTATAGATCCTTGGCTTTAATTTCCCATTGGTCCAAATGAGTGACAAACAAATTTTACAAAATTTACACAATTTTAATATTTAAAATTTTATAGAAAAATTCTCAAATACAATTGAGAAATCGGACTTACATAGTCTATAAGTATGGATCCTTGGCTTTAATTTCCCATTGGTCCTAATGAGTGATAAAAAAGTGTTATAGAAAAATTTTTAAATACAATTGAGAAATCGGACTTACATAGCCTATAAGTATGGATCCTTGGCTTTAATTTCCCATTGGTCCAAATGAGTGACAAACAAGTGTTATAGAAAAATTCTCATATACAATTGAGAAATCTGACTTACATAGCCTATAAGTACGGATCCTTGGCTTTAATTTCCCATTGGTCCAAATGAGTGGCAAACATAAATGTGCCCACAAATAGCCAAATTCACGTAGAGCTGAACAAAATTTACACAATTTTAATCTTTAAAATTTTATAGAAAAATTCTTAAATACAATTGAGAAATCGGACTTACATAGTCTATAAGTATGGATCCTTGGCTTTAATTTCCCATTGGTCTAAATGAGTGACAAACAAATTTTACAAAATTTACACAATTTTAATCTTTAAAATTTTATAGAAAAATTCTCAAATACAATTGAGAAATCGGACTTACATAGCCTATAAGTATGGATCCTTGGCTTTAATTTCCCATTGGTCCAAATGAGTGACAAACAAGTGTTATAGAAAAATTCTCAAATACAATTGAGAAATCTGATTTACATAGCCTATAAGTACGGATCCTTGGCTTTAATTTCCCATTGGTCCAAATGAGTGGCAAACATAAATGTGCCCACAAATAGCCAAATTCACGTAGAGCTGAACAAAATTTACACAATTTTAATCTTTAAAATTTTATAGAAAAATTCTTAAATACAATTGAGAAATCGGACTTACATAGTCTATAAGTATGGATCCTTGGCTTTAATTTCCCATTGGTCCAAATGAGTGACAAATATAAATGTGCCCACAAATAGCCAAATTCCCGTAGAGCTGAACAAAATTTACACAATCTTAATCTTTAAAATTTTATAGAAAAATTCTCAAATACAATTGAGAAATCGGACTTACATAGTCTATAAGTATGGATCCTTGGCTTTAATTTCCCATTGGTCCAAATGAGTGACAAACAAGTGTTATAGAAAAATTCTCAAATACAATTGAGAAATCTGATTAACATAGCCTATAAGTACGGATCCTTGGCTTTAATTTCCCATTGGTCCAAATGAGTGGCAAACATAAATGTGCCCACAAATAGCCAAATTCCCGTAGAGCTGAACAAAATTTACACAATCTTAATCTTTAAAATTTTATAGAAAAATTCTCAAATACAATTGAGAAATCTGACTTACATAGCCTATAAGTACGGATCCTTGGCTTTAATTTCCCATTGGTCCAAATGAGTGGCAAACATAAATGTGCCCACAAAAAGCCAAATTCCCGTAGAGCTGAACAAAATTTACACAATTTTAATCTTTAAAATTTAATAGAAAAATTCTCAAATACAATTGAAAAATTGGACTTACATAGTCTATAACTATGTATCCTTGGCTTTAATTTCCCATTGGTCCAAATGAGTGACAAACAAATTTTATAGAAAAATTCTCAAATACAATTGAGAAATCAGACTTACATAGTCTATAAGTATAGATCCTTGGCTTTAATTTCCCATTGGTCCAAATGAGTGACAAACAAATTTTACAAAATTTACACAATTTTAATATTTAAAATTTTATAGAAAAATTCTCAAATACAATTGAGAAATCGGACTTACATAGTCTATAAGTATGGATCCTTGGCTTTAATTTCCCATTGGTCCTAATGAGTGATAAAAAAGTGTTATAGAAAAATTTTTAAATACAATTGAGAAATCGGACTTACATAGCCTATAAGTATGGATCCTTGGCTTTAATTTCCCATTGGTCCAAATGAGTGACAAACAAGTGTTATAGAAAAATTCTCAAATACAATTGAGAAATCTGACTTACATAGCCTATAAGTACGGATCCTTGGCTTTAATTTCCCATTGGTCCAAATGAGTGGCAAACATAAATGTGCCCACAAATAGCCAAATTCACGTAGAGCTGAACAAAATTTACACAATTTTAATCTTTAAAATTTTATAGAAAAATTCTTAAATACAATTGAGAAATCGGACTTACATAGTCTATAAGTATGGATCCTTGGCTTTAATTTCCCATTGGTCTAAATGAGTGACAAACAAATTTTACAAAATTTACACAATTTTAATCTTTAAAATTTTATAGAAAAATTCTCAAATACAATTGAGAAATCGGACTTACATAGCCTATAAGTATGGATCCTTGGCTTTAATTTCCCATTGGTCCAAATGAGTGACAAACAAGTGTTATAGAAAAATTCTCAAATACAATTGAGAAATCTGATTTACATAGCCTATAAGTACGGATCCTTGGCTTTAATTTCCCATTGGTCCAAATGAGTGGCAAACATAAATGTGCCCACAAATAGCCAAATTCACGTAGAGCTGAACAAAATTTACACAATTTTAATCTTTAAAATTTTATAGAAAAATTCTTAAATACAATTGAGAAATCGGACTTACATAGTCTATAAGTATGGATCCTTGGCTTTAATTTCCCATTGGTCCAAATGAGTGACAAATATAAATGTGCCCACAAATAGGCAAATTCCCGTAGAGCTGAACAAAATTTACACAATCTTAATCTTTAAAATTTTATAGAAAAATTCTCAAATACAATTGAGAAATCGGACTTACATAGTCTATAGGTATGGATCTTTGGCTTTAATTTCCCATTGGTCCAAATGAGTGACAAACAAGTGTTATAGAAAAATTCTCAAATACAATTGAGAAATCGGACTTACATAGTCTATAACTATGTATCCTTGGCTTTAATTTCCCATTGGTCCAAATGAGTGACAAACAAATTTTATAGAAAAATTCTCAAATACAATTGAGAAATCAGACTTACATAGTCTATAAGTATAGATCCTTGGCTTTAATTTCCCATTGGTCCAAATGAGTGACAAACAAATTTTACAAAATTTACACAATTTTAATCTTTAAAATTTTATAGAAAAATTCTCAAATACAATTGAGAAATCGGACTTACATAGCCTATAAGTATGGATCCTTGGCTTTAATTTCCCATTGGTCCAAATGAGTGACAAATATAAATGTGCCCACAAATAGCCAAATTCCCGTAGAGCTGAACAAAATTTACACAATCTTAATCTTTAAAATTTTATAGAAAAATTCTCAAATACAATTGAGAAATCGGACTTACATAGTCTATAAGTATGGATCTTTGGCTTTAATTTCCCATTGGTCCAAATGAGTGACAAACAAGTGTTATAGAAAAATTCTCAAATACAATTGAGAAATCGGACTTACATAGCCTATAAGTATGGATCCTTGGCTTAAATTTCCCATTGGTCCAAATGAGTGACAAACATAAATGTGCCCACAAAAAGCCAAATTCAGTAGAGCTGAACAAAATTTACACAATCTTAATCTTTAAAATTTTATAGAAAAATTCTCAAATACAATTGAGAAATCGGACTTACATAGTCTATAAGTATGGATCCTTGGCTTTAATTTCCCATTGGTCCAAATGAGTGACAAACAAGTGTTATAGAAAAATTCTCAAATACAATTGAGAAATCTGATTTACATAGCCTATAAGTACGGATCCTTGGCTTTAATTTCCCATTGGTCTAAATGAGTGACAAACAAATTTTACAAAATTTACACAATTTTAATCTTTAAAATTTTATAGAAAAATTCTCAAATACAATTGAGAAATCGGACTTACATAGTCTATAAGTATGGATCCTTGGCTTTAATTTCCCATTGGTCTAAATGAGTGACAAACAAATTTTACAAAATTTACACAATTTTAATCTTTAAAATTTTATAGAAAAATTCTCAAATACAATTGAGAAATCTGACTTAGATAGTCTATAAGTATGGATCCTTGGCTTTAATTTCCCATTGGTCCAAATGAGTGACAAATATAAATGTGCCCACAAATAGCCAAATTCCCGTAGATCTGAACAAAATTTACACAATCTTAATCTTTAAAATTTTATAGAAAAATTCTCAAATACAATTGAGAAATCGGACTTACATAGTCTATAGGTATGGATCCTTGGCTTTAATTTCCCATTGGTCCAAATGAGTGACAAACAAGTGTTATAGAAAAATTCTCAAATACAATTGAGAAATCGGACTTACATAGCCTATAAGTATGGATCCTTGGCTTTAATTTCCCATTGGTCCAAATGAGTGGCAAACATAAATGTGCCCACAAATAGCCAAATTCACGTAGAGCTGAACAAAATTTACACAATTTTAATCTTTAAAATTTTATAGAAAAATTCTCAAATACAATTGAGAAATCGGACTTACATAGTCTATAAGTATGGATCCTTGGCTTTAATTTCCCATTGGTCCAAATGAGTGACAAACAAATTTTACAAAATTTACGCAATTTTAATCTTAAAATTTTATAGAAAAATTCTCAAATACAATTGAGAAATCGGACTTACATAGTCTATAAGTATGGATCCTGGCTTTAATTTCCCATTGGTCCAAATGAGTGACAAACAAGTGTTATAGAAAAATTCTCAAATACAATTGAGAAATCGGACTTACATACCCTATAAGTATGGATCCTTGGCTTTAATTTCCCATTGGTCCAAATGAGTGACAAACATAAATGTGCCCACAAATAGCCAAATTCACGTAGAGCTGAACAAAATTTACACAATTTTAATCTTTAAAATTTTATAGAAAAATTCTCAAATACAATTGAGAAATCGGACTTACATAGTCTATAAGTATTGATCCTTGGCTTTAATTTCCCATTGGTCCAAATGAGTGACAAACAAATTTTACAAAATTTACACAATTTTAATCTTTAAAATTTTATAGAAAAATTCTCAAATACAATTGAGAAATCGGACTTACATAGCCTATAAGTATGGATCCTTGGCTTTAATTTCCCATTGGTCCAAATGAGTGACAAATATAAATGTGCCCACAAATAGCCAAATTCCCGTAGAGCTGAACAAAATTTACACAATCTTAATCTCTAAAATTTTATAGAAAAATTCTCAAATACAATTGAGAAATCGGACTTACATAGTATATAAGTAAGGATCCTTGGCTTTAATTTCCCATTGGTCCAAATGAGTGACAAACAAGTGTTATAGAAAAATTCTCAAATACAATTGAGAAATCGGACTTACATAGCCTATAAGTATGGATCCTTGGCTTTAATTTCTCATTGGTCCAAATGAGTGACAAACAAGTGTTATAGAAAAATTCTCAAATACAATTAGAAATCGGACTTACAAATCCTATAAGTACGGATCCTTGGCTTTAATTTCCCATTGTTCCAAATGAGTGGCAAACATAAATGTGCCCACAAATAGCCAAATTCACGTAGAGCTGAACAAAATTTACACAATTTTAATCTTTAAAATTTTATAAAAAAATTCTCAAATACAATTGAGAAATCAGACTTACATAGTCTATAAGTATGGATCCTTGGCTTTAATTTCCTATTGGTCCAAATGAGTGACAAACAAATTTACACAATTTTAATCTTTAAAATTTTATAGAAAAATTCTCAAATACAATTGAGAAATCGGACTTACATAGTCTATAAGTATAGATCCTGGCTTTAATTTCCCATTCGTCCAAATGAGTGACAAACAATTGTTATAGAAAAATTCTCAAATACAATTGAGAAATCGGACTTACATAGCCTATAAGTATGGATCCTTGGCTTTAATTTCCCATTGGTCCAAATGAGTGACAAACATAAATGTGCCCACAAATAGCCAAATTCACGTAGAGCTGAACAAAATTTACACAATTTTAATCTTTAAAATTTTATAAAAAAATTCTCAAATACAATTGAGAAATCAGACTTACATAGTCTATAAGTATGGATCCTTGGCTTTAATTTCCCATTGGTTTAAATGAGTGAAAAACAAATGTCATAGAAAAATTCTCAAATACAATTGAGAAATCAGACTTACATAGTCTTTAAGTATGGATCCTTGGCTTTAATTTCCCATTGGACCAAATGAGTGACAAACAAATTTTATAGAAAAATTCTCAAATACAATAGAGATATCTGACTTAGATAGTCTATAAGTATGGATCCTTGGCTTTAATTTCCCATTGGTCCAAATGAGTGACAAACAAATTTTATAGAAAAATTCTCAAATACAATTGAGAAATCGGACTTACATTGTCTATAAGTATGGATCCTTGGCTTTAATTTCCCATTGGTCCAAATAAGTGACAAACATAAATGTGCCCACAAATAGCCAAATTCCCGTAGAGCTGAACAAAATTTACACAATTTTAATCTTTATAATTTTATAGAAAAATTCTCAAATACAATTGAGAAATCGGACTTACATAGTCTATAAGTATGGATCCTTGGCTTTAATTTCCCATTGGTCCAAATGAGTGACAAACAAGTGTTATAGAAAAATTCTCAAATACAATTGAGAAATCGGACTTACATAGCCTATAAGTATGGATCCTTGGCTTTAATTTCCCATTGGTCCAAATGAGTGACAAACATAAATGTGCCCACAAATAGCCAAATTCACGTAGAGCTGAACAAAATTTACACAATTTTAATCTTTAAAATTTTATAGAAAAATTCTCAAATACAATTGAGAAATCGGACTTACATAGTATATAAGTAAGGATCCTTGGCTTTAATTTCCCATTGGTCCAAATGAGTGACAAACAAATTTTACAAAATTTACACAATTTTAATCTTTAAAATTTTATAGAAAAATTCTCAAATACAATTGAGAAATCGGATTTACATAGCCTATAAGTATGGATACTTGGCTTTAATTTCCCATTGGTCCAAATGAGTGACAAATATAAATGTGCCCACAAATAGCCAAATTCCCGTAGAGCTGAACAAAATTTACACAATTTTAATCTTTATAATTTTATAGAAAAATTCTCAAATACAATTGAGAAATCGGACTTACATAGTCTATAAGTATGGATCCTTGGCTTTAATTTCCCATTGGTCCAAATGAGTGATAAAAAAGTGTTATAGAAAAATTTTTAAATACAATTGAGAAATCGGACTTACATAGCCTATAAGTATGGATCCTTGGCTTTAATTTCCCATTGGTCCAAATGAGTGACAAACATAAATGTGCCCACAAATAGCCAAATTCACGTAGAGCTGAACAAAATTTACACAATTTTAATCTTTAAAATTTTATAGAAAAATTCTCAAATACAATTGAGAAATCGGACTTACATAGTATATAAGTAAGGATCCTTGGCTTTAATTTCCCATTGGTCCAAATGAGTGACAAACAAATTTTACAAAATTTACACAATTTTAATCTTTAAAATTTTATAGAAAAATTCTCAAATACAATTGAGAAATCGGATTTACATAGCCTATAAGTATGGATACTTGGCTTTAATTTCCCATTGGTCCAAATGAGTGACAAATATAAATGTGCCCACAAATAGCCAAATTCCCGTAGAGCTGAACAAAATTTACACAATTTTAATCTTTATAATTTTATAGAAAAATTCTCAAATACAATTGAGAAATCGGACTTACATAGTCTATAAGTATGGATCCTTGGCTTTAATTTCCCATTGGTCCAAATGAGTGACAAACAAGTGTTATAGAAAAATTCTCAAATACAATTGAGAAATCTGACTTACATAGCCTATAAGTACGGATCCTTGGCTTTAATTACCCATTGGTCCAAATGAGTGGCAAACATAAATGTGCCCACAAATAGCCAAATTCACGTAGAGCTGAACAAAATTTACACAATTTTAATCTTTAAAATTTTATAGAAAAATTCTTAAATACAATTGAGAAATCGGACTTACATAGTCTATAAGTATGGATCCTTGGCTTTAATTTCCCATTGGTCTAAATGAGTGACAAACAAATTTTACAAAATTTACACAATTTTAATCTTTAAAATTTTATAGAAAAATTCTCAAATACAATTGAGAAATCGGACTTACATAGCCTATAAGTATGGATCCTTGGCTTTAATTTCCCATTGGTCCAAATGAGTGACAAACAAGTGTTATAGAAAAATTCTCAAATACAATTGAGAAATTTGATTTACATAGCCTATAAGTACGGATCCTTGGCTTTAATTTCCCATTGGTCCAAATGAGTGGCAAACATAAATGTGCCCACAAATAGCCAAATTCACGTAGAGCTGAACAAAATTTACACAATTTTAATCTTTAAAATTTTATAGAAAAATTCTTAAATACAATTGAGAAATCGGACTTACATAGTCTATAAGTGTGGATCCTTGGCTTTAATTTCCCATTGGTCCAAATGAGTGACAAATATAAATGTGCCCACAAATAGCCAAATTCCCGTAGAGCTGAACAAAATTTACACAATCTTAATCTTTAAAATTTTATAGAAAAATTCTCAAATACAATTGAGAAATCGGACTTACATAGTCTATAGGTATGGATCTTTGGCTTTAATTTCCCATTGGTCCAAATGAGTGACAAACAAATTTTACAAAATTTACACAATTTTAATATTTAAAATTTTATAGAAAAATTCTCAAATACAATTGAGAAATCGGACTTACATAGTCTATAAGTATGGATCCTTGGCTTTAATTTCCCATTGGTCCTAATGAGTGATAAAAAAGTGTTATAGAAAAATTTTTAAATACAATTGAGAAATCGGACTTACATAGCCTATAAGTATGGATCCTTGGCTTTAATTTCCCATTGGTCCAAATGAGTGACAAACAAGTGTTATAGAAAAATTCTCAAATACAATTGAGAAATCTGACTTACATAGCCTATAAGTACGGATCCTTGGCTTTAATTTCCCATTGGTCCAAATGAGTGGCAAACATAAATGTGCCCACAAATAGCCAAATTCACGTAGAGCTGAACAAAATTTACACAATTTTAATCTTTAAAATTTTATAGAAAAATTCTTAAATACAATTGAGAAATCGGACTTACATAGTCTATAAGTATGGATCCTTGGCTTTAATTTCCCATTGGTCTAAATGAGTGACAAACAAATTTTACAAAATTTACACAATTTTAATCTTTAAAATTTTATAGAAAAATTCTCAAATACAATTGAGAAATCGGACTTACATAGCCTATAAGTATGGATCCTTGGCTTTAATTTCCCATTGGTCCAAATGAGTGACAAACAAGTGTTATAGAAAAATTCTCAAATACAATTGAGAAATCTGATTTACATAGCCTATAAGTACGGATCCTTGGCTTTAATTTCCCATTGGTCCAAATGAGTGACAAACAAGTGTTATAGAAAAATTCTCAAATACAATTGAGAAATCGGACTTACATAGCCTATAAGTATGGATCCTTGGCTTTAATTTCCGATTGGTCCAAATGAGTGACAAACATAAATGTGCCCACAAAAAGCCAAATTCCCGTAGAGCTGAACAAAATTTACACAATCTTAATCTTTAAAATTTTATAGAAAAATTCTCAAATACAATTGAGAAATCGGACTTACATAGTCTATAAGTATGGATCCTTGGCTTTAATTTCCCATTGGTCCAAATGAGTGACAAACAAGTGTTATAGAAAAATTCTCAAATACAATTGAGAAATCTGATTTACATAGCCTATAAGTACGGATCCTTGGCTTTAATTTCCCATTGGTCCAAATGAGTGGCAAACATAAATGTGCCCACAAATAGCCAAATTCACGTAGAGCTGAACAAAATTTACACAATTTTAATCTTTAAAATTTTATAGAAAAATTCTTAAATACAATTGAGAAATCGGACTTACATAGTCTATAAGTATGGATCCTTGGCTTTAATTTCCCTTTGGTCCAAATGAGTGACAAATATAAATGTGCCCACAAATAGCCAAATTCCCGTAGAGCTGAACAAAATTTACACAATCTTAATCTTTAAAATTTTATAGAAAAATTCTCAAATACAATTGAGAAATCGGACTTACATAGTCTATAGGTATGGATCTTTGGCTTTAATTTCCCATTGGTCCAAATGAGTGACAAACAAGTCTTATAGAAAAATTCTCAAATACAATTGAGAAATCGGACTTACATAGCCTATAAGTATGGATCCTTGGCTTTAATTTCCCATTGGTCCAAATGAGTGACAAACATAAATGTGCCCACAAAAAGCCAAATTCCCGTAGAGCTGAACAAAATTTACACAATTTTAATCTTTAAAATTTTATAGAAAAATTCTCAAATACAATTGAAAAATTGGACTTACATAGTCTATAACTATGTATCCTTGGCTTTAATTTCCCATTGGTCCAAATGAGTGACAAACAAATTTTATAGAAAAATTCTCAAATACAATTGAGAAATCAGACTTACATAGTCTATAAGTATAGATCCTTGGCTTTAATTTCCCATTGGTCCAAATGAGTGACAAACAAATTTTACAAAATTTACACAATTTTAATATTTAAAATTTTATAGAAAAATTCTCAAATACAATTGAGAAATCGGACTTACATAGCCTATAAGTATGGATCCTTGGCTTTAATTTCCCATTGGTCCAAATGAGTGACAAATATAAATGTGCCCACAAATAGCCAAATTCCCGTAGAGCTGAACAAAATTTACACAATCTTAATCTTTAAAATTTTATAGAAAAATTCTCAAATACAATTGAGAAATCTGACTTACATAGCCTATAAGTACGGATCCTTGGCTTTAATTTCCCATTGGTCCAAATGAGTGGCAAACATAAATGTGCCCACAAAAAGCCAAATTCCCGTAGAGCTGAACAAAATTTACACAATTTTAATCTTTAAAATTTAATAGAAAAATTCTCAAATACAATTGAAAAATTGGACTTACATAGTCTATAACTATGTATCCTTGGCTTTAATTTCCCATTGGTCCAAATGAGTGACAAACAAATTTTATAGAAAAATTCTCAAATACAATTGAGAAATCAGACTTACATAGTCTATAAGTATAGATCCTTGGCTTTAATTTCCCATTGGTCCAAATGAGTGACAAACAAATTTTACAAAATTTACACAATTTTAATATTTAAAATTTTATAGAAAAATTCTCAAATACAATTGAGAAATCGGACTTACATAGTCTATAAGTATGGATCCTTGGCTTTAATTTCCCATTGGTCCTAATGAGTGATAAAAAAGTGTTATAGAAAAATTTTTAAATACAATTGAGAAATCGGACTTACATAGCCTATAAGTATGGATCCTTGGCTTTAATTTCCCATTGGTCCAAATGAGTGACAAACAAGTGTTATAGAAAAATTCTCAAATACAATTGAGAAATCTGACTTACATAGCCTATAAGTACGGATCCTTGGCTTTAATTTCCCATTGGTCCAAATGAGTGGCAAACATAAATGTGCCCACAAATAGCCAAATTCACGTAGAGCTGAACAAAATTTACACAATTTTAATCTTTAAAATTTTATAGAAAAATTCTTAAATACAATTGAGAAATCGGACTTACATAGTCTATAAGTATGGATCCTTGGCTTTAATTTCCCATTGGTCTAAATGAGTGAAAAACAAATTTTACAAAATTTACACAATTTTAATCTTTAAAATTTTATAGAAAAATTCTCAAATACAATTGAGAAATCGGACTTACATAGCCTATAAGTATGGATCCTTGGCTTTAATTTCCCATTGGTCCAAATGAGTGACAAACAAGTGTTATAGAAAAATTCTCAAATACAATTGAGAAATCTGATTTACATAGCCTATAAGTACGGATCCTTGGCTTTAATTTCCCATTGGTCCAAATGAGTGGCAAACATAAATGTGCCCACAAATAGCCAAATTCACGTAGAGCTGAACAAAATTTACACAATTTTAATCTTTAAAATTTTATAGAAAAATTCTTAAATACAATTGAGAAATCGGACTTACATAGTCTATAAGTATGGATCCTTGGCTTTAATTTCCCATTGGTCCAAATGAGTGACAAATATAAATGTGCCCACAAATAGCCAAATTCCCGTAGAGCTGAACAAAATTTACACAATCTTAATCTTTAAAATTTTATAGAAAAATTCTCAAATACAATTGAGAAATCGGACTTACATAGTCTATAAGTATGGATCCTTGGCTTTAATTTCCCATTGGTCCAAATGAGTGACAAACAAGTGTTATAGAAAAATTCTCAAATACAATTGAGAAATCTGATTAACATAGCCTATAAGTACGGATCCTTGGCTTTAATTTCCCATTGGTCCAAATGAGTGGCAAACATAAATGTGCCCACAAATAGCCAAATTCCCGTAGAGCTGAACAAAATTTACACAATCTTAATCTTTAAAATTTTATAGAAAAATTCTCAAATACAATTGAGAAATCTGACTTACATAGCCTATAAGTACGGATCCTTGGCTTTAATTTCCCATTGGTCCAAATGAGTGGCAAACATAAATGTGCCCACAAAAAGCCAAATTCCCGTAGAGCTGAACAAAATTTACACAATTTTAATCTTTAAAATTTAATAGAAAAATTCTCAAATACAATTGAAAAATCTGACTTACATAGCCTATAAGTACGGATCCTTGGCTTTAATTTCCCATTGGTCCAAATGAGTGACAAACAAATTTTATAGAAAAATTCTCAAATACAATTGAGAAATCAGACTTACATAGTCTATAAGTATAGATCCTTGGCTTTAATTTCCCATTGGTCCAAATGAGTGACAAACAAATTTTATAGAAAAATTCTCAAATACAATTGAGAAATCTGACTTACATAGCCTATAAGTACGGATCCTTGGCTTTAATTTCCCATTGGTCCAAATGAGTGACAAACAAATTTTATAGAAAAATTCTCAAATACAATTGAGAAATCAGACTTACATAGTCTATAAGTATAGATCCTTGGCTTTAATTTCCCATTGGTCCAAATGAGTGACAAACAAATTTTACAAAATTTACACAATTTTAATATTTAAAATTTTATAGAAAAATTCTCAAATACAATTGAGAAATCGGACTTACATAGTCTATAAGTATGGATCCTTGGCTTTAATTTCCCATTGGTCCTAATGAGTGATAAAAAAGTGTTATAGAAAAATTTTTAAATACAATTGAGAAATCGGACTTACATAGTCTATAAGTATGGATCCTTGGCTTTAATTTCCCATTGGTCCAAATGAGTGACAAACAAGTGTTATAGAAAAATTCTCAAATACAATTGAGAAATCTGACTTACATAGCCTATAAGTACGGATCCTTGGCTTTAATTTCCCATTGGTCCAAATGAGTGGCAAACATAAATGTGCCCACAAATAGCCAAATTCACGTAGAGCTGAACAAAATTTACACAATTTTAATCTTTAAAATTTTATAGAAAAATTTTTAAATACAATTGAGAAATCGGACTTACATAGTCTATAAGTATGGATCCTTGGCTTTAATTTCCCATTGGTCTAAATGAGTGACAAACAAATTTTACAAAATTTACACAATTTTAATCTTTAAAATTTTATAGAAAAATTCTCAAATACAATTGAGAAATCGGACTTACATAGCCTATAAGTATGGATCCTTGGCTTTAATTTCCCATTGGTCCAAATGAGTGACAAACAAGTGTTATAGAAAAATTCTCAAATACAATTGAGAAATCTGATTTACATAGCCTATAAGTACGGATCCTTGGCTTTAATTTCCCATTGGTCCAAATGAGTGGCAAACATAAATGTGCCCACAAATAGCCAAATTCACGTAGAGCTGAACAAAATTTACACAATTTTAATCTTTAAAATTTAATAGAAAAATTCTTAAATACAATTGAGAAATCGGACTTACATAGTCTATAAGTATGGATCCTTGGCTGTAATTTCCCATTGGTCCAAATGAGTGACAAATATAAATGTGCCCACAAATAGCCAAATTCCCGTAGAGCTGAACAAAATTTACACAATCTTAATCTTTAAAATTTTATAGAAAAATTCTCAAATACAATTGAGAAATCGGACTTACATAGTCTATAGGTATGGATCTTTGGCTTTAATTTCCCATTGGTCCAAATGAGTGACAAACAAGTGTTATAGAAAAATTCTCAAATACAATTGAGAAATCGGACTTACATAGCCTATAAGTATGGATCCTTGGCTTTAATTTCCCATTGGTCCAAATGAGTGACAAACATAAATGTGCCCACAAAAAGCCAAATTCCCGTAGAGCTGAACAAAATTTACACAATTTTAATCTTTAAAATTTTATAGAAAAATTCTCAAATACAATTGAAAAATTGGACTTACATAGTCTATAACTATGTATCCTTGGCTTTAATTTCCCATTGGTCCAAATGAGTGACAAACAAATTTTATAGAAAAATTCTCAAATACAATTGAGAAATCAGACTTACATAGTCTATAAGTATAGATCCTTGGCTTTAATTTCCCATTGGTCCAAATGAGTGACAAACAAATTTTACAAAATTTACACAATTTTAATCTTTAAAATTTTATAGAAAAATTCTCAAATACAATTGAGAAATCGGACTTACATAGCCTATAAGTATGGATCCTTGGCTTTAATTTCCCATTGGTCCAAATGAGTGACAAATATAAATGTGCCCACAAATAGCCAAATTCCCGTAGAGCTGAACAAAATTTACACAATCTTAATCTTTAAAATTTTATAGAAAAATTCTCAAATACAATTGAGAAATCGGACTTACATAGTCTATAAGTATGGATCTTTGGCTTTAATTTCCCATTGGTCCAAATGAGTGACAAACAAGTGTTATAGAAAAATTCTCAAATACAATTGAGAAATCGGACTTACATAGCCTATAAGTATGGATCCTTGGCTTAAATTTCCCATTGGTCCAAATGAGTGACAAACATAAATGTGCCCACAAAAAGCCAAATTCAGTAGAGCTGAACAAAATTTACACAATCTTAATCTTTAAAATTTTATAGAAAAATTCTCAAATACAATTGAGAAATCGGACTTACATAGTCTATAAGTATGGATCCTTGGCCTTAATTTCCCATTGGTCCAAATGAGTGACAAACAAGTGTTATAGAAAAATTCTCAAATACAATTGAGAAATCTGATTTACATAGCCTATAAGTACGGATCCTTGGCTTTAATTTCCCATTGGTCTAAATGAGTGACAAACAAATTTTACAAAATTTACACAATTTTAATCTTTAAAATTTTATAGAAAAATTCTCAAATACAATTGAGAAATCGGACTTACATTGTCTATAAGTATGGATCCTTGGCTTTAATTTCCCATTGGTCTAAATGAGTGACAAACAAATTTTACAAAATTTACACAATTTTAATCTTTAAAATTTTATAGAAAAATTCTCAAATACAATTGAGAAATCTGACTTAGATAGTCTATAAGTATGGATCCTTGGCTTTAATTTCCCATTGGTCCAAATGAGTGACAAACAAGTGTTATAGAAAAATTCTCAAATACAATTGAGAAATCGGACTTACATAGCCTATAAGTATGGATCCTTGGCTTTAATTTCCCATTGGTCCAAATGAGTGGCAAACATAAATGTGCCCACAAATAGCCAAATTCACGTAGAGCTGAACAAAATTTACACAATTTTAATCTTTAAAATTTTATAGAAAAATTCTCAAATACAATTGAGAAATCGGACTTACATAGTCTATAAGTATGGATCCTTGGCTTTAATTTCCCATTGGTCCAAATGAGTGACAAACAAATTTTACAAAATTTACGCAATTTTAATCTTAAAATTTTATAGAAAAATTCTCAAATACAATTGAGAAATCGGACTTACATAGTCTATAAGTATGGATCCTGGCTTTAATTTCCCATTGGTCCAAATGAGTGACAAACAAGTGTTATAGAAAAATTCTCAAATACAATTGAGAAATCGGACTTACATACCCTATAAGTATGGATCCTTGGCTTTAATTTCCCATTGGTCCAAATGAGTGACAAACATAAATGTGCCCACAAATAGCCAAATTCACGTAGAGCTGAACAAAATTTACACAATTTTAATCTTTAAAATTTTATAGAAAAATTCTCAAATACAATTGAGAAATCGGACTTACATAGTCTATAAGTATTGATCCTTGGCTTTAATTTCCCATTGGTCCAAATGAGTGACAAACAAATTTTACAAAATTTACACAATTTTAATCTTTAAAATTTTATAGAAAAATTCTCAAATACAATTGAGAAATCGGACTTACATAGCCTATAAGTATGGATCCTTGGCTTTAATTTCCCATTGGTCCAAATGAGTGACAAATATAAATGTGCCCACAAATAGCCAAATTCCCGTAGAGCTGAACAAAATTTACACAATCTTAATCTCTAAAATTTTATAGAAAAATTCTCAAATACAATTGAGAAATCGGACTTACATAGTATATAAGTAAGGATCCTTGGCTTTAATTTCCCATTGGTCCAAATGAGTGACAAACAAGTGTTATAGAAAAATTCTCAAATACAATTGAGAAATCGGACTTACATAGCCTATAAGTATGGATCCTTGGCTTTAATTTCTCATTGGTCCAAATGAGTGACAAACAAGTGTTATAGAAAAATTCTCAAATACAATTAGAAATCGGACTTACAAATCCTATAAGTACGGATCCTTGGCTTTAATTTCCCATTGTTCCAAATGAGTGGCAAACATAAATGTGCCCACAAATAGCCAAATTCACGTAGAGCTGAACAAAATTTACACAATTTTAATCTTTAAAATTTTATAAAAAAATTCTCAAATACAATTGAGAAATCAGACTTACATAGTCTATAAGTATGGATCCTTGGCTTTAATTTCCCATTGGTCCAAATGAGTGACAAACAAATTTACACAATTTTAATCTTTAAAATTTTATAGAAAAATTCTCAAATACAATTGAGAAATCGGACTTACATAGTCTATAAGTATAGATCCTGGCTTTAATTTCCCATTCGTCCAAATGAGTGACAAACAATTGTTATAGAAAAATTCTCAAATACAATTGAGAAATCGGACTTACATAGCCTATAAGTATGGATCCTTGGCTTTAATTTCCCATTGGTCCAAATGAGTGACAAACATAAATGTGCCCACAAATAGCCAAATTCACGTAGAGCTGAACAAAATTTACACAATTTTAATCTTTAAAATTTTATAAAAAAATTCTCAAATACAATTGAGAAATCAGACTTACATAGTCTATAAGTATGGATCCTTGGCTTTAATTTCCCATTGGTCCAAATGAGTGAAAAACAAATGTCATAGAAAAATTCTCAAATACAATTGAGAAATCAGACTTACATAGTCTTTAAGTATGGATCCTTGGCTTTAATTTCCCATTGGACCAAATGAGTGACAAACAAATTTTATAGAAAAATTCTCAAATACAATAGAGATATCTGACTTAGATAGTCTATAAGTATGGATCCTTGGCTTTAATTTCCCATTGGTCCAAATGAGTGACAAACAAATTTTATAGAAAAATTCTCAAATACAATTGAGAAATCGGACTTACATTGTCTATAAGTATGGATCCTTGGCTTTAATTTCCCATTGGTCCAAATAAGTGACAAACATAAATGTGCCCACAAATAGCCAAATTCCCGTAGAGCTGAACAAAATTTACACAATTTTAATCTTTATAATTTTATAGAAAAATTCTCAAATACAATTGAGAAATCGGACTTACATAGTCTATAAGTATGGATCCTTGGCTTTAATTTCCCATTGGTCCAAATGAGTGACAAACAAGTGTTATAGAAAAATTCTCAGATACAATTGAGAAATCGGACTTACATAGCCTATAAGTATGGATCCTTGGCTTTAATTTCCCATTGGTCCAAATGAGTGACAAACATAAATGTGCCCACAAATAGCCAAATTCACGTAGAGCTGAACAAAATTTACACAATTTTAATCTTTAAAATTTTATAGAAAAATTCTCAAATACAATTGAGAAATCGGACTTACATAGTATATAAGTAAGGATCCTTGGCTTTAATTTCCCATTGGTCCAAATGAGTGACAAACAAATTTTACAAAATTTACACAATTTTAATCTTTAAAATTTTATAGAAAAATTCTCAAATACAATTGAGAAATCGGATTTACATAGCCTATAAGTATGGATACTTGGCTTTAATTTCCCATTGGTCCAAATGAGTGACAAATATAAATGTGCCCACAAATAGCCAAATTCCCGTAGAGCTGAACAAAATTTACACAATTTTAATCTTTAAAATTTTATAGAAAAATTCTCAAATACAATTGAGAAATCGGACTTACATAGTCTATAAGTATGGATCCTTGGCTTTAATTTCCCATTGGTCCAAATGAGTGACAAACAAGTGTTATAGAAAAATTCTCAAATACAATTGAGAAATCGGACTTACATAGTCTATAAGTATGGATCCTTGGCTTTAATTTCCCATTGGTCCAAATGAGTGACAAACAAGTGTTATAGAAAAATTCTCAAATACAATTAGAAATCGGACTTACATAGCCTATAAGTATGGATCCTTGGCTTTAATTTCCCATTGGTCCAAATGAGTGACAAACATAAATGTGCCCACAAATAGCCAAATTCACGTAGAGCTGAACAAAATTTACACAATTTTAATCTTTAAAATTTTATAAAAAAATTCTCAAATACAATTGAGAAATCAGACTTACATAGTCTATAAGTATGGATCCTTGGCTTTAATTTCATATTGGTCCAAATGAGTGACAAACAAATGTTATAGAAAAATTCTAAAATACAATTGAGAAATCAGACTTACATAGTCTTTAAGTATGGATCCTTGGCTTTAATTTCCCATTGGACCAAATGAGTGACAAACAAATTTTATAGAAAAATTCTCAAATACAATAGAGAAATCTGACTTATATAGTCTATAAGTATGGATCCTTGGCTTTAATTTCCCATTGGTCCAAATTT
Source organism: Lypha dubia (assembly GCA_947311025.1). NCBI lineage: Eukaryota > Metazoa > Arthropoda > Insecta > Diptera > Tachinidae > Lypha > Lypha dubia. The sequence continues at coordinate 90,019,280 of OX371260.1, read as the reverse complement.
TATAGAAAAATTCTCAAATACAATTGAGAAATCGGACTTACATAGTCTATAAGTATGGATCCTTGGCTTTAATTTCCCATTGGTCCAAATGAGTGACAAACAAATTTTACAAAATTTACACAATTTTAATCTTTAAAATTTTATAGAAAAATTCTCAAATACAATTGAGAAATCGGACTTACATAGTCTATAAGTATAGATCCTGGCTTTAATTTCCCATTCGTCCAAATGAGTGACAAACAATTGTTATAGAAAAATTCTCAAATACAATTGAGAAATCGGACTTACATAGCCTATAAGTATGGATCCTTGGCTTTAATTTCCCATTGGTCCAAATGAGTGACAAACATAAATGTGCCCACAAATAGCCAAATTCACGTAGAGCTGAACAAAATTTACACAATTTTAATCTTTAAAATTTTATAAAAAAATTCTCAAATACAATTGAGAAATCAGACTTACATAGTCTATAAGTATGGATCCTTGGCTTTAATTTCCCATTGGTCCAAATGAGTGAAAAACAAATGTCATAGAAAAATTCTCAAATACAATTGAGAAATCAGACTTACATAGTCTTTAAGTATGGATCCTTGGCTTTAATTTCCCATTGGACCAAATGAGTGACAAACAAATTTTATAGAAAAATTCTCAAATACAATAGAGATATCTGACTTAGATAGTCTATAAGTATGGATCCTTGGCTTTAATTTCCCATTGGTCCAAATGAGTGACAAACAAATTTTATAGAAAAATTCTCAAATACAATTGAGAAATCGGACTTACATTGTCTATAAGTATGGATCCTTGGCTTTAATTTCCCATTGGTCCAAATAAGTGACAAACATAAATGTGCCCACTAATAGCCAAATTCCCGTAGAGCTGAACAAAATTTACACAATTTTAATCTTTATAATTTTATAGAAAAATTCTCAAATACAATTGAGAAATCGGACTTACATAGTCTATAAGTATGGATCCTTGGCTTTAATTTCCCATTGGTCCAAATGAGTGACAAACAAGTGTTATAGAAAAATTCTCAAATACAATTGAGAAATCGGACTTACATAGCCTATAAGTATGGATCCTTGGCTTTAATTTCCCATTGGTCCAAATGAGTGACAAACATAAATGTGCCCACAAATAGCCAAATTCACGTAGAGCTGAACAAAATTTACACAATTTTAATCTTTAAAATTTTATAGAAAAATTCTCAAATACAATTGAGAAATCGGACTTACATAGTATATAAGTAAGGATCCTTGGCTTTAATTTCCCATTGGTCCAAATGAGTGACAAACAAATTTTACAAAATTTACACAATTTTAATCTTTAAAATTTTATAGAAAAATTCTCAAATACAATTGAGAAATCGGATTTACATAGCCTATAAGTATGGATACTTGGCTTTAATTTCCCATTGGTCCAAATGAGTGACAAATATAAATGTGCCCACAAATAGCCAAATTCCCGTAGAGCTGAACAAAATTTACACAATTTTAATCTTTATAATTTTATAGAAAAATTCTCAAATACAATTGAGAAATCGGACTTACATAGTCTATAAGTATGGATCCTTGGCTTTAATTTCCCATTGGTCCAAATGAGTGACAAACAAGTGTTATAGAAAAATTCTCAAATACAATTGAGAAATCGGACTTACATAGCCTATAAGTATGGATCCTTGGCTTTAATTTCTCATTGGTCCAAATGAGTGACAAACAAGTGTTATAGAAAAATTCTCAAATACAATTAGAAATCGGACTTACATAGCCTATAAGTACGGATCCTTGGCTTTAATTTCCCATTGTTCCAAATGAGTGGCAAACATAAATGTGCCCACAAATAGCCAAATTCACGTAGAGCTGAACAAAATTTACACAATTTTAATCTTTAAAATTTTATAGAAAAATTCTCAAATACAATTGAGAAATCGGACTTACATAGTCTATAAGTATAGATCCTGGCTTTAATTTCCCATTCGTCCAAATGAGTGACAAACAATTGTTATAGAAAAATTCTCAAATACAATTGAGAAATCGGACTTACATAGCCTATAAGTATGGATCCTTGGCTTTAATTTCCCATTGGTCCAAATGAGTGACAAACATAAATGTGCCCACAAATAGCCAAATTCACGTAGAGCTGAACAAAATTTACACAATTTTAATCTTTAAAATTTTATAAAAAAATTCTCAAATACAATTGAGAAATCAGACTTACATAGTCTATAAGTATGGATCCTTGGCTTTAATTTCATATTGGTCCAAATGAGTGACAAACAAATGTTATAGAAAAATTCTAAAATACAATTGAGAAATCAGACTTACATAGTCTTTAAGTATGGATCCTTGGCTTTAATTTCCCATTGGACCAAATGAGTGACAAACAAATTTTATAGAAAAATTCTCAATACAATAGAGAAATCTGACTTATATAGTCTATAAGTATGATCCTTGGCTTTAATTTCCCATTGGTCCAAATTTTATAGAAAAATTCTCAAATACAATTGAGAAATCGGACTTACATAGTCTATAAGTATGGATCCTTGGCTTTAATTTCCCATTGGTCCAAATGAGTGACAAACAAATTTTACAAAATTTACACAATTTTAATCTTTAAAATTTTATAGAAAAATTCTCAAATACAATTGAGAAATCGGACTTACATAGTCTATAAGTATGGATCCCGGCTTTAATTTCCCATTTGTCCAAATGAGTGACAAACAAGTGTTATAAAAAAATTCTCAAATACAATTGAGAAATCGGACTTACATAGCCTATAAGTATGGATCCTTGGCTTTAATTTCCCATTGGTCCCAAATGTGTGACAAACATAAATGTGCCCACAAATAGCCAAATTCACGTAGAGCTAAACAAAATTTACACAATTTTAATCTTTAAAATTTTATGGAAAAATTCTCAAATACAATTGAGACATCAGGACTTACATAGTCTATAAGTATGGATCCTGGCTTTAATTTCCCATTCGTCCAAATGAGTGACAAACAAATGTTATAGAAAAATTCTCAAATACAATTGAGAAATCAGACTTACATAGCCTATAAGTATGGATCCTTGGCTTTAATTTCCCATTGGTCCAAATGAGTGACAAACAAATTTTATAGAAAAATTCTCAAATACAATAGAGAAATCTGACTTAGATAGACTTTAAGTATGGTCCTTGGCTTTAATTTCCCATTGGTCCAAATGAGTGACAAACATAAATGTGCCCACAAATAGCCAAATTCCCGTAGAGCTGAACAAAATTTACACAATTTTAATCTTTAAAATTTTATAGAAAAATTCTCAAATACAATTCAGAAATCGGACTTACATAGTCTATAAGTATGGATCCTTGGCTTTAATTTGCCATTGGTCCAAATGAGTGACAAACAAGTGTTATAGAAAAATTCTCAAATACAATTGAGAAATCGGACTTACGTAGCCTATAAGTATGGATCCTTGGCTTTAATTTCCCATTGGTCCAAATGAGTGACAAACAAGTGTTATAGAAAAATTCTCAAATACAATTGAGAAATCGGACTTACATAGCCTATAAGTATGGATCCTGGCTTTAATTTCCCATTGGTCCAAATGAGTGACAAACAAGTGTTATAGAAAAATTCTCAAATACTATTGAGAAATCGGACTTACATAGTCTATAAGTATGGATCCTTGGCTTTAATTTCCCATTGGTCCAAATGAGTGACAAATATAAATGTGCCCACAAATAGCCAAATTCCCGTAGAGCTGAACAAAATTTACACAATTTTAATCTTTAAAATTTTATAGAAAAATTCTCAAATACAATTGAGAAATCGGACTTACATAGTCTATAAGTATGGATCCTTGGCTTTAATTTCCCATTGGTCCAAATGAGTGACAAAAAAGTGTTATAGAAAAATTCTCAAATACAATTGAGAAATCGGACTTACATAGTCTATAAGTATGGATCCTGGCTTTAATTTCCCATTGGTCCAAATGAGTGACAAACAAGTGTTATAGAAAAATTCTCAAATACTATTGAGAAATCGGACTTACATAGTCTATAAGTATGGATCCTTGGCTTTAATTTCCCATTGGTCCAAATGAGTGACAAATATAAATGTGCCCACAAATAGCCAAATTCCCGTAGAGCTGAACAAAATTTACACAATTTTAATCTTTAAAATTTTATAGAAAAATTCTCAAATTCAATTGAGAAATCGGACTTACATAGTCTATAAGTATGGATCCTTGGCTTTAATTTCCCATTGGTCCAAATGAGTGACAAAAAAGTGTTATAGAAAAATTCTCAAATACAATTGAGAAATCGGACTTACATAGTCTATAAGTATGGATCCTGGCTTTAATTTCCCATTGGTCCAAATAAGTGACAAACAAGTGTTAAATAAAAATTCTCAAATACAATTGAGAAATCGGACTTACATAGTCTATAAGTATGGATCCTTGGCTTTAATTTCCCATTGGTCCAAATGAGTGCCAAACATAAATGTGCCCACAAATAGCCAAATTCGCGTAGAGCTGAACAAAATTTACACAATTTTAATCTTTAAAATTTTATAAAAAAATTCTCAAATACAATTGAGAAATCAGACTTACATAGTCTATAAGTATGGATCCTTGGCTTTAATTTCCCATTGGTCCAAATGAGTGACAAACAAATGTTATAGAAAAATTCTCAAATACAATTGAGAAATCAGACTTACATAGTCTATAAGTATGGATCCTTGGCTTTAATTTCCCATTTGACCAAATGAGTGACAAACAAATTTTATAGAAAAATTCTCAAATACAATAGAGAAATCTGACTTAGATAGTCTATAAGTATGGATCCTTGGCTTTAATTTCCCGTTGGTCCAAATTTTATAGAAAAATTCTCAAATACAATTGAGAAATCGGACTTACATAGTCTATAAGTATGGATCCTTGGCTTTAATTTCCCATTGGTCCAAATGAGTGACAAACAAATTTTACAAAATTTACACAATTTTAATCTTTAAAATTTTATAGAAAAATTCTCAAATACAATTGAGAAATCGGACTTACATAGTCTATAAGTATGGATCCTGGCTTTAATTTCCCATTTGTCCAAATAAGTGACAAACAAGTGTTATAGAAAAATTCTCAAATACAATTGAGAAATCGGACTTACATAGCCTATAAGTATGGATCCTTGGCTTTAATTTCCCATTGGTCCAAATGAGTGACAAACATAAATGTGCCCACAAATAGCCAAATTCACGTAGAGCTGAACAAAATTTACACAATTTTAATCTTTAAAATTTTATAGAAAAATTCTCAAATACAATTGAGAAATCAGACTTACATAGTCTATAAGTATGGATCCTTGGCTTTAATTTCCCATTGGTCCAAATGAGTTACAAACAAATGTTATAGAAAAATTCTCAAATACAATTGAGAAATCAGACTAACATAGTCTATAAGCATGGATCCTTGGCTTTAATTTCCCATTGGTCCAAATGAGTGACAAACAAATTTTATAGAAAAATTCTTAAATACAATAGAGAAATCTGACTTAGATAGTCTATAAGTATGGATCCTTGGCTTTAATTTCCCATTGGTCCAAATGAGTGACAAACATAAATGTGCCCACAAATAGCCAAATTCCCGTAGAGCTGAACAAAATTTACACAATTTTAATCTTTAAAATTTTATAGAAAAATTCTCAAATACAATTGAGAAATCGGACTTACATAGTCTATAAGTATGGATCCTTGGCTTTAATTTGCCATTGGTCCAAATGAGTGACAAACAAGTGTTATAGAAAAATTCTCAAATACAATTGAGAAATCGGACTTACGTAGCCTATAAGTATGGATCCTTGGCTTTAATTTCCCATTGGTCCAAATGAGTGACAAACAAGTGTTATAGAAAAATTCTCAAATACAATTGAGAAATCGGACTTACATAGCCTATAAGTATGGATCCTTGGCTTTAATTTCCCATTGGTCCAAATGAGTGGTAAACATAAATGTGCCCACAAATAGCCAAATTCACGTAGAGCTGAACAAAATTTACACAATTTTAATCTTTAAAATTTTATAGAAAAATTCTCAAATACAATTGAGAAATCGGACTTACATAGTCTATAAGTATGGATCCTTGGCTTTAACTTGCCATTGGTCCAAATGAGTGACAAACAAGTGTTATAGAAAAATTCTCAAATACAATTGAGAAATCGGACTTACATAGTCTATAAGTATGGATCCTTGGCTTTAATTTCCCATTGGTCCAAATGAGTGACAAACAAATTTTATAGAAAAATTCTCAAATACAATAGAGAAATCTGACTTAGATAGTCTATAAGTATGGATCCTTGGCTTTAATTTCCCATTGGTCCAAATGAGTGACAAACATAAATGTGCCCACAAATAGCCAAATTCCCGTAGAGCTGAACAAAATTTACACAATTTTAATCTTTAAAATTTTATAGAAAAATTCTCAAATACAATTGAGAAATCGGACTTACATAGTCTATAAGTATGGATCCTTGGCTTTAATTTGCCATTGGTCCAAATGAGTGACAAACAAGTGTTATAGAAAAATTCTCAAATACAATTGAGAAATCGGACTTACGTAGCCTATAAGTATAGATCCTTGGCTTTAATTTCTCATTGGTCCAAATGAGTAACAAACAAGTGTTATAGAAAAATTCTCAAATACAATTGAGAAATCGGACTAACATAGCCTATAAGTATGGATCCTTGGCTTTAATTTCCCATTGGTCCAAATGAGTGGTAAACATAAATGTGCCCACAAATAGCCAAATTCACGTAGAGCTGAACAAAATTTACACAATTTTAATCTTTAAAATTTTATAGAAAAATTCTCAAATACAATTGAGAAATCAGACTTACATAGTCTATAAATATGGATCCTTGGCTTCAATTTCCCATTGGTCCAAATGAGTGACAAATATAAATGTGCCCACAGATAGCCAAATTCCCGTAGAGCTGAACAAAATTTACACAATTTTAATCTTTAAAATTTTATAGAAAAATTCTCAAATACAATTGAGAAATCAGACTTACATAGTCTATAAGTATGGATCCTTGGCTTTAATTTCCCATTGGTCCAAATGAGTTACAAACAAATGTTATAGAAAAATTCTCAAATACAATTGAGAAATCAGACTAACATAGTCTATAAGCATGGATCCTTGGCTTTAATTTCCCATTGGTCCAAATGAGTGACAAACAAATTTTATAGAAAAATTCTTAAATACAATAGAGAAATCTGACTTAGATAGTCTATAAGTATGGATCCTTGGCTTTAATTTCCCATTGGTCCAAATGAGTGACAAACATAAATGTGCCCACAAATAGCCAAATTCCCGTAGAGCTGAACAAAATTTACACAATTTTAATCTTTAAAATTTTATAGAAAAATTCTCAAATACAATTGAGAAATCGGACTTACATAGTCTATAAGTATGGATCCTTGGCTTTAATTTGCCATTGGTCCAAATGAGTGACAAACAAGTGTTATAGAAAAATTCTCAAATACAATTGAGAAATCGGACTTACGTAGCCTATAAGTATGGATCCTTGGCTTTAATTTCCCATTGGTCCAAATGAGTGACAAACAAGTGTTATAGAAAAATTCTCAAATACAATTGAGAAATCGGACTTACATAGCCTATAAGTATGGATCCTTGGCTTTAATTTCCCATTGGTCCAAATGAGTGGTAAACATAAATGTGCCCACAAATAGCCAAATTCACGTAGAGCTGAACAAAATTTACACAATTTTAATCTTTAAAATTTTATAGAAAAATTCTCAAATACAATTGAGAAATCGGACTTACATAGTCTATAAGTATGGATCCTTGGCTTTAACTTGCCATTGGTCCAAATGAGTGACAAACAAGTGTTATAGAAAAATTCTCAAATACAATTGAGAAATCGGACTTACATAGTCTATAAGTATGGATCCTTGGCTTTAATTTCCCATTGGTCCAAATGAGTGACAAACAAATTTTATAGAAAAATTCTCAAATACAATAGAGAAATCTGACTTAGATAGTCTATAAGTATGGATCCTTGGCTTTAATTTCCCATTGGTCCAAATGAGTGACAAACATAAATGTGCCCACAAATAGCCAAATTCCCGTAGAGCTGTACAAAATTTACACAATTTTAATCTTTAAAATTTTATAGAAAAATTCTCAAATACAATTGAGAAATCGGACTTACATAGTCTATAAGTATGGATCCTTGGCTTTAATTTGCCATTGGTCCAAATGAGTGACAAACAAGTGTTATAGAAAAATTCTCAAATACAATTGAGAAATCGGACTTACGTAGCCTATAAGTATAGATCCTTGGCTTTAATTTCTCATTGGTCCAAATGAGTAACAAACAAGTGTTATAGAAAAATTCTCAAATACAATTGAGAAATCGGACTAACATAGCCTATAAGTATGGATCCTTGGCTTTAATTTCCCATTGGTCCAAATGAGTGGTAAACATAAATGTGCCCACAAATAGCCAAATTCACGTAGAGCTGAACAAAATTTACACAATTTTAATCTTTAAAATTTTATAGAAAAATTCTCAAATACAATTGAGAAATCAGACTTACATAGTCTATAAATATGGATCCTTGGCTTCAATTTCCCATTGGTCCAAATGAGTGACAAATATAAATGTGCCCACAGATAGCCAAATTCCCGTAGAGCTGAACAAAATTTACACAATTTTAATCTTTAAAATTTTATAGAAAAATTCTCAAATACAATTGAGAAATCGGACTTACATAGTCTATAAGTATGGATCCTTGGCTTTAATTTCCCATTGGTCCAAATGAGTGACAAATATAAATGTGCCCACAAATAGCCAAATTCCCGTAGAGCTGAACAAAATTTACACAATTTAAATCTTTAAAATTTTATAGAAAAATTCTCAAATACAATTGAGAAATCGGACTTACATAGTCTATAAGTATGGATCCTTGGCTTTAATTTCCATTGGTCCAAATAAGTGACAAAAAAGTGTTATAGAAAAATTCTCAAATACAATTGAGAAATCGGACTTACATAGTCTATAAGTATGGATCCTGGCTTTAATTTCCCATTGGTCCAAATGAGTGACAAACAAGTGTTATAAAAAAATTCTCAAATACAATTGAGAAATCGGACTTACATAGCCTATAAGTATGGATTCTTGGCTTTAATTTCCCATTGGTCCAAATGAGTGACAAACATAAATGTGCCCACAAATAGCCAAATTCACGTAGAGCTGAACAAAATTTACGCAATTTTAATCTTTAAAATTTTATAGAAAAATTCTCAAATAGAATTGAGAAATCAGACTTACATAGACTATAAGTATGGATCCTTGGCTTTAATTTCCCATTGGTCCAAATGAGTGACAAACAAATTTTACAAAATTTACGCAATTTTAATCTTTAAAATTTTATAGAAAAATTCTCAAATACAATTGAGAAATCGGACTTACATAGTCTATAAGTATGGATCCTGGCTTTAATTTCCCATTGGTCCAAATGAGTGACAAACAAGTGTTATAGAAAAATTCTCAAATACAATTGAGAAATCGGACTTACATAGCCTATAAGTATGGATCCTTGGCTTTAATTTCCCATTGGTCCAAATGAGTGACAAACATAAATGTGCCCATAAATAGCCAAATTCGCGTAGAGCTGAACAAAATTTACATAATTTTAATCTTTAAAATTTTATAGAAAAATTCTCAAATACAATTGAGAAATCGGACTTACTTAGTCTATAAGTATGGATCCTTGGCTTTAATTTCCCATTGGTCCAAATGAGTAACAAACAAATTTTACAAAATTTACACAATTTAAATCTTTAAAATTTTATAGAAAAATTCTCAAATACAATTGAGAAATCGGACTTACATAGTCTATAAGTATGGATCCTTGGCTTTAATTTCCCATTTGACCAAATGAGTGACAAACAAATTTTATAGAAAAATTCTCAAATACAATAGAGAAATCTGACTTAGATAGTCTATAAGTATGGATCCTTGGCTTTAATTTCCCATTGGTCCAAATGAGTGACAAACAAATTTTACAAAATTTACACAATTTTAATCTTTAAAATTTTATAGAAAAATTCTCAAATACAATTGAGAAATCGGACTTACATAGTCTATAAGTATGGATCCTTGGCTTTAATTTCCCATTGGTCCAAATGAGTGACAAACAAATTTTACAAAATTTACACAATTTTAATCTTTAAAATTTTATAGAAAAATTCTCAAATACAATTGAGAAATCGGACTTACATAGTCTATAAGTATGGATCCTGGCTTTAATTTCCCATTTGTCCAAATAAGTGACAAACAAGTGTTATAGAAAAATTCTCAAATACAATTGAGAAATCGGACTTACATAGCCTATAAGTATGGATCCTTGGCTTTAATTTCCCATTGGTCCAAATGAGTGACAAACATAAATGTGCCCACAAATAGCCAAATTCACGTAGAGCTGAACAAAATTTACACAATTTTAATCTTTAAAATTTTATAGAAAAATTCTCAAATACAATTGAGAAATCAGACTTACATAGTCTATAAGTATGGATCCTTGGCTTTAATTTCCCATTGGTCCAAATGAGTGACAAACAAATGTTATAGAAAAATTCTCAAATACAATTGAGAAATCAGACTAACATAGTCTATAAGCATGGATCCTTGGCTTTAATTTCCCATTGGTCCAAATGAGTGACAAACAAATTTTATAGAAAAATTCTTAAATACAATAGAGAAATCTGACTTAGATAGTCTATAAGTATGGATCCTTGGCTTTAATTTCCCATTGGTCCAAATGAGTGACAAACATAAATGTGCCCACAAATAGCCAAATTCCCGTAGAGCTGAACAAAATTTACACAATTTTAATCTTTAAAATTTTATAGAAAAATTCTCAAATACAATTGAGAAATCGGACTTACATAGTCTATAAGTATGGATCCTTGGCTTTAATTTCCCATTGGTCCAAATGAGTGACAAATATAAATGTGCCCACAAATAGCCAAATTCCCGTAGAGCTGAACAAAATTTACACAATTTAAATCTTTAAAATTTTATAGAAAAATTCTCAAATACAATTGAGAAATCGGACTTACATAGTCTATCTGCCGATTTCACGATGTCGAAAGAATTTTGAATTTTATTTTCATTCGTACAAATACATTTGATACAAAAACAAAATTTTAGAATTTGTTTTTGCTTCAAATGTAATTATACGAATGAAAACATATGGAAATTTTCTTTCGACATAGTGAAATAGGCCGTATAAGTATGGATCCTTGGCTTTAATTTCCATTGGTCCAAATAAGTGACAAAAAAGTGTTATAGAAAAATTCTCAAATACAATTGAGAAATCGGACTTACATAGTCTATAAGTATGGATCCTGGCTTTAATTTCCCATTGGTCCAAATGAGTGACAAACAAGTGTTATAAAAAAATTCTCAAATACAATTGAGAAATCGGACTTACATAGCCTATAAGTATGGATTCTTGGCTTTAATTTCCCATTGGTCCAAATGAGTGACAAACATAAATGTGCCCACAAATAGCCAAATTCACGTAGAGCTGAACAAAATTTACGCAATTTTAATCTTTAAAATTTTATAGAAAAATTCTCAAATAGAATTGAGAAATCAGACTTACATAGACTATAAGTATGGATCCTTGGCTTTAATTTCCCATTGGTCCAAATGAGTGACAAACAAATTTTACAAAATTTACGCAATTTTAATCTTTAAAATTTTATAGAAAAATTCTCAAATACAATTGAGAAATCGGACTTACATAGTCTATAAGTATGGATCCTGGCTTTAATTTCCCATTGGTCCAAATGAGTGACAAACAAGTGTTATAGAAAAATTCTCAAATACAATTGAGAAATCGGACTTACATAGCCTATAAGTATGGATCCTTGGCTTTAATTTCCCATTGGTCCAAATGAGTGACAAACATAAATGTGCCCATAAATAGCCAAATTCGCGTAGAGCTGAACAAAATTTACATAATTTTAATCTTTAAAATTTTATAGAAAAATTCTCAAATACAATTGAGAAATCGGACTTACTTAGTCTATAAGTATGGATCCTTGGCTTTAATTTCCCATTGGTCCAAATGAGTAACAAACAAATTTTACAAAATTTACACAATTTAAATCTTTAAAATTTTATAGAAAAATTCTCAAATACAATTGAGAAATCGGACTTACATAGTCTATAAGTATGGATCCTTGGCTTTAATTTCCCATTTGACCAAATGAGTGACAAACAAATTTTATAGAAAAATTCTCAAATACAATAGAGAAATCTGACTTAGATAGTCTATAAGTATGGATCCTTGGCTTTAATTTCCCATTGGTCCAAATGAGTGACAAACAAATTTTACAAAATTTACACAATTTTAATCTTTAAAATTTTATAGAAAAATTCTCAAATACAATTGAGAAATCGGACTTACATAGTCTATAAGTATGGATCCTTGGCTTTAATTTCCCATTGGTCCAAATGAGTGACAAACAAATTTTACAAAATTTACACAATTTTAATCTTTAAAATTTTATAGAAAAATTCTCAAATACAATTGAGAAATCGGACTTACATAGTCTATAAGTATGGATCCTGGCTTTAATTTCCCATTTGTCCAAATAAGTGACAAACAAGTGTTATAGAAAAATTCTCAAATACAATTGAGAAATCGGACTTACATAGCCTATAAGTATGGATCCTTGGCTTTAATTTCCCATTGGTCCAAATGAGTGACAAACATAAATGTGCCCACAAATAGCCAAATTCACGTAGAGCTGAACAAAATTTACACAATTTTAATCTTTAAAATTTTATAGAAAAATTCTCAAATACAATTGAGAAATCAGACTTACATAGTCTATAAGTATGGATCCTTGGCTTTAATTTCCCATTGGTCCAAATGAGTGACAAACAAATGTTATAGAAAAATTCTCAAATACAATTGAGAAATCAGACTAACATAGTCTATAAGCATGGATCCTTGGCTTTAATTTCCCATTGGTCCAAATGAGTGACAAACAAATTTTATAGAAAAATTCTTAAATACAATAGAGAAATCTGACTTAGATAGTCTATAAGTATGGATCCTTGGCTTTAATTTCCCATTGGTCCAAATGAGTGACAAACATAAATGTGCCCACAAATAGCCAAATTCCCGTAGAGCTGAACAAAATTTACACAATTTTAATCTTTAAAATTTTATAGAAAAATTCTCAAATACAATTGAGAAATCGGACTTACATAGTCTATAAGTATGGATCCTTGGCTTTAATTTGCCATTGGTCCAAATGAGTGACAAACAAGTGTTATAGAAAAATTCTCAAATACAATTGAGAAATCGGACTTACGTAGCCTATAAGTATGGATCCTTGGCTTTAATTTCCCATTGGTCCAAATGAGTGACAAACAAGTGTTATAGAAAAATTCTCAAATACAATTGAGAAATCGGACTTACATAGCCTATAAGTATGGATCCTTGGCTTTAATTTCCCATTGGTCCAAATGAGTGGTAAACATAAATGTGCCCACAAATAGCCAAATTCACGTAGAGCTGAACAAAATTTACACAATTTAAATCTTTAAAATTTTATAGAAAAATTCTCAAATACAATAGAGAAATCGGACTTACATAGTCTATAAGTATGGATCCTTGGCTTTAACTTGCCATTGGTCCAAATGAGTGACAAACAAGTGTTATAGAAAAATTCTCAAATACAATTGAGAAATCGGACTTACATAGTCTATAAGTATGGATCCTTGGCTTTAATTTCCCATTGGTCCAAATGAGTGACAAACAAATTTTATAGAAAAATTCTCAAATACAATAGAGAAATCTGACTTAGATAGTCTATAAGTATGGATCCTTGGCTTTAATTTCCCATTGGTCCAAATGAGTGACAAACATAAATGTGCCCACAAATAGCCAAATTCCCGTAGAGCTGAACAAAATTTACACAATTTTAATCTTTAAAATTTTATAGAAAAATTCTCAAATACAATTGAGAAATCGGACTTACATAGTCTATAAGTATGGATCCTTGGCTTTAATTTGCCATTGGTCCAAATGAGTGACAAACAAGTGTTATAGAAAAATTCTCAAATACAATTGAGAAATCGGACTTACGTAGCCTCCTATAAGTATAGATCCTTGGCTTTAATTTCTCATTGGTCCAAATGAGTAACAAACAAGTGTTATAGAAAAATTCTCAAATACAATTGAGAAATCGGACTAACATAGCCTATAAGTATGGATCCTTGGCTTTAATTTCCCATTGGTCCAAATGAGTGGTAAACATAAATGTGCCCACAAATAGCCAAATTCACGTAGAGCTGAACAAAATTTACACAATTTTAATCTTTAAAATTTTATAGAAAAATTCTCAAATACAATTGAGAAATCAGACTTACATAGTCTATAAATATGGATCCTTGGCTTCAATTTCCCATTGGTCCAAATGAGTGACAAATATAAATGTGCCCACAGATAGCCAAATTCCCGTAGAGCTGAACAAAATTTACACAATTTTAATCTTTAAAATTTTATAGAAAAATTCTCAAATACAATTGAGAAATCGGACTTACATAGTCTATAAGTATGGATCCTTGGCTTTAATTTGACATTGGTCCAAATGAGTGACAAACAAGTGTTATTGAAAAATTCTCAAATACAATTGAGAAATCGGACTTACGTAGCCTATAAGTATGGATCCTTGGCTTTAATTTCCCATTGGTCCAAATGAGTGACAAAGAAATTTTATAGAAAAATTCTCAAATACAATAGAGAAATCTGACGTAGATAGTCTATAAGTATGGATCCTTAGCTTTAATTTCCCATTGGTCCAAATGAGTGACAAACATAAATGTGCCCACAAATAGCCAAATTCCCGTAGAGCTGAACAAAATTTACACAATTTTAATCTTTAAAATTTTATAGAAAAATTCTCAAATACAATTGAGAAATCGGACTTACATAGTCTATAAGTATAGATCCTTGGCTTTAATTTCCCATTGGTCCAAATGAGTGACAAATATAAATGTGCCCACAAATAGCCAAATTCCCGTAGAGCTGAACAAAATTTACACAATTTTAATCTTTAAAATTTTATAGAAAAATTCTCAAATTCAATTGAGAAATCGGACTTACATAGTCTATAAGTATGGATCCTTGGCTTTAATTTCCCATTGGTCCAAATGAGTGACAAAAAAGTGTTATAGAAAAATTCTCAAATACAATTGAGAAATCGGACTTACATAGTCTATAAGTATGGATCCTGGCTTTAATTTCCCATTGGTCCAAATGAGTGACAAACAAGTGTTATAGAAAAATTCTCAAATACAATTGAGAAATCGGACTTACATAGTCTATAAGTATGGATCCTTGGCTTTAATTTCCCATTGGTCCAAATAAGTGCCAAACATAAATGTGCCCACAAATAGCCAAATTCCCGTAGAGCTGAACAAAATTTACACAATTTTAATCTTTAAAATTTTATAGAAAAATTCTCAAATACAATTGAGAAATCGGACTTACATAGTATATAAGTATGGATCCTTGGCTTTAATTTGCCATTGGTCCAAATGAGTGACAAACAAGTGTTATAGAAAAATTCTCAAATACAATTGAGAAATCGGACTTACGTAGCCTATAAGTATGGATCCTTGGCTTTAATTTCCCATTGGTCCAAATGAGTGACAAACAAGTGTTATAGAAAAATTCTCAAATACAATTGAGAAATCGGACTTACATAGCCTATAAGTATGGATCCTTGGCTTTAATTTCCCATTGGTCCAAATGAGTGGTAAACATAAATGTGCCCACAAATAGCCAAATTCACGTAGAGCTGAACAAAATTTACACAATTTTAATCTTTAAAATTTTATAGAAAAATTCTCAAATACAATTGAGAAATCGGACTTACATAGTCTATAAGTATGGATCCTTGGCTTTAACTTGCCATTGGTCCAAATGAGTGACAAACAAGTGTTATAGAAAAATTCTCAAATACAATTGAGAAATCGGACTTACATAGTCTATAAGTATGGATCCTTGGCTTTAATTTCCCATTGGTCCAAATGAGTGACAAACAAATTTTATAGAAAAATTCTCAAATACAATAGAGAAATCTGACTTAGATAGTCTATAAGTATGGATCCTTGGCTTTAATTTCCCATTGGTCCAAATGAGTGACAAACATAAATGTGCCCACAAATAGCCAAATTCCCGTAGAGCTGAACAAAATTTACACAATTTTAATCTTTAAAATTTTATAGAAAAATTCTCAAATACAATTGAGAAATCGGACTTACATAGTCTATAAGTATGGATCCTTGGCTTTAATTTGCCATTGGTCCAAATGAGTGACAAACAAGTGTTATAGAAAAATTCTCAAATACAATTGAGAAATCGGACTTACGTAGCCTATAAGTATAGATCCTTGGCTTTAATTTCTCATTGGTCCAAATGAGTAACAAACAAGTGTTATAGAAAAATTCTCAAATACAATTGAGAAATCGGACTAACATAGCCTATAAGTATGGATCCTTGGCTTTAATTTCCCATTGGTCCAAATGAGTGGTAAACATAAATGTGCCCACAAATAGCCAAATTCACGTAGAGCTGAACAAAATTTACACAATTTTAATCTTTAAAATTTTATAGAAAAATTCTCAAATACAATTGAGAAATCAGACTTACATAGTCTATAAATATGGATCCTTGGCTTCAATTTCCCATTGGTCCAAATGAGTGACAAATATAAATGTGCCCACAGATAGCCAAATTCCCGTAGAGCTGAACAAAATTTACACAATTTTAATCTTTAAAATTTTATAGAAAAATTCTCAAATACAATTGAGAAATCGGACTTACATAGTCTATAAGTATGGATCCTTGGCTTTAATTTGACATTGGTCCAAATGAGTGACAAACAAGTGTTATTGAAAAATTCTCAAATACAATTGAGAAATCGGACTTACGTAGCCTATAAGTATGGATCCTTGGCTTTAATTTCCCATTGGTCCAAATGAGTGACAAAGAAATTTTATAGAAAAATTCTCAAATACAATAGAGAAATCTGACGTAGATAGTCTATAAGTATGGATCCTTAGCTTTAATTTCCCATTGGTCCAAATGAGTGACAAACATAAATGTGCCCACAAATAGCCAAATTCCCGTAGAGCTGAACAAAATTTACACAATTTTAATCTCTAAAATTTTATAGAAAAATTCTCAAATACAATTGAGAAATCGGACTTACATAGTCTATAAGTATGGATCCTTGGCTTTAATTTCCCATTGGTCCAAATGAGTGACAAATATAAATGTGCCCACAAATAGCCAAATTCCCGTAGAGCTGAACAAAATTTACACAATTTTAATCTTTAAAATTTTATAGAAAAATTCTCAAATTCAATTGAGAAATCGGACTTACATAGTCTATAAGTATGGATCCTTGGCTTTAATTTCCCATTGGTCCAAATGAGTGACAAAAAAGTGTTATAGAAAAATTCTCAAATACAATTGAGAAATCGGACTTACATAGTCTATAAGTATGGATCCTGGCTTTAATTTCCCATTGGTCCAAATGAGTGACAAACAAGTGTTATAGAAAAATTCTCAAATACAATTGAGTAATCGGACTTACATAGTCTATAAGTATGGATCCTTGGCTTTAATTTCCCATTGGTCCAAATGAGTGCCAAACATAAATGTGCCCATAAGTAGCCAAATTCGCGTAGAGCTGAACAAAATTTACACAATTTTAATCTTTAAAATTTTATACAAAAATTCTCAAATACAATTGAGAAATCAGACTTACATAGTCTATAAGTATGGATCCTTGGCTTTAATTTCCCATTGGTCCAAATGAGTGACAAACAAATGTTATAGAAAAATTCTCAAATACAATTGAGAAATCAGACTTACATAGTCTATAAGTATGGATCCTTGGCTTTAATTTCCCATTTGACCAAATGAGTGACAAACAAATTTTATAGAAAAATTCTCAAATACAATAGAGAAATCTGACTTAGATAGTCTATAAGTATGGATCCTTGGCTTTAATTTCCCGTTGGTCCAAATTTTATAGAAAAATTCTCAAATACAATTGAGAAATCGGACTTACATAGTCTATAAGTATGGATCCTTGGCTTTAATTTCCCATTGGTCCAAATGAGTGACAAACAAATTTTACAAAATTTACACAATTTTAATCTTTAAAATTTTATAGAAAAATTCTCAAATACAATTGAGAAATCGGACTTACATAGTCTATAAGTATGGATCCTGGCTTTAATTTCCCATTTGTCCAAATAAGTGACAAACAAGTGTTATAGAAAAATTCTCAAATACAATTGAGAAATCGGACTTACATAGCCTATAAGTATGGATCCTTGGCTTTAATTTCCCATTGGTCCAAATGAGTGACAAACATAAATGTGCCCACAAATAGCCAAATTCACGTAGAGCTGAACAAAATTTACACAATTTTAATCTTTAAAATTTTATAGAAAAATTCTCAAATACAATTGAGAAATCAGACTTACATAGTCTATAAGTATGGATCCTTGGCTTTAATTTCCCATTGGTCCAAATGAGTGACAAACAAATGTTATAGAAAAATTCTCAAATACAATTGAGAAATCAGACTAACATAGTCTATAAGCATGGATCCTTGGCTTTAATTTCCCATTGGTCCAAATGAGTGACAAACAAATTTTATAGAAAAATTCTTAAATACAATAGAGAAATCTGACTTAGATAGTCTATAAGTATGGATCCTTGGCTTTAATTTCCCATTGGTCCAAATGAGTGACAAACATAAATGTGCCCACAAATAGCCAAATTCCCGTAGAGCTGAACAAAATTTACACAATTTTAATCTTTAAAATTTTATAGAAAAATTCTCAAATACAATTGAGAAATCGGACTTACATAGTCTATAAGTATGGATCCTTGGCTTTAATTTGCCATTGGTCCAAATGAGTGACAAACAAGTGTTATAGAAAAATTCTCAAATACAATTGAGAAATCGGACTTACGTAGCCTATAAGTATGGATCCTTGGCTTTAATTTCCCATTGGTCCAAATGAGTGACAAACAAGTGTTATAGAAAAATTCTCAAATACAATTGAGAAATCGGACTTACATAGCCTATAAGTATGGATCCTTGGCTTTAATTTCCCATTGGTCCAAATGAGTGGTAAACATAAATGTGCCCACAAATAGCCAAATTCATGTAGAGCTGAACAAAATTTACACAATTTTAATCTTTAAAATTTTATAGAAAAATTCTCAAATACAATTGAGAAATCGGACTTACATAGTCTATAAGTATGGATCCTTGGCTTTAACTTGCCATTGGTCCAAATGAGTGACAAACAAGTGTTATAGAAAAATTCTCAAATACAATTGAGAAATCGGACTTACATAGTCTATAAGTATGGATCCTTGGCTTTAATTTCCCATTGGTCCAAATGAGTGACAAACAAATTTTATAGAAAAATTCTCAAATACAATAGAGAAATCTGACTTAGATAGTCTATAAGTATGGATCCTTGGCTTTAATTTCCCATTGGTCCAAATGAGTGACAAACATAAATGTGCCCACAAATAGCCAAATTCCCGTAGAGCTGAACAAAATTTACACAATTTTAATCTTTAAAATTTTATAGAAAAATTCTCAAATACAATTGAGAAATCGGACTTACATAGTCTATAAGTATGGATCCTTGGCTTTAATTTGCCATTGGTCCAAATGAGTGACAAACAAGTGTTATAGAAAAATTCTCAAATACAATTGAGAAATCGGACTTACGTAGCCTATAAGTATAGATCCTTGGCTTTAATTTCTCATTGGTCCAAATGAGTAACAAACAAGTGTTATAGAAAAATTCTCAAATACAATTGAGAAATCGGACTAACATAGCCTATAAGTATGGATCCTTGGCTTTAATTTCCCATTGGTCCAAATGAGTGGTAAACATAAATGTGCCCACAAATAGCCAAATTCACGTAGAGCTGAACAAAATTTACACAATTTTAATCTTTAAAAATTTATAGAAAAATTCTCAAATACAATTGAGAAATCAGACTTACATAGTCTATAAATATGGATCCTTGGCTTCAATTTCCCATTGGTCCAAATGAGTGACAAATATAAATGTGCCCACAGATAGCCAAATTCCCGTAGAGCTGAACAAAATTTACACAATTTTAATCTTTAAAATTTTATAGAAAAATTCTCAAATACAATTGAGAAATCGGACTTACATAGTCTATAAGTATGGATCCTTGGCTTTAATTTGACATTGGTCCAAATGAGTGACAAACAAGTGTTATTGAAAAATTCTCAAATACAATGGAGAAATCGGACTTACGTAGCCTATAAGTATGGATCCTTGGCTTTAATTTCCCATTGGTCCAAATGAGTGACAAAGAAATTTTATAGAAAAATTCTCAAATACAATAGAGAAATCTGACGTAGATAGTCTATAAGTATGGATCCTTAGCTTTAATTTCCCATTGGTCCAAATGAGTGACAAACATAAATGTGCCCACAAATAGCCAAATTCCCGTAGAGCTGAACAAAATTTACACAATTTTAATCTTTAAAATTTTATAGAAAAATTCTCAAATACAATTGAGAAATCGGACTTACATAGTCTATAAGTATGGATCCTTGGCTTTAATTTCCCATTGGTCCAAATGAGTGACAAATATAAATGTGCCCACAAATAGCCAAATTCCCGTAGAGCTGAACAAAATTTACACAATTTTAATCTTTAAAATTTTATAGAAAAATTCTCAAATTCAATTCAGAAATCGGACTTACATAGTCTATAAGTATGGATCCTTGGCTTTAATTTCCCATTGGTCCAAATGAGTGACAAAAAAGTGTTATAGAAAAATTCTCAAATACAATTGAGAAATCGGACTTACATAGTCTATAAGTATGGATCCTGGCTTTAATTTCCCATTGGTCCAAATGAGTGACAAACAAGTGTTATAGAAAAATTCTCAAATACAATTGAGAAATCGGACTTACATAGTCTATAAGTATGGATCCTTGGCTTTAATTTCCCATTGGTCCAAATGAGTGCCAAACATAAATGTGCCCATAAATAGCCAAATTCGCGTAGAGCTGAACAAAATTTACACAATTTTAATCTTTAAAATTTTATAAAAAAATTCTCAAATACAATTGAGAAATCAGACTTACATAGTCTATAAGTATGGATCCTTGGCTTTAATTTCCCATTGGTCCAAATGAGTGACAAACAAATGTTATAGAAAAATTCTCAAATACAATTGAGAAATCAGACTTACATAGTCTATAAGTATGGATCCTTGGCTTTAATTTCCCATTTGACCAAATGAGTGACAAACAAATTTTATAGAAAAATTCTCAAATACAATAGAGAAATCTGACTTAGATAGTCTATAAGTATGGATCCTTGGCTTTAATATCCCGTTGGTCCAAATTTTATAGAAAAATTCTCAAATACAATTGAGAAATCGGACTTACATAGTCTATAAGTATGGATCCTTGGCTTTAATTTCCCATTGGTCCAAATGAGTGACAAACAAATTTTACAAAATTTACACAATTTTAATCTTTAAAATTTTATAGAAAAATTCTCAAATACAATTGAGAAATCGGACTTACATAGTCTATAAGTATGGATCCTGGCTTTAATTTCCCATTTGTCCAAATAAGTGACAAACAAGTGTTATAGAAAAATTCTCAAATACAATTGAGAAATCGGACTTACATAGCCTATAAGTATGGATCCTTGGCTTTAATTTCCCATTGGTCCAAATGAGTGACAAACATAAATGTGCCCACAAATAGCCAAATTCACGTAGAGCTGAACAAAATTTACACAATTTTAATCTTTAAAATTTTATAGAAAAATTCTCAAATACAATTGAGAAATCAGACTTACATAGTCTATAAGTATGGATCCTTGGCTTTAATTTCCCATTGGTCCAAATGAGTGACAAACAAATGTTATAGAAAAATTCTCAAATACAATTGAGAAATCAGACTAACATAGTCTATAAGCATGGATCCTTGGCTTTAATTTCCCATTGGTCCAAATGAGTGACAAACAAATTTTATAGAAAAATTCTTAAATACAATAGAGAAATCTGACTTAGATAGTCTATAAGTATGGATCCTTGGCTTTAACTTCCCATTGGTCCAAATGAGTGACAAACATAAATGTGCCCACAAATAGCCAAATTCCCGTAGAGCTGAACAAAATTTACACAATTTTAATCTTTAAAATTTTATAGAAAAATTCTCAAATACAATTGAGAAATCGGACTTACATAGTCTATAAGTATGGATCCTTGGCTTTAATTTGCCATTGGTCCAAATGAGTGACAAACAAGTGTTATAGAAAAATTCTCAAATACAATTGAGAAATCGGACTTACGTAGCCTATAAGTATGGATCCTTGGCTTTAATTTCCCATTGGTCCAAATGAGTGACAAACAAGTGTTATAGAAAAATTCTCAAATACAATTGAGAAATCGGACTTACATAGCCTATAAGTATGGATCCTTGGCTTTAATTTCCCATTGGTCCAAATGAGTGGTAAACATAAATGTGCCCACAAATAGCCAAATTCACGTAGAGCTGAACAAAATTTACACAATTTTAATCTTTAAAATTTTATAGAAAAATTCTCAAATACAATTGAGAAATCGGACTAACATAGTCTATAAGTATGGATCCTTGGCTTTAACTTGCCATTGGTCCAAATGAGTGACAAACAAGTGTTATAGAAAAATTCTCAAATACAATTGAGAAATCGGACTTACATAGTCTATAAGTATGGATCCTTGGCTTTAATTTCCCATTGGTCCAAATGAGTGACAAACAAATTTTATAGAAAAATTCTCAAATACAATAGAGAAATCTGACTTAGATAGTCTATAAGTATGGATCCTTGGCTTTAATTTCCCATTGGTCCAAATGAGTGACAAACATAAATGTGCCCACAAATAGCCAAATTCCCGTAGAGCTGAACAAAATTTACACAATTTTAATCTTTAAAATTTTATAGAAAAAATTCTCAAATACAATTGAGAAATCGGTCTTACATAGTCTATAAGTATGGATCCTTGGCTTTAATTTGCCATTGGTCAAATGAGTGACAAACAAGTGTTATAGAAAAATTCTCAAATACAATTGAGAAATCGGACTTACGTAGCCTATAAGTATAGATCCTTGGCTTGCTTAATTTCTCATTGGTCCAATGAGTAACAAACAAGTGTTATAGAAAAATTCTCAAATACAATTGAGAAATCGGACTAACATAGCCTATAAGTATGGATCCTTGGCTTTAATTTCCCATTGGTCCAAATGAGTGGTAAACATAAATGTGCCCACAAATAGCCAAATTCACGTAGAGCTGAACAAAATTTACACAATTTTAATCTTTAAAATTTTATAGAAAAATTCTCAAATACAATTGAAAAATCAGACTTACATAGTCTATAAATATGGATCCTTGGCTTCAATTTCCCATTGGTCCAAATGAGTGACAAATATAAATGTGCCCACAGATAGCCAAATTCCGTAGAGCTGAACAAAATTTACACAATTTTAATCTTTAAAATTTTATAGAAAATTCTCAAATACAATTGAGAAATCGGACTTACATAGTCTATAAGTATGGATCCTTGGCTTTAATTTGACATTGGTCCAAATGAGTGACAAACAAGTGTTATTGAAAAATTCTCAAATACAATTGAGAAATCGGACTTACGTAGCCTATAAGTATGGATCCTTGGCTTTAATTTCCCATTGGTCCAAATGAGTGACAAAGAAATTTTATAGAAAAATTCTCAAATACAATAGAGAAATCGGACTTACATAGTCTATAAGTATGGATCCTTGGCTTTAATTTCCCATTGGTCCAAATGAGTGCCAAACATAAATGTGCCCATAAATAGCCAAATTCGCGTAGAGCTGAACAAAATTTACACAATTTTAATCTTTAAAATTTTATAAAAAAATTCTCAAATACAATTGAGAAATCAGACTTACATAGTCTATAAGTATGGATCCTTGGCTTTAATTTCCCATTGGTCCAAATGAGTGACAAACAAATGTTATAGAAAAATTCTCAAATACAATTGAGAAATCAGACTTACATAGTCTATAAGTATGGATCCTTGGCTTTAATTTCCCATTTGACCAAATGAGTGACAAACAAATTTTATAGAAAAATTCTCAAATACAATAGAGAAATCTGACTTAGATAGTCTATAAGTATGGATCCTTGGCTTTAATTTCCCGTTGGTCCAAATTTTATAGAAAAATTCTCAAATACAATTGAGAAATCGGACTTACATAGTCTATAAGTATGGATCCTTGGCTTTAATTTCCCATTGGTCCAAATGAGTGACAAACAAATTTTACAAAATTTACACAATTTTAATCTTTAAAATTTTATAGAAAAATTCTCAAATACAATTGAGAAATCGGACTTACATAGTCTATAAGTATGGATCCTGGCTTTAATTTCCAATTTGTCCAAATAAGTGACAAACAAGTGTTATAGAAAAATTCTCAAATACAATTGAGAAATCGGACTTACATAGCCTATAAGTATGGATCCTTGGCTTTAATTTCCCATTGGTCCAAATGAGTGACAAACATAAATGTGCCCACAAATAGCCAAATTCACGTAGAGCTGAACAAAATTTACACAATTTTAATCTTTAAAATTTTATAGAAAAATTCTCAAATACAATTGAGAAATCAGACTTACATAGTCTATAAGTATGGATCCTTGGCTTTAATTTCCCATTGGTCCAAATGAGTGACAAACAAATGTTATAGAAAAATTCTCAAATACAATTGAGAAATCAGACTAACATAGTCTATAAGCATGGATCCTTGGCTTTAATTTCCCATTGGTCCAAATGAGTGACAAACAAATTTTATAGAAAAATTCTTAAATACAATAGAGAAATCTGACTTAGATAGTCTATAAGTATGGATCCTTGGCTTTAATTTCCCATTGGTCCAAATGAGTGACAAACATAAATGTGCCCACAAATAGCCAA
Organism: Lypha dubia; assembly: GCA_947311025.1. Taxonomy (NCBI): domain Eukaryota; kingdom Metazoa; phylum Arthropoda; class Insecta; order Diptera; family Tachinidae; genus Lypha; species Lypha dubia. Next base: position 89,994,135 of record OX371260.1, on the reverse strand, counting down.
ATTCCCGTAGAGCTGAACAAAATTTACACAATTTTAATCTTTAAAATTTTATAGAAAAATTCTCAAATACAATTGAGAAATCGGACTTACATAGTCTATAAGTATGGATCCTTGGCTTTAATTTGCCATTGGTCCAAATGAGTGACAAACAAGTGTTATAGAAAAATTCTCAAATACAATTGAGAAATCGGACTTACGTAGCCTATAAGTATGGATCCTTGGCTTTAATTTCCCATTGGTCCAAATGAGTGACAAACAAGTGTTATAGAAAAATTCTCAAATACAATTGAGAAATCGGACTTACATAGCCTATAAGTATGGATCCTTGGCTTTAATTTCCCATTGGTCCAAATGAGTGGTAAACATAAATGTGCCCACAAATAGCCAAATTCACGTAGAGCTGAACAAAATTTACACAATTTTAATCTTTAAAATTTTATAGAAAAATTCTCAAATACAATTGAGAAATCGGACTTACATAGTCTATAAGTATGGATCCTTGGCTTTAACTTGCCATTGGTCCAAATGAGTGACAAACAAGTGTTATAGAAAAATTCTCAAATACAATTGAGAAATCGGACTTACATAGTCTATAAGTATGGATCCTTGGCTTTAATTTCCCATTGGTCCAAATGAGTGACAAACAAATTTTATATAAAAATTCTCAAATACAATAGAGAAATCTGACTTAGATAGTCTATAAGTATGGATCCTTGGCTTTAATTTCCCATTGGTCCAAATGAGTGACAAACATAAATGTGCCCACAAATAGCCAAATTCCCGTAGAGCTGAACAAAATTTACACAATTTTAATCTTTAAAATTTTATAGAAAAATTCTCAAATACAATTGAGAAATCGGACTTACATAGTCTATAAGTATGGATCCTTGGCTTTAATTTGCCATTGGTCCAAATGAGTGACAAACAAGTGTTATAGAAAAATTCTCAAATACAATTGAGAAATCGGACTTACGTAGCCTATAAGTATAGATCCTTGGCTTTAATTTCTCATTGGTCCAAATGAGTAACAAACAAGTGTTATAGAAAAATTCTCAAATACAATTGAGAAATCGGACTAACATAGCCTATAAGTATGGATCCTTGGCTTTAATTTCCCATTGGTCCAAATGAGTGGTAAACATAAATGTGCCCACAAATAGCCAAATTCACGTAGAGCTGAACAAAATTTACACAATTTTAATCTTTAAAATTTTATAGAAAAATTCTCAAATACAATTGAGAAATCAGACTTACATAGTCTATAAATATGGATCCTTGGCTTCAATTTCCCATTGGTCCAAATGAGTGACAAATATAAATGTGCCCACAGATAGCCAAATTCCCGTAGAGCTGAACAAAATTTACACAATTTAATCTTTAAAATTTTATAGAAAAATTCTCAAATACAATTGAGAAATCGGACTTACATAGTCTATAAGTATGGATCCTTGGCTTTAATTTGACATTGGTCCAAATGAGTGACAAACAAGTGTTATTGAAAAATTCTCAAATACAATTGAGAAATCGGACTTACGTAGCCTATAAGTATGGATCCTTGGCTTTAATTTCCCATTGGTCCAAATGAGTGACAAAGAAATTTTATAGAAAAATTCTCAAATACAATAGAGAAATCTGACGTAGATAGTCTATAAGTATGGATCCTTAGCTTTAATTTCCCATTGGTCCAAATGAGTGACAAACATAAATGTGCCCACAAATAGCCAAATTCCCGTAGAGCTGAACAAAATTTACACAATTTTAATCTTTAAAATTTTATAGAAAAATTCTCAAATACAATTGAGAAATCGGACTTACATAGTCTATAAGTATGGATCCTTGGCTTTAATTTCCCATTGGTCCAAATGAGTGACAAATATAAATGTGCCCACAAATAGCCAAATTCCCGTAGAGCTGAACAAAATTTACACAATTTTAATCTTTAAAATTTTATAGAAAAATTCTCAAATTCAATTGAGAAATCGGACTTACATAGTCTATAAGTATGGATCCTTGGCTTTAATTTCCCATTGGTCCAAATGAGTGACAAAAAAGTGTTATAGAAAAATTCTCAAATACAATTGAGAAATCGGACTTACATAGTCTATAAGTATGGATCCTGGCTTTAATTTCCCATTGGTCCAAATGAGTGACAAACAAGTGTTATAGAAAAATTCTCAAATACAATTGAGAAATCGGACTTACATAGTCTATAAGTATGGATCCTTGGCTTTAATTTCTAATTGGTCCAAATGAGTGCCAAACATAAATGTGCCCATAAATAGCCAAATTCGCGTAGAGCTGAACAAAATTTACACAATTTTAATCTTTAAAATTTTATAAAAAAATTCTCAAATACAATTGAGAAATCAGACTTACATAGTCTATAAGTATGGATCCTTGGCTTTAATTTCCCATTGGTCCAAATGAGTGACAAACAAATGTTATAGAAAAATTCTCAAATACAATTGAGAAATCAGACTTACATAGTCTATAAGTATGGATCCTTGGCTTTAATTTCCCATTTGACCAAATGAGTGACAAACAAATTTTATAGAAAAATTCTCAAATACAATAGAGAAATCTGACTTAGATAGTCTATAAGTATGGATCCTTGGCTTTAATTTCCCGTTGGTCCAAATTTTATAGAAAAATTCTCAAATACAATTGAGAAATCGGACTTACATAGTCTATAAGTATGGATCCTTGGCTTTAATTTCCCATTGGTCCAAATGAGTGACAAACAAATTTTACAAAATTTACACAATTTTAATCTTTAAAATTTTATAGAAAAATTCTCAAATACAATTGAGAAATCGGACTTACATAGTCTATAAGTATGGATCCTGGCTTTAATTTCCCATTTGTCCAAATAAGTGACAAACAAGTGTTATAGAAAAATTCTCAAATACAATTGAGAAATCGGACTTACATAGCCTATAAGTATGGATCCTTGGCTTTAATTTCCCATTGGTCCAAATGAGTGACAAACATAAATGTGCCCACAAATAGCCAAATTCACGTAGAGCTGAACAAAATTTACACAATTTTAATCTTTAAAATTTTATAGAAAAATTCTCAAATACAATTGAGAAATCAGACTTACATAGTCTATAAGTATGGATCCTTGGCTTTAATTTCCCATTGGTCCAAATGAGTGACAAACAAATGTTATAGAAAAATTCTCAAATACAATTGAGAAATCAGACTAACATAGTCTATAAGCATGGATCCTTGGCTTTAATTTCCCATTGGTCCAAATGAGTGACAAACAAATTTTATAGAAAAATTCTTAAATACAATAGAGAAATCTGACTTAGATAGTCTATAAGTATGGATCCTTGGCTTTAATTTCCCATTGGTCCAAATGAGTGACAAACATAAATGTGCCCACAAATAGCCAAATTCCCGTAGAGCTGAACAAAATTTACAGAATTTTAATCTTTAAAATTTTATAGAAAAATTCTCAAATACAATTGAGAAATCGGACTTACATAGTCTATAAGTATGGATCCTTGGCTTTAATTTGCCATTGGTCCAAATGAGTGACAAACAAGTGTTATAGAAAAATTCTCAAATACAATTGAGAAATCGGACTTACGTAGCCTATAAGTATGGATCCTTGGCTTTAATTTCCCATTGGTCCAAATGAGTGACAAACAAGTGTTATAGAAAAATTCTCAAATACAATTGAGAAATCGGACTTACATAGCCTATAAGTATGGATCCTTGGCTTTAATTTTCCATTGGTCCAAATGAGTGGTAAACATAAATGTGCCCACAAATAGCCAAATTCACGTAGAGCTGAACAAAATTTACACAATTTTAATCTTTAAAATTTTATAGAAAAATTCTCAAATACAATTGAGAAATCGGACTTACATAGTCTATAAGTATGGATCCTTGGCTTTAACTTGCCATTGGTCCAAATGAGTGACAAACAAGTGTTATAGAAAAATTCTCAAATACAATTGAGAAATCGGACTTACATAGTCTATAAGTATGGATCCTTGGCTTTAATTTCCCATTGGTCCAAATGAGTGACAAACAAATTTTATAGAAAAATTCTCAAATACAATAGAGAAATCTGACTTAGATAGTCTATAAGTATGGATCCTTGGCTTTAATTTCCCATTGGTCCAAATGAGTGACAAACATAAATGTGCCCACAAATAGCCAAATTCCCGTAGAGCTGAACAAAATTTACACAATTTTAATCTTTAAAATTTTATAGAAAAATTCTCAAATACAATTGAGAAATCGGACTTACATAGTCTATAAGTATGGATCCTTGGCTTTAATTTGCCATTGGTCCAAATGAGTGACAAACAAGTGTTATAGAAAAATTCTCAAATACAATTGAGAAATCGGACTTACGTAGCCTATAAGTATAGATCCTTGGCTTTAATTTCTCATTGGTCCAAATGAGTAACAAACAAGTGTTATAGAAAAATTCTCAAATACAATTGAGAAATCGGACTAACATAGCCTATAAGTATGGATCCTTGGCTTTAATTTCCCATTGGTCCAAATGAGTGGTAAACATAAATGTGCCCACAAATAGCCAAATTCACGTAGAGCTGAACAAAATTTACACAATTTTAATCTTTAAAATTTTATAGAAAAATTCTCAAATACAATTGAGAAATCAGACTTACATAGTCTATAAATATGGATCCTTGGCTTCAATTTCCCATTGGTCCAAATGAGTGACAAATATAAATGTGCCCACAGATAGCCAAATTCCCGTAGAGCTGAACAAAATTTACACAATTTTAATCTTTAAAATTTTATAGAAAAATTCTCAAATACAATTGAGAAATCGGACTTACATAGTCTATAAGTATGGATCCTTGGCTTTAATTTGACATTGGTCCAAATGAGTGACAAACAAGTGTTATTGAAAAATTCTCAAATACAATTGAGAAATCGGACTTACGTAGCCTATAAGTATGGATCCTTGGCTTTAATTTCCCATTGGTCCAAATGAGTGACAAAGAAATTTTATAGAAAAATTCTCAAATACAATAGAGAAATCTGACGTAGATAGTCTATAAGTATGGATCCTTAGCTTTAATTTCCCATTGGTCCAAATGAGTGACAAACATAAATGTGCCCACAAATAGCCAAATTCCCGTAGAGCTGAACAAAATTTACACAATTTTAATCTTTAAAATTTTATAGAAAAATTCTCAAATACAATTGAGAAATCGGACTTACATAGTCTATAAGTATGGATCCTTGGCTTTAATTTCCCATTGGTCCAAATGAGTGACAAATATAAATGTGCCCACAAATAGCCAAATTCCCGTAGAGCTGAACAAAATTTACACAATTTTAATCTTTAAAATTTTATAGAAAAATTCTCAAATTCAATTGAGAAATCGGACTTACATAGTCTATAAGTATGGATCCTTGGCTTTAATTTCCCATTGGTCCAAATGAGTGACAAAAAAGTGTTATAGAAAAATTCTCAAATACAATTGAGAAATCGGACTTACATAGTCTATAAGTATGGATCCTGGCTTTAATTTCCCATTGGTCCAAATGAGTGACAAACAAGTGTTATAGAAAAATTCTCAAATACAATTGAGAAATCGGACTTACATAGTCTATAAGTATGGATCCTTGGCTTTAATTTCCCATTGGTCCAAATGAGTGCCAAACATAAATGTGCCCATAAATAGCCAAATTCGCGTAGAGCTGAACAAAATTTACACAATTTTAATCTTTAAAATTTTATAAAAAAATTCTCAAATACAATTGAGAAATCAGACTTACATAGTCTATAAGTATGGATCCTTGGCTTTAATTTCCCATTGGTCCAAATGAGTGACAAACAAATGTTATAGAAAAATTCTCAAATACAATTGAGAAATCAGACTTACATAGTCTATAAGTATGGATCCTTGGCTTTAATTTCCCATTTGACCAAATGAGTGACAAACAAATTTTATAGAAAAATTCTCAAATACAATAGAGAAATCTGACTTAGATAGTCTATAAGTATGGATCCTTGGCTTTAATTTCCCGTTGGTCCAAATTTTATAGAAAAATTCTCAAATACAATTGAGAAATCGGACTTACATAGTCTATAAGTATGGATCCTTGGCTTTAATTTCCCATTGGTCCAAATGAGTGACAAACAAATTTTACAAAATTTACACAATTTTAATCTTTAAAATTTTATAGAAAAATTCTCAAATACAATTGAGAAATCGGACTTACATAGTCTATAAGTATGGATCCTGGCTTTAATTTCCCATTTGTCCAAATAAGTGACAAACAAGTGTTATAGAAAAATTCTCAAATACAATTGAGAAATCGGACTTACATAGCCTATAAGTATGGATCCTTGGCTTTAATTTCCCATTGGTCCAAATGAGTGACAAACATAAATGTGCCCACAAATAGCCAAATTCACGTAGAGCTGAACAAAATTTACACAATTTTAATCTTTAAAATTTTATAGAAAAATTCTCAAATACAATTGAGAAATCAGACTTACATAGTCTATAAGTATGGATCCTTGGCTTTAATTTCCCATTGGTCCAAATGAGTGACAAACAAATGTTATAGAAAAATTCTCAAATACAATTGAGAAATCAGACTAACATAGTCTATAAGCATGGATCCTTGGCTTTAATTTCCCATTGGTCCAAATGAGTGACAAACAAATTTTATAGAAAAATTCTTAAATACAATAGAGAAATCTGACTTAGATAGTCTATAAGTATGGATCCTTGGCTTTAATTTCCCATTGGTCCAAATGAGTGACAAACATAAATGTGCCCACAAATAGCCAAATTCCCGTAGAGCTGAACAAAATTTACACAATTTTAATCTTTAAAATTTTATAGAAAAATTCTCAAATACAATTGAGAAATCGGACTTACATAGTCTATAAGTATGGATCCTTGGCTTTAATTTGCCATTGGTCCAAATGAGTGACAAACAAGTGTTATAGAAAAATTCTCAAATACAATTGAGAAATCGGACTTACGTAGCCTATAAGTATGGATCCTTGGCTTTAATTTCCCATTGGTCCAAATGAGTGACAAACAAGTGTTATAGAAAAATTCTCAAATACAATTGAGAAATCGGACTTACATAGCCTATAAGTATGGATCCTTGGCTTTAATTTCCCATTGGTCCAAATGAGTGGTAAACATAAATGTGCCCACAAATAGCCAAATTCACGTAGAGCTGAACAAAATTTACACAATTTTAATCTTTAAAATTTTATAGAAAAATTCTCAAATACAATTGAGAAATCGGACTTACATAGTCTATAAGTATGGATCCTTGGCTTTAACTTGCCATTGGTCCAAATGAGTGACAAACAAGTGTTATAGAAAAATTCTCAAATACAATTGAGAAATCGGACTTACATAGTCTATAAGTATGGATCCTTGGCTTTAATTTCCCATTGGTCCAAATGAGTGACAAACAAATTTTATAGAAAAATTCTCAAATACAATAGAGAAATCTGACTTAGATAGTCTATAAGTATGGATCCTTGGCTTTAATTTCCCATTGGTCCAAATGAGTGACAAACATAAATGTGCCCACAAATAGCCAAATTCCCGTAGAGCTGAACAAAATTTACACAATTTTAATCTTTAAAATTTTATAGAAAAATTCTCAAATACAATTGAGAAATCGGACTTACATAGTCTATAAGTATGGATCCTTGGCTTTAATTTGCCATTGGTCCAAATGAGTGACAAACAAGTGTTATAGAAAAATTCTCAAATACAATTGAGAAATCGGACTTACGTAGCCTATAAGTATAGATCCTTGGCTTTAATTTCTCATTGGTCCAAATGAGTAACAAACAAGTGTTATAGAAAAATTCTCAAATACAATTGAGAAATCGGACTAACATAGCCTATAAGTATGGATCCTTGGCTTTAATTTCCCATTGGTCCAAATGAGTGGTAAACATAAATGTGCCCACAAATAGCCAAATTCACGTAGAGCTGAACAAAATTTACACAATTTTAATGTTTAAAATTTTATAGAAAAATTCTCAAATACAATTGAGAAATCAGACTTACATAGTCTATAAATATGGATCCTTGGCTTCAATTTCCCATTGGTCCAAATGAGTGACAAATATAAATGTGCCCACAGATAGCCAAATTCCCGTAGAGCTGAACAAAATTTACACAATTTTAATCTTTAAAATTTTATAGAAAAATTCTCAAATACAATTGAGAAATCGGACTTACATAGTCTATAAGTATGGATCCTTGGCTTTAATTTGACATTGGTCCAAATGAGTGACAAACAAGTGTTATTGAAAAATTCTCAAATACAATTGAGAAATCGGACTTACGTAGCCTATAAGTATGGATCCTTGGCTTTAATTTCCCATTGGTCCAAATGAGTGACAAAGAAATTTTATAGAAAAATTCTCAAATACAATAGAGAAATCTGACGTAGATAGTCTATAAGTATGGATCCTTAGCTTTAATTTCCCATTGGTCCAAATGAGTGACAAACATAAATGTGCCCACAAATAGCCAAATTCCCGTAGAGCTGAACAAAATTTACACAATTTTAATCTTTAAAATTTTATAGAAAAATTCTCAAATACAATTGAGAAATCGGACTTACATAGTCTATAAGTATGGATCCTTGGCTTTAATTTCCCATTGGTCCAAATGAGTGACAAATATAAATGTGCCCACAAATAGCCAAATTCCCGTAGAGCTGAACAAAATTTACACAATTTTAATCTTTAAAATTTTATAGAAAAATTCTCAAATTCAATTGAGAAATCGGACTTACATAGTCTATAAGTATGGATCCTTGGCTTTAATTTCCCATTGGTCCAAATGAGTGACAAAAAAGTGTTATAGAAAAATTCTCAAATACAATTGAGAAATCGGACTTACATAGTCTATAAGTATGGATCCTGGCTTTAATTTCCCATTGGTCCAAATGAGTGACAAACAAGTGTTATAGAAAAATTCTCAAATACAATTGAGAAATCGGACTTACATAGTCTATAAGTATGGATCCTTGGCTTTAATTTCCCATTGGTCCAAATGAGTGCCAAACATAAATGTGCCCATAAATAGCCAAATTCGCGTAGAGCTGAACAAAATTTACACAATTTTAATCTTTAAAATTTTATAAAAAAATTCTCAAATACAATTGAGAAATCAGACTTACATAGTCTATAAGTATGGATCCTTGGCTTTAATTTCCCATTGGTCCAAATGAGTGACAAACAAATGTTATAGAAAAATTCTCAAATACAATTGAGAAATCAGACTTACATAGTCTATAAGTATGGATCCTTGGCTTTAATTTCCCATTTGACCAAATGAGTGACAAACAAATTTTATAGAAAAATTCTCAAATACAATAGAGAAATCTGACTTAGATAGTCTATAAGTATGGATCCTTGGCTTTAATTTCCCGTTGGTCCAAATTTTATAGAAAAATTCTCAAATACAATTGAGAAATCGGACTTACATAGTCTATAAGTATGGATCCTTGGCTTTAATTTCCCATTTGTCCAAATAAGTGACAAACAAGTGTTATAGAAAAATTCTCAAATACAATTGAGAAATCGGACTTACATAGCCTATAAGTATGGATCCTTGGCTTTAATTTCCCATTGGTCCAAATAAGTGACAAACAAGTGTTATAGAAAAATTCTCAAATACAATTGAGAAATCGGACTTACATAGCCTATAAGTATGGATCCTTGGCTTTAATTTCCCATTGGTCCAAATGAGTGACAAACAAGTGTTATAGAAAAATTCTCAAATACAATTGAGAAATCGGACTTACATAGCCTATAAGTATGGATCCTTGGCTTTAATTTCCCATTGGTCCAAATGAGTGACAAACAAATTTTACAAAATTTACACAATTTTAATCTTTAAAATTTTATAGAAAAATTCTCAAATACAATTGAGAAATCGGACTTACATAGCCTATAAGTATGGATCCTTGGCTTTAATTTCCCATTGGTCCAAATAAGTGACAAACAAGTGTTATAGAAAAATTCTCAAATACAATTGAGAAATCGGACTTACATAGCCTATAAGTATGGATCCTTGGCTTTAATTTCCCATTGGTCCAAATGAGTGACAAACAAGTGTTATAGAAAAATTCTCAAATACAATTGAGAAATCGGACTTACATAGTCTATAAGTATGGATCCTTGGCTTTAATTTCCCATTGGTCCAAATGAGTGACAAAAAAATTTTACAATATTTACACAATTTTAATCTTTAAAATTTTATAGAAAAATTCTCAAATACAATTGAGAAATCGGACTTACATAGTCTATAAGTATGGATCCTGGCTTTAATTTCCCATTTGTTCAAATAAGTGACAAACAAGTGTTATAGAAAAATTCTCAAATACAATTGAGAAATCGGACTTACATAGCCTATAAGTATGGATCCTTGGCTTTAATTTCCCATTGGTCCAAATGAGTGACAAACATAAATGTGCCCACAAATAGCCAAATTCACGTAGAGCTGAACAAAATTTACACAATTTTAATCTTTAAAATTTTATAGAAAAATTCTCAAATACAATTGAGAAATCGGACTTACATAGTCTATAAGTATGGATCCTTGGCTTTAATTTGACATTGGTCCAAATGAGTGACAAACAAGTGTTATTGAAAAATTCTCAAATACAATTGAGAAATCGGACTTACGTAGCCTATAAGTATGGATCCTTGGCTTTAATTTCCCATTGGTCCAAATGAGTGACAAAGAAATTTTATAGAAAAATTCTCAAATACAATAGAGAAATCTGACTTAGATAGTCTATAAGTATGGATCCTTGGCTTTAATTTCCCATTGGTCCAAATGAGTGACAAACATAAATGTGCCCACAAATAGCCAAATTCCCGTAGAGCTGAACAAAATTTACACAATTTTAATCTTTAAAATTTTATAGAAAAATTCTCAAATACAATTGAGAAATCGGACTTACATAGTCTATAAGTATGGATCCTTGGCTTTAATTTGCCATTGGTCCAAATGAGTGACAAACAAGTGTTATAGAAAAATTCTCAAATACAATTGAGAAATCGGACTTACGTAGCCTATAAGTATGGATCCTTGGCTTTAATTTCCCATTGGTCCAAATGAGTGACAAACAAGTGTTATAGAAAAATTCTCAAATACAATTGAGAAATCGGACTTACATAGCCTATAAGTATGGATCCTTGGCTTTAATTTCCCATTGGTCCAAATGAGTGGTAAACATAAATGTGCCCACAAATAGCCAAATTCACGTAGAGCTGAACAAAATTTACACAATTTTAATCTTTAAAATTTTATAGAAAAATTCTCAAATACAATTGAGAAATCGGACTTACATAGTCTATAAGTATGGATCCTTGGCTTTAACTTGCCATTGGTCCAAATGAGTGACAAACAAGTGTTATAGAAAAATTCTCAAATACAATTGAGAAATCGGACTTACATAGTCTATAAGTATGGATCCTTGGCTTTAATTTCCCATTGGTCCAAATGAGTGACAAACAAATTTTATAGAAAAATTCTCAAATACAATAGAGAAATCTGACTTAGATAGTCTATAAGTATGGATCCTTGGCTTTTATTTCCCATTGGTCCAAATGAGTGACAAACATAAATGTGCCCACAAATAGCCAAATTCCCGTAGAGCTGAACAAAATTTACACAATTTTAATCTTTAAAATTTTATAGAAAAATTCTCAAATACAATTGAGAAATCGGACTTACATAGTCTATAAGTATGGATCCTTGGCTTTAATTTGCCATTGGTCCAAATGAGTGACAAACAAGTGTTATAGAAAAATTCTCAAATACAATTGAGAAATCGGACTTACGTAGCCTATAAGTATAGATCCTTGGCTTTAATTTCTCATTGGTCCAAATGAGTAACAAACAAGTGTTATAGAAAAATTCTCAAATACAATTGAGAAATCGGACTAACATAGCCTATAAGTATGGATCCTTGGCTTTAATTTCCCATTGGTCCAAATGAGTGGTAAACATAAATGTGCCCACAAATAGCCAAATTCACGTAGAGCTGAACAAAATTTACACAATTTTAATCTTTAAAATTTTATAGAAAAATTCTCAAATACAATTGAGAAATCAGACTTACATAGTCTATAAATATGGATCCTTGGCTTCAATTTCCCATTGGTCCAAATGAGTGACAAATATAAATGTGCCCACAGATAGCCAAATTCCCGTAGAGCTGAACAAAATTTACACAATTTTAATCTTTAAAATTTTATAGAAAAATTCTCAAATACAATTGAGAAATCGGACTTACATAGTCTATAAGTATGGATCCTTGGCTTTAATTTGACATTGGTCCAAATGAGTGACAAACAAGTGTTATTGAAAAATTCTCAAATACAATTGAGAAATCGGACTTACGTAGCCTATAAGTATGGATCCTTGGCTTTAATTTCCCATTGGTCCAAATGAGTGACAAAGAAATTTTATAGAAAAATTCTCAAATACAATAGAGAAATCTGACGTAGATAGTCTATAAGTATGGATCCTTAGCTTTAATTTCCCATTGGTCCAAATGAGTGACAAACATAAATGTGCCCACAAATAGCCAAATTCCCGTAGAGCTGAACAAAATTTACACAATTTTAATCTTTAAAATTTTATAGAAAAATTCTCAAATACAATTGAGAAATCGGACTTACATAGTCTATAAGTATGGATCCTTGGCTTTAATTTCCCATTGGTCCAAATGAGTGACAAATATAAATGTGCCCACAAATAGCCAAATTCCCGTAGAGCTGAACAAAATTTACACAATTTTAATCTTTAAAATTTTATAGAAAAATTCTCAAATTCAATTGAGAAATCGGACTTACATAGTCTATAAGTATGGATCCTTGGCTTTAATTTCCCATTGGTCCAAATGAGTGACAAAAAAGTGTTATAGAAAAATTCTCAAATACAATTGAGAAATCAGACTAACATAGTCTATAAGCATGGATCCTTGGCTTTAATTTCCCATTGGTCCAAATGAGTGACAAACAAATTTTATAGAAAAATTCTTAAATACAATAGAGAAATCTGACTTAGATAGTCTATAAGTATGGATCCTTGGCTTTAATTTCCCATTAGTCCAAATGAGTGACAAACATAAATGTGCCCACAAATAGCCAAATTCCCGTAGAGCTGAACAAAATTTACACAATTTTAATCTTTAAAATTTTATAGAAAAATTCTCAAATACAATTGAGAAATCGGACTTACATAGTCTATAAGTATGGATCCTTGGCTTTAATTTGCCATTGGTCCAAATGAGTGACAAACAAGTGTTATAGAAAAATTCTCAAATACAATTGAGAAATCGGACTTACATAGCCTATAAGTATGGATCCTTGGCTTTAATTTCCCATTGGTCCAAATGAGTGCCAAACATAAATGAGCCCATAAATAGCCAAATTCGCGTAGAGCTGAACAAAATTTACACAATTTTAATCTTTAAAATTTTATAAAAAAATTCTCAAATACAATTGAGAAATCAGACTTACATAGTCTATAAGTATGGATCCTTGGCTTTAATTTCCCATTGGTCCAAATGAGTGACAAACAAATGTTATAGAAAAATTCTCAAATACAATTGAGAAATCAGACTTACATAGTCTATAAGTATGGATCCTTGGCTTTAATTTCCCATTTGACCAAATGAGTGACAAACAAATTTTATAGAAAAATTCTCAAATACAATAGAGAAATCTGACTTAGATAGTCTATAAGTATGGATCCTTGGCTTTAATTTCCCGTTGGTCCAAATTTTATAGAAAAATTCTCAAATACAATTGAGAAATCGGACTTACATAGTCTATAAGTATGGATCCTTGGCTTTAATTTCCCATTGGTCCAAATGAGTGACAAACAAATTTTACAAAATTTACACAATTTTAATCTTTAAAATTTTATAGAAAAATTCTCAAATACAATTGAGAAATCGGACTTACATAGTCTATAAGTATGGATCCTGGCTTTAATTTCCCATTTGTCCAAATAAGTGACAAACAAGTGTTATAGAAAAATTCTCAAATACAATTGAGAAATCGGACTTACATAGCCTATAAGTATGGATCCTTGGCTTTAATTTCCCATTGGTCCAAATGAGTGACAAACATAAATGTGCCCACAAATAGCCAAATTCACGTAGAGCTGAACAAAATTTACACAATTTTAATCTTTAAAATTTTATAGAAAAATTCTCAAATACAATTGAGAAATCAGACTTACATAGTCTATAAGTATGGATCCTTGGCTTTAATTTCCCATTGGTCCAAATGAGTGACAAACAAATGTTATAGAAAAATTCTCAAATACAATTGAGAAATCAGACTAACATAGTCTATAAGCATGGATCCTTGGCTTTAATTTCCCATTGGTCCAAATGAGTGACAAACAAATTTTATAGAAAAATTCTTAAATACAATAGAGAAATCTGACTTAGATAGTCTATAAGTATGGATCCTTGGCTTTAATTTCCCATTGGTCCAAATGAGTGACAAACATAAATGTGCCCACAAATAGCCAAATTCCCGTAGAGCTGAACAAAATTTACACAATTTTAATCTTTAAAATTTTATAGAAAAATTCTCAAATACAATTGAGAAATCGGACTTACATAGTCTATAAGTATGGATCCTTGGCTTTAATTTGCCATTGGTCCAAATGAGTGACAAACAAGTGTTATAGAAAAATTCTCAAATACAATTGAGAAATCGGACTTACATAGCCTATAAGTATGGATCCTTATCTTTAATTTCCCATTGGGCCAAATGAGTGGTAAACATAAATGTGCCCACAAATAGCCAAATTCACGTAGAGCTGAACAAAATTTACACAATTTTAATCTTTAAAATTTTATAGAAAAATTCTCAAATACAATTGAGAAATCGGACTTACATAGTCTATAAGTATGGATCCTTGGCTTTAACTTGCCATTGGTCCAAATGAGTGACAAACAAATTTTATAGAAAAATTCTCAAATACAATAGAGAAATCTGACTTAGATAGTCTATAAGTATGGATCCTTGGCTTTTATTTCCCATTGGTCCAAATGAGTGACAAACATAAATGTGCCCACAAATAGCCAAATTCCCGTAGAGCTGAACAAAATTTACACAATTTTAATCTTTAAAATTTTATAGAAAAATTCTCAAATACAATTGAGAAATCGGACTTACATAGTCTATAAGTATTGATCCTTGGCTTTAATTTGCCATTGGTCCAAATGAGTGACAAACAAGTGTTATAGAAAAATTCTCAAATACAATTGAGAAATCGGACTTACGTAGCCTATAAGTATAGATCCTTGGCTTTAATTTCTCATTGGTCCAAATGAGTAACAAACAAGTGTTATAGAAAAATTCTCAAATACAATTGAGAAATCGGACTAACATAGCCTATAAGTATGGATCCTTGGCTTTAATTTCCCATTGGTCCAAATGAGTGGTAAACATAAATGTGCCCACAAATAGCCAAATTCACGTAGAGCTGAACAAAATTTACACAATTTTAATCTTTAAAATTTTATAGAAAAATTCTCAAATACAATTGAGAAATCAGACTTACATAGTCTATAAATATGGATCCTTGGCTTCAATTTCCCATTGGTCCAAATGAGTGACAAATATAAATGTGCCCACAGATAGCCAAATTCCCGTAGAGCTGAACAAAATTTACACAATTTTAATCTTTAAAATTTTATAGAAAAATTCTCAAATACAATTGAGAAATCGGACTTACATAGTCTATAAGTATGGATCCTTGGCTTTAATTTGACATTGGTCCAAATGAGTGACAAACAAGTGTTATTGAAAAATTCTCAAATACAATTGAGAAATCGGACTTACGTAGCCTATAAGTATGGATCCTTGGCTTTAATTTCCCATTGGTCCAAATGAGTGACAAAGAAATTTTATAGAAAAATTCTCAAATACAATAGAGAAATCTGACGTAGATAGTCTATAAGTATGGATCCTTAGCTTTAATTTCCCATTGGTCCAAATGAGTGACAAACATAAATGTGCCCACAAATAGCCAAATTCCCGTAGAGCTGAACAAAATTTACACAATTTTAATCTTTAAAATTTTATAGAAAAATTCTCAAATACAATTGAGAAATCGGACTTACATAGTCTATAAGTATGGATCCTTGGCTTTAATTTCCCATTGGTCCAAATGAGTGACAAATATAAATGTGCCCACAAATAGCCAAATTCCCGTAGAGCTGAACAAAATTTACACAATTTTAATCTTTAAAATTTTATAGAAAAATTCTCAAATTCAATTGAGAAATCGGACTTACATAGTCTATAAGTATGGATCCTTGGCTTTAATTTCCCATTGGTCCAAATGAGTGACAAAAAAGTGTTATAGAAAAATTCTCAAATACAATTGAGAAATCGGACTTACATAGTCTATAAGTATGGATCCTGGCTTTAATTTCCCATTGGTCCAAATGAGTGACAAACAAGTGTTATAGAAAAATTCTCAAATACAATTGAGAAATCGGACTTACATAGTCTATAAGTATGGATCCTTGGCTTTAATTTCCCATTGGTCCAAATGAGTGCCAAACATAAATGTGCCCATAAATAGCCAAATTCGCGTAGAGCTGAACAAAATTTACACAATTTTAATCTTTAAAATTTTATAAAAAAATTCTCAAATACAATTGAGAAATCAGACTTACATAGTCTATAAGTATGGATCCTTGGCTTTAATTTCCCATTGGTCCAAATGAGTGACAAACAAATGTTATAGAAAAATTCTCAAATACAATTGAGAAATCAGACTTACATAGTCTATAAGTATGGATCCTTGGCTTTAATTTCCCATTTGACCAAATGAGTGACAAATTTTATAGAAAAATTCTCAAATACAATAGAGAAATCTGACTTAGATAGTCTATAAGTATGGATCCTTGGCTTTAATTTCCCGTTGGTCCAAATTTTATAGAAAAATTCTCAAATACAATTGAGAAATCGGACTTACATAGTCTATAAGTATGGATCCTTGGCTTTAATTTCCCATTGGTCCAAATGAGTGACAAACAAATTTTACAAAATTTACACAATTTTAATCTTTAAAATTTTATAGAAAAAATCTCAAATACAATTGAGAAATCGGACTTACATAGTCTATAAGTATGGATCCTGGCTTTAATTTCCCATTTGTCCAAATAAGTGACAAACAAGTGTTATAGAAAAATTCTCAAATACAATTGAGAAATCGGACTTACATAGCCTATAAGTATGGATCCTTGGCTTTAATTTCCCATTGGTCCAAATGAGTGACAAACATAAATGTGCCCACAAATAGCCAAATTCACGTAGAGCTGAACAAAATTTACACAATTTTAATCTTTAAAATTTTATAGAAAAATTCTCAAATACAATTGAGAAATCAGACTTACATAGTCTATAAGTATGGATCCTTGGCTTTAATTTCCCATTGGTCCAAATGAGTGACAAACAAATGTTATAGAAAAATTCTCAAATACAATTGAGAAATCAGACTAACATAGTCTATAAGCATGGATCCTTGGCTTTAATTTCCCATTGGTCCAAATGAGTGACAAACAAATTTTATAGAAAAATTCTTAAATACAATAGAGAAATCTGACTTAGATAGTCTATAAGTATGGATCCTTGGCTTTAATTTCCCATTGGTCCAAATGAGTGACAAACATAAATGTGCCCACAAATAGCCAAATTCCCGTAGAGCTGAACAAAATTTACACAATTTTAATCTTTAAAATTTTATAGAAAAATTCTCAAATACAATTGAGAAATCGGACTTACATAGTCCATAAGTATGGATCCTTGGCTTTAATTTGCCATTGGTCCAAATGAGTGACAAACAAGTGTTATAGAAAAATTCTCAAATACAATTGAGAAATCGGACTTACGTAGCCTATAAGTATGGATCCTTGGCTTTAATTTCCCATTGGTCCAAATGAGTGACAAACAAGTGTTATAGAAAAATTCTCAAATACAATTGAGAAATCGGACTTACATAGCCTATAAGTATGGATCCTTGGCTTTAATTTCCCATTGGTCCAAATGAGTGGTAAACATAAATGTGCCCACAAATAGCCAAATTCACGTAGAGCTGAACAAAATTTACACAATTTTAATCTTTAAAATTTTATAGAAAAATTCTCAAATACAATTGAGAAATCGGACTTACATAGTCTATAAGTATGGATCCTTGGCTTTAACTTGCCATTGGTCCAAATGAGTGACAAACAAGTGTTATAGAAAAATTCTCAAATACAATTGAGAAATCGGACTTACATAGTCTATAAGTATGGATCCTTGGCTTTAATTTCCCATTGGTCCAAATGAGTGACAAACAAATTTTATAGAAAAATTCTCAAATACAATAGAGAAATCTGACTTAGATAGTCTATAAGTATGGATCCTTGGCTTTAATTTCCCATTGGTCCAAATGAGTGACAAACATAAATGTGCCCACAAATAGCCAAATTCCCGTAGAGCTGAACAAAATTTACACAATTTTAATCTTTAAAATTTTATAGAAAAATTCTCAAATACAATTGAGAAATCGGACTTACATAGTCTATAAGTATGGATCCTTGGCTTTAATTTGCCATTGGTCCAAATGAGTGACAAACAAGTGTTATAGAAAAATTCTCAAATACAATTGAGAAATCGGACTTACGTAGCCTATAAGTATAGATCCTTGGCTTTAATTTCTCATTGGTCCAAATGAGTAACAAACAAGTGTTATAGAAAAATTCTCAAATACAATTGAGAAATCGGACTAACATAGCCTATAAGTATGGATCCTTGGCTTTAATTTCCCATTGGTCCAAATGAGTGGTAAACATAAATGTGCCCACAAATAGCCAAATTCACGTAGAGCTGAACAAAATTTACACAATTTTAATCTTTAAAATTTTATAGAAAAATTCTCAAATACAATTGAGAAATCAGACTTACATAGTCTATAAATATGGATCCTTGGCTTCAATTTCCCATTGGTCCAAATGAGTGACAAATATAAATGTGCCCACAGATAGCCAAATTCCCGTAGAGCTGAACAAAATTTACACAATTTTAATCTTTAAAATTTTATAGAAAAATTCTCAAATACAATTGAGAAATCGGACTTACATAGTCTATAAGTATGGATCCTTGGCTTTAATTTGACATTGGTCCAAATGAGTGACAAACAAGTGTTATTGAAAAATTCTCAAATACAATTGAGAAATCGGACTTACGTAGCCTATAAGTATGGATCCTTGGCTTTAATTTCCCATTGGTCCAAATGAGTGACAAAGAAATTTTATAGAAAAATTCTCAAATACAATAGAGAAATCTGACGTAGATAGTCTATAAGTATGGATCCTTAGCTTTAATTTCCCATTGGTCCAAATGAGTGACAAACATAAATGTGCCCACAAATAGCCAAATTCCCGTAGAGCTGAACAAAATTTACACAATTTTAATCTTTAAAATTTTATAGAAAAATTCTCAAATACAATTGAGAAATCGGACTTACATAGTCTATAAGTATGGATCCTTGGCTTTAATTTCCCATTGGTCCAAATGAGTGACAAATATAAATGTGCCCACAAATAGCCAAATTCCCGTAGAGCTGAACAAAATTTACACAATTTTAATCTTTAAAATTTTATAGAAAAATTCTCAAATTCAATTGAGAAATCGGACTTACATAGTCTATAAGTATGGATCCTTGGCTTTAATTTCCCATTGGTCCAAATGAGTGACAAAAAAGTGTTATAGAAAAATTCTCAAATACAATTGAGAAATCGGACTTACATAGTCTATAAGTATGGATCCTGGCTTTAATTTCCCATTGGTCCAAATGAGTGACAAACAAGTGTTATAGAAAAATTCTCAAATACAATTGAGAAATCGGACTTACATAGTCTATAAGTATGGATCCTTGGCTTTAATTTCCCATTGGTCCAAATGAGTGCCAAACATAAATGTGCCCATAAATAGCCAAATTCGCGTAGAGCTGAACAAAATTTACACAATTTTAATCTTTAAAATTTTATAAAAAAATTCTCAAATACAATTGAGAAATCAGACTTACATAGTCTATAAGTATGGATCCTTGGCTTTAATTTCCCATTGGTCCAAATGAGTGACAAACAAATGTTATAGAAAAATTCTCAAATACAATTGAGAAATCAGACTTACATAGTCTATAAGTTTAGATCCTTGGCTTTAATTTCCCATTTGACCAAATGAGTGACAAACAAATTTTATAGAAAAATTCTCAAATACAATAGAGAAATCTGACTTAGATAGTCTATAAGTATGGATCCTTGGCTTTAATTTCCCGTTGGTCCAAATTTTATAGAAAAATTCTCAAATACAATTGAGAAATCGGACTTACATAGTCTATAAGTATGGATCCTTGGCTTTAATTTCCCATTGGTCCAAATGAGTGACAAACAAATTTTACAAAATTTACACAATTTTAATCTTTAAAATTTTATAGAAAAATTCTCAAATACAATTGAGAAATCGGACTTACATAGTCTATAAGTATGGATCCTGGCTTTAATTTCCCATTTGTCCAAATAAGTGACAAACAAGTGTTATAGAAAAATTCTCAAATACAATTGAGAAATCGGACTTACATAGCCTATAAGTATGGATCCTTGGCTTTAATTTCCCATTGGTCCAAATGAGTGACAAACATAAATGTGCCCACAAATAGCCAAATTCACGTAGAGCTGAACAAAATTTACACAATTTTAATCTTTAAAATTTTATAGAAAAATTCTCAAATACAATTGAGAAATCAGACTTACATAGTCTATAAGTATGGATCCTTGGCTTTAATTTCCCATTGGTCCAAATGAGTGACAAACAAATGTTATAGAAAAATTCTCAAATACAATTGAGAAATCAGACTAACATAGTCTATAAGCATGGATCCTTGGCTTTAATTTCCCATTGGTCCAAATGAGTGACAAACAAATTTTATAGAAAAATTCTTAAATACAATAGAGAAATCTGACTTAGATAGTCTATAAGTATGGATCCTTGGCTTTAATTTCCCATTGGTCCAAATGAGTGACAAACATAAATGTGCCCACAAATAGCCAAATTCCCGTAGAGCTGAACAAAATTTACACAATTTTAATCTTTAAAATTTTATAGAAAAATTCTCAAATACAATTGAGAAATCGGACTTACATAGTCTATAAGTATGGATCCTTGGCTTTAATTTGCCATTGGTCCAAATGAGTGACAAACAAGTGTTATAGAAAAATTCTCAAATACAATTGAGAAATCGGACTTACGTAGCCTATAAGTATGGATCCTTGGCTTTAATTTCTCATTGGTCCAAATGAGTAACAAACAAGTGTTATAGAAAAATTCTCAAATACAATTGAGAAATCGGACTTACATAGTCTATAAGTATGGATCCTTGGCTTTAATTTCCCATTGGTCCAAATGAGTGCCAAACATAAATGTGCCCATAAATAGCCAAATTCGCGTAGAGCTGAACAAAATTTACACAATTTTAATTTTTAAAATTTTATAAAAAAATTCTCAAATACAATTGAGAAATCAGACTTACATAGTCTATAAGTATGGATCCTTGGCTTTAATTTCCCATTGGTCCAAATGAGTGACAAACAAATGTTATAGAAAAATTCTCAAATACAATTGAGAAATCAGACTTACATAGTCTATAAGTATTGATCCTTGGCTTTATTTTCCCATTTGACCAAATGAGTGACAAACAAATTTTATAGAAAAATTCTCAAATACAATAGAGAAATCTGACTTAGATAGTCTATAAGTATGGATCCTTGGCTTTAATTTCCCGTTGGTCCAAATTTTATAGAAAAATTCTCAAATACAATTGAGAAATCGGACTTACATAGTCTATAAGTATGGATCCTTGGCTTTAATTTCCCATTGGTCCAAATGAGTGACAAACAAATTTTACAAAATTTACACAATTTTAATCTTTAAAATTTTATAGAAAAATTCTCAAATACAATTGAGAAATCGGACTTACATAGTCTATAAGTATGGATCCTGGCTTTAATTTCCCATTTGTCCAAATAAGTGACAAACAAGTGTTATAGAAAAATTCTCAAATACAATTGAGAAATCGGACTTACATAGCCTATAAGTATGGATCCTTGGCTTTAATTTCCCATTGGTCGAAATGAGTGACAAACATAAATGTGCCCACAAATAGCCAAATTCACGTAGAGCTGAACAAAATTTACACAATTTTAATCTTTAAAATTTTATAGAAAAATTCTCAAATACAATTGAGAAATCAGACTTACATAGTCTATAAGTATGGATCCTTGGCTTTAATTTCCCATTGGTCCAAATGAGTGACAAACAAATGTTATAGAAAAATTCTCAAATACAATTGAGAAATCAGACTAACATAGTCTATAAGCATGGATCCTTGGCTTTAATTTCCCATTGGTCCAAATGAGTGACAAACAAATTTTATAGAAAAATTCTTAAATACAATAGAGAAATCTGACTTAGATAGTCTATAAGTATGGATCCTTGGCTTTAATTTCCCATTGGTCCAAATGAGTGACAAACATAAATGTGCCCACAAATAGCCAAATTCCCGTAGAGCTGAACAAAATTTACACAATTTTAATCTTTAAAATTTTATAGAAAAATTCTCAAATACAATTGAGAAATCGGACTTACATAGTCTATAAGTATGGATCCTTGGCTTTAATTTGCCATTGGTCCAAATGAGTGACAAACAAGTGTTATAGAAAAATTCTCAAATACAATTGAGAAATCGGACTTACGTAGCCTATAAGTATGGATCCTTGGCTTTAATTTCCCATTGGTCCAAATGAGTGACAAACAAGTGTTATAGAAAAATTCTCAAATACAATTGAGAAATCGGACTTACATAGCCTATAAGTATGGATCCTTGGCTTTAATTTCCCATTGGTCCAAATGAGTGGTAAACATAAATGTGCCCACAAATAGCCAAATTCACGTAGAGCTGAACAAAATTTACACAATTTTAATCTTTAAAATTTTATAGAAAAATTCTCAAATACAATTGAGAAATCGGACTTACATAGTCTATAAGTATGGATCCTTGGCTTTAACTTGCCATTGGTCCAAATGAGTGACAAACAAGTGTTATAGAAAAATTCTCAAATACAATTGAGAAATCGGACTTACATAGTCTATAAGTATGGATCCTTGGCTTTAATTTCCCATTGGTCCAAATGAGTGACAAACAAATTTTATAGAAAAATTCTCAAATACAATAGAGAAATCTGACTTAGATAGTCTATAAGTATGGATCCTTGGCTTTAATTTCCCATTGGTCCAAATGAGTGACAAACATAAATGTGCCCACAAATAGCCAAATTCCCGTAGAGCTGAACAAAATTTACACAATTTTAATCTTTAAAATTTTATAGAAAAATTCTCAAATACAATTGAGAAATCGGACTTACATAGTCTATAAGTATGGATCCTTGGCTTTAATTTGCCATTGGTCCAAATGAGTGACAAACAAGTGTTATAGAAAAATTCTCAAATACAATTGAGAAATCGGACTTACGTAGCCTATAAGTATAGATCCTTGGCTTTAATTTCTCATTGGTCCAAATGAGTAACAAACAAGTGTTATAGAAAAATTCTCAAATACAATTGAGAAATCGGACTAACATAGCCATAAGTATGGATCCTTGGCTTTAATTTCCCATTGGTCCAAATGAGTGGTAAACATAAATGTGCCCACAAATAGCCAAATTCACGTAGAGCTGAACAAAATTTACACAATTTTAATCTTTAAAATTTTATAGAAAAATTCTCAAATACAATTGAGAAATCAGACTTACATAGTCTATAAATATGGATCCTTGGCTTCAATTTCCCATTGGTCCAAATGAGTGACAAATATAAATGTGCCCACAGATAGCCAAATTCCCGTAGAGCTGAACAAAATTTACACAATTTTAATCTTTAAAATTTTATAGAAAAATTCTCAAATACAATTGAGAAATCGGACTTACATAGTCTATAAGTATTGATCCTTGGCTTTAATTTGACATTGGTCCAAATGAGTGACAAACAAGTGTTATTGAAAAATTCTCAAATACAATTGAGAAATCGGACTTACGTAGCCTATAAGTATGGATCCTTGGCTTTAATTTCCCATTGGTCCAAATGAGTGACAAAGAAATTTTATAGAAAAATTCTCAAATACAATAGAGAAATCTGACGTAGATAGTCTATAAGTATGGATCCTTAGCTTTAATTTCCCATTGGTCCAAATGAGTGACAAACATAAATGTGCCCACAAATAGCCAAATTCCCGTAGAGCTGAACAAAATTTACACAATTTTAATCTTTAAAATTTTATAGAAAAATTCTCAAATACAATTGAGAAATCGGACTTACATAGTCTATAAGTATGGATCCTTGGCTTTAATTTCCCATTGGTCCAAATGAGTGACAAATATAAATGTGCCCACAAATAGCCAAATTCCCGTAGAGCTGAACAAAATTTACACAATTTTAATCTTTAAAATTTTATAGAAAAATTCTCAAATTCAATTGAGAAATCGGACTTACATAGTCTATAAGTATGGATCCTTGGCTTTAATTTCCCATTGGTCCAAATGAGTGACAAAAAAGTGTTATAGAAAAATTCTCAAATACAATTGAGAAATCGGACTTACATAGTCTATAAGTATGGATCCTGGCTTTAATTTCCCATTGGTCCAAATGAGTGACAAACAAGTGTTATAGAAAAATTCTCAAATACAATTGAGAAATCGGACTTACATAGTCTATAAGTATGGATCCTTGGCTTTAATTTCCCATTGGTCCAAATGAGTGCCAAACATAAATGTGCCCATAAATAGCCAAATTCGCGTAGAGCTGAACAAAATTTACACAATTTTAATCTTTAAAATTTTATAAAAAAATTCTCAAATACAATTGAGAAATCAGACTTACATAGTCTATAAGTATGGATCCTTGGCTTTAATTTCCCATTGGTCCAAATGAGTGACAAACAAATGTTATAGAAAAATTCTCAAATACAATTGAGAAATCAGACTTACATAGTCTATAAGTATGGATCCTTGGCTTTAATTTCCCATTTGACCAAATGAGTGACAAACAAATTTTATAGAAAAATTCTCAAATACAATAGAGAAATCTGACTTAGATAGTCTATAAGTATGGATCCTTGGCTTTAATTTCCCGTTGGTCCAAATTTTATAGAAAAATTCTCAAATACAATTGAGAAATCGGACTTACATAGTCTATAAGTATGGATCCTTGGCTTTAATTTCCCATTGGTCCAAATGAGTGACAAACAAATTTTACAAAATTTACACAATTTTAATCTTTAAAATTTTATAGAAAAATTCTCAAATACAATTGAGAAATCGGACTTACATAGTCTATAAGTATGGATCCTGGCTTTAATTTCCCATTTGTCCAAATAAGTGACAAACAAGTGTTATAGAAAAATTCTCAAATACAATTGAGAAATCGGACTTACATAGCCTATAAGTATGGATCCTTGGCTTTAATTTCCCATTGGTCCAAATGAGTGACAAACATAAATGTGCCCACAAATAGCCAAATTCACGTAGAGCTGAACAAAATTTACACAATTTTAATCCTTAAAATTTTATAGAAAAATTCTCAAATACAATTGAGAAATCAGACTTACATAGTCTATAAGTATGGATCCTTGGCTTTAATTTCCCATTGGTCCAAATGAGTGACAAACAAATGTTATAGAAAAATTCTCAAATACAATTGAGAAATCAGACTAACATAGTCTATAAGCATGGATCCTTGGCTTTAATTTCCCATTGGTCCAAATGAGTGACAAACAAATTTTATAGAAAAATTCTTAAATACAATAGAGAAATCTGACTTAGATAGTCTATAAGTATGGATCCTTGGCTTTAATTTCCCATTGGTCCAAATGAGTGACAAACATAAATGTGCCCACAAATAGCCAAATTCCCGTAGAGCTGAACAAAATTTACACAATTTTAATCTTTAAAATTTTATAGAAAAATTCTCAAATACAATTGAGAAATCGGACTTACATAGTCTATAAGTATGGATCCTTGGCTTTAATTTGCCATTGGTCCAAATGAGTGACAAACAAGTGTTATAGAAAAATTCTCAAATACAATTGAGAAATCGGACTTACGTAGCCTATAAGTATGGATCCTTGGCTTTAATTTCCCATTGGTCCAAATGAGTGACAAACAAGTGTTATAGAAAAATTCTCAAATACAATTGAGAAATCGGACTTACATAGCCTATAAGTATGGATCCTTGGCTTTAATTTCCCATTGGTCCAAATGAGTGGTAAACATAAATGTGCCCACAAATAGCCAAATTCACGTAGAGCTGAACAAAATTTACACAATTTTAATCTTTAAAATTTTATAGAAAAATTCTCAAATACAATTGAGAAATCGGACTTACATAGTCTATAAGTATGGATCCTTGGCTTTAACTTGCCATTGGTCCAAATGAGTGACAAACAAGTGTTATAGAAAAATTCTCAAATACAATTGAGAAATCGGACTTACATAGTCTATAAGTATGAATCCTTGGCTTTAATTTCCCATTGGTCCAAATGAGTGACAAACAAATTTTATAGAAAAATTCTCAAATACAATAGAGAAATCTGACTTAGATAGTCTATAAGTATGGATCCTTGGCTTTAATTTCCCATTGGTCCAAATGAGTGACAAACAAGTGTTATAGAAAAATTCTCAAATACAATTGAGAAATCGGACTAACATAGCCTATAAGTATGGATCCTTGGCTTTAATTTCCCATTGGTCCAAATGAGTGGTAAACATAAATGTGCCCACAAATAGCCAAATTCACGTAGAGCTGAACAAAATTTACACAATTTTAATCTTTAAAATTTTATAGAAAAATTCTCAAATACAATTGAGAAATCGGACTTACATTGGTCCAAATGAGTGACAAACAAGTGTTATAGAAAAATTCTCAAATACAATTGAGAAATCGGACTTACGTAGCCTATAAGTATAGATCCTTGGCTTTAATTTCTCATTGGTCCAAATGAGTAACAAACAAGTGTTATAGAAAAATTCTCAAATACAATTGAGAAATCGGACTAACATAGCCTATAAGTATGGATCCTTGGCTTTAATTTCCCATTGGTCCAAATGAGTGGTAAACATAAATGTGCCCACAAATAGCCAAATTCACGTAGAGCTGAACAAAATTTACACAATTTTAATCTTTAAAATTTTATAGAAAAATTCTCAAATACAATTGAGAAATCAGACTTACATAGTCTATAAATATGGATCCTTGGCTTCAATTTCCCATTGGTCCAAATGAGTGACAAATATAAATGTGCCCACAGATAGCCAAATTCCCGTAGAGCTGAACAAAATTTACACAATTTTAATCTTTAAAATTTTATAGAAAAATTCTCAAATACAATTGAGAAATCGGACTTACATAGTCTATAAGTATGGATCCTTGGCTTTAATTTGACATTGGTCCAAATGAGTGACAAACAAGTGTTATTGAAAAATTCTCAAATACAATTGAGAAATCGGACTTACGTAGCCTATAAGTATGGATCCTTGGCTTTAATTTCCCATTGGTCCAAATGAGTGACAAAGAAATTTTATAGAAAAATTCTCAAATACAATAGAGAAATCTGACGTAGATAGTCTATAAGTATGGATCCTTAGCTTTAATTTCCCATTGGTCCAAATGAGTGACAAACATAAATGTGCCCACAAATAGCCAAATTCCCGTAGAGCTGAACAAAATTTACACAATTTTAATCTTTAAAATTTTATAGAAAAATTCTCAAATACAATTGAGAAATCGGACTTACATAGTCTATAAGTATGGATCCTTGGCTTAAATTTCCCATTGGTCCAAATGAGTGACAAATATAAATGTGCCCACAAATAGCCAAATTCCCGTAGAGCTGAACAAAATTTACACAATTTTAATCTTTAAAATTTTATAGAAAAATTCTCAAATTCAATTGAGAAATCGGACTTACATAGTCTATAAGTATGGATCCTTGGCTTTAATTTCCCATTGGTCCAAATGAGTGACAAAAAAGTGTTATAGAAAAATTCTCAAATACAATTGAGAAATCGGACTTACATAGTCTATAAGTATGGATCCTGGCTTTAATTTCCCATTGGTCCAAATGAGTGACAAACAAGTGTTATAGAAAAATTCTCAAATACAATTGAGAAATCGGACTTACATAGTCTATAAGTATGGATCCTTGGCTTTAATTTCCCATTGGTCCAAATGAGTGCCAAACATAAATGTGCCCATAAATAGCCAAATTCGCGTAGAGCTGAACAAAATTTACACAATTTTAATCTTTAAAATTTTATAAAAAAATTCTCAAATACAATTGAGAAATCAGACTTACATAGTCTATAAGTATGGATCCTTGGCTTTAATTTCCCATTGGTCCAAATGAGTGACAAACAAATGTTATAGAAAAATTCTCAAATACAATTGAGAAATCAGACTTACATAGTCTATAAGTATGGATCCTTGGCTTTAATTTCCCATTTGACCAAATGAGTGACAAACAAATTTTATAGAAAAATTCTCAAATACAATAGAGAAATCTGACTTAGATAGTCTATAAGTATGGATCCTTGGCTTTAATTTCCCGTTGGTCCAAATTTTATAGAAAAATTCTCAAATACAATTGAGAAATCGGACTTACATAGTCTATAAGTATGGATCCTTGGCTTTAATTTCCCATTGGTCCAAATGAGTGACAAACAAATTTTACAAAATTTACACAATTTTAATCTTTAAAATTTTATAGAAAAATTCTCAAATACAATTGAGAAATCGGACTTACATAGTCTATAAGTATGGATCCTGGCTTTAATTTCCCATTTGTCCAAATAAGTGACAAACAAGTGTTATAGAAAAATTCTCAAATACAATTGAGAAATCGGACTTACATAGCCTATAAGTATGGATCCTTGGCTTTAATTTCCCATTGGTCCAAATGAGTGACAAACATAAATGTGCCCACAAATAGCCAAATTCACGTAGAGCTGAACAAAATTTACACAATTTTAATCTTTAAAATTTTATAGAAAAATTCTCAAATACAATTGAGAAATCAGACTTACATAGTCTATAAGTATGGATCCTTGGCTTTAATTTGCCATTGGTCCAAATGAGTGACAAACAAGTGTTATAGAAAAATTCTCAAATACAATTGAGAAATCGGACTTACGTAGCCTATAAGTATGGATCCTTGGCTTTAATTTCCCATTGGTCCAAATGAGTGACAAACAAGTGTTATAGAAAAATTCTCAAATACAATTGAGAAATCGGACTTACATAGCCTATAAGTATGGATCCTTGGCTTTAATTTCCCATTGGTCCAAATGAGTGGTAAACATAAATGTGCCCACAAATAGCCAAATTCACGTAGAGCTGAACAAAATTTACACAATTTTAATCTTTAAAATTTTATAGAAAAATTCTCAAATACAATTGAGAAATCGGACTTACATAGTCTATAAGTATGGATCCTTGGCTTTAACTTGCCATTGGTCCAAATGAGTGACAAACAAGTGTTATAGAAAAATTCTCAAATACAATTGAGAAATCGGACTTACATAGTCTATAAGTATGGATCCTTGGCTTTAATTTCCCATTGGTCCAAATGAGTGACAAACAAATTTTATAGAAAAATTCTCAAATACAATAGAGAAATCTGACTTAGATAGTCTATAAGTATGGATCCTTGGCTTTAATTTCCCATTGGTCCAAATGAGTGACAAACATAAATGTGCCCACAAATAGCCAAATTCCCGTAGAGCTGAACAAAATTTACACAATTTTAATCTTTAAAATTTTATAGAAAAATTCTCAAATACAATTGAGAAATCGGACTTACATAGTCTATAAGTATGGATCCTTGGCTTTAATTTGCCATTGGTCCAAATGAGTGACAAACAAGTGTTATAGAAAAATTCTCAAATACAATTGAGAAATCGGACTTACGTAGCCTATAAGTATAGATCCTTGGCTTTAATTTCTCATTGGTCCAAATGAGTAACAAACAAGTGTTATAGAAAAATTCTCAAATACAATTGAGAAATCGGACTAACATAGCCTATAAGTATGGATCCTTGGCTTTAATTTCCCATTGGTCCAAATGAGTGGTAAACATAAATGTGCCCACAAATAGCCAAATTCACGTAGAGCTGAACAAAATTTACACAATTTTAATCTTTAAAATTTTATAGAAAAATTCTCAAATACAATTGAGAAATCAGACTTACATAGTCTATAAATATGGATCCTTGGCTTCAATTTCCCATTGGTCCAAATGAGTGACAAATATAAATGTGCCCACAGATAGCCAAATTCCCGTAGAGCTGAACAAAATTTACACAATTTTAATCTTTAAAATTTTATAGAAAAATTCTCAAATACAATTGAGAAATCGGACTTACATAGTCTATAAGTATGGATCCTTGGCTTTAATTTGACATTGGTCCAAATGAGTGACAAACAAGTGTTATTGAAAAATTCTCAAATACAATTGAGAAATCGGACTTACGTAGCCTATAAGTATGGATCCTTGGCTTTAATTTCCCATTGGTCCAAATGAGTGACAAAGAAATTTTATAGAAAAATTCTCAAATACAATAGAGAAATCTGACGTAGATAGTCTATAAGTATGGATCCTTAGCTTTAATTTCCCATTGGTCCAAATGAGTGACAAACATAAATGTGCCCACAAATAGCCAAATTCCCGTAGAGCTGAACAAAATTTACACAATTTTAATCTCTAAAATTTTATAGAAAAATTCTCAAATACAATTGAGAAATCGGACTTACATAGTCTATAAGTATGGATCCTTGGCTTTAATTTCCCATTGGTTTAAATGAGTGACAAATATAAATGTGCCCACAAATAGCCAAATTCCCGTAGAGCTGAACAAAATTTACACAATTTTAATCTTTAAAATTTTATAGAAAAATTCTCAAATTCAATTGAGAAATCGGACTTACATAGTCTATAAGTATGGATCCTTGGCTTTAATTTCCCATTGGTCCAAATGAGTGACAAAAAAGTGTTATAGAAAAATTCTCAAATACAATTGAGAAATCGGACTTACATAGTCTATAAGTATGGATCCTGGCTTTAATTTCCCATTGGTCCAAATGAGTGACAAACAAGTGTTATAGAAAAATTCTCAAATACAATTGAGAAATCGGACTTACATAGTCTATAAGTATGGATCCTTGGCTTTAATTTCCCATTGGTCCAAATGAGTGCCAAACATAAATGTGCCCATAAATAGCCAAATTCGCGTAGAGCTGAACAAAATTTACACAATTTTAATCTTTAAAATTTTATAAAAAATTCTCAAATACAATTGAGAAATCAGACTTACATAGTCTATAAGTATGGATCCTTGGCTTTAATTTCCCATTGGTCCAAATGAGTGACAAACAAATGTTATAGAAAAATTCTCAAATACAATTGAGAAATCAGACTTACATAGTCTATAAGTATGGATCCTTGGCTTTAATTTCCCATTTGACCAAATGAGTGACAAACAAATTTTATAGAAAAGTTCTCAAATACAATAGAGAAATCTGACTTAGATAGTCTATAAGTATGGATCCTTGGCTTTAATTTCCCGTTGGTCCAAATTTTATAGAAAAATTCTCAAATACAATTGAGAAATCGGACTTACATAGTCTATAAGTATGGATCCTTGGCTTTAATTTCCCATTGGTCCAAATGAGTGACAAACAAATTTTACAAAATTTACACAATTTTAATCTTTAAAATTTTATAGAAAAATTCTCAAATACAATTGAGAAATCGGACTTACATAGTCTATAAGTATGGATCCTGGCTTTAATTTCCCATTTGTCCAAATAAGTGACAAACAAGTGTTATAGAAAAATTCTCAAATACAATTGAGAAATCGGACTTACATAGCCTATAAGTATGGATCCTTGGCTTTAATTTCCCATTGGTCCAAATGAGTGACAAACATAAATGTGCCCACAAATAGCCAAATTCACGTAGAGCTGAACAAAATTTACACAATTTTAATCTTTAAAATTTTATAGAAAAATTCTCAAATACAATTGAGAAATCAGACTTACATAGTCTATAAGTATGGATCCTTGGCTTTGATTTCCCATTGGTCCAAATGAGTGACAAACAAATGTTATAGAAAAATTCTCAAATACAATTGAGAAATCAGACTAACATAGTCTATAAGCATGGATCCTTGGCTTTAATTTCCCATTGGTCCAAATGAGTGACAAACAAATTTTATAGAAAAATTCTTAAATACAATAGAGAAATCTGACTTAGATAGTCTATAAGTATGGATCCTTGGCTTTAATTTCCCATTGGTCCAAATGAGTGACAAACATAAATGTGCCCACAAATAGCCAAATTCCCGTAGAGCTGAACAAAATTTACACAATTTTAATCTTTAAAATTTTATAGAAAAATTCTCAAATACAATTGAGAAATCGGACTTACATAGTCTATAAGTATGGATCCTTGGCTTTAATTTGCCATTGGTCCAAATGAGTGACAAACAAGTGTTATAGAAAAATTCTCAAATACAATTGAGAAATCGGACTTACGTAGCCTATAAGTATGGATCCTTGGCTTTAATTTCCCATTGGTCCAAATGAGTGACAAACAAGTGTTATAGAAAAATTCTCAAATACAATTGAGAAATCGGACTTACATAGCCTATAAGTATGGATCCTTGGCTTTAATTTCCCATTGGTCCAAATGAGTGGTAAACATAAATGTGCCCACAAATAGCCAAATTCACGTAGAGCTGAACAAAATTTACACAATTTTAATCTTAAAATTTTATAGAAAAATTCTCAAATACAATTGAGAAATCGGACTTACATAGTCTATAAGTATGGATCCTTGGCTTTAATTTGCCATTGGTCCAAATGAGTGACAAACAAGTGTTATAGAAAAATTCTCAAATACAATTGAGAAATCGGACTTACATAGTCTATAAGTATGGATCCTTGGCTTTAATTTCCCATTGGTCCAAATGAGTGACAAACAAATTTTATAGAAAAATTCTCAAATACAATAGAGAAATCTGACTTAGATAGTCTATAAGTATGGATCCTTGGCTTTAATTTCCCATTGGTCCAAATGAGTGACAAACATAAATGTGCCCACAAATAGCCAAATTCCCGTAGAGCTGAACAAAATTTACACAATTTTAATCTTTAAAATTTTATAGAAAAATTCTCAAATACAATTGAGAAATCGGACTTACATAGTCTATAAGTATGGATCCTTGGCTTTAATTTGCCATTGGTCCAAATGAGTGACAAACAAGTGTTATAGAAAAATTCTCAAATACAATTGAGAAATCGGACTTACGTAGCCTATAAGTATAGATCCTTGGCTTTAATTTCTCATTGGTCCAAATGAGTAACAAACAAGTGTTATAGAAAAATTCTCAAATACAATTGAGAAATCGGACTAACATAGCCTATAAGTATGGATCCTTGGCTTTAATTTCCCATTTGTCCAAATAAGTGACAAACAAGTGTTATAGAAAAATTCTCAAATACAATTGAGAAATCGGACTTACATAGCCTATAAGTATGGATCCTTAGCTTTAATTTCCCATTGGTCCAAATGAGTGACAAACATAAATGTGCCCACAAATAGCCAAATTCACGTAGAGCTGAACAAAATTTATACAATTTTAATCTTTAAAATTTTATAGAAAAATTCTCAAATACAATTGAGAAATCAGACTTACATAGTCTATAAGTATGGATCCTTGGCTTTAATTTCCCATTGGTCCAAATGAGTGACAAACAAATGTTATAGAAAAATTCTCAAATACAATTGAGAAATCAGACTAACATAGTCTATAAGCATGGATCCTTGGCTTTAATTTCCCATTGGTCCAAATGAGTGACAAACAAATTTTATAGAAAAATTCTTAAATACAATAGAGAAATCTGACTTAGATAGTCTATAAGTATGGATCCTTGGCTTTAATTTCCCATTGGTCCAAATGAGTGACAAACATAAATGTGCCCACAAATAGCCAAATTCCCGTAGAGCTGAACAAAATTTACACAATTTTAATCTTTAAAATTTTATAGAAAAATTCTCAAATACAATTGAGAAATCGGACTTACGTAGCCTATAAGTATGGATCCTTGGCTTTAATTTCCCATTGGTCCAAATGAGTGACAAACAAGTGTTATAGAAAAATTCTCAAATACAATTGAGAAATCGGACTTACATAGCCTATAAGTATGGATCCTTGGCTTTAATTTCCCATTGGTCCAAATGAGTGGTAAACATAAATGTGCCCACAAATAGCCAAATTCACGTAGAGCTGAACAAAATTTACACAATTTTAATCTTTAAAATTTTATAGAAAAATTCTCAAATACAATTGAGAAATCGGACTTACATAGTCTATAAGTATGGATCC
The DNA here is from genome assembly GCA_947311025.1 of Lypha dubia. Classification (NCBI taxonomy): domain Eukaryota; kingdom Metazoa; phylum Arthropoda; class Insecta; order Diptera; family Tachinidae; genus Lypha; species Lypha dubia. Next base: position 89,959,545 of record OX371260.1, on the reverse strand, counting down.
TTGGCTTTAACTTGCCATTGGTCCAAATGAGTGACAAACAAGTGTTATAGAAAAATTCTCAAATACAATTGAGAAATCGGACTTACATAGTCTATAAGTATGGATTCTTGGCTTTAATTTCCCATTGGTCCAAATGAGTGACAAACAAATTTTATAGAAAAATTCTCAAATACAATAGAGAAATCTGACTTAGATAGTCTATAAGTATGGATCCTTGGCTTTAATTTCCCATTGGTCCAAATGAGTGACAAACATAAATGTGCCCACAAATAGCCAAATTCCCGTAGAGCTGAACAAAATTTACACAATTTTAATCTTTAAAATTTTATAGAAAAATTCTCAAATACAATTGAGAAATCGGACTTACGTAGCCTATAAGTATGGATCCTTGGCTTTAATTTCCCATTGGTCCAAATGAGTGACAAACAAGTGTTATAGAAAAATTCTCAAATACAATTGAGAAATCGGACTTACATAGTCTATAAGTATGGATCCTTGGCTTTAATTTCCCATTGGTCCAAATGAGTGACAAACAAATTTTATAGAAAAATTCTCAAATACAATAGAGAAATCTGACTTAGGTAGTCTATAAGTATGGATCCTTGGCTTTAATTTCCCATTGGTCCAAATGAGTGACAAACATAAATGTGCCCACAAATAGCCAAATTCCCGTAGAGCTGAACAAAATTTACACAATTTTAATCTTTAAAATTTTATAGAAAAATTCTCAAATACAATTGAGAAATCGGACTTACATAGTCTATAAGTATGGATCCTTGGCTTTAATTTGCCATTGGTCCAAATGAGTGACAAACAAGTGTTATAGAAAAATTCTCAAATAAAATTGAGAAATCGGACTTACGTAGCCTATAAGTATAGATCCTTGGCTTTAATTTCTCATTGGTCCAAATGAGTAACAAACAAGTGTTATAGAAAAATTCTCAAATACAATTGAGAAATCGGACTAACATAGCCTATAAGTATGGATCCTTGGCTTTAATTTCCCATTGGTCCAAATGAGTGGTAAACATAAATGTGCCCACAAATAGCCAAATTCACGTAGAGCTGAACAAAATTTACACAATTTTAATCTTTAAAATTTTATAGAAAAATTCTCAAATACAATTGAGAAATCAGACTTACATAGTCTATAAATATGGATCCTTGGCTTCAATTTCCCATTGGTCCAAATGAGTGACAAATATAAATGTGCCCACAGATAGCCAAATTCCCGTAGAGCTGAACAAAATTTACACAATTTTAATCTTTAAAATTTTATAGAAAAATTCTCAAATACAATTGAGAAATCGGACTTACATAGTCTATAAGTATGGATCCTTGGCTTTAATTTGACATTGGTCCAAATGAGTGACAAACAAGTGTTATTGAAAAATTCTCAAATACAATTGAGAAATCGGACTTACGTAGCCTATAAGTATGGATCCTTGGCTTTAATTTCCCATTGGTCCAAATGAGTGACAAAGAAATTTTATAGAAAAATTCTCAAATACAATAGAGAAATCTGACGTAGATAGTCTATAAGTATGGATCCTTAGCTTTAATTTCCCATTGGTCCAAATGAGTGACAAACATAAATGTGCCCACAAATAGCCAAATTCCCGTAGAGCTGAACAAAATTTACACAATTTTAATCTTTAAAATTTTATAGAAAAATTCTCAAATACAATTGAGAAATCGGACTTACATAGTCTATAAGTATGGATCCTTGGCTTTAATTTCCCATTGGTCCAAATGAGTGACAAATATAAATGTGCCCACAAATAGCCAAATTCCCGTAGAGCTGAACAAAATTTACACAATTTTAATCTTTAAAATTTTATAGAAAAATTCTCAAATTCAATTGAGAAATCGGACTTACATAGTCTATAAGTATGGATCCTTGGCTTTAATTTCCCATTGGTCCAAATGAGTGACAAAAAAGTGTTATAGAAAAATTCTCAAATACAATTGAGAAATCGGACTTACATAGTCTATAAGTATGGATCCTGGCTTTAATTTCCCATTGGTCCAAATGAGTGACAAACAAGTGTTATAGAAAAATTCTCAAATACAATTGAGAAATCGGACTTACATAGTCTATAAGTATGGATCCTTGGCTTTAATTTCCCATTGGTCCAAATGAGTGCCAAACATAAATGTGCCCATAAATAGCCAAATTCGCGTAGAGCTGAACAAAATTTACACAATTTTAATCTTTAAAATTTTATAAAAAAATTTTCAAATACAATTGAGAAATCAGACTTACATAGTCTATAAGTATGGATCCTTGGCTTTAATTTCCCATTGGTCCAAATGAGTGACAAAGAAATTTTATAGAAAAATTCTCAAATACAATAGAGAAATCTGACGTAGATAGTCTATAAGTATGGATCCTTAGCTTTAATTTCCCATTGGTCCAAATGAGTGACAAACATAAATGTGCCCACAAATAGCCAAATTCCCGTAGAGCTGAACAAAATTTACACAATTTTAATCTTTAAAATTTTATAGAAAAATTCTCAAATACAATTGAGAAATCGGACTTACATAGTCTATAAGTATGGATCCTTGGCTTTAATTTCCCATTGGTCCAAATGAGTGACAAATATAAATGTGCCCACAAATAGCCAAATTCCCGTAGAGCTGAACAAAATTTACACAATTTTAATCTTTAAAATTTTATAGAAAAATTCTCAAATTCAATTGAGAAATCGGACTTACATAGTCTATAAGTATGGATCCTTGGATTTAATTTCCCATTGGTCCAAATGAGTGACAAAAAAGTGTTATAGAAAAATTCTCAAATACAATTGAGAAATCGGACTTACATAGTCTATAAGTATGGATCCTGGCTTTAATTTCCCATTGGTCCAAATGAGTGACAAACAAGTGTTATAGAAAAATTCTCAAATACAATTGAGAAATCGGACTTACATAGTCTATAAGTATGGATCCTTGGCTTTAATTTCCCATTGGTCCAAATGAGTGCCAAACATAAATGTGCCCATAAATAGCCAAATTCGCGTAGAGCTGAACAAAATTTACACAATTTTAATCTTTAAAATTTTATAAAAAAATTCTCAAATACAATTGAGAAATCAGACTTACATAGTCTATAAGTATGGATCCTTGGCTTTAATTTCCCATTGGTCCAAATGAGTGACAAACAAATGTTATAGAAAAATTCTCAAATACAATTGAGAAATCAGACTTACATAGTCTATAAGTATGGATCCTTGGCTTTAATTTCCCATTTGACCAAATGAGTGACAAACAAATTTTATAGAAAAATTCTCAAATACAATAGAGAAATCTGACTTAGATAGTCTATAAGTATGGATCCTTGGCTTTAATTTCCCGTTGGTCCAAATTTTATAGAAAAATTCTCAAATACAATTGAGAAATCGGACTTACATAGTCTATAAGTATGGATCCTTGGCTTTAATTTCCCATTGGTCCAAATGAGTGACAAACAAATTTTACAAAATTTACACAATTTTAATCTTTAAAATTTTATAGAAAAATTCTCAAATACAATTGAGAAATCGGACTTACATAGTCTATAAGTATGGATCCTGGCTTTAATTTCCCATTTGTCCAAATAAGTGACAAACAAGTGTTATAGAAAAATTCTCAAATACAATTGAGAAATCGGACTTACATAGCCTATAAGTATGGATCCTTGGCTTTAATTTCCCATTGGTCCACATGAGTGACAAACATAAATGTGCCCACAAATAGCCAAATTCACGTAGAGCTGAACAAAATTTACACAATTTTAATCTTTAAAATTTTATAGAAAAATTCTCAAATACAATTGAGAAATCAGACTTACATAGTCTATAAGTATGGATCCTTGGCTTTAATTTCCCATTGGTCCAAATGAGTGACAAACAAATGTTATAGAAAAATTCTCAAATACAATTGAGAAATCAGACTAACATAGTCTATAAGCATGGATCCTTGGCTTTAATTTCCCATTGGTCCAAATGAGTGACAAACAAATTTTATAGAAAAATTCTTAAATACAATAGAGAAATCTGACTTAGATAGTCTATAAGTATGGATCCTTGGCTTTAATTTCCCATTGGTCCAAATGAGTGACAAACATAAATGTGCCCACAAATAGCCAAATTCCCGTAGAGCTGAACAAAATTTACACAATTTTAATCTTTAAAATTTTATAGAAAAATTCTCAAATACAATTGAGAAATCGGACTTACATAGTCTATAAGTATGGATCCTTGGCTTTAATTTGCCATTGGTCCAAATGAGTGACAAACAAGTGTTATAGAAAAATTCTCAAATACAATTGAGAAATCGGACTTACGTAGCCTATAAGTATGGATCCTTGGCTTTAATTTCCCATTGGTCCAAATGAGTGACAAACAAGTGTTATAGAAAAATTCTCAAATACAATTGAGAAATCGGACTTACATAGCCTATAAGTATGGATCCTTGGCTTTAATTTCCCATTGGTCCAAATGAGTGGTAAACATAAATGTGCCCACAAATAGCCAAATTCACGTAGAGCTGAACAAAATTTACACAATTTTAATCTTTAAAATTTTATAGAAAAATTCTCAAATACAATTGAGAAATCGGACTTACATAGTCTATAAGTATGGATCCTTGGCTTTAACTTGCCATTGGTCCAAATGAGTGACAAACAAGTGTTATAGAAAAATTCTCAAATACAATTGAGAAATCGGACTTACATAGTCTATAAGTATGGATCCTTGGCTTTAATTTCCCATTGGTCCAAATGAGTGACAAACAAATTTTATAGAAAAATTCTCAAATACAATAGAGAAATCTGACTTAGATAGTCTATAAGTATGGATCCTTGGCTTTAATTTCCCATTGGTCCAAATGAGTGACAAACATAAATGTGCCCACAAATAGCCAAATTCCCGTAGAGCTGAACAAAATTTACACAATTTTAATCTTTAAAATTTTATAGAAAAATTCTCAAATACAATTGAGAAATCGGACTTACATAGTCTATAAGTATGGATCCTTGGCTTTAATTTGCCATTGGTCCAAATGAGTGACAAACAAGTGTTATAGAAAAATTCTCAAATACAATTGAGAAATCGGACTTACGTAGCCTATAAGTATAGATCCTTGGCTTTAATTTCTCATTGGTCCAAATGAGTAACAAACAAGTGTTATAGAAAAATTCTCAAATACAATTGAGAAATCGGACTAACATAGCCTATAAGTATGGATCCTTGGCTTTAATTTCCCATTGGTCCAAATGAGTGGTAAACATAAATGTGCCCACAAATAGCCAAATTCACGTAGAGCTGAACAAAATTTACACAATTTTAATCTTTAAAATTTTATAGAAAAATTCTCAAATACAATTGAGAAATCAGACTTACATAGTCTATAAATATGGATCCTTGGCTTCAATTTCCCATTGGTCCAAATGAGTGACAAATATAAATGTGCCCACAGATAGCCAAATTCCCGTAGAGCTGAACAAAATTTACACAATTTTAATCTTTAAAATTTTATAGAAAAATTCTCAAATACAATTGAGAAATCGGACTTACATAGTCTATAAGTATGGATCCTTGGCTTTAATTTGACATTGGTCCAAATGAGTGACAAACAAGTGTTATTGAAAAATTCTCAAATACAATTGAGAAATCGGACTTACGTAGCCTATAAGTATGGATCCTTGGCTTTAATTTCCCATTGGTCCAAATGAGTGACAAAGAAATTTTATAGAAAAATTCTCAAATACAATAGAGAAATCTGACGTAGATAGTCTATAAGTATGGATCCTTAGCTTTAATTTCCCATTGGTCCAAATGAGTGACAAACATAAATGTGCCCACAAATAGCCAAATTCCCGTAGAGCTGAACAAAATTTACACAATTTTAATCTTTAAAATTTTATAGAAAAATTCTCAAATACAATTGAGAAATCGGACTTACATAGTCTATAAGTATGGATCCTTGGCTTTAATTTCCCATTGGTCCAAATGAGTGACAAATATAAATGTGCCCACAAATAGCCAAATTCCCGTAGAGCTGAACAAAATTTACACAATTTTAATCTTTAAAATTTTATAGAAAAATTCTCAAATTCAATTGAGAAATCGGACTTACATAGTCTATAAGTATGGATCCTTGGCTTTAATTTCCCATTGGTCCAAATGAGTGACAAAAAAGTGTTATAGAAAAATTCTCAAATACAATTGAGAAATCGGACTTACATAGTTTATAAGTATGGATCCTGGCTTTAATTTCCCATTGGTCCAAATGAGTGACAAACAAATGTTATAGAAAAATTCTCAAATACAATTGAGAAATCAGACTAACATAGTCTATAAGCATGGATCCTTGGCTTTAATTTCCCATTGGTCCAAATGAGTGACAAACAAATTTTATAGAAAAATTCTTAAATACAATAGAGAAATCTGACTTAGATAGTCTATAAGTATGGATCCTTGGCTTTAATTTCCCATTGGTCCAAATGAGTGACAAACATAAATGTGCCCACAAATAGCCAAATTCCCGTAGAGCTGAACAAAATTTACACAATTTTAATCTTTAAAATTTTATAGAAAAATTCTCAAATACAATTGAGAAATCGGACTTACATAGTCTATAAGTATGGATCCTTGGCTTTAATTTGCCATTGGTCCAAATGAGTGACAAACATAAATGTGCCCACAAATAGCCAAATTCCCGTAGAGCTGAACAAAATTTACACAATTTTAATCTTTAAAATTTTATAGAAAAATTCTCAAATACAATTGAGAAATCGGACTTACATAGTCTATAAGTATGAATCCTTGGCTTTAATTTGCCATTGGTCCAAATGAGTGACAAACAAGTGTTATAGAAAAATTCTCAAATACAATTGAGAAATCGGACTTACGTAGCCTATAAGTATGGATCCTTGGCTTTAATTTCCCATTGGTCCAAATGAGTGACAAACAAGTGTTATAGAAAAATTCTCAAATACAATTGAGAAATCGGACTTACATAGCCTATAAGTATGGATCCTTGGCTTTAATTTCCCATTGGTCCAAATGAGTGGTAAACATAAATGTGCCCACAAATAGCCAAATTCACGTAGAGCTGAACAAAATTTACACAATTTTAATCTTTAAAATTTTATAGAAAAATTCTCAAATACAATTGAGAAATCGGACTTACATAGTCTATAAGTATGGATCCTTGGCTTTAACTTGCCATTGGTCCAAATGAGTGACAAACAAGTGTTATAGAAAAATTCTCAAATACAATTGAGAAATCGGACTTACATAGTCTATAAGTATGGATCCTTGGCTTTAATTTCCCATTGGTCCAAATGAGTGACAAACAAATTTTATAGAAAAATTCTCAAATACAATAGAGAAATCTGACTTAGATAGTCTATAAGTATGGATCCTTGGCTTTAATTTCCCATTGGTCCAAATGAGTGACAAACATAAATGTGCCCACAAATAGCCAAATTCCCGTAGAGCTGAACAAAATTTACACAATTTTAATCTTTAAAATTTTATAGAAAAATTCTCAAATACAATTGAGAAATCGGACTTACATAGTCTATAAGTATGGATCCTTGGCTTTAATTTGCCATTGGTCCAAATGAGTGACAAACAAGTGTTATAGAAAAATTCTCAAATACAATTGAGAAATCGGACTTACGTAGCCTATAAGTATAGATCCTTGGCTTTAATTTCTCATTGGTCCAAATGAGTAACAAACAAGTGTTATAGAAAAATTCTCAAATACAATTGAGAAATCGGACTAACATAGCCTATAAGTATGGATCCTTGGCTTTAATTTCCCATTGGTCCAAATGAGTGGTAAACATAAATGTGCCCACAAATAGCCAAATTCACGTAGAGCTGAACAAAATTTACACAATTTTAATCTTTAAAATTTTATAGAAAAATTCTCAAATACAATTGAGAAATCAGACTTACATAGTCTATAAATATGGATCCTTGGCTTCAATTTCCCATTGGTCCAAATGAGTGACAAATATAAATGTGCCCACAGATAGCCAAATTCCCGTAGAGCTGAACAAAATTTACACAATTTTAATCTTTAAAATTTTATAGAAAAATTCTCAAATACAATTGAGAAATCGGACTTACATAGTCTATAAGTATGGATCCTTGGCTTTAATTTGACATTGGTCCAAATGAGTGACAAACAAGTGTTATTGAAAAATTCTCAAATACAATTGAGAAATCGGACTTACGTAGCCTATAAGTATGGATCCTTGGCTTTAATTTCCCATTGGTCCAAATGAGTGACAAAGAAATTTTATAGAAAAATTCTCAAATACAATAGAGAAATCTGACGTAGATAGTCTATAAGTATGGATCCTTAGCTTTAATTTCCCATTGGTCCAAATGAGTGACAAACATAAATGTGCCCACAAATAGCCAAATTCCCGTAGAGCTGAACAAAATTTACACAATTTTAATCTTTAAAATTTTATAGAAAAATTCTCAAATACAATTGAGAAATCGGACTTACATAGTCTATAAGTATGGATCCTTGGCTTTAATTTCCCATTGGTCCAAATGAGTGACAAATATAAATGTGCCCACAAATAGCCAAATTCCCGTAGAGCTGAACAAAATTTACACAATTTTAATCTTTAAAATTTTATAGAAAAATTCTCAAATTCAATTGAGAAATCGGACTTACATAGTCTATAAGTATGGATCCTTGGCTTTAATTTCCCATTGGTCCAAATGAGTGACAAAAAAGTGTTATAGAAAAATTCTCAAATACAATTGAGAAATCGGACTTACATAGTTTATAAGTATGGATCCTGGCTTTAATTTCCCATTGGTCCAAATGAGTGACAAACAAGTGTTATAGAAAAATTCTCAAATACAATTGAGAAATCGGACTTACATAGTCTATAAGTATGGATCCTTGGCTTTAATTTCCCATTGGTCCAAATGAGTGCCAAACATAAATGTGCCCATAAATAGCCAAATTCGCGTAGAGCTGAACAAAATTTACACAATTTTAATCTTTAAAATTTTATAAAAAAAATTCTCAAATACAATTGAGAAATCAGACTTACATAGTCTATAAGTATGGATCCTTGGCTTTAATTTCCCATTGGTCCAAATGAGTGACAAACAAATGTTATAGAAAAATTCTCAAATACAATTGAGAAATCAGACTTACATAGTCTATAAGTATGGATCCTTGGCTTTAATTTCCCATTTGACCAAATGAGTGACAAACAAATTTTATAGAAAAATTCTCAAATACAATAGAGAAATCTGACTTAGGTAGTCTATAAGTATGGATCCTTGGCTTTAATTTCCCGTTGGTCCAAATTTTATAGAAAAATTCTCAAATACAATTGAGAAATCGGACTTACATAGTCTATAAGTATGGATCCTTGGCTTTAATTTCCCATTGGTCCAAATGAGTGACAAACAAATTTTACAAAATTTACACAATTTTAATCTTTAAAATTTTATAGAAAAATTCTCAAATACAATTGAGAAATCGGACTTACATAGTCTATAAGTATGGATCCTGGCTTTAATTTCCCATTTGTCCAAATAAGTGACAAACAAGTGTTATAGAAAAATTCTCAAATACAATTGAGAAATCGGACTTACATAGCCTATAAGTATGGATCCTTGGCTTTAATTTCCCATTGGTCCAAATGAGTGACAAACATAAATGTGCCCACAAATAGCCAAATTCACGTAGAGCTGAACAAAATTTACACAATTTTAATCTTTAAAATTTTATAGAAAAATTCTCAAATACAATTGAGAAATCAGACTTACATAGTCTATAAGTATGGATCCTTGGCTTTAATTTCCCATTGGTCCAAATGAGTGACAAACAAATGTTATAGAAAAATTCTCAAATACAATTGAGAAATCAGACTAACATAGTCTATAAGCATGGATCCTTGGCTTTAATTTCCCATTGGTCCAAATGAGTGACAAACAAATTTTATAGAAAAATTCTTAAATACAATAGAGAAATCTGACTTAGATAGTCTATAAGTATGGATCCTTGGCTTTAATTTCCCATTGGTCCAAATGAGTGACAAACATAAATGTGCCCACAAATAGCCAAATTCCCGTAGAGCTGAACAAAATTTACACAATTTTAATCTTTAAAATTTTATAGAAAAATTCTCAAATACAATTGAGAAATCGGACTTACATAGTCTATAAGTATGGATCCTTGGCTTTAATTTGCCATTGGTCCAAATGAGTGACAAACAAGTGTTATAGAAAAATTCTCAAATACAATTGAGAAATCGGACTTACGTAGCCTATAAGTATGGATCCTTGGCTTTAATTTCCCATTGGTCCAAATGAGTGACAAACAAGTGTTATAGAAAAATTCTCAAATACAATTGAGAAATCGGACTTACATAGCCTATAAGTATGGATCCTTGGCTTTAATTTCCCATTGGTCCAAATGAGTGGTAAACATAAATGTGCCCACAAATAGCCAAATTCACGTAGAGCTGAACAAAATTTACACAATTTTAATCTTTAAAATTTTATAGAAAAATTCTCAAATACAATTGAGAAATCGGACTTACGTAGCCTATAAGTATGGATCCTTGGCTTTAATTTCCCATTGGTCCAAATGAGTGACAAACAAGTGTTATAGAAAAATTCTCAAATACAATTGAGAAATCGGACTTACATAGTCTATAAGTATGGGTCCTTGGCTTTAATTTCCCATTGGTCCAAATGAGTGTCAAACATAAATGTGCCCATAAATAGCCAAATTCGCGTAGAGCTGAACAAAATTTACACAATTTTAATCTTTAAAATTTTATAAAAAAATTCTCAAATACAATTGAGAAATCGGACTTACGTAGCCTATAAGTATAGATCCTTGGCTTTAATTTCTCATTGGTCCAAATGAGTAACAAACAAGTGTTATAGAAAAATTCTCAAATACAATTGAGAAATCGGACTAACATAGCCTATAAGTATGGATCCTTGGCTTTAATTTCCCATTGGTCCAAATGAGTGGTAAACATAAATGTGCCCACAAATAGCCAAATTCACGTAGAGCTGAACAAAATTTACACAATTTTAATCTTTAAAATTTTATAGAAAAATTCTCAAATACAATTGAGAAATCAGACTTACATAGTCTATAAATATGGATCCTTGGCTTCAATTTCCCATTGGTCCAAATGAGTGACAAATATAAATGTGCCCACAGATAGCCAAATTCCCGTAGAGCTGAACAAAATTTACACAATTTTAATCTTTAAAATTTTATAGAAAAATTCTCAAATACAATTGAGAAATCGGACTTACATAGTCTATAAGTATGGATCCTTGGCTTTAATTTGACATTGGTCCAAATGAGTGACAAACAAGTGTTATTGAAAAATTCTCAAATACAATTGAGAAATCGGACTTACGTAGCCTATAAGTATGGATCCTTGGCTTTAATTTCCCATTGGTCCAAATGAGTGACAAAGAAATTTTATAGAAAAATTCTCAAATACAATAGAGAAATCTGACGTAGATAGTCTATAAGTATGGATCCTTAGCTTTAATTTCCCATTGGTCCAAATGAGTGACAAACATAAATGTGCCCACAAATAGCCAAATTCCCGTAGAGCTGAACAAAATTTACACAATTTTAATCTTTAAAATTTTATAGAAAAATTCTCAAATACAATTGAGAAATCGGACTTACATAGTCTAAAAGTATGGATCCTTGGCTTTAATTTCCCATTGGTCCAAATGAGTGACAAATATAAATGTGCCCACAAATAGCCAAATTCCCGTAGAGCTGAACAAAATTTACACAATTTTAATCTTTAAAATTTTATAGAAAAATTCTCAAATTCAATTGAGAAATCGGACTTACATAGTCTATAAGTATGGATCCTTGGCTTTAATTTCCCATTGGTCCAAATGAGTGACAAAAAAGTGTTATAGAAAAATTCTCAAATACAATTGAGAAATCGGACTTACATAGTTTATAAGTATGGATCCTGGCTTTAATTTCCCATTGGTCCAAATGAGTGACAAACAAGTGTTATAGAAAAATTCTCAAATACAATTGAGAAATCGGACTTACATAGTCTATAAGTATGGATCCTTGGCTTTAATTTCCCATTGGTCCAAATGAGTGCCAAACATAAATGTGCCCATAAATAGCCAAATTCGCGTAGAGCTGAACAAAATTTACACAATTTTAATCTTTAAAATTTTATAAAAAAATTCTCAAATACAATTGAGAAATCAGACTTACATAGTCTATAAGTATGGATCCTTGGCTTTAATTTCCCATTGGTCCAAATGAGTGACAAACAAATGTTATAGAAAAATTCTCAAATACAATTGAGAAATCAGACTTACATAGTCTATAAGTATGGATCCTTGGCTTTAATTTCCCATTTGACCAAATGAGTGACAAACAAATTTTATAGAAAAATTCTCAAATACAATAGAGAAATCTGACTTAGGTAGTCTATAAGTATGGATCCTTGGCTTTAATTTCCCGTTGGTCCAAATTTTATAGAAAAATTCTCAAATACAATTGAGAAATCGGACTTACATAGTCTATAAGTATGGATCCTTGGCTTTAATTTCCCATTGGTCCAAATGAGTGACAAACAAATTTTACAAAATTTACACAATTTTAATCTTTAAAATTTTATAGAAAAATTCTCAAATACAATTGAGAAATCGGACTTACATAGTCTATAAGTATGGATCCTGGCTTTAATTTCCCATTTGTCCAAATAAGTGACAAACAAGTGTTATAGAAAAATTCTCAAATACAATTGAGAAATCGGACTTACATAGCCTATAAGTATGGATCCTTGGCTTTAATTTCCCATTGGTCCAAATGAGTGACAAACATAAATGTGCCCACAAATAGCCAAATTCACGTAGAGCTGAACAAAATTTACACAATTTTAATCTTTAAAATTTTATAGAAAAATTCTCAAATACAATTGAGAAATCAGACTTACATAGTCTATAAGTATGGATCCTTGGCTTTAATTTCCCATTGGTCCAAATGAGTGACAAACAAATGTTATAGAAAAATTCTCAAATACAATTGAGAAATCAGACTAACATAGTCTATAAGCATGGATCCTTGGCTTTAATTTCCCATTGGTCCAAATGAGTGACAAACAAATTTTATAGAAAAATTCTTAAATACAATAGAGAAATCTGACTTAGATAGTCTATAAGTATGGATCCTTGGCTTTAATTTCCCATTGGTCCAAATGAGTGGCAAACATAAATGTGCCCACAAATAGCCAAATTCCCGTAGAGCTGAACAAAATTTACACAATTTTAATCTTTAAAATTTTATAGAAAAATTCTCAAATACAATTGAGAAATCGGACTTACATAGTCTATAAGTATGGATCCTTGGCTTTAATTTGCCATTGGTCCAAATGAGTGACAAACAAGTGTTATAGAAAAATTCTCAAATACAATTGAGAAATCGGACTTACGTAGCCTATAAGTATGGATCCTTGGCTTTAATTTCCCATTGGTCCAAATGAGTGACAAACAAGTGTTATAGAAAAATTCTCAAATACAATTGAGAAATCGGACTTACATAGCCTATAAGTATGGATCCTTGGCTTTAATTTCCCATTGGTCCAAATGAGTGGTAAACATAAATGTGCCCACAAATAGCCAAATTCACGTAGAGCTGAACAAAATTTACACAATTTTAATCTTTAAAATTTTATAGAAAAATTCTCAAATACAATTGAGAAATCGGACTTACGTAGCCTATAAGTATGGATCCTTGGCTTTAATTTCCCATTGGTCCAAATGAGTGACAAACAAGTGTTATAGAAAAATTCTCAAATACAATTGAGAAATCGGACTTACATAGTCTATAAGTATGGATCCTTGGCTTTAATTTCCCATTGGTCCAAATGAGTGTCAAACATAAATGTGCCCATAAATAGCCAAATTCGCGTAGAGCTGAACAAAATTTACACAATTTTAATCTTTAAAATTTTATAAAAAAATTCTCAAATACAATTGAGAAATCAGACTTACATAGTCTATAAGTATGGATCCTTGGCTTTAATTTCCCATTGGTCCAAATGAGTGACAAACAAATGTTATAGAAAAATTCTCAAATACAATTGAGAAATCAGACTTACATAGTCTATAAGTATGGATCCTTGGCTTTAATTTCCCATTTGACCAAATGAGTGACAAACATAAATGTGCCCACAAATAGCCAAATTCCCGTAGAGCTGAACAAAATTTACACAATTTTAATCTTTAAAATTTTATAGAAAAATTCTCAAATACAATTGAGAAATCGGACTTACATAGTCTATAAGTATGGATCCTTGGCTTTAATTTGACATTGGTCCAAATGAGTGACAAACAAGTGTTATTGAAAAATTCTCAAATACAATTGAGAAATCGGACTTACGTAGCCTATAAGTATGGATCCTTGGCTTTAATTTCCCATTGGTCCAAATGAGTGACAAAGAAATTTTATAGAAAAATTCTCAAATACAATAGAGAAATCTGACGTAGATAGTCTATAAGTATGGATCCTTAGCTTTAATTTCCCATTGGTCCAAATGAGTGACAAACATAAATGTGCCCACAAATAGCCAAATTCCCGTAGAGCTGAACAAAATTTACACAATTTTAATCTTTAAAATTTTATAGAAAAATTCTCAAATACAATTGAGAAATCGGACTTACATAGTCTATAAGTATGGATCCTTGGCTTTAATTTCCCATTGGTCCAAATGAGTGACAAATATAAATGTGCCCACAAATAGCCAAATTCCCGTAGAGCTGAACAAAATTTACACAATTTTAATCTTTAAAATTTTATAGAAAAATTCTCAAATTCAATTGAGAAATCGGACTTACATAGTCTATAAGTATGGATCCTTGGCTTTAATTTCCCATTGGTCCAAATGAGTGACAAAAAAGTGTTATAGAAAAATTCTCAAATACAATTGAGAAATCGGACTTACATAGTTTATAAGTATGGATCCTGGCTTTAATTTCCCATTGGTCCAAATGAGTGACAAACAAGTGTTATAGAAAAATTCTCAAATACAATTGAGAAATCGGACTTACATAGTCTATAAGTATGGATCCTTGGCTTTAATTTCCCATTGGTCCAAATGAGTGCCAAACATAAATGTGCCCATAAATAGCCAAATTCGCGTAGAGCTGAACAAAATTTACACAATTTTAATCTTTAAAATTTTATAAAAAAATTCTCAAATACAATTGAGAAATCAGACTTACATAGTCTATAAGTATGGATCCTTGGCTTTAATTTCCCATTGGTCCAAATGAGTGACAAACAAATGTTATAGAAAAATTCTCAAATACAATTGAGAAATCAGACTTACATAGTCTATAAGTATGGATCCTTGGCTTTAATTTCCCATTTGACCAAATGAGTGACAAACAAATTTTATAGAAAAATTCTCAAATACAATAGAGAAATCTGACTTAGGTAGTCTATAAGTATGGATCCTTGGCTTTAATTTCCCGTTGGTCCAAATTTTATAGAAAAATTCTCAAATACAATTGAGAAATCGGACTTACATAGTCTATAAGTATGGATCCTTGGCTTTAATTTCCCATTGGTCCAAATGAGTGACAAACAAATTTTACAAAATTTACACAATTTTAATCTTTAAAATTTTATAGAAAAATTCTCAAATACAATTGAGAAATCGGACTTACATAGTCTATAAGTATGGATCCTGGCTTTAATTTCCCATTTGTCCAAATAAGTGACAAACAAGTGTTATAGAAAAATTCTCAAATACAATTGAGAAATCGGACTTACATAGCCTATAAGTATGGATCCTTGGCTTTAATTTCCCATTGGTCCAAATGAGTGACAAACATAAATGTGCCCACAAATAGCCAAATTCACGTAGAGCTGAACAAAATTTACACAATTTTAATCTTTAAAATTTTATAGAAAAATTCTCAAATACAATTGAGAAATCAGACTTACATAGTCTATAAGTATGGATCCTTGGCTTTAATTTCCCATTGGTCCAAATGAGTGACAAACAAATGTTATAGAAAAATTCTCAAATACAATTGAGAAATCAGACTAACATAGTCTATAAGCATGGATCCTTGGCTTTAATTTCCCATTGGTCCAAATGAGTGACAAACAAATTTTATAGAAAAATTCTTAAATACAATAGAGAAATCTGACTTAGATAGTCTATAAGTATGGATCCTTGGCTTTAATTTCCCATTGGTCCAAATGAGTGACAAACATAAATGTGCCCACAAATAGCCAAATTCCCGTAGAGCTGAACAAAATTTACACAATTTTAATCTTTAAAATTTTATAGAAAAATTCTCAAATACAATTGAGAAATCGGACTTACATAGTCTATAAGTATGGATCCTTGGCTTTAATTTGCCATTGGTCCAAATGAGTGACAAACAAGTGTTATAGAAAAATTCTCAAATACAATTGAGAAATCGGACTTACGTAGCCTATAAGTATGGATCCTTGGCTTTAATTTCCCATTGGTCCAAATGAGTGACAAACAAGTGTTATAGAAAAATTCTCAAATACAATTGAGAAATCGGACTTACATAGCCTATAAGTATGGATCCTTGGCTTTAATTTCCCATTGGTCCAAATGAGTGGTAAACATAAATGTGCCCACAAATAGCCAAATTCACGTAGAGCTGAACAAAATTTACACAATTTTAATCTTTAAAATTTTATAGAAAAATTCTCAAATACAATTGAGAAATCGGACTTACGTAGCCTATAAGTATGGATCCTTGGCTTTAATTTCCCATTGGTCCAAATGAGTGACAAACAAGTGTTATAGAAAAATTCTCAAATACAATTGAGAAATCGGACTTACATAGTCTATAAGTATGGATCCTTGGCTTTAATTTCCCATTGGTCCAAATGAGTGTCAAACATAAATGTGCCCATAAATAGCCAAATTCGCGTAGAGCTGAACAAAATTTACACAATTTTAATCTTTAAAATTTTATAAAAAAATTCTCAAATACAATTGAGAAATCAGACTTACATAGTCTATAAGTATGGATCCTTGGCTTTAATTTCCCATTGGTCCAAATGAGTGACAAACAAATGTTATAGAAAAATTCTCAAATACAATTGAGAAATCAGACTTACATAGTCTATAAGTATGGATCCTTGGCTTTAATTTCCCATTTGACCAAATGAGTGACAAACATAAATGTGCCCACAAATAGCCAAATTCCCGTAGAGCTGAACAAAATTTACACAATTTTAATCTTTAAAATTTTATAGAAAAATTCTCAAATACAATTGAGAAATCGGACTTACATAGTCTATAAGTATGGATCCTTGGCTTTAATTTGCCATTGGTCCAAATGAGTGACAAACAAGTGTTATAGAAAAATTCTCAAATACAATTGAGAAATCGGACTTACGTAGCCTATAAGTATGGATCCTTGGCTTTAATTTCCCATTGGTCCAAATGAGTGACAAACAAGTGTTATAGAAAAATTTTCAAATACAATTGAGAAATCGGACTTACATAGCCTATAAGTATGGATCCTTGGCTTTAATTTCCCATTGGTCCAAATGAGTGGTAAAAATAATGTGCCCACAAATAGCCAAATTCACGTAGAGCTGAACAAAATTTACACAATTTTAATCTTTAAAATTTTATAGAAAAATTCTCAAATACAATTGAGAAATCGGACTTACATAGTCTATAAGTATGGATCCTTGGCTTTAACTTGCCATTGGTCCAAATGAGTGACAAACAAGTGTTATAGAAAAATTCTCAAATACAATTGAGAAATCGGACTTACATAGTCTATAAGTATGGATCCTTGGCTTTAATTTCCCATTGGTCCAAATGAGTGACAAACAAATTTTATAGAAAAATTCTCAAATACAATAGAGAAATCTGACTTAGATAGTCTATAAGTATGGATCCTTGGCTTTAATTTCCCATTGGTCCAAATGAGTGACAAACATAAATGTGCCCACAAATAGCCAAATTCCCGTAGAGCTGAACAAAATTTACACAATTTTAATCTTTAAAATTTTATAGAAAAATTCTCAAATACAATTGAGAAATCGGACTTACATAGTCTATAAGTATGGATCCTTGGCTTTAATTTGCCATTGGTCCAAATGATTGACAAACAAGTGTTATAGAAAAATTCTCAAATACAATTGAGAAATCGGACTTACGTAGCCTATAAGTATAGATCCTTGGCTTTAATTTCTCATTGGTCCAAATGAGTAACAAACAAGTGTTATAGAAAAATTCTCAAATACAATTGAGAAATCGGACTAACATAGCCTATAAGTATGGATCCTTGGCTTTAATTTCCCATTGGTCCAAATGAGTGGTAAACATAAATGTGCCCACAAATAGCCAAATTCACGTAGAGCTGAACAAAATTTACACAATTTTAATCTTTAAAATTTTATAGAAAAATTCTCAAATACAATTGAGAAATCAGACTTACATAGTCTATAAATATGGATCCTTGGCTTCAATTTCCCATTGGTCCAAATGAGTGACAAATATAAATGTGCCCACAGATAGCCAAATTCCCGTAGAGCTGAACAAAATTTACACAATTTTAATCTTTAAAATTTTATAGAAAAATTCTCAAATACAATTGAGAAATCGGACTTACATAGTCTATAAGTATGGATCCTTGGCTTTAATTTCCCATTGGTCCAAATGAGTGACAAATATAAATGTGCCCACAAATAGCCAAATTCCCGTAGAGCTGAACAAAATTTACACAATTTTAATCTTTAAAATTTTATAGAAAAATTCTCAAATACAATTGAGAAATCGGACTTGCATAGTCTATAAGTATGGATCCTTGGCTTTAATTTCCATTGGTCCAAATAAGTGACAAAAAAGTGTTATAGAAAAATTCTCAAATACAATTGAGAAATCGGACTTACATAGTCTATAAGTATGGATCCTGGCTTTAATTTCCCATTGGTCCAAATGAGTGACAAACAAGTGTTATAGAAAAATTCTCAAATACAATTGAGAAATCGGACTTACATAGCCTATAAGTATGGATTCTTGGCTTTAATTTCCCATTGGTCCAAATGAGTGACAAACATAAATGTGCCCACAAATAGCCAAATTCACGTAGAGCTGAACAAAATTTACGCAATTTTAATCTTTAAAATTTTATAGAAAAATTCTCAAATAGAATTGAGAAATCAGACTTACATAGACTATAAGTATGGATCCTTGGCTTTAATTTCCCATTGGTCCAAATGAGTGACAAACAAATTTTACAAAATTTACGCAATTTTAATCTTTAAAATTTTATAGAAAAATTCTCAAATACAATTGAGAAATCGGACTTACATAGTCTATAAGTATGGATCCTGGCTTTAATTTCCCATTGGTCCAAATGAGTGACAAACAAGTGTTATAGAAAAATTCTCAAATACAATTGAGAAATCGGACTTACATAGCCTATAAGTATGGATCCTTGGCTTTAATTTCCCATTGGTCCAAATGAGTGACAAACATAAATGTGCCCACAAATAGCCAAATTCACGTAGAGCTGAACAAAATTTACACAATTTTAATCTTTAAAATTTTATAGAAAAATTCTCAAATACAATTGAGAAATCGGACTTACATAGTCTATAAGTATGGATCCTTGGCTTTAATTTCCCATTGGTCCAAATGAGTAACAAACAAATTTTACAAAATTTACACAATTTAAATCTTTAAAATTTTATAGAAAAATTCTCAAATACAATTGAGAAATCGGACTTACATAGTCTATAAGTATGGATCCTTGGCTTTAATTTCCCATTGGTCCAAATGAGTGACAAACAAATGTTATAGAAAAATTCTCAAATACAATTGAGAAATCAGACTTACATAGTCTATAAGTATGGATCCTTGGCTTTAATTTCCCATTGGTCCAAATGAGTGACAAACAAATTTTATAGAAAAATTCTCAAATACAATTGAGAAATCAGACTTACATAGCCTATAAGTATGGATCCTTGGCTTTAATTTCCCATTGGTCCAAATGAGTGACAAAGAAATTTTATAGAAAAATTCTCAAATACAATAGAGAAATCTGACGTAGATAGTCTATAAGTATGGATCCTTAGCTTTAATTTCCCATTGGTCCAAATGAGTGACAAACATAAATGTGCCCACAAATAGCCAAATTCCCGTAGAGCTGAACAAAATTTACACAATTTTAATCTTTAAAATTTTATAGAAAAATTCTCAAATACAATTGAGAAATCGGACTTACATAGTCTATAAGTATGGATCCTTGGCTTTAATTTGACATTGGTCCAAATGAGTGACAAACAAGTGTTATTGAAAAATTCTCAAATACAATTGAGAAATCGGACTTACGTAGCCTATAAGTATGGATCCTTGGCTTTAATTTCCCATTGGTCCAAATGAGTGACAAACAAATTTTATAGAAAAATTCTCAAATACAATTGAAAAATCAGACTTACATAGCCTATAAGTATGGATCCTTGGCTTTAATTTCCCATTGGTCCAAATGAGTGACAAACAAATTTTATAGAAAAATTCTCAAATACAATTGAGAAATCTGACGTAGATAGTCTATAAGTATGGATCCTTGGCTTTAATTTCCCATTGGTCCAAATGAGTGACAAACATAAATGTGCCCACAAATAGCCAAATTCCCGTAGAGCTGAACAAAATTTACACAATTTTAATCTTTAAAATTTTATAGAAAAATTCTCAAATACAATTGAGAAATCGGACTTACATAGTCTATAAGTATGGATCCTTGGCTTTAATTTGACATTGGTCCAAATGAGTGACAAACAAGTGTTATTGAAAAATTCTCAAATACAATTGAGAAATCGGACTTACGTAGCCTATAAGTATGGATCCTTGGCTTTAATTTCCCATTGGTCCAAATGAGTGACAAACATAAATGTGCCCACAAATAGCCAAATTCACGTAGAGCTGAACAAAATTTACACAATTTTAATCTTTAAAATTTTATAGAAAAATTTTCAAATACAATTGAGAAATCGGACTTACATAGTCTATAAGAATGGATCCTTGGCTTTAATTTCCCATTGGTCCAAATGAGTAACAAACAAATTTTACAAAATTTACACAATTTAAATCTTTAAAATTTTATAGAAAAATTCTCAAATACAATTGAAAAATCGGACTTACATAGTCTATATAAGTATGGATCCTTGGCTTTAATTTCCCTTTGGTCCAAATGAGTGACAAACAAATGTTATAGAAAAATTCTCAAATACAATTGAGAAATCAGACTTACATAGTCTATAAGTATGGATCCTTGGCTTTAATTTCCCATTGGTCCAAATGAGTGACAAACAAGTGTTATAGAAAAATTCTCAAATACAATTGAGAAATCGGACTTACGTAGCCTATAAGTATGGATCCTTGGCTTTAATTTCCCATTGGTCCAAATGAGTGACAAACAAGTGTTATAGGAAAATTCTCAAATACAATTGAGAAATCGGACTTACATAGCCTATAAGTATGGATCCTTGGCTTTAATTTCCCATTGGTCCAAATGAGTGACAAACATAAATGTGTCCACAAATAGCCAAATTCACGTAGAGCTGAACAAAATTTACGCAATTTTAATCTTTAAAATTTTATAGAAAAATTCTCAAATAGAATTGAGAAATCAGACTTACATAGTCTATAAGTATGGATCCTTGGCTTTAATTTCCCATTGGTCCAAATGAGTGACAAATATAAATGTGCCCACAGATAGCCAAATTCCCGTAGAGCTGAACAAAATTTACACAATTTTAATCTTTAAAATTTTATAGAAAAATTCTCAAATACAATTGAGAAATCGGACTTACATAGTCTATAAGTATGGATCCTTGGCTTTAATTTCCCATTGGTCCAAATGAGTGACAAATATAAATGTGCCCACAAATAGCCAAATTCCCGTAGAGCTGAACAAAATTTACACAATTTTAATCTTTAAAATTTTATAGAAAAATTCTCAAATACAATTGAGAAATCGGACTTACATAGTCTATAAGTATGGATCCTTGGCTTTAATTTCCATTGGTCCAAATAAGTGACAAAAAAGTGTTATAGAAAAATTCTCAAATACAATTGAGAAATCGGACTTACATAGTCTATAAGTATGGATCCTGGCTTTAATTTCCCATTGGTCCAAATGAGTGACAAACAAGTGTTATAGAAAAATTCTCAAATACAATTGAGAAATCGGACTTACATAGCCTATAAGTATGGATTCTTGGCTTTAATTTCCCATTGGTCCAAATGAGTGACAAACATAAATGTGCCCACAAATAGCCAAATTCACGTAGAGCTGAACAAAATTTACGCAATTTTAATCTTTAAAATTTTATAGAAAAATTCTCAAATAGAATTGAGAAATCAGACTTACATAGACTATAAGTATGGATCCTTGGCTTTAATTTCCCATTGGTCCAAATGAGTGACAAACAAATTTTACAAAATTTACGCAATTTTAATCTTTAAAATTTTATAGAAAAATTCTCAAATACAATTGAGAAATCGGACTTACATAGTCTATAAGTATGGATCCTGGCTTTAATTTCCCATTGGTCCAAATGAGTGACAAACAAGTGTTATAGAAAAATTCTCAAATACAATTGAGAAATCGGACTTACATAGCCTATAAGTATGGATCCTTGGCTTTAATTTCCCATTGGTCCAAATGAGTGACAAACATAAATGTGCCCACAAATAGCCAAATTCACGTAGAGCTGAACAAAATTTACACAATTTTAATCTTTAAAATTTTATAGAAAAATTCTCAAATACAATTGAGAAATCGGACTTACATAGTCTATAAGTATGGATCCTTGGCTTTAATTTCCCATTGGTCCAAATGAGTAACAAACAAATTTTACAAAATTTACACAATTTAAATCTTTAAAATTTTATAGAAAAATTCTCAAATACAATTGAGAAATCGGACTTACATAGTCTATAAGTATGGATCCTTGGCTTTAATTTCCCATTGGTCCAAATGAGTGACAAACAAATGTTATAGAAAAATTCTCAAATACAATTGAGAAATCAGACTTACATAGTCTATAAGTATGGATCCTTGGCTTTAATTTCCCATTGGTCCAAATGAGTGACAAACAAATTTTATAGAAAAATTCTCAAATACAATTGAGAAATCAGACTTACATAGCCTATAAGTATGGATCCTTGGCTTTAATTTCCCATTGGTCCAAATGAGTGACAAAGAAATTTTATAGAAAAATTCTCAAATACAATAGAGAAATCTGACGTAGATAGTCTATAAGTATGGATCCTTAGCTTTAATTTCCCATTGGTCCAAATGAGTGACAAACATAAATGTGCCCACAAATAGCCAAATTCCCGTAGAGCTGAACAAAATTTACACAATTTTAATCTTTAAAATTTTATAGAAAAATTCTCAAATACAATTGAGAAATCGGACTTACATAGTCTATAAGTATGGATCCTTGGCTTTAATTTGACATTGGTCCAAATGAGTGACAAACAAGTGTTATTGAAAAATTCTCAAATACAATTGAGAAATCGGACTTACGTAGCCTATAAGTATGGATCCTTGGCTTTAATTTCCCATTGGTCCAAATGAGTGAAAAACAAATTTTATAGAAAAATTCTCAAATACAATTGAAAAATCAGACTTACATAGCCTATAAGTATGGATCCTTGGCTTTAATTTCCCATTGGTCCAAATGAGTGACAAACAAATTTTATAGAAAAATTCTCAAATACAATAGAGAAATCTGACGTAGATAGTCTATAAGTATGGATCCTTGGCTTTAATTTCCCATTGGTCCAAATGAGTGACAAACATAAATGTGCCCACAAATAGCCAAATTCCCGTAGAGCTGAACAAAATTTACACAATTTTAATCTTAAAATTTTATAGAAAAATTCTCAAATACAATTGAGAAATCGGACTTACATAGTCTATAAGTATGGATCCTTGGCTTTAATTTGACATTGGTCCAAATGAGTGACAAACAAGTGTTATTGAAAAATTCTCAAATACAATTGAGAAATCGGACTTACGTAGCCTATAAGTATGGATCCTTGGCTTTAATTTCCCATTGGTCCAAATGAGTGACAAACATAAATGTGCCCACAAATAGCCAAATTCACGTAGAGCTGAACAAAATTTACACAATTTTAATCTTTAAAATTTTATAGAAAAATTTTCAAATACAATTGAGAAATCGGACTTACATAGTCTATAAGAATGGATCCTTGGCTTTAATTTCCCATTGGTCCAAATGAGTAACAAACAAATTTTACAAAATTTACACAATTTAAATCTTTAAAATTTTATAGAAAAATTCTCAAATACAATTGAAAAATCGGACTTACATAGTCTATAAGTATGGATCCTTGGCTTTAATTTCCCTTTGGTCCAAATGAGTGACAAACAAATGTTATAGAAAAATTCTCAAATACAATTGAGAAATCAGACTTACATAGTCTATAAGTATGGATCCTTGGCTTTAATTTCCCATTGGTCCAAATGAGTGACAAACAAGTGTTATAGAAAAATTCTCAAATACAATTGAGAAATCGGACTTACGTAGCCTATAAGTATGGATCCTTGGCTTTAATTTCCCATTGGTCCAAATGAGTGACAAACAAGTGTTATAGGAAAATTCTCAAATACAATTGAGAAATCGGACTTACATAGCCTATAAGTATGGATCCGTGGCTTTAATTTCCCATTGGTCCAAATGAGTGACAAACATAAATGTGTCCACAAATAGCCAAATTCACGTAGAGCTGAACAAAATTTACGCAATTTTAATCTTTAAAATTTTATAGAAAAATTCTCAAATAGAATTGAGAAATCAGACTTACATAGTCTATAAGTATGGATCCTTGGCTTTAATTTCCCATTGGTCCAAATGAGTGACAAACAAATTTTACAAAATTTACGCAATTTTAATCTTTAAAATTTTATAGAAAAATTCTCAAATACAATTGAGAAATCGGACTTACATAGTCTATAAGTATGGATCCTGGCTTTAATTTCCCATTGGTCCAAATGAGTGACAAACAAGTGTTATAGAAAAATTCTCAAATACAATTGAGAAATCGGACTTACATAGCCTATAAGTATGGATCCTTGGCTTTAATTTCCCATTGGTCCAAATGAGTGACAAATATAAATGTGCCCACAAATAGCCAAATTCACGTAGAGCTGAACAAAATTTACACAATTTTAATCTTTAAAATTTTATAGAAAAATTCTCAAATACAATTGAGAAATCGGACTTACATAGTCTATAAGTATGGATCCTTGGCTTTAATTTCCCATTGGTCCAAATGAGTAACAAACAAATTTTACAAAATTTACACAATTTAAATCTTTAAAATTTTATAGAAAAATTCTCAAATACAATTGAGAAATCGGACTTACATAGTCTATAAGTATGGATCCTTAGCTTTAATTTCCCATTGGTCCAAATGAGTGACAAACAAATGTTATAGAAAAATTCTCAAATACAATTGAGAAATCAGACTTACATAGTCAATAAGTATGGATCCTTGGCTTTAATTTCCCATTGGTCCAAATGAGTGACAAACAAATTTTATAGAAAAATTCTCAAATACAATTGAGAAATCAGACTTACATAGCCTATAAGTATGGATCCTTGGCTTTAATTTCCCATTGGTCCAAATGAGTGACAAAGAAATTTTATAGAAAAATTCTCAAATACAATAGAGAAATCTGACGTAGATAGTCTATAAGTATGGATCCTTAGCTTTAATTTCCCATTGGTCCAAATGAGTGACAAACATAAATGTGCCCACAAATAGCCAAATTCCCGTAGAGCTGAACAAAATTTACACAATTTTAATCTCTAAAATTTTATAGAAAAATTCTCAAATACAATTGAGAAATCGGACTTACATAGTCTATAAGTATGGATCCTTGGCTTTAATTTGACATTGGTCCAAATGAGTGACAAACAAGTGTTATTGAAAAATTCTCAAATACAATTGAGAAATCGGACTTATGTAGCCTATAAGTATGGATCCTTGGCTTTAATTTCCCATTGGTCCAAATGAGTGACAAACAAATTTTATAGAAAAATTCTCAAATACAATTGAAAAATCAGACTTACATAGCCTATAAGTATGGATCCTTGGCTTTAATTTCCCATTGGTCCAAATGACTGACAAACAAATTTTATAGAAAAATTCTCAAATACAATAGAGAAATCTGACGTAGATAGTCTATAAGTATGGATCCTTGGCTTTAATTTCCCATTGGTCCAAATGAGTGACAAACATAAATGTGCCCACAAATAGCCAAACTCCCGTAGAGCTGAACAAAATTTACACAATTTTAATCTTTAAAATTTTATAGAAAAATTCTCAAATACAATTGAGAAATCGGACTTACATAGTCTATAAGTATGGATCCTTGGCTTTAATTTCCCATTGGTCCAAATGAGTGACAAACAAGTGTTATAGAAAAATTCTCAAATACAATTGAGAAATCGGACTTACGTAGCCTATAAGTATGGATCCTTGGCTTTAATTTCCCATTGGTCCAAATGAGTGACAAACAAGTGTTATAGAAAAATTCTCAAATACAATTGAGAAATCGGACTTACATAGCCTATAAGTATGGATCCTTGGCTTTAATTTCCCATTGGTCCAAATGAGTGACAAACATAAATGTGCCCACAAATAGCCAAATTCACGTAGAGCTGAACAAAATTTACACAATTTTAATCTTTAAAATTTTATAGAAAAATTCTCAAATACAATTGAGAAATCGGACTTACATAGTCTATAAGTATGGATCCTTGGCTTTAATTTCCCATTGGTCCAAATGAGTAACAAACAAATTTTACAAAATTTACACAATTTAAATCTTTAAAATTTTATAGAAAAATTCTCAAATACAATTGAGAAATCGGACTTACATAGTCTACAAGTATGGATCCTTGGCTTTAATTTCCCATTGGTCCAAATGAGTGACAAACAAATGTTATAGAAAAATTCTCAAATACAATTGAGAAATCAGACTTACATAGTCTATAAGTATGGATCCTTGGCTTTAATTTCCCATTGGTCCAAATGAGTGACAAACAAATTTTATAGAAAAATTCTCAAATACAATTGAGAAATCAGACTTACATAGCCTATAAGTATGGATCCTTGGCTTTAATTTCCCATTGGTCGAAATGAGTGACAAAGAAATTTTATAGAAAAATTCTCAAATACAATAGAGAAATCGGACTTACATAGCCTATAAGTATGGATCCTTGGCTTTAATTTCCCATTGGTCCAAATGAGTGACAAACATAAATGTGCCCACAAATACCCAAATTCCCGTAGAGCTGAACAAAATTTACACAATTTTAATCTTTAAAATTTTATAGAAAAATTCTCAAATACAATTGAGAAATCGGACTTACATAGTCTATAAGTATGGATCCTTGGCTTTAATTTGACATTGGTCCAAATGAGTGACAAACAAGTGTTATTGAAAAATTCTCAAATACAATTGAGAAATCGAACTTACGTAGCCTATAAGTATGGATCCTTGGCTTTAATTTCCATTTGGTCCAAATGAGTGACAAACAAATTTTATAGAAAAATTCTCAAATACAATTGAAAAATCAGACTTACATAGCCTATAAGTATGGATCCTTGGCTTTAATTTCCCATTGGTCCAAATGAGTGACAAACAAGTGTTATAGAAAAATTCTCAAATACAATTGAGAAATCGGACTTACATAGCCTGTAAGTATGGATCCTTGGCTTTAATTTCCCATTGGTCCAAATAAGTGGTAAACATAAATGTGCCCACAAATAGCCAAATTCACGTAGAGCTGAACAAAATTTACACAATTTTAATCTTTAAAATTTTATAGAAAAATTCTCAAATACAATTGAGAAATCGGACTTACATAGTCTATAAGTATGGATCCTTGGCTTTAACTTGCCATTGGTCCAAATGAGTGACAAACAAGTGTTATAGAAAAATTCTCAAATACAATTGAGAAATCGGACTTACATAGTCTATAAGTATGGATCCTTGGCTTTAATTTCCCATTGGTCCAAATGAGTGACAAACAAATTTTATAGAAAAATTCTCAAATACAATAGAGAAATCTGACTTAGATAGTCTATAAGTATGGATCCTTGGCTTTAATTTCCCATTGGTCCAAATGAGTGACAAACATAAATGTGCCCACAAATAGCCAAATTCCCGTAGAGCTGAACAAAATTTACACAATTTTAATCTTTAAAATTTTATAGAAAAATTCTCAAATACAATTGAGAAATCGGACTTACATAGTCTATAAGTATGGATCCTTGGCTTTAATTTGCCATTGGTCCAAATGAGTGACAAACAAGTGTTATAGAAAAATTCTCAAATACAATTGAGAAATCGGACTTACGTAGCCTATAAGTATGGATCCTTGGCTTTAATTTCCCATTGGTCCAAATGAGTAACAAACAAATGTTATAGAAAAATTCTCAAATACAATTGAGAAATCGGACTTACATAGCCTATAAGTATGGATCCTTGGCTTTAATTTCCCATTGGTCCAAATGAGTGACAAATATAAATGTGCCCACAAATAGCCAAATTCCCGTAGAGCTGAACAAAATTTACACAATTTTAATCTTTAAAATTTTATAGAAAAATTCTCAAATACAATTGAGAAATCGGACTTACATAGTCTATAAGTATGGATCCTTGGCTTTAATTTCCCATTGGTCCAAATGAGTGACAAATATAAATGTGCCCACAAATAGCCAAATTCCCGTAGAGCTGAACAAAATTTACACAATTTTAATCTTTAAAATTTTATAGAAAAATTCTCAAATACAATTGAGAAATCAGACTTACATAGTCTATAAATATGGATCCTTGGCTTTAATTTCCCATTGGTCCAAATGAGTGACAAATATAAATGTGCCCACAAATAGCCAAATTCCCGTAGAGCTGAACAAAATTTACACAATTTTAATCTTTAAAATTTTATAGAAAAATTCTCAAATACAATTGAGAAATCGGACTTACATAGTCTATAAGTATGGATCCTTGGCTTTAATTTCCCATTGGTCCAAATGAGTGACAAATATAAATGTGCCCACAAATAGCCAAATTCCCGTAGAGCTGAACAAAATTTACACAATTTTAATCTTTAAAATTTTATAGAAAAATTCTCAAATACAATTGAGAAATCGGACTTACATAGTCTATAAGTATGGATCCTTGGCTTTAATTTCCATTGGTCCAAATAAGTGACAAAAAAGTGTTATAGAAAAATTCTCAAATACAATTGAGAAATCGGACTAACATAGTCTATAAGTATGGATCCTGGCTTTAATTTCCCATTGGTCCAAATGAGTGACAAACAAGTGTTATAGAAAAATTCTCAAATACAATTGAGAAATCGGACTTACATAGCCTATAAGTATGGATTCTTGGCTTTAATTTCCCATTGGTCCAAATGAGTGACAAACATAAATGTGCCCACAAATAGCCAAATTCACGTAGAGCTGAACAAAATTTACGCAATTTTAATCTTTAAAATTTCATAGAAAAATTCTCAAATAGAATTGAGAAATCAGACTTACATAGTCTATAAGTATGGATCCTTGGCTTTAATTTCCCATTGGTCCAAATGAGTGACAAACAAATTTTACAAAATTTACGCAATTTTAATCTTTAAAATTTTATAGAAAAATTCTCAAATACAATTGAGAAATCGGACTTACATAGTCTATAAGTATGGATCCTGGCTTTAATTTCCCATTGGTCCAAATGAGTGACAAACAAGTGTTATAGAAAAATTCTCAAATACAATTGAGAAATCGGACTTACATAGCCTATAAGTATGGATCCTTGGCTTTAATTTCCCATTGGTCCAAATGAGTGACAAACATAAATGTGCCCACAAATAGCCAAATTCACGTAGAGCTGAACAAAATTTACACAATTTTAATCTTTAAAATTTTATAGAA
Organism: Lypha dubia; assembly: GCA_947311025.1. Lineage (NCBI taxonomy): Eukaryota > Metazoa > Arthropoda > Insecta > Diptera > Tachinidae > Lypha > Lypha dubia. The sequence goes on along the minus strand of OX371260.1, from coordinate 89,929,487 downwards.
AAATTCTCAAATACAATTGAGAAATCGGACTTACATAGTCTATAAGTATGGATCCTTGGCTTTAATTTCCCATTGGTCCAAATGAGTAACAAACAAATTTTACAAAATTTACACAATTTAAATCTTTAAAATTTTATAGAAAAATTCTCAAATACAATTGAGAAATCGGACTTACATAGTCTATAAGTATGGATCCTTGGCTTTAATTTCCCATTGGTCCAAATGAGTGACAAACAAATGTTATAGAAAAATTCTCAAATACAATTGAGAAATCAGACTTACATAGTCTATAAGTATGGATCCTTGGCTTTAATTTCCCATTGGTCCAAATGAGTGAAAAACAAATTTTATAGAAAAATTCTCAAATACAATTGAGAAATCAGACTTACATAGCCTATAAGTATGGATCCTTGGCTTTAATTTCCCATTGGTCCAAATGAGTGACAAAGAAATTTTATAGAAAAATTCTCAAATACAATAGAGAAATCTGACGTAGATAGTCTATAAGTATGGATCCTTAGCTTTAATTTCCCATTGGTCCAAATGAGTGACAAACATAAATGTGCCCACAAATAGCCAAATTCCCGTAGAGCTGAACAAAATTTACACAATTTTAATCTTAAAAATTTTATAGAAAAATTCTCAAATACAATTGAGAAATCGGACTTACATAGTCTATAAGTATGGATCCTTGGCTTTAATTTGACATTGGTCCAAATGAGTGACAAACAAGTGTTATTGAAAAATTCTCAAATACAATTGAGAAATCGGACTTACGTAGCCTATAAGTATGAATCCTTGGCTTTAATTTCCCATTGGTCCAAATGAGTGACAAACAAATTTTATAGAAAAATTCTCAAATAAAATTGAAAAATCAGACTTACATAGCCTATAAGTATGGATCCTTGGCTTTAATTTCCCATTGGTCCAAATGAGTGACAAACAAATTTTATAGAAAAATTCTCAAATACAATAGAGAAATCTGACGTAGATAGTCTATAAGTATGGATCCTTGGCTTTAATTTCCCATTGGTCCAAATGAGTGACAAACATAAATGTGCCCACAAATAGCCAAATTCCCGTAGAGCTGAACAAAATTTACACAATTTTAATCTTTAAAATTTTATAGAAAAATTCTCAAATACAATTGAGAAATCGGACTTACATAGTCTATAAGTATGGATCCTTGGCTTTAATTTGACATTGGTCCAAATGAGTGACAAACAAGTGTTATTGAAAAATTCTCAAATACAATTGAGAAATCGGACTTACGTAGCCTATAAGTATGGATCCTTGGCTTTAATTTCCCATTGGTCCAAATGAGTGACAAACATAAATGTGCCCACAAATAGCCAAATTCACGTAGAGCTGAACAAAATTTACACAATTTTAATCTTTAAAATTTTATAGAAAAATTCTCAAATACAATTGAGAAATCGGACTTACATAGTCTATAAGTATGGATCCTTGGCTTTAATTTCCCATTGGTCCAAATGAGTAACAAACAAATTTTACAAAATTTACACAATTTAAATCTTTAAAATTTTATAGAAAAATTCTCAAATACAATTGAGAAATCGGACTTACATAGTCTATAAGTATGGATCCTTGGCTTTAATTTCCCATTGGTCCAAATGAGTGACAAACAAATGTTATAGAAAAATTCTCAAATACAATTGAGAAATCAGACTTACATAGTCTATAAGTATGGATCCTTGGCTTTAATTTCCCATTGGTCCAAATGAGTGACAAACAAATTTTATAGAAAAATTCTCAAATACAATTGAGAAATCAGACTTACATAGCCTATAAGTATGGATCCTTGGCTTTAATTTCCCATTGGTCCAAATGAGTGACAAAGAAATTTTATAGAAAAATTCTCAAATACAATAGAGAAATCTGACGTAGTTAGTCTATAAGTATGGATCCTTGGCTTTAATTTCCCATTGATCCAAATGAGTGACAAACATAAATGTGCCCACAAATAGCCAAATTCCCGTAGAACTGAACAAAATTTACACAATTTTAATCTTTAAAATTTTATAGAAAAATTCTCAAATACAATTGAGAAATCGGACTTACTAGTCTATAAGTATGGATCCTTGGCTTTAATTTGACATTGGTCCAAATGAGTGACAAACAAGTGTTATTGAAAAATTCTCAAATACAATTGAGAAATCGGACTTACGTAGCCTATAAGTATGGATCCTTGGCTTTAATTTCCCATTGGTCCAAATGAGTGACAAACAAATTTTATAGAAAAATTTTCAAATACAATTGAAAAATCAGACTTACATAGCCTATAAGTATGGATCCTTGGCTTTAATTTCCCATTGGTCCAAATGAGTGACAAACAAATTTTATAGAAAAATTCCCAAATACAATAGAGAAATCTGACGTAGATAGTATATAAGTATGGATCCTTGGCTTTAATTTCCCATTGGTCCAAATGAGTGACAAACATAAATGTGCCCACAAATAGCCAAATTCCCGTAGAGCTGAACAAAATTTACACAATTTTAATCTTTAAAATTTTATAGAAAAATTCTCAAATACAATTGAGAAATCGGACTTACATAGTCTATAAGTATGGATCCTTGGCTTTAATTTGATATTGGTCCAAATGAGTGACAAACAAGTGTTATTGAAAAATTCTCAAATACAATTGAGAAATCGGACTTACGTAGCCTATAAGTATGGATCCTTGGCTTTAATTTCCCATTGGTCCAAATGAGTGACAAACAAGTGTTATAGAAAAATTCTCAAATACAATTGAGAAATCGGACTTACATAGCCTATAAGTATGGATCCTTGGCTTTAATTTCCCATTGGTCCAAATGAGTGACAAACATAAATGTGCCCACAAATAGCCAAATTCCCGTAGAGCTGAACAAAATTTACACAATTTTAATCTTTAAAATTTTATAGAAAAATTCTCAAATACAATTGAGAAATCGGACTTACATAGTCTATAAGTATGGATCCTTGGCTTTAATTTGACATTGGTCCAAATGAGTGACAAACAAGTGTTATTGAAAAATTCTCAAATACAATTGAGAAATCGGACTTACGTAGCCTATAAGTATGAATCCTTGGCTTTAATTTCCCATTGGTCCAAATGAGTGACAAACAAATTTTATAGAAAAATTCTCAAATAAAATTGAAAAATCAGACTTACATAGCCTATAAGTATGGATCCTTGGCTTTAATTTCCCATTGGTCCAAATGAGTGACAAACAAATTTTATAGAAAAATTCTCAAATACAATAGAGAAATCTGACGTAGATAGTCTATAAGTATGGATCCTTGGCTTTAATTTCCCATTGGTCCAAATGAGTGACAAACATAAATGTGCCCACAAATAGCCAAATTCCCGTAGAGCTGAACAAAATTTACACAATTTTAATCTTTAAAATTTTATAGAAAAATTCTCAAATACAATTGAGAAATCGGACTTACATAGTCTATAAGTATGGATCCTTGGCTTTAATTTGACATTGGTCCAAATGAGTGACAAACAAGTGTTATTGAAAAATTCTCAAATACAATTGAGAAATCGGACTTACGTAGCCTATAAGTATGGATCCTTGGCTTTAATTTCCCATTGGTCCAAATGAGTGACAAACATAAATGTGCCCACAAATAGCCAAATTCACGTAGAGCTGAACAAAATTTACACAATTTTAATCTTTAAAATTTTATAGAAAAATTCTCAAATACAATTGAGAAATCGGACTTACATAGTCTATAAGTATGGATCCTTGGCTTTAATTTCCCATTGGTCCAAATGAGTAACAAACAAATTTTACAAAATTTACACAATTTAAATCTTTAAAATTTTATAGAAAAATTCTCAAATACAATTGAGAAATCGGACTTACATAGTCTATAAGTATGGATCCTTGGCTTTAATTTCCCATTGGTCCAAATGAGTGACAAACAAATGTTATAGAAAAATTCTCAAATACAATTGAGAAATCAGACTTACATAGTCTATAAGTATGGATCCTTGGCTTTAATTTCCCATTGGTCCAAATGAGTGACAAACAAATTTTATAGAAAAATTCTCAAATACAATTGAGAAATCAGACTTACATAGCCTATAAGTATGGATCCTTGGCTTTAATTTCCCATTGGTCCAAATGAGTGACAAAGAAATTTTATAGAAAAATTCTCAAATACAATAGAGAAATCTAAAGTAGATAGTCTATAAGTATGGATCCTTGGCTTTAATTTCCCATTGGTCCAAATGAGTGACAAACATAAATGTGCCCACAAATAGCCAAATTCCCGTAGAACTGAACAAAATTTACACAATTTTAATCTTTAAAATTTTATAGAAAAATTCTCAAATACAATTGAGAAATCGGACTTACATAGTCTATAAGTATGGATCCTTGGCTTTAATTTGACATTGGTCCAAATGAGTGACAAACAAATTTTATAGAAAAATTCTCAAATAAAATTGAAAAATCAGACTTACATAGCCTATAAGTATGGATCCTTGGCTTTAATTTCCCATTGGTCCAAATGAGTGACAAACAAATTTTATAGAAAAATTCTCAAATACAATAGAGAAATCTGACGTAGATAGTCTATAAGTATGGATCCTTGGCTTTAATTTCCCATTGGTCCAAATGAGTGACAAACATAAATGTGCCCACAAATAGCCAAATTCCCGTAGAGCTGAACAAAATTTACACAATTTTAATCTTTAAAATTTTATAGAAAAATTCTCAAATACAATTGAGAAATCGGACTTACATAGTCTATAAGTATGGATCCTTGGCTTTAATTTGACATTGGTCCAAATGAGTGACAAACAAGTGTTATTGAAAAATTCTCAAATACAATTGAGAAATCGGACTTACGTAGCCTATAAGTATGGATCCTTGGCTTTAATTTCCCATTGGTCCAAATGAGTGACAAACATAAATGTGCCCACAAATAGCCAAATTCACGTAGAGCTGAACAAAATTTACACAATTTTAATCTTTAAAATTTTATAGAAAAATTCTCAAATACAATTGAGAAATCGGACTTACATAGTCTATAAGTATGGATCCTTGGCTTTAATTTCCCATTGGTCCAAATGAGTAACAAACAAATTTTACAAAATTTACACAATTTTAATCTTTAAAATTTTATAGAAAAATTCTCAAATACAATTGAGAAATCGGACTTACATAGTCTATAAGTATGGATCCTTGGCTTTAATTTGACATTGGTCCAAATGAGTGACAAACAAGTGTTATTGAAAAATTCTCAAATACAATTGAGAAATCGGACTTACGTAGCCTATAAGTATGGATCCTTGGCTTTAATTTCCCATTGGTCCAAATGAGTGACAAACATAAATGTGCCCACAAATAGCCAAATTCACGTAGAGCTGAACAAAATTTACACAATTTTAATCTTTAAAATTTTATAGAAAAATTCTCAAATACAATTGAGAAATCGGACTTACATAGTCTATAAGTATGGATCCTTGGCTTTAATTTCCCATTGGTCCAAATGAGTGACAAACAAATGTTATAGAAAAATTCTCAAATACAATTGAGAAATCAGACTTACATAGTCTATAAGTATGGATCCTTGGCTTTAATTTCCCATTGGTCCAAATGAGTGACAAACAAATTTTATAGAAAAATTCTCAAATACAATTGAGAAATCAGACTTACATAGCCTATAAGTATGGATCCTTGGCTTTAATTTCCCATTGGTCCAAATGAGTGACAAAGAAATTTTATAGAAAAATTCTCAAATACAATAGAGAAATCTAAAGTAGATAGTCTATAAGTATGGATCCTTGGCTTTAATTTCCCATTGGTCCAAATGAGTGACAAACATAAATGTGCCCACAAATAGCCAAATTCCCGTAGAACTGAACAAAATTTACACAATTTTAATCTTTAAAATTTTATAGAAAAATTCTCAAATACAATTGAGAAATCGGACTTACATAGTCTATAAGTATGGATCCTTGGCTTTAATTTGACATTGGTCCAAATGAGTGACAAACAAGTGTTATTGAAAAATTCTCAAATACAATTGCGAAATCGGACTTACGTAGCCTATAATTATGGATCCTTGGCTTTAATTTCCCATTGGTCCAAATGAGTGACAAACAAATTTTATAGAAAAATTTTCAAATACAATTGAAAAATCAGACTTACATAGCCTATAAGTATGGATCCTTGGCTTTAATTTCCCATTGGTCCAAATGAGTGACAAACAAATTTTATAGAAAAATTCCCAAATACAATAGAGAAATCTGACGTAGATAGTCTATAAGTATGGATCCTTGGCTTTAATTTCCCATTGGTCCAAATGAGTGACAAACATAAATGTGCCCACAAATAGCCAAATTCCCGTAGAGCTGAACAAAATTTACACAATTTTAATCTTTAAAATTTTATAGAAAAATTCTCAAATACAATTGAGAAATCGGACTTACATAGTCTATAAGTATGGATCCTTGGCTTTAATTTGATATTGGTCCAAATGAGTGACAAACAAGTGTTATTGAAAAATTCTCAAATACAATTGAGAAATCGGACTTACGTAGCCTATAAGTATGGATCCTTGGCTTTAATTTCCCATTGGTCCAAATGAGTGACAAACAAGTGTTATAGAAAAATTCTCAAATACAATTGAGAAATCGGACTTACATAGCCTATAAGTATGGATCCTTGGCTTTAATTTCCCATTAGTCCAAATGAGTGGTAAACATAAATGTGCCCACAAATAGCCAAATTCACGTAGAGCTGTACAAAATTTACACAATTTTAATCTTTAAAATTTTATAGAAAAATTCCCAAATACAATTGAGAAATCGGACTTACATAGTCTATAAGTATGGATCCTTGGCTTTAATTTGCCATTGGTCCAAATGAGTGACAAACAAGTGTTATAGAAAAATTCTCAAATACAATTGAGAAATCGGACTTACATAGTCTATAAGTATGGATCCTTGGATTTAATTTCCCATTGGTCCAAATGAGTGACAAACAAATTTTATAGAAAAATTCTCAAATACAATAGAGAAATCTGACGTAGATAGTCTATAAGTATGGATCCTTGGCTTTAATTTCCCATTGGTCCAAATGAGTGACAAACATAAATGTGCCCACAAATAGCCAAATTCCCGTAGAGCTGAAAAAAATTTACACAATTTTAATCTTTAAAATTTTATAGAAAAATTCTCAAATACAATTGAGAAATCGGACTTACATAGTCTATAAGTATTATTCCTTGGCTTTAATTTGCCATTGGTCCAAATGAGTGACAAACAAGTGTTATAGAAAAATTCTCAAATACAATTCAGAAATCGGACTTACGTAGCCTATAAGTATGGATCCTTGGCTTTAATTTCCAATTGGTCCAAATGAGTGACAAACAAGTGTTATAGAAAAATTCTCAAATACAATTGAGAAATCGGACTTACATAGCCTATAAGTATGGATCCTTGGCTTTAATTTCCCATTGGTCCAAATGAGTGGTAAACATAAATGTGCCCACAAATAGCCAAATTCACGTAGAGCTGAACAAAATTTACACAATTTTAATCTTTAAAATTCTCAAATACAATTGAGAAATCAGACTTACATAGTCTATAAATATGGATCCTTGGCTTTAATTTCCCATTGGTCCAAATGAGTGACAAATATAAATGTGCCACAAATAGCCAAATTCCCGTAGAGCTGAACAAAATTTACACAATTTTAATCTTTAAAATTTTATAGAAAAATTCTCAAATACAATTGAGAAGTCGGACTTACATAGTCTATAAGTATGGATCCTTGGCTTTAATTTCCCATTGGTCCAAATGAGTGACAAATATAAATGTGCCCACAAATAGCCAAATTCCCGTAGAGCTGAACAAAATTTACACAATTTTAATCTTTAAAATTTTATAGAAAAATTCTCAAATACAATTGAGAAATCGGACTTACATAGTCTATAAGTATGGATCCTTGGCTTTAATTTCCCATTGGTCCAAATGAGTGACAAATATAAATGTGCCCACAAATAGCCAAATTCTCGTAGAGCTGAACAAAATTTACACAATTTTAATCTTTAAAATTTTATAGAAAAATTCTCAAATACAATTGAGAAATCGGACTTACATAGTCTATAAGTATGGATCCTTGGCTTTAATTTCCCATTGGTCCAAATGAGTGACAAATATAAATGTGCCCACAAATAGCCAAATTCCCGTAGAGCTGAACAAAATTTACACAATTTTAATCTTTAAAATTTTATAGAAAAATTCTCAAATACAATTGAGAAATCGGACTTACATAGTCTATAAGTATGGATCCTTGGCTTTAAATTCCCATTGGTCCAAATAAGTGACAAAAAAGTGTTATAGAAAAATTCTCAAATACAATTGAGAAAACGGACTTACATAGTCTATAAGTATGGATCCTGGCTTTAATTTCCCATTGGTCCAAATGAGTGACAAACAAGTGTTATAGAAAAATTCTCAAATACAATTGAGAAATCGGACTTACATAGCCCATAAGTATGGATTCTTGGCTTTAATTTCCCATTGGTCCAAATGAGTGACAAACATAAATGTGCCCACAAATAGCCAAATTCACGTAGAGCTGAACAAAATTTACGCAATTTTAATCTTTAAAATTTTATAGAAAAATTCTCAAATAGAATTGAGAAATCAGACTTACATAGTCTATAAGTATGGATCCTTGGCTTTAATTTCCCATTGGTCCAAATGAGTGACAAACAAATTTTACAAAATTTACGCAATTTTAATCTTTAAAATTTTATAGAAAAATTCTCAAATACAATTGAGAAATCGGACTTACATAGTCTATAAGTATGGATCCTGGCTTTAATTTCCCATTGGTCCAAATGAGTGACAAACAAGTGTTATAGAAAAATTCTCAAATACAATTGAGAAATCGGACTTACATAGCCTATAAGTATGGATCCTTGGCTTTAATTTCCCATTGGTCCAAATGGGTGGTAAACATAAATGTGCCCACAAATAGCCAAATTCAAGTAGAGCTGAACAAAATTTACACAATTTTAATCTTTAAAATTTTATAGAAAAATTCCCAAATACAATTGAGAAATCGGACTTACATAGTCTATAAGTATGGATCCTTGGCTTTAATTTGCCATTGGTCCAAATGAGTGACAAACAAGTGTTATAGAAAAATTCTCAAATACAATTGAGAAATCGGACTTACATAGTCTATAAGTATGGATCCTTGGCTTTAATTTCCCATTGGTCCAAATGAGTGACAAACAAATTTTATAGAAAAATTCTCAAATACAATAGAGAAATCTGACTTAGATAGTCTATAAGTATGGATCCTTGGCTTTAATTTCCCATTGGTCCAAATGAGTGACAAACATAAATGTGCCCACAAATAGCCAAATTCCCGTAGAGCTGAACAAAATTTACACAATTTTAATCTTTAAAATTTTATAGAAAAATTCTCAAATACAATTGAGAAATCGGACTTACATAGTCTATAAATATGGATCCTTGGCTTTAATTTCCCATTGGTCCAAATGAGTGACAAATATAAATGTGCCACAAATAGCCAAATTCCCGTAGAGCTGAACAAAATTTCCACAATTTTAATCTTTAAAATTTTATAGAAAAATTCTCAAATACAATTGAGAAATCGGACTTACATAGTCTATAAGTATGGATCCTTGGCTTTAATTTCCCATTGGTCCAAATGAGTAACAAACAAATTTTACAAAATTTACACAATTTTAATCTTTAAAATTTTATAGAAAAATTCTCAAATACAATTGAGAAATCGGACTTACATAGCCTATAAGTATGGATCCTTGGCTTTAATTTCCCATTGGTCCAAATGAGTTACAAATATAAATGTGCCCACAAATAGCCAGATTCACGTAGAGCTGAACAAAATTTACACAATTTTAATCTTTAAAATTTTATAGAAAAATTCTCAAATACAATTGAGAAATCAGACTTACATAGTCTATAAGTATGGATCCTTGGCTTTAATTTCCCATTGGTCCAAATGAGTGACAAACAAATTTTATAATAAAATTCTCAAATACAATAGAGAAATCTGACTTAGATAGTCTATAAGTATGGATCCTTGGCTTTAATTTCCCATTGGTCCAAATGAGTGACAAACATAAATGTGCCCACAAATAGCCAAATTCCCGTAGAGCTGAACAAAATTTACACAATTTTAATCTTTAAAATTTTATAGAAAAATTCTCAAATACAATTGAGAAATCAGACTTACATAGTCTATAAATATGGATCCTTGGCTTTAATTTCCCATTGGTCCAAATGAGTGACAAATATAAATGTGCCACAAATAGCAAAATTCCCGTAGAGCTGAACAAAATTTACACAATTTTAATCTTTAAAATTTTATAGAAAAATTCTCAAATACAATTGAGAAATCGGACTTACATAGTCTATAAGTATGAATCCTTGGCTTTAATTTCCCATTGGTCCAAATGAGTAACAAATATAAATGTGCCCACAAATAGCCAAATTCCCGTAGAGCTGAACAAAATTTACACAATTTTAATCTTTAAAATTTTATAGAAAAATTCTCAAATACAATTGAGAAATCGGACTTACATAGTCTATAAGTATGGATCCTTGGCTTTAATTTCCCATTGGTCCAAATGAGTGACAAATATAAATGTGCCCACAAATAGCCAAATTCTCGTAGAGCTGAACAAAATTTACACAATTTTAATCTTTAAAATTTTATAGAAAAATTCTCAAATACAATTGAGAAATCGGACTTACATAGTCTATAAGTATGGATCCTTGGCTTTAATTTCCCATTGGTCCAAATGAGTGACAAATATAAATGTGCCCACAAATAGCCAAATTCCCGTAGAGCTGAACAAAATTTACACAATTTTAATCTTTAAAATTTTATAGAAAAATTCTAAAATACAATTGAGAAATCGGACTTACATAGTCTATAAGTATGGATCCTGGCTTTAATTTCCCATTGGTCCAAATGAGTGACAAACAAGTGTTATAGAAAAATTCTCAAATACAATTGAGAAATCGGACTTACATAGCCTATAAGTATGGATTCTTGGCTTTAATTTCCCATTGGTAAAAATGAGTGACAAACATAAATGTGCCCACAAATAGCCAAATTCACGTAGAGCTGAACAAAATTTACGCAATTTTAATCTTTAAAATTTTATAGAAAAATTCTCAAATAGAATTGAGAAATCAGACTTACATAGTCTATAAGTATGGATCCTTGGCTTTAATTTCCCATTGTTCCAAATGAGTGACAAACAAATTTTACAAAATTTACGCAATTTTAATCTTTAAAATTTTATAGAAAAATTCTCAAATACAATTGAGAAATCGGACTTACATAGTCTATAAGTATGGATCCTGGCTTTAATTTCCCATTGGTCCAAATGAGTGACAAACAAGTGTTATAGAAAAATTCTCAAATACAATTGAGAAATCGGACTTACATAGCCTATAAGTATGGATCCTTGGCTTTAATTTCCCATTGGTCCAAATGAGTAACAAACAAATTTTACAAAATTTACACAATTTTAATCTTTAAAATTTTATAGAAAAATTCTCAAATACAATTGAGAAATCGGACTTACATAGCCTATAAGTATGGATCCTTGGCTTTAATTTCCCATTGGTCCAAATGAGTGACAAATATAAATGTGCCCACAAATAGCCAAATTCACGTAGAGCTGAACAAAATTTACACAATTTTAATCTTTAAAATTTTATAGAAAAATTCTCAAATACAATTGAGAAATCAGACTTACATAGTCTATAAGTATGGATCCTTGGCTTTAATTTCCCATTTGTCCAAATGAGTGACAAACAAATGTTATAGAAAAATTCTCAAATACAATTGAGAAATTAGACTTACATAGTCTATAAGTATGGATCCTTGGCTTTAATTTCCCATTGGTCCAAATGAGTGACAAACAAATTTTATAGAAAAATTCTCAAATACAATAGAGAAATCTGACTTAGATAGTCTATAAGTATGGATCCTTGGCTTTAATTTCCCATTGGTCCAAATGAGTGACAAACATAAATGTGCCCACAAATAGCCAAATTCCCGTAGAGCTGAACAAAATTTACACAATTTTAATCTTTAAAATTTTATAGAAAAATTCTCAAATACAATTGAGAAATCGGACTTATATAGTCTATAAGTATGGATCCTTGGCTTTAATTTGACATTGGTCCAAATGAGTGACAAACAAGTGTTATTGAAAAATTCTCAAATACAATTGAGAAATCGGACTTACGTAGCCTATAAGTATGGATCCTTGGCTTTAATTTCCCATTGGTCCAAATGAGTGACAAACAAGTGTTATAGAAAAATTCTCAAATACAATTGAGAAATCGGACTTATATAGCCTATAAGTATGGATCCTTGGCTTTAATTTCCCATTGGTCCAAATGAGTGGTAAACATAAATGTGCCCACAAATAGCCAAATTCACGTAGAGCTGAACAAAATTTACACAATTTTAATCTTTAAAATTTTATAGAAAAATTCCCAAATACAATTGAGAAATCGGACTTACATAGTCTATAAGTATGGATCCTTGGCTTTAATTTGCCATTGGTCCAAATGAGTGACAAACAAGTGTTATAGAAAAATTCTCAAATACAATTGAGAAATCGGACTTACATAGTCTATAAGTATGGATCCTTGGCTTTAATTTCCCATTGGTCCAAATGAGTGACAAACAAATTTTATAGAAAAATTCTCAAATACAATTGAGAAATCGGACTTACATAGTCTATAAGTATGGATCCTTGGCTTTAATTTCCCATTGGTCCAAATGAGTGACAAACAAATTTTATAGAAAAATTCTCAAATACAATAGAGAAATCTGACTTAGATAGTCTATAAGTATGGATCCTTGGCTTTAATTTCCCATTGGTCCAAATGAGTGACAAACATAAATGTGCCCACAAATAGCCAAATTCCCGTAGAGCTGAACAAAATTTACGCAATTTTAATCTTTAAAATTTTATAGAAAAATTCTCAAATAGAATTGAGAAATCAGACTTACATAGTCTATAAGTATGGATCCTTGGCTTTAATTTCCCATTGGTCCAAATGAGTGACAAACAAATTTTACAAAATTTACGCAATTTTAATCTTTCAAATTTTATAGAAAAATTCTCAAATACAATTGAGAAATCGGACTTACATAGTCTATAAGTATGGATCCTGGCTTTAATTTCCCATTGGTCCAAATGAGTGACAAACAAGTGTTATAGAAAAATTCTCAAATACAATTGAGAAATCGGACTTACATAGCCTATAAGTATGGATCCTTGGCTTTAATTTCCCATTGGTCCAAATGAGTGACAAACATAAATGTGCCCACAAATAGCCAAATTCCCGTAGAGCTGAACAAAATTTACACAATTTTAATCTTTAAAATTTTATAGAAAAATTCTCAAATACAATTGAGAAATCAGACTTACATAGTCTATAAATATGGATCCTTGGCTTTAATTTCCCATTGGTCCAAATGAGTGACAAATATAAATGTGCCACAAATAGCCAAATTCCCGTAGAGCTGAACAAAATTTACACAATTTTAATCTTTAAAATTTTATAGAAAAATTCTCAAATACAATTGAGAAATCGGACTTACATAGTCTATAAGTATGGATCATTGGCTTTAACTTGCCATTGGTCCAAATGAGTGACAAACAAGTGTTATAGAAAAATTCTCAAATACAATTGAGAAATCGGACTTACATAGTCTATAAGTATGGATCCTTGGCTTTAATTTCCCATTGGTCCAAATGAGTGACAAACAAATTTTATAGAAAAATTCTCAAATACAATAGAGAAATCTGACTTAGATAGTCTATAAGTATGGATCCTTGGCTTTAATTTCCCATTGGTCCAAATGAGTGACAAACATAAATGTGCCCACAAATAGCCAAATTCCCGTAGAGCTGAACAAAATTTACGCAATTTTAATCTTTAAAATTTTATAGAAAAATTCTCAAATAGAATTGAGAAATCAGACTTACATAGTCTATAAGTATGGATCCTTGGCTTTAATTTCCCATTGGTCCAAATGAGTGACAAACAAATTTTACAAAATTTACGCAATTTTAATCTTTCAAATTTTATAGAAAAATTCTCAAATACAATTGAGAAATCGGACTTACATAGTCTATAAGTATGGATCCTGGCTTTAATTTCCCATTGGTCCAAATGAGTGACAAACAAGTGTTATAGAAAAATTCTCAAATACAATTGAGAAATCGGACTTACATAGCCTATAAGTATGGATCCTTGGCTTTAATTTCCCATTGGTCCAAATGAGTGACAAACATAAATGTGCCCACAAATAGCCAAATTCACGTAGAGCTGAACAAAATTTACACAATTTTAATCTTTAAAATTTTATAGAAAAATTCTCAAATACAATTGAGAAATCGGACTTACATAGTCTATAAGTATGGATCCTTGGCTTTAATTTCCCATTGGTCTAAATGAGTGACAAACAAATTTTACAAAATTTACGCAATTTTAATCTTTAAAATTTTATAGAAAAATTCTCAAATACAATTGAGAAATCGGACTTACATAGTCTATAAGTATGGATCCTGGCTTTAATTTCCCATTGGTCCAAATGAGTGACAAACAAGTGTTATAGAAAAATTCTCAAATACAATTCAGAAATCGGACTTACATAGCCTATAAGTATGGATTCTTGGCTTTAATTTCCCATTGGTCCAAATGAGTGACAAACAAGTGTTATAGAAAAATTCTCAAATACAATTGAGAAGTCGGACTTACATAACCTATAAGTATGGATTCTTGGCTTTAATTTCCCATTGGTCCAAATGAGTGACAAACATAAATGTGCCCACAAATAGCCAAATTCACTTAGAGCTGAACAAAATTTACGCAATTTTAATCTTTAAAATTTTATAGAAAAATTCTCAAATACAATTGAGAAATCGGACTTACATAGTCTATAAGTATGGATCCTTGGCTTTAATTTCCCATTGGTCCAAATGAGTGACAAACAAGTGCTATAGAAAAATTCTCAAATACAATTGAGAAATCGGACTTAAATAGCCTATAAGTATGGATCCTTGGCTTTAATTTCTCATTGGTCCAAATGAGTGACAAACAAGTGTTATAGAAAAATTCTCAAATACCATTGAGAAATCGGACTTACATAGCCTATAAGTACGGATCCTTGGCTTTAATTTTCCATTTGTCCAAATGAGTGGCAAACATAAATGTGCCCACAAATAGCCAAATTCACGTAGAGCTGAACAAAATTTACACAATTTTAATCTTTGAAATTTTATAGAAAAATTCTCAAATACAATTGAAAAATCGGACTTACATAGTCTATAAGTATGGATCCTTGGCTTTAATTTCCCATTGGTCCAAATGAGTGACAAACAAATTTTACAAAATTTACACAATTTTAATCTTTAAAATTTTATAGAAAAATTCTCAAATACAATTGAGAAATCAGACTTACATAGTCTATAAGTATGGATCCTGGCTTTAATTTCCCATTCGTCCAAATGAGTGACAAACAAGTGTTATAGAAAAATTCTCAAATACAATTGAGAAATCGGACTTACATAGCCTATAAGTATGGATCCTTGGCTTTAATTTCCCATTGGTCCAAATGAGTGACAAACATAAATGTGCCCACAAATAGCCAAATTCACGTAGAGCTGAACAAAATTTACACAATTTTAATCTTTAAAATTTTATAGAAAAATTCTCAAATACAATTGAGAAATCAGACTTACATAGTCTATAAGTATGGATCCTTGGCTTTAATTTCCCATTGGTCCAAATGAGTGACAATCAAATGTTATAGAAAAATTCTCAAATACAATTGAGAAATCAGACTTACATAGTCTATAAGTATGGATCCTTGGCTTTAATTTCCCATTGGTCCAAATGAGTGACAAACAAATTTTATAGAAAAATTCTCAAATACAATAGAGAAATCTGACTTAGATAGTCTATAAGTATGGATCCTTGGCTTTAATTTCCCATTGGTCCAAATGAGTGACAAACAAATTTTATAGAAAAATTCTCAAATACAATTGAGAAATCGGACTTACATAGTCTATAAGTATGGATCCTTGGCTTTAATTTCCCATTGGTCCAAATGAGTGACAAACAAATTTTACAAAATTTTCACAATTTTAATCTTTAAAATTTTATAGAAAAATTCTCAAATACAATTGAGAAATCGGACTTACATAGTCTATAAGTATGGATCCTTGGCTTTAATTTCCCATTGGTCCAAATGAGTGACAAACAAATTTTATAGAAAAATTCTCAAATGCAATTGAGAAATTGGACTTACATAGTCTATAAGTATGGATCCTTGGCTTTAATTTCCCATTGGTCCAAATGAGTGACAAACATAAATGTGCCCACAAATAGCCAAATTCCCGTAGAGCTGAACAAAATTTACACAATTTTAATCTTTAAAATTTTATAGAAAAATTCTCAAATACAATTGAGAAATCAGACTTACATAGTCTATAAGTATGGATCCTTTGCTTTAATTTCCCATTGGTCCAAATGAGTGACAAACAAGTGTTATAGAAAAATTCTCAAATACAATTGAGAAATCGGACTTACATAGCCTATAAGTATGGATCCTTGGCTTTAATTTCCCATTGGTCCAAATGAGTGACAAACAAGTGTTATAGAAAAATTCTCAAATACAATTGAGAAATCGGACTTACATAGCCTATAAGTATGGATCCTTGGCTTTAATTTCCCGTTGGTCCAACTGAGTGGTAAACATAAATGTGCCCATAAATAGCCAAATTCACGTAGAGCTGAACAAAATTTACACAATTTTACGGCCGTATTCATAAAAAAATATTATTGTAGGTTTATAGAGTACAATAGCTATCGTAGACTTTTCGTTTTATTAATGATTAATAAAAATTGGTATTCATAAAGGAACAATATCAGTTTTATAGCTGTTGAACGATTGTAGCGACTTTATGTGAATGTATGGCAACTCTCTTTTTATGTGGTTGTCATTTAGTTCTTAGTGATGCTTTAAACCACTGTTTGCTAAACCCGATAATCAAGTAGATATCAGGTTTTCTATAAATTATTTAAAAAATTTAATGAAAAATATATGTTTGCAAAATAAGAAACATAAAAAATGAGTTTGCGAACAATTTTAAATGAAAATCAATAAAGAAACTGTTACCATTTATCAATTTTTGTGATATACGGTAGCAAAGGTAACCGAATAATGAGTTTGTTTACCTTTAATTTACATCACTGCTATAATTCGTCAGAATTTTATTTTATTTCTTTGATTTGTGCTTCAAGTAAACGTACATATGTATTTATAATTTGTGTAATTAAAATGGATGCAACTAATAACAAACAAGAAGTTTCAGAAAATGAAATGGAAAACATGGTAAATATTATTAATACATGCTACATATCTACACACTTATATACATACATACATATATGTACATATGTATGTCACCATATTTTATATTTACTTGAATATAATGCAAAATGTCACTTTATTTTTGGTTTAAAGAAGGGCAAATCCAACAATAAATTTTTTGATTTTACTGATGGTTTACTAAAGGTTTAATAAAATTTTTTCGTTTATGAATACAACTTTTACAATTTTGGCTGATAAACCGCCAATAAATCTGAAATAAATTTTTATGAATACGGCCGTTAATCTTTAAAATTTTATAGAAAAATTCTCAAATACAATTGAGAAATCAGACTTACATAGCCTATAAGTATGGATCCTTGGCTTTAATTTCCAATTGGTCCAAATGAGTGACAAATATAAATGTGCCCACAAATAGTCAAATTCCCGTAGAGCTGAACAAAATTTACACAATTTTAATCTTTAAAATTTTATAGAAAAATTCTCAAATACAATTGAGAAATCGGACTTACATAGCCTATAAGTATGGATCCTTGGCTTTAATTTCCCATTGGTCCAAATGAGTGCCAAACAAGTGTTATAGAAAAATTCTCAAATACAATTGAGAAATCGGACTTACATAGCCTATAAGTACGGATCCTTGGCTTTAATTTCCCATTGGTCCAAATGAGTGGCAAACATAAATGTGCCCACAAATAGCCAAATTCACGTAGAGCTGAACAAAATTTACACAATTTTAATCTTTAAAATTTTATAGAAAAATTCTCAAATACAATTGAGAAATCGGACTTACATAGTCTATAAGTATGGATCCTTGGCTTTAATTTCCCATTGGTCCAAATGAGTGACAAACAAATTTTACAAAATTTACGCAATTTTAATCTTTAAAATTTTATAGAAAAATTCTTAAATACAATTGAGAAATCGGACTTACATAGTCTATAAGTATGGATCCTGGCTTTAATTTCCCATTGGTCCAAATGAGTGACAAACAAGTGTTATAGAAAAATTCTCAAATAGAATTGAGAAATCGGACTTACATTGCCTATAAGTATGGATCCTTGGCTTCAATTTCCCATTTGTCCAAATGAGTGACAAACAAGTGTTATAGAAAAATTCTCAAATACAATTGAGAAATCGGACTTACATAGCCTATAAGTATTGATCCTTGGCTTTAATTTCCCATTGGTCCAAATGAGTGACAAACATAAATGTTATAGAAAAATTCTCAAATACAATTGAGAAATCAGACTTACATAGTCTATAAGTATGGATCCATAGCTTTAATTTCCCATTGGTCCAAATGAGTGGCAAACTAATTTTACAAAATTTACGCAATTTTAATCTTTAAAATTTTATAGAAAAATTCTCAAATACAATTGAGAAATCGGACTTACATAGTCTATAAGTATGGATCCTGGCTTTAATTTCCCATTGGTCCAAATGAGTGACAAACAAGTGTTATAGAAAAATTCTCAAATACAAATGAGAAATCGGACTTACATAGCCTATAAGTATGGATCCTTGGCTTTAATTTCCCATTGGTCCAAATGAGTGACAAACATAAATGTGCCCACAAATAGCCAAATTCACGTAGAGCTGAACAAAATTTACACAATTTTAATCTTTAAAATTTTATAGAAAAATTCTCAAATACAATTGAGAAATCAGACTTACATAGCCTATAAGTATGGATCCTTGGCTTTAATTTTCCATTGGTCCAAATGAGTGACAAACAAATGTTATAGAAAAATTCTCAAATACAATTGAGAAATCGGACTTACATAGCCTATAAGTATGGATCCTTGGCTTCAATTTCCCATTTGTCCAAATGAGTGACAAACAAGTGTTATAGAAAAATTCTCAAATACAATTGAGAAATCAGACTTACATAGTCTATAATTATGGATCCACGGCTTTAATTTCCCATTGGTCCAAATGAGTGACAAAAATAAATGTGCCCACAAATAGCCAAATTCCCGTAGAGCTGAACAAAATTTACACAATTTTAATCTTTAAAATTTTATAGAAAAATTCTCATATACAATTGAGATATCAGACTTACATAGCCTATAAGTATGGATCCTTGGCTTTAATTTTCCATTGGTCCAAATGAGTGACAAACAAATGTTATAGAAAAATTCTCAAATACAATTGAGAAATCGGACTTACATAGCCTATAAGTATGGATCCTTGGCTTCAATTTCCCATTTGTCCAAATGAGTGACAAACAAGTGTTATAGAAAAATTCTCAAATACAATTGAGAAATCGGACTTACATAGCCTATAAGTATGGATCCTTGGCTTTAATTTCCCATTGTTCCAAATGAGTGACAAACATAAATGTGCCCAGAAACAGCCAAATTCACGTAGAGCTGAACAAAATTTACACAATTTTAATCTTTAAAATTTTATAGAAAAATTCTCAAATACAATTGAGAAATCGGACTTACATAGTCTATAAGTATGGATCCTGGCTTTAATTTCCCATTGGTCCAAATGAGTGACAAACAAATTTTATAGAAAAATTCTCAAATACAATAGAGATATCTGACTTAGATAGTCTATAAGTATGGATCCTTGGCTTTAATTTCCCATTGGTCCAAATGAGTGACAAACAAATTTTATAGAAAAATTCTCAAATACAATTGAGAAATCGGACTTACATTGTCTATAAGTATGGATCCTTGGCTTTAATTTCCCATTGGTCCAAATGAGTGACAAACATAAATGTGCCCACAAATAGCCAAATTCCCGTAGAGCTGAACAAAATTTACACAATTTTAATCTTTATAATTTTATAGAAAAATTCTCAAATACAATTGAGAAATCGGACTTACATAGTCTATAAGTATGGATCCTTGGCTTTAATTTCCCATTGGTCCAAATGAGTGACAAACAAGTGTTATAGAAAAATTCTCAAATACAATTGAGAAATCGGACTTACATAGCCTATAAGTATGGATCCTTGGCTTTAATTTCCCATTGGTCCAAATGAAAGGTAAACATAAATGTGCCCACAAATAGCCAAATTCCCGTAGAGCTGAACAAAATTTACACAATTTTAATCTTTAAAATTTTATAGAAAAATTCTCAAATACAATTGAGAAATCGGACTTACATAGTCTATAAGTATGGATCCTTGGCTTTAATTTCGCATTGGTCCAAATGAGTGACAAACAAGTGTTATAGAAAAATTCTCAAATACAATTGAGAAATCGGACTTACACAGTCTATAAGTATACTTGGCTTTAATTTCCCATTGGTCCAAATGAGTGGTAAACATAAATGTGCCCACAAATAGCCAAATTCACGTAGAGCTGAACAAAATTTACACAATTTTAATCTTTAAAATTTTATAGAAAAATTCTCAAATACAATTGAGAAATCAGACTTACATAGTCTATAAGTATGGATCCTTGGCTTTAATTTCCCATTGGTCCAAATGAGTGACAAACAAATGTTATAGAAAAATTCTCAAATACAATTGAGAAATCAGACTTACATAGTCTATAAGTATGGATCCTTGGCTTTAATTTCCCATTGGTCCAAATGAGTGACAAACAAATTTTGTAGAAAAATTCTCAAATACAATTGAGAAATCGGACTTACATAGTCTATAAGTATGGATCCTTGGCTTTAATTTCCCATTGGTCCAAATGTGTGACAAACAAATTTTACAAAATTTACACAATTTTAATCTTTAAAATTTTATAGATAAATTCTCAAATACAATTGAGAAATCGGACTTACATAGTCTATAAGTATGGATCCTTGGCTTTAATTTCCCATTGGTCCAAATGAGTGACAAACAAGTGTTATAGAAAAATTCTCAAATACAATTGAGAAATCGGACTTACATAGCCTATAAGTATGGATCCTTGGCTTTAATTTCCCATTGGTCCAAATGAGTGGCAAACATAAATGTGCCCACAAATAGCCAAATTCACGTAGAGCGGAACAAAATTTACACAATTTTAATCTTTAAAATTTTATAGAAAAATTCTCAAATACAATTGAGAAATCGGACTTACATAGTCTATAAGTATGGATCCTTGGCTTTAATTTCCCATTGGTCCAAATGAGTGACAAACATAAATGTGCCAACAAATAGCCAAATTCCCGTAGAGCTGAACAAAATTTACACAATTTTAATCTTTAAAATTTTATAGAAAAATTCTCAAATACAATTGAGAAATCAGATTTACATAGTCTATAAGTATGGATCCTTGGCTTTAATTTCCCATTGGTCCAAATGAGTGACAAACAAATGTTATAGAAAAATTCTCAAATACAATTGAGAAATCAGACTTACATAGTCTATAAGTATGGATCCTTGGCTTTAATTTCCCATTGGTCCAAATGAGTGACAAACAAATGTTATAGAAAAATTCTCAAATACAATTGAGAAATCGGACTTACATAGCCTATAAGTATGGATCCTTGGCTTTAATTTCCCATTGGTCCAAATGAGTGACAACCAAATGTTATAGAAAAATTCTCAAATACAATTGAGAAATCAGACTTACATAGTCTATAAGTATGGATCCTTGGCTTAAATTTCGCAAATGAGTGACAAACATAAATGTGCCCACAAATAGCCAAATTCCCGTAGAGCTGAACAAAATTTACACAATTTTAATCTTTAAAATTTTATAGAAAAATTCTCAAATACAATTGAGAAATCAGACTTACATAGTCCATAAGTATGGATCCTTGGCTTTAATTTCCCATTAGTCCAAATGAGTGACAAACATAAATGTGCCAACAAATAGCCAAATTCCCGTAGAGCTCAACAAAATTTACACAATTTTAATCTTTAAAATTTTATAGAAAAATTCTCAAATACAATTGAGAAATCAGATTTACATAGTCTATAAGTATGGATCCTTGGCTTTAATTTCCC
The DNA here is from genome assembly GCA_947311025.1 of Lypha dubia. Lineage (NCBI taxonomy): Eukaryota > Metazoa > Arthropoda > Insecta > Diptera > Tachinidae > Lypha > Lypha dubia. Next base: position 89,907,113 of record OX371260.1, on the reverse strand, counting down.
ATTAGTCCAAATGAGTGACAAACATAAATGTGCCAACAAATAGCCAAATTCCCGTAGAGCTGAACAAAATTTACACAATTTTAATCTTTAAAATTTTATAGAAAAATTCTCAAATACAATTGAGAAATCAGACTTACATAGTCCATAAGTATGGATCCTTGGCTTTAATTTCCCATTAGTCCAAATGAGTGACAAACATAAATGTGCCAACAAATAGCCAAATTCCCGTAGAGCTCAACAAAATTTACACAATTTTAATCTTTAAAATTTTATAGAAAAATTCTCAAATACAATTGAGAAATCAGACTTACATCGTCCATAAGTATGGATCCTTGGCTTTAATTTCCCATTAGTCCAAATGAGTGACAAACATAAATGTGCCAACAAATAGCCAAATTCCCGTAGAGCTCAACAAAATTTACACAATTTTAATCTTTAAAATTTTATAGAAAAATTCTCAAATACAATTGAGAAATCGGACTTACATAGTCTATAAGTATGGATCCTTGGCTTTAATTTTCCGTTGGTCCAAATGAGTGACAAACATAAATGTGCCAACAAATAGCCAAATTCCCGTAGAGCTCAACAAAATTTACACAATTTTAATCTTTAAAATTTTATAGAAAAATTCTCAAATACAATTGAGAAATCAGACTTACATAGTCCATAAGTATGGATCCTTGGCTTTAATTTCCCATTAGTCCAAATGAGTGACAAACATAAATGTGCCAACAAATAGCCAAATTCCCGTAGAGCACAACAAAATTTACACAATTTTAATCTTTAAAATTTTATAGAAAAATTCTCAAATACAATTGAGAAATCGGACTTACATAGTCTATAAGTATGGATCCTTGGCTTTAATTTCCCATTGGTCCAAATGAGTGACAAACAAATGTTATAGAAAAATTCTCAAATACAATTGAGAAATCAGACTTACATAGTCTATAAGTATGGATCCTTGGCTTTAATTTCCCATTGGTCCAAATGAGTGACAAACAAATTTTGTAGAAAAATTCTCAAATACAATTGAGAAATCAGATTAACATAGCCTATAAGTATGGATCCTTGGCTTTAGTTTTCCATTGGTCCAAATGAGTGACAAACAAATGTTATAGAAAAATTCTCAAGTACAATTGAGAAATCAGACTTACATAGTCTATAAGTATGGATCCTTGGCTTTAATTTTCCATTGGTCCAAATGAGTGACAAACAAATTTTGTAGAAAAATTCTCAAATACAATTGAGAAATCAGATTAACATAGCCTATAAGTATGGATCCTTGGCTTTAGTTTTCCATTGGTCCAAATGAGTGACAAACAAATGTTATAGAAAAATTCTCAAGTACAATTGAGAAATCAGACTTACATAGTCTATAAGTATGGATCCTTGGCTTTAATTTTCCGTTGGTCCAAATGAGTGACAAACATAAATGTGCCAACAAATAGCCAAATTCCCGTAGAGCTGAACAAAATTTACACAATTTTAATCTTTAAAATTTTATAGAAAAATTCTCAAATACAATTGAGAAATCGGACTTACATAGTCTATAAGTATACTTGGCTTTAATTTCCCATTGGTCCAAATGAGTGGTAAACATAAATGTGCCCACAAATAGCCAAATTCCCGCAGAGCTGAACAAAATTTACACAATTTTAATCTTTAAAATTTTATAGAAAAATTCTCAAATACAATTGAGAAATCAGATTAACATAGCCTATAAGTATGGATCCTTGGCTTTAATTTTCCATTGGTCCAAATGAGTGACAAACAAATGTTATAGAAAAATTCTCAAATACAATTGAGAAATCGGACTTACATAGTCTATAAGTTTGGATCCTTGGCTTTAATTTCCCATTGGTCCAAATGAGTGACAACCAAATGTTATAGAAAAATTCTCAAATACAATTGAGAAATCAGACTTACATAGTCTATAAATATGGATCCTTGGCTTAAATTTCCCAAATGAGTGACAAACATAAATGTGCCCACAAATAGCCAAATTCCCGTAGAGCTGAACAAAATTTACACAATTTTAATCTTTAAAATTTTATAGAAAAATTCTCAAATACAATTGAGAAATCAGACTTACATAGTCCATAAGTATGGATCCTTGGCTTTAATTTCCCATTAGTCCAAATGAGTGACAAACATAAATGTGCCAACAAATAGCCAAATTCCCGTAGAGCTCAACAAAATTTACACAATTTTAATCTTTAAAATTTTATAGAAAAATTCTCAAATACAATTGAGAAATCGGACTTACATAGTCTATAAGTATGGATCCTTGGCTTTAATTTTCCGTTGGTCCAAATGAGTGACAAACATAAATGTGCCAACAAATAGCCAAATTCCCGTAGAGCTCAACAAAATTTACACAATTTTAATCTTTAAAATTTTATAGAAAAATTCTCAAATACAATTGAGAAATCAGACTTACATAGTCCATAAGTATGGATCCTTGGCTTTAATTTCCCATTAGTCCAAATGAGTGACAAACATAAATGTGCCAACAAATAGCCAAATTCCCGTAGAGCACAACAAAATTTACACAATTTTAATCTTTAAAATTTTATAGAAAAATTCTCAAATACAATTGAGAAATCGGACTTACATAGTCTATAAGTATGGATCCTTGGCTTTAATTTCCCATTGGTCCAAATGAGTGACAAACAAATGTTATAGAAAAATTCTCAAATACAATTGAGAAATCAGACTTACATAGTCTATAAGTATGGATCCTTGGCTTTAATTTCCCATTGGTCCAAATGAGTGACAAACAAATTTTGTAGAAAAATTCTCAAATACAATTGAGAAATCAGATTAACATAGCCTATAAGTATGGATCCTTGGCTTTAGTTTTCCATTGGTCCAAATGAGTGACAAACAAATGTTATAGAAAAATTCTCAAGTACAATTGAGAAATCAGACTTACATAGTCTATAAGTATGGATCCTTGGCTTTAATTTTCCATTGGTCCAAATGAGTGACAAACAAATTTTGTAGAAAAATTCTCAAATACAATTGAGAAATCAGATTAACATAGCCTATAAGTATGGATCCTTGGCTTTAGTTTTCCATTGGTCCAAATGAGTGACAAACAAATGTTATAGAAAAATTCTCAAGTACAATTGAGAAATCAGACTTACATAGTCTATAAGTATGGATCCTTGGCTTTAATTTTCCGTTGGTCCAAATGAGTGACAAACATAAATGTGCCAACAAATAGCCAAATTCCCGTAGAGCTCAACAAAATTTACACAATTTTAATCTTTAAAATTTTATAGAAAAATTCTCAAATACAATTGAGAAATCGGACTTACATAGTCTATAAGTATGGATCCTTGGCTTTAATTTCCCATTGGTCCAAATGTGTGACAAACAAATTTTACAAAATTTACACAATTTTAATCTTTAAAATTTTATAGATAAATTCTCAAATACAATTGAGAAATCGGACTTACATAGTCTATAAGTATGGATCCTTGGCTTTAATTTCCCATTGGTCCAAATGAGTGACAAACAAATGTTATAGAAAAATTCTCAAATACAATTGAGAAATCAGACTTACATAGTCTATAAGTATGGATCCTTGGCTTTAATTTCCCATTGGTCCAAATGAGTGACAAACAAATTTTGTAGAAAAATTCTCAAATACAATTGAGAAATCAGATTAACATAGCCTATAAGTATGGATCCTTGGCTTTAGTTTTCCATTGGTCCAAATGAGTGACAAACAAATGTTATAGAAAAATTCTCAAGTACAATTGAGAAATCAGACTTACATAGTCTATAAGTATGGATCCTTGGCTTTAATTTTCCGTTGGTCCAAATGAGTGACAAACATAAATGTGCCAACAAATAGCCAAATTCCCGTAGAGCTCAACAAAATTTACACAATTTTAATCTTTAAAATTTTATAGAAAAATTCTCAAATACAATTGAGAAATCAGACTTACATAGTCCATAAGTATGGATCCTTGGCTTTAATTTCCCATTAGTCCAAATGAGTGACAAACATAAATGTGCCAACAAATAGCCAAATTCCCGTAGAGCACAACAAAATTTACACAATTTTAATCTTTAAAATTTTATAGAAAAATTCTCAAATACAATTGAGAAATCGGACTTACATAGTCTATAAGTATACTTGGCTTTAATTTCCCATTGGTCCAAATGAGTGGTAAACATAAATGTGCCCACAAATAGCCAAATTCCCGCAGAGCTGAACAAAATTTACACAATTTTAATCTTTAAAATTTTATAGAAAAATTCTCAAATACAATTGAGAAATCAGATTTACATAGCATATAAGTATGGATCCTTGGCTTTAATTTTCCATTGGTCCAAATGAGTGACAAACAAGTGTTATAGAAAAATTCTCAAATACAATTGAGAAATCGGACTTACATAGCCTATAAGTATGGATCATTGGCTTTAATTTCCCATTCGTCCAAATGAAAGGTAAACATAAATGTGCCCACAAATAGCCAAATTCCCGTAGAGCTGAACAAAATTTACACAATTTTAATCTTTAAAATTTTATAGAAAAATTCTCAAATACAATTGAGAAATCGGACTTACATAGTCTATAAGTATGGATCCTTGGCTTTAATTTCCCATTGGTCCAAATGAGTGACAAACAAGTGTTATAGAAAAATTCTCAAATACAATTGAGAAATCGGACTTACATAGTCTATAAGTATACTTGGCTTTAATTTCCCATTGGTCCAAATGAGTGGTAAACATAAATGTGCCCACAAATAGCCAAATTCACGTAGAGCTGAACAAAATTTACACAATTTTAATCTTTAAAATTTTATAGAAAAATTCTCAAATACAATTGAGAAATCAGACTTACATAGTCCATAAGTATGGATCCTTGGCTTTAATTTCCCATTAGTCCAAATGAGTGACAAACATAAATGTGCCCACAAATAGCCAAATTCCCGTAGAGCTGAACAAAATTTACACAATTTTAATCTTTAAAATTTTATAGAAAAATTCTCAAATACAATTGAGAAATCGGACTTACATAGTCTATAAGTATGGATCCTTGGCTTTAATTTTCCGTTGGTCCAAATGAGTGACAAACATAAATGTGCCAACAAATAGCCAAATTCCCGTAGAGCTCAACAAAATTTACACAATTTTAATCTTTAAAATTTTATAGAAAAATTCTCAAATACAATTGAGAAATCAGACTTACATAGTCCATAAGTATGGATCCTTGGCTTTAATTTCCCATTAGTCCAAATGAGTGACAAACATAAATGTGCCAACAAATAGCCAAATTCCCGTAGAGCTCAACAAAATTTACACAATTTTAATCTTTAAAATTTTATAGAAAAATTCTCAAATACAATTGAGAAATCGGACTTACATAGTCTATAAGTATACTTGGCTTTAATTTCCCATTGGTCCAAATGAGTGGTAAACATAAATGTGCCCACAAATAGCCAAATTCCCGTAGAGCTGAACAAAATTTACACAATTTTAATCTTTAAAATTTTATAGAAAAATTCTCAAATACAATTGAGAAATCAGATTTACATAGCCCATAAGTATGGATCCTTGGCTTTAATTTTCCATTGGTCCAAATGAGTGACAAACAAGTGTTATAGAAAAATTCTCAAATACAATTGAGAAATCGGACTTACATAGCCTATAAGTATGGATCCTTGGCTTTAATTTCCCATTGGTCCAAATGAAAGGTAAACATAAATGTGCCCACAAATAGCCAAATTCCCGTAGAGCTGAACAAAATTTACACAATTTTAATCTTTAAAATTTTATAGAAAAATTCTCAAATACAATTGAGAAATCGGACTTACATAGTCTATAAGTATGGATCCTTGGCTTTAATTTCCTATTGGTCCAAATGAGTGACAAACAAGTGTTATAGAAAAATTCTCAAATACAATTGAGAAATCGGACTTACATAGTCTATAAGTATACTTGGCCTTAATTTCCCATTGGTCCAAATGAGTGGTAAACATAAATGTGCCCACAAATAGCCAAATTCACGTAGAGCTGAACAAAATTTACACAATTTTAATCTTTAAAATTTTATAGAAAAATTCTCAAATACAATTGAGAAATCGGACTTACATAGTCTATAAGTATGGATCCTTGGCTTTAATTTCCCATTGGTCCAAATGTGTGACAAACAAATTTTACAAAATTTACACAATTTTAATCTTTAAAATTTTATAGATAAATTCTCAAATACAATTGAGAAATCGGACTTACATAGTCTATAAGTATGGATCCTTGGCTTTAATTTCCCATTGGTCCAAATGTGTGACAAACAAATTTTACAAAATTTACACAATTTTAATCTTTAAAATTTTATAGATAAATTCTCAAATACAATTGAGAAATCGGACTTACATAGTCTATAAGTATGGATCCTTGGCTTTAATTTCCCATTGGTCCAAATGAGTGACAAACAAATGTTATAGAAAAATTCTCAAATACAATTGAGAAATCAGACTTACATAGTCTATAAGTATGGATCCTTGGCTTTAATTTCCCATTGGTCCAAATGAGTGACAAACAAATTTTGTAGAAAAATTCTCAAATACAATTGAGAAATCGGACTTACATAGTCTATAAGTATGGATCCTTGGCTTTAATTTCCCATTGGTCCAAATGTGTGACAAACAAATTTTACAAAATTTACACAATTTTAATCTTTAAAATTTTATAGATAAATTCTCAAATACAATTGAGAAATCGGACTTACATAGTCTATAAGTATGGATCCTTGGCTTTAATTTCCCATTGGTCCAAATGAGTGACAAACAAGTGTTATAGAAAAATTCTCAAATACAATTGAGAAATCGGACTTACATAGCCTATAAGTATGGATCCTTGGCTTTAATTTCCCATTGGTCCAAATGAGTGGCAAACATAAATGTGCCCACAAATAGCCAAATTCACGTAGAGCGGAACAAAATTTACACAATTTTAATCTTTAAAATTTTATAGAAAAATTCTCAAATACAATTGAGAAATCGGACTTACATAGTCTATAAGTATGGATCCTTGGCTTTAATTTCCCATTGGTCCAAATGAGTGACAAACATAAATGTGCCAACAAATAGCCAAATTCCCGTAGAGCTGAACAAAATTTACACAATTTTAATCTTTAAAATTTTATAGAAAAATTCTCAAATACAATTGAGAAATCAGATTTACATAGTCTATAAGTATGGATCCTTGGCTTTAATTTCCCATTGGTCCAAATGAGTGACAAACAAATGTTATAGAAAAATTCTCAAATACAATTGAGAAATCAGACTTACATAGTCTATAAGTATGGATCCTTGGCTTTAATTTCCCATTGGTCCAAATGAGTGACAAACAAATGTTATAGAAAAATTCTCAAATACAATTGAGAAATCGGACTTACATAGCCTATAAGTATGGATCCTTGGCTTTAATTTCCCATTGGTCCAAATGAGTGACAACCAAATGTTATAGAAAAATTCTCAAATACAATTGAGAAATCAGACTTACATAGTCTATAAGTATGGATCCTTGGCTTAAATTTCGCAAATGAGTGACAAACATAAATGTGCCCACAAATAGCCAAATTCCCGTAGAGCTGAACAAAATTTACACAATTTTAATCTTTAAAATTTTATAGAAAAATTCTCAAATACAATTGAGAAATCAGACTTACATAGTCCATAAGTATGGATCCTTGGCTTTAATTTCCCATTAGTCCAAATGAGTGACAAACATAAATGTGCCAACAAATAGCCAAATTCCCGTAGAGCTCAACAAAATTTACACAATTTTAATCTTTAAAATTTTATAGAAAAATTCTCAAATACAATTGAGAAATCAGATTTACATAGTCTATAAGTATGGATCCTTGGCTTTAATTTCCCATTGGTCCAAATGAGTGACAAACAAATGTTATAGAAAAATTCTCAAATACAATTGAGAAATCAGATTAACATAGCCTATAAGTATGGATCCTTGGCTTTATTTTTCCATTGGTCCAAATGAGTGACAAACAAATGTTATAGAAAAATTCTCAAGTACAATTGAGAAATCAGACTTACATAGTCTATAAGTATGGATCCTTGGCTTTAATTTTCCGTTGGTCCAAATGAGTGACAAACATAAATGTGCCAACAAATAGCCAAATTCCCGTAGAGCTCAACAAAATTTACACAATTTTAATCTTTAAAATTTTATAGAAAAATTCTCAAATACAATTGAGAAATCAGACTTACATAGTCCATAAGTATGGATCCTTGGCTTTAATTTCCCATTAGTCCAAATGAGTGACAAACATAAATGTGCCAACAAATAGCCAAATTCCCGTAGAGCTCAATAAAATTTACACAATTTTAATCTTTAAAATTTTATAGAAAAATTCTCAAATACAATTGAGAAATCGGACTTACATAGTCTATAAGTATGGATCCTTGGCTTTAATTACCCCTTGGTCCAAATGAGTGACAAACAAATGTTATAGAAAAATTCTCAAATACAATTGAGAAATCGGACTTACATAGTCTATAAGTATGGATCCTTGGCTTTAATTTCCCATTGGTCCAAATGAGTGACAAACAAATGTTATAGAAAAATTCTCAAATACAATTGAGAAATCAGACTTACATAGTCTATAAGTATGGATCCTTGGCTTAAATTTCCCAAATGAGTGACAAACATAAATGTGCCCACAAATAGCCAAATTCCCGTAGAGCTGAACAAAATTTACACAATTTTAATCTTTAAAATTTTATAGAAAAATTCTCAAATACAATTGAGAAATCAGATTTACATAGCCTATAAGTATGGATCCTTGGCTTTAATTTTCCATTGGTCCAAATGAGTGACAAACAAATGTTATAGAAAAATTCTCAAATACAATTGAAAAATCAGACTTACATAGTCTATAAGTATGGATCCTTGGCTTTAATTTTCCGTTGGTCCAAATGAGTGACAAACATAAATGTGCCAACAAATAGCCAAATTCCCGTAGAGCTCAACAAAATTTACACAATTTTAATCTTTAAAATTTTATAGAAAAATTCTCAAATACAATTGAGAAATCAGACTAACATAGTCTATAAGTATGGATCCTTGGCTTTAATTTCTTATTAGTCCAAATGAGTGACAAACAAGTGTTATAGAAAAATTCTCAAATACAATTGAGAAATCGGACTTACATAGCCTATAAGTATGGATCCTTGGCTTTAATTTCCCATTGGTACAAATGAGTGACAAACATAAATGTGCCAACAAATAGCCAAATTCCCGTAGAGCTCAACAAAATTTACACAATTTTAATCTTTAAAATTTTATAGAAAAATTCTCAAATACAATTGAGAAATCGGACTTACATAGTCTATAAGTATGGATCCTTGGCTTTAATTTCCCATTGGTCCAAATGAGTGACAAACAAGTGTTATAGAAAAATTCTCAAATACAATTGAGAAATCGGACTTACATAGTCTATAAGTATGGATCCTTGGCTTTAATTTCCCATTGGTCCAAATGAGTGACAAACAAATGTTATAGAAAAATTCTCAAATACAATTGAGAAATCAGATTTACATAGCCTATAAGTATGGATCCTTGGCTTTAATTTTCCATTGGTCCAAATGAGTGACAAACAAATGTTATAGAAAAATTCTCAAATACAATTGAAAAATCAGACTAACATAGTCTATAAGTATGGATCCTTGGCTTTAATTTTCCGTTGGTCCAAATGAGTGACAAACATAAATGTGCCAACAAATAGCCAAATTCCCGTAGAGCTCAACAAAATTTACACAATTTTAATCTTTAAAATTTTATAGAAAAATTCTCAAATACAATTGAGAAATCAGACTTACATAGTCTATAAGTATGGATCCTTGGCTTTAATTTCCCATTAGTCCAAATGAGTGACAAACAAGTGTTATAGAAAAATTCTCAAATACAATTGAGAAATCGGACTTACATAGCCTATAAGTATGGATCCTTGGCTTTAATTTCCCATTGGTACAAATGAGTGACAAACATAAATGTGCCAACAAATAGCCAAATTCCCGTAGAGCTCAACAAAATTTACACAATTTTAATCTTTAAAATTTTATAGAAAAATTCTCAAATACAATTGAGAAATCGGACTTACATAGTCTATAAGTATGGATCCTTGGCTTTAATTTCCCATTGGTCCAAATGAGTGACAAACAAGTGTTATAGAAAAATTCTCAAATACAATTGAGAAATCGGACTTACATAGCCTATAAGTATGGATCCTTGGCTTTAATTTTCCGTTGGTCCAAATGAGTGACAAACATAAATGTGCCAACAAATAGCCAAATTCCCGTAGAGCTCAACAAAATTTACACAATTTTAATCTTTAAAATTTTATAGAAAAATTCTCAAATACAATTGAGAAATCAGACTTACATAGTCCATAAGTATGGATCCTTGGCTTTAATTTCCCATTAGTCCAAATGAGTGACAAACATAAATGTGCCAACAAATAGCCAAATTCCCGTAGAGCTCAACAAAATTTACACAATTTTAATCTTTAAAATTTTATAGAAATATTCTCAAATACAATTGAGAAATCGGACTTACATAGTCTATAAGTATGGATCCTTGGCTTTAATTACCCATTGGTCCAAATGAGTGACAAACAAATGTTATAGAAAAATTCTCAAATACAATTGAGAAATCGGACTTACATAGTCTATAAGTATGGATCCTTGGCTTCAATTTCCCATTGGTCCAAATGAGTGACAAACAAATGTTATAGAAAAATTCTCAAATACAATTGAGAAATCAGACTTACATAGTCTATAAGTATGGATCCTTGGCTTAAATTTCCCAAATGAGTGACAAACATAAATGTGCCCACAAATAGCCAAATTCCCGTAGAGCTGAACAAAATTTACACAATTTTAATCTTTAAAATTTTATAGAAAAATTCTCAAATACAATTGAGAAATCAGATTTACATAGCCTATAAGTATGGATCCTTGGCTTTTATTTTCCATTGGTCCAAATGAGTGACAAACAAATGTTATAGAAAAATTCTCAAATACAATTGAAAAATCAGACTTACATAGTCTATAAGTATGGATCCTTGGCTTTAATTTTCCGTTGGTCCAAATGAGTGACAAACATAAATGTGCCAACAAATAGCCAAATTCCCGTAGAGCTCAACAAAATTTACACAATTTTAATCTTTAAAATTTTATAGAAAAATTCTCAAATACAATTGAGAAATCAGACTTACATAGTCTATAAGTATGGATCCTTGGCTTTAATTTCCCATTAGTCCAAATGAGTGACAAACAAGTGTTATAGAAAAATTCTCAAATACAATTGAGAAATCGGACTTACATTGCCTATAAGTATGGATCCTTGGCTTTAATTTCCCATTGGTACAAATGAGTGACAAACATAAATGTGCCAACAAATAGCCAAATTCCCGTAGAGCTCAACAAAATTTACACAATTTTAATCTTTAAAATTTTATAGAAAAATTCTCAAATACAATTGAGAAATCGGACTTACATAGTCTATAAGTATGGATCCTTGGCTTTAATTTCCCATTGGTCCAAATGAGTGACAAACAAGTGTTATAGAAAAATTCTCAAATACAATTGAGAAATCGGACTTACATAGCCTATAAGTATGGATCCTTGGAATTAATTTTCCATTGGTCCAAATGAGTGACAAACAAGTGTTATAGAAAAATTCCCAAATACAATTGAGAAATCGGACTTACATAGTCTATAAGTATGGATCCTTGGCTTTAATTTCCCATTGGTCCAAATGAGTGACAAACAAATGTTATAGAAAAATTCTCAAATACAATTGAGAAATCAGACTTACATAGTCTATAAGTATGGATCCTTGGCTTAAATTTCCCAAATGAGTGACAAACATAAATGTGCCCACAAATAGCCAAATTCCCGTAGAGCTGAACAAAATTTACACAATTTTAATCTTTAAAATTTTATAGAAAAATTCTCAAATACAATTGAGAAATCAGATTTACATAGCCTATAAGTATGGATCCTTGGCTTTAATTTTCCATTGGTCCAAATGAGTGACAAACAAATGTTATAGAAAAATTCTCAAATACAATTGAAAAATCAGACTTACATAGTCTATAAGTATGGATCCTTGGCTTTAATTTTCCGTTGGTCCAAATGAGTGACAAACATAAATGTGCCAACAAATAGCCAAATTCCCGTAGAGCTCAACAAAATTTACACAATTTTAATCTTTAAAATTTTATAGAAAAATTCTCAAATACAATTGAGAAATCAGACTTACATAGTCTATAAGTATGGATCCTTGGCTTTAATTTCCCATTAGTCCAAATGAGTGACAAACAAGTGTTATAGAAAAATTCTCAAATACAATTGAGAAATCGGACTTACATACCCTATAAGTATGGATCCTTGCCTTTAATTTCCCATTGGTACAAATGAGTGACAAACATAAATGTGCCAACAAATAGCCAAATTCCCGTAGAGCTCAACAAAATTTACACAATTTTAATCTTTAAAATTTTATAGAAAAATTCTCAAATACAATTGAGAAATCGGACTTACATAGTCTATAAGTATGGATCCTTGGCTTTAATTTCCCATTGGTCCAAATGAGTGACAAACAAGTGTTATAGAAAAATTCTCAAATACAATTGAGAAATCGGACTTACATAGCCTATAAGTATGGATCCTTGGAATTAATTTTCCATTGGTCCAAATGAGTGACAAACAAGTGTTATAGAAAAATTCCCAAATACAATTGAGAAATCGGACTTACATAGCCTATAAGTATGGATCCTTGGCTTTAATTTCCCATTGGTCCAAATGGGTGGCAAACATAAATGTGCCCACAAATAGCCACATTCACGTAGAGCTCAACAAAATTTACACAATTTTAATCTTTAAAATTTTATAGAAAAATTTTCAAATACAATTGCGAAATCAGACTTACATAGTCTATAATTTCCCATTGGTCCAAATGAGTGACAAACAAATGTTATAGAAAAATTCTCAAATACAATTGAGAAATCAGACTTACATAGTCTATAAGTATGGATCCTTGGCTTTAATTTCCCATTGGTCCAAATGAGTGACAAACAAATTTTATAGAAAAATTCTCAAATACAATTGAGAAATCGGACTTACATAGCCTATAAGTATGGATCCTTGGCTTTAATTTCCCATTGGTCCAAATGAGTGACACAAATTTTACAAAATGTACACAATTTTAATCTTTAATATTTTATAGAAAAATTCTCAAATACAATTGAGAAATCGGACTTACATAGTCTATAAGTATGGATCCTTGGCTTTAATTTCCCATTGGTCCAAATGAGTGACAAACAAATTTTATAGAAAAATTCTCAAATACAATAGAGAAATCGGACTTAAATAGTCTATAAGTATGGATCCTTGGCTTTAATTTCCCATTGGTCGAAATGAGTGACAAACATAAATGTGCCCACAAATAGCCAAATTCCCGTAGAGCTGAACAAAATTTACACAATTTTAATCTTTAAGATTTTATAGAAAAATACTCAAATACAATTGAGAAATCGGACTTACATAGTCTATAAGTATGAATCCTTGGCTTTAATTTCCCATTGGTCCAAATGAGTGACAAACATAAATGTGCCCACAAATAGCCAAATTCCCGTAGAGCTGAACAAAAATTAAACAATTTTAATCTTTAAAATTTTATAGAAAAATTCTCAAATACAATTGAGAAATCGGACTTACATAGTCTATAAGTATGGATCTTTGGCTTTAATTTCCCATTGGTCCAAATGAGTGACAAACAAGTGTTATAGAAAAATTCTCAAATACAATTGAGAAATCGGACTTACATAGCCTATAAGTATGGATCCTTGGCTTTAATTTCCCATTGGTCCAAATGAGTGACAAACATAAATGTGCCCACAAATAGCCAAATTCCCGTAGAGCTGAACAAAATTTACACAATTTTAATCTTTAAAATTTTATAGAAAAATTCTCAAATACAATTGAAAAATTGGACTTACATAGTCTATAACTATGGATTCTTGGCTTTAATTTCCCATTGGTCCAAATGAGTGACAAACAAATTTTACAAAATTTACACAATTTTAATCTTTAAAATTTATAGAAAAATTCTCAAATACAATTGAGAAATCGGACTTACATAGTCTATAAGTATGGATCCTTGGCTTTAATTTCCCATTGGTCCAAATGAGTGACAAACAAATTTTATAGAAAAATTCTCAAATACAATAGAGAATCGGACTTAAATAGTCTATAAGTATGGATCCTTGGCTTTAATTTCCCATTGGTCGAAATGAGTGACAAACATAAATGTGCCCACAAATAGCCAAATTCCCGTAGAGCTGAACAAAATTTACACAATTTTAATCTTTAAGATTTTATAGAAAAATACTCAAATACAATTGAGAAATCGGACTTACATAGTCTATAAGTATGAATCCTTGGCTTTAATTTCCCATTGGTCCAAATGAGTGACAAACATAAATGTGCCCACAAATAGCCAAATTCCCGTAGAGCTGAACAAAAATTAAACAATTTTAATCTTTAAAATTTTATAGAAAAATTCTCAAATACAATTGAGAAATCGGACTTACATAGTCTATAAGTATGGATCTTTGGCTTTAATTTCCCATTGGTCCAAATGAGTGACAAACAAGTGTTATAGAAAAATTCTCAAATACAATTGAGAAATCGGACTTACATAGCCTATAAGTATGGATCCTTGGCTTTAATTTCCCATTGGTCCAAATGAGGTGACAAACATAAATGTGCCCACAAATAGCCAAATTCCCGTAGAGCTGAACAAAATTTACACAATTTTAATCTTTAAAATTTTATAGAAAAATTCTCAAATACAATTGAAAAATTGGACTTACATAGTCTATAACTATGGACCCTTGGCTTTAATTTCCCATTGGTCCAAATGAGTGACAAACAAATTTTATAGAAAAATTCTCAAATACAATTGAGAAATCGGACTTACATAGTCTATAAGTATGGATCCTTGGCTTTAATTTCCCATTGGTCCAAATGAGTGACAAACAAATGTTATAGAAAAATTCTCAAATACAATTGAGAAATCGAACTTACATAGTCTATAAGTATGGATCCTTGGCTTTAATTTCCCATTGGTCCAAATGAGTGACAAACATAAATGTGCCCACAAATAGCCAAAATCCCGTAGAGCTGAACAAAATTTACACAATTTTAATCTTTAAAATTTTATAGAAAAATTCTCAAATACAATTGAGAAATTGGACTTACATAGTCTATAACTATGGATCCTTGACTTTACTTTCCCATTGGTCCAAATGAGTGACAAACAAATTTTATAGAAAAATTCTCAATACAATAGAGAAATCGGACTTACATAGTCTATAAGTATGGATCCTTGGCTTTAATTTCCCATTGGTCCAAATGAGTGACAAACAAATGTTATAGAAAAATTCTCAAATACAATTGAGAAATCGGACTTACATAGTCTATAACTATGGATCCTTGGCTTTAATTTCCCATTGGTCCAAATGAGTGACAAACAAATTTTATAGAAAAATTCTCAAATACAATTGAGAAATCGGACTTACATAGTCTATAAGTATGGATCCTTGGCTTAAATTTCCCAAATGAGTGACAAACATAAATGTGCCCACAAATAGCCAAATTCCCGTAGAGCTGAACAAAATTTACACAATTTTAATCTTTAAAATTTTATAGAAAAATTCTCAAATACAATTGAGAAATCAGATTACATAGCCTATAAGTATTGATCCTTGGCTTTAATTTTCCATTGGTCCAAATGAGTGACAAACAAATGTTATAGAAAAAATTCTCAAATACAATTGAAAAATCAGACTTACATAGTCTATAAGTATGGATCCTTGGCTTTAATTTTCCGTTGGTCCAAATGAGTGACAAACATAAATGTGCCAACAAAATAGCCAAATTCCCGTAGAGCTCAACAAAATTTACACAATTTTAATATTTAAAATTTTATAGAAAAATTCTCAAATACAATTGAGAAATCGGACTTACATAGTCTATAAGTATTGGTCCTTGGCTTTAATTTCCCATTAGTCCAAATGAGTGACAAACAAGTGTTATAGAAAAATTCTCAAATACAATTGAGAAATCGGACTTACATAGCCTATAAGTATGGATCCTTGGCTTTAATTTCCCATTGGTACAAATGAGTGGCAAACATAAATGTGCCAACAAATAGCCAAATTCCGTAGAGCTCAACAAAATTTACACAATTTTAATCTTTAAAATTTTATAGAAAAATTCTCAAATACAATTGAGAAATCGGACTTACATAGTCTATAAGTATGGATCCTTGGCTTTAATTTCCCATTGGTCCAAATGAGTGACAAACAAGTGTTATAGAAAAATTCTCAAATACAATTGAGAAATCGGACTTACATAGCCTATAAGTATGGATCCTTGGAATTAATTTTCCATTGGTCCAAATGAGTGACAAACAAGTGTTATAGAAAAATTCCCAAATACAATTGAGAAATCGGACTTACATAGCCTATAAGTATGGATCCTTGGCTTTAATTTCCCATTAGTCCAAATGGGTGGCAAACATAAATGTGCCCACAAATAGCCACATTCACGTAGAGCTCAACAAAATTTACACAATTTTAATCTTTAAAATTTTATAGAAAAATTCTCAAATACAATTGAGAAATCAGACTTACATAGTCTATAAGTATGGATCCTTGGCTTTAATTTCCCATTGGTCCAAATGAGTGACAAACAAATTTTATAGAAAAATTCTCAATACAATTGAGAAATCGGACTTACATAGCCTATAAGTATGGATCCTTGGCTTTAATTTCCCATTGGTCCAAATGAGTGACACAAATTTTACAAAATGTACACAATTTTAATCTTTAATATTTTATAGAAAAATTCTCAAATACAATTGAGAAATCGGACTTACATAGTCTATAAGTATGGATCCTTGGCTTTAATTTCCCATTGGTCCAAATGAGTGACAAACAAATTTTACAAAATTTACACAATTTTAATCTTTAAAATTTTATAGAAAAATTCTCAAATACAATTGAGAAATCGGACTTACATAGTCTATAAGTATGGATCCTTGGCTTTAATTTCCAATTGGTCCAAATGAGTGACAAACAAATTTTATAGAAAAATTCTCAAATACAATAGAGAAATCGGACTTAAATAGTCTATAAGTATGGATCCTTGGCTTTAATTTCCCATTGGTCGAAATGAGTGACAAACATAAATGTGCCCACAAATAGCCAAATTCCCGTAGAGCTGAACAAAATTTACACAATTTTAATCTTTAAGATTTTATAGAAAAATACTCAAATACAATTGAGAAATCGGACTTACATAGTCTATAAGTATGAATCCTTGGCTTTAATTTCCCATTGGTCCAAATGAGTGACAAACATAAATGTGCCCACAAATAGCCAAATTCCCGTAGAGCTGAACAAAAATTAAACAATTTTAATCTTTAAAATTTTATAGAAAAATTCTCAAATACAATTTAGAAATCGGACTTACATAGTCTATAAGTATGGATCTTTGGCTTTAATTTCCCATTGGTCCAAATGAGTGACAAACAAGTGTTATAGAAAAATTCTCAAATACAATTGAGAAATCGGACTTACATAGCCTATAAGTATGGATCCTTGGCTTTAATTTCCCATTGGTCCAAATGAGTGACAAACATAAATGTGCCCACAAATAGCCAAATTCCCGTAGAGCTGAACAAAATTTACACAATTTTAATCTTTAAAATTTTATAGAAAAATTCTCAATTACAATTGAAAAATTGGACTTACATAGTCTATAACTATGGATCCTTGGCTTTAATTTCCCATTGGTCCAAATGAGTGACAAACAAATTTTATAGAAAAATTCTCAAATACAATTGAGAAATCGGACTTACATAGTCTATAAGTATGGATCCTTGGCTTTAATTTCCCATTGGTCCAAATGAGTGACAAACAAATGTTATAGAAAAATTCTCAAATACAATTGAGAAATCGGACTTACATAGTCTATAAGTATGGATCCTTGGCTTTAATTTCCCATTGGTCCAAATGAGTGACAAACAAATGTTATAGAAAAATTCTCAAATACAATAGAGAAATCGGACTTACATACTCTATAAGTATGGATCCTTGGCTTTAATTTCCCATTGGTCCAAATGAGTGACAAACAAATGTTATAGAAAAATTCTCAAATACAATTGAGAAATCGGACTTACATAGCCTATAAGTATGGATCCTTGGAATTAATTTTCCATTGGTCCAAATGAGTGACAAACAAGTGTTATAGAAAAATTCCCAAATACAATTGAGAAATCGGACTTACATAGCCTATAAGTATGGATCCTTGGCTTTAATTTCCCATTGGTCCAAATGAGTGACAAACATAAATGTGCCCACAAATAGCCAAATTCCCGTAGAGCTGAACAAAATTTACACAATTTTAATCTTTAAAATTTTATAGAAAAATTCTCAATTACAATTGAAAAATTGGACTTACATAGTCTATAACTATGGATCCTTGCTTTAATTTCCCATTGGTCCAAATGAGTGACAAACAAATTTTATAGAAAAAATTCTCAAATACAATTGAGAAATCGGACTTACATAGTCTATAAGTATGGATCCTTGGCTTTAATTTCCCATTGGTCCAAATGAGTGACAAACAAATGTTATAGAAAAATTCTCAAATACAATTGAGAAATCGGACTTACATAGTCTATAAGTATGGATCCTTGTCTTTAATACCATTGGTCCAAATGAGTGACAAACATAAATGTGCCCACAAATAGCCAAAATCCCGTAGAGCTGAACAAAATTTACACAATTTTAATCTTTAAAATTTTATAGAAAAATTCTCAAATACAATTGAGAAATTGGACTTACATAGTCTATAACTATGGATCCTTGACTTTAATTTCCCATTGGTCCAAATGAGTGACAAACTAATTTTATAGAAAAATTCTCAAATACAATAGAGAAATCGGACTTACATAGTCTATAAGTATGGATCCTTGGCTTTAATTTCCCATTGGTCCAAATGAGTGACAAACAAATGTTATAGAAAAATTCTCAAATACAATTGAGAAATCGGACTTACATTGCCTATAAGTATCGATCCTTGGCTTTAATTTCCCATTGGTCCAAATGAGTGACAAACATAAATGTGCCCACAAATAACCAAATTCCCGTAGAGCTGAACAAAATTTACACAATTTTAATCTTTAAAATTTTATAGAAAAATTCTCAAATACAATTGAGAAATCGGACTTACATAGTCTATAAGTATGGATCCTTGGCTTTAATTTCCCATTGGTCCAAATGAGTGACAAACAAATTTTATAGAAAAATTCTCAAATACAATAGAGAAATCGGACTTACATAGTCTATAAGTATGGATCCTTGGCTTTAATTTCCCATTGGTCGAAATGAGTGACAAACATAAATGTGCCCACAAATAGCCAAATTCCCGTAGAGCTGAACAAAATTTACACAAATTTAATCTTTAAGATTTTATAGAAAAATACTCAAATACAATTGAGAAATCGGACTTACATTGCCTATAAGTATCGATCCTTGGCTTTAATTTCCCATTGGTCCAAATGAGTGACAAACATAAATGTGCCCACAAATAACCAAATTCCCGTAGAGCTGAAAAAAATTTACACAATTTTAATCTTTAAAATTTTATAGAAAAATTCTCAAATACAATTGAGAAATCGGACTTACATTGCCTATAAGTATGGATCCTTGGCTTTAATTTCCCATTGGTCCAAATGAGTGACAAACAAATTTTATAGAAAAATTCTCAAATACAATAGAGAAATCGGACTTACATAGTCTATAAGTATGGATCCTTGGCTTTAATTTCCCATTGGTCCAAATGAGTGACAAGCAAGTGTTATAGAAAAATTCTCAAATACAATTGAGAAATCGGACTTACATAGCCTATCAGTATCGATCCTTGGCTTTAATTTCCCATTGGTCCAAATGAGTGACAAACAAGTGTTATAGAAAAATTCTCAAATACAATTGAGAAATCGGACTTACATAGTCTATAACTATGTATCCTTGGCTTTAATTTCCCATTGGTCCAAATGAGTGACAAACAAAAATGTGCCCACAAATAGCCAAATTCCCGTAGAGCTGAACAAAATTTACACAATTTTAATCTTTAAGATTTTATAGAAAAATTCTCAAATACAATTGAGAAATCGGACTTACATAGTCTATAAGTATGGATCTTTGGCTTTAATTTCCCATTGGTCCAAATGAGTGACAAACAAATGTTATAGAAAAATTCTCAAATACAATTGAGAAATCGGACTTACATAGTCTATAAGTATGGATCCTTGGCTTTAATTTCCCATTGGTCCAAATGAGTGACAAACAAATGTTATAGAAAAATTCTCAAATACAATAGAGAAATCGGACTTACATACTCTATAAGTATGGATCCTTGGCTTTAATTTCCCATTGGTCCAAATGAGTGACAAACAAATGTTATAGAAAAATTCTCAAATACAATTGAGAAATCGGACTTACATAGCCTATAAGTATGGATCCTTGGAATTAATTTTCCATTGGTCCAAATGAGTGACAAACAAGTGTTATAGAAAAATTCCCAAATACAATTGAGAAATCGGACTTACATAGCCTATAAGTATGGATCCTTGGCTTTAATTTCCCATTGGTCCAAATGAGTGACAAACATAAATGTGCCCACAAATAGCCAAATTCCCGTAGAGCTGAACAAAATTTACACAATTTTAATCTTTAAAATTTTATAGAAAAATTCTCAATTACAATTGAAAAATTGGACTTACATAGTCTATAACTATGGATCCTTGGCTTTAATTTCCCATTGGTCCAAATGAGTGACAAACAAATTTTATAGAAAAATTCTCAAATACAATTGAGAAATCGGACTTACATAGTCTATAAGTATGGATCCTTGGCTTTAATTTCCCATTGGTCCAAATGAGTGACAAACAAATGTTATAGAAAAATTCTCAAATACAATTGAGAAATCGGACTTACATAGTCTATAAGTATGGATCCTTGTCTTTAATTTACCATTGGTCCAAATGAGTGACAAACATAAATGTGCCCACAAATAGCCAAAATCCCGTAGAGCTGAACAAAATTTACACAATTTTAATCTTTAAAATTTTATAGAAAAATTCTCAAATACAATTGAGAAATTGGACTTACATAGTCTATAACTATGGATCCTTGACTTTAATTTCCCATTGGTCCAAATGAGTGACAAACTAATTTTATAGAAAAATTCTCAAATACAATAGAGAAATCGGACTTACATAGTCTATAAGTATGGATCCTTGGCTTTAATTTCCCATTGGTCCAAATGAGTGACAAACAAATGTTATAGAAAAATTCTCAAATACAATTGAGAAATCGGACTTACATTGCCTATAAGTATCGATCCTTGGCTTTAATTTCCCATTGGTCCAAATGAGTGACAAACATAAATGTGCCCACAAATAACCAAATTCCCGTAGAGCTGAACAAAATTTACACAATTTTAATCTTTAAAATTTTATAGAAAAATTATCAAATACAATAGAGAAATCGGACTTACATAGTCTATAAGTATGGATCCTTGGCTTTAATTTCCCATTGGTCCAAATGAGTGACAAGCAAGTGTTATAGAAAAATTCTCAAATACAATTGAGAAATCGGACTTACATAGCCTATAAGTATCGATCCTTGGCTTTAATTTCCCATTGGTCCAAATGAGTGACAAACAAGTGTTATAGAAAAATTCTCAAATACAATTGAGAAATCGGACTTACATAGTCTATAACTATGTATCCTTGGCTTTAATTTCCCATTGGTCCAAATGAGTGACAAACAAAAATGTGCCCACAAATAGCCAAATTCCCGTAGAGCTGAACAAAATTTACACAATTTTAATCTTTAAGATTTTATAGAAAAATTCTCAAATACAATTGAGAAATCGGACTTACATAGTCTATAAGTATGGATCTTTGGCTTTAATTTCCCATTGGTCCAAATGAGTGACAAACAAGTGTTATAGAAAAATTCTCAAATACAATTGAGAAATCGGACTTACATAGTCTATAACTATGTATCTTTGGCTTTAATTTCCCATTGGTCCAAATGAGTAACAAACAAATTTTATAGAAAAAATCTCAAATACAATAGAGAAATCGGACTTACATAGTCTATAAGTATGGATCCTTGGCTTTAATTTCCCATTGGTCCAAATGAGTGACAAACATAAATGTGCCCACAAATAGCCAAATTCCCGTAGAGCTGAACAAAATTTACACAATTTTAATCTTTAAAATTTTATAGAAAAATTCTCAAATACAATTGAAAAATTGGACTTACATAGTTTATAACTATGGATCCTTAGCTTTAATTTCCCATTGGTCCAAATGAGTGACAAACAAATTTTATAGAAAAATTCTCAAATACAATTGAGAAATCGGACTTACATAGTCTATAAGTATGGATCCTTGGCTTTAATTTCCCATTGGTCCAAATGATTGACAAACAAATGTTATAGAAAAATTCTCAAATACAATTGAGAAATCGGACTTACATAGTCTATAAGTATGGATCCTTGGCTTTAATTTCCCATTGGTCCAAATGAGTGACAAACAAAAATGTGCCCACAAATAGCCAAATTCCCGTAGAGCTGAACAAAATTTACACAATTTTAATCTTTAAAATTTTATAGAAAAATTCTCAAATACAATTGAGAAATCGGACTTACATATTCTATAAGTATGGATCTTTGGCTTTAATTTCCCATTGGTTCAAATGAGTGACAAACAAGTGTTATAGAAAAATTCTCAAATACAATTGAGAAATCGGACTTACATAGCCTATAAGTATGGATCCTTGTCTTTAATTTCCCATTGGTCCAAACGAGTGACAAACATAAATGTGCCCACAAATAGCCAAAATCCCGTAGAGCTGAACAAAATTTACACAATTTTAATCTTTAAAATTTTATAGAAAAATTCTCAAATACAATTGAGAAATTGGACTTACATAGTCTATAACTATGGATCCTTGACTTTAATTTCCCATTGGTCCAAATGAGTGACAAACAAATTTTATAGAAAAATTCTCAAATACAATAGAGAAATCGGACTTACATAGTCTATAAGTATGAATCCTTGGCTTTAATTTCCCATTGGTCCAAATGAGTGACAAACAAATGTTATAGAAAAATTCTCAAATACAATTGAGAAATCGGACTTACATAGTCTATAAGTATGGATCCTTGGCTTTAATTTCCCATTGGTCCAAATGAGTGACAAACAAAAATGTGCCCACAAATAGCCAAATTCCCGTAGAGCTGAACAAAATTTACACAATTTTAATATATAAAATTTTATAGAAAAATTCTCAAATACAATTGAGAAATCGGACTTACATAGTCTATAAGTATGGATCTTTGGCTTTAATTTTCCATTGGTCCAAATGAGTGACAAACAAGTGTTATAGAAAAATTCTCAAATACAATTGAGAAATCGGACTTACATAGCCTATAAGTATGGATCCTTGTCCTTAATTTCCCATTGGTCCAAATGAGTGACAAACATAAATGTGCCCACAAATAGCCAAAATCCCGTAGAGCTGAACAAAATTTACACAATTTTAATCTTTAAAATTTTATAGAAAAATTCTCAAATACAATTGAGAAATTGGACTTACATAGTCTATAACTATGGATCCTTGACTTTAATTTCCCATTGGTCCAAATGAGTGACAAACAAATTTTATAGAAAAATTCTCAAATACAATAGAGAAATCGGACTTACATAGTCTATAAGTATGAATCCTTGGCTTTAATTTCCCATTGGTCCAAATGAGTGACAAACAAATGTTATAGAAAAATTCTCAAATACAATTGAGAAATCGGACTAACATAGCCTATAAGTATGGATCCTTGGCTTTAATTTCCCATTGGTCCAAATGAGTGACAAACAAAAATGTGCCCACAAATAGCCAAATTCCCGTAGAGCTGAACAAAATTTACACAATTTTAATCTTTAAAATTTTATAGAAAAATTCTCAAATACAATTGAGAAATCGGACTTACATATTCTATAAGTATGGATCTTTGGCTTTAATTTCCCATTGGTTCAAATGAGTGACAAACAAGTGTTATAGAAAAATTCTCAAATACAATTGAGAAATCGGACTTACATAGCCTATAAGTATGGATCCTTGTCTTTAATTTCCCATTGGTCCAAACGAGTGACAAACATAAATGTGCCCACAAATAGCCAAAATCCCGTAGAGCTGAACAAAATTTACACAATTTTAATCTTTAAAATTTTATAGAAAAATTCTCAAATACAATTGAGAAATTGGACTTACATAGTCTATAACTATGGATCCTTGACTTTAATTTCCCATTGGTCCAAATGAGTGACAAACAAATTTTATAGAAAAATTCTCAAATACAATAGAGAAATCGGACTTACATAGTCTATAAGTATGAATCCTTGGCTTTAATTTCCCATTGGTCCAAATGAGTGACAAACAAATGTTATAGAAAAATTCTCAAATACAATTGAGAAATCGGACTTACATAGTCTATAAGTATGGATCCTTGGCTTTAATTTCCCATTGGTCCAAATGAGTGACAAACAAAAATGTGCCCACAAATAGCCAAATTCCCGTAGAGCTGAACAAAATTTACACAATTTTAATATATAAAATTTTATAGAAAAATTCTCAAATACAATTGAGAAATCGGACTTACATAGTCTATAAGTATGGATCTTTGGCTTTAATTTTCCATTGGTCCAAATGAGTGACAAACAAGTGTTATAGAAAAATTCTCAAATACAATTGAGAAATCGGACTTACATAGCCTATAAGTATGGATCCTTGTCCTTAATTTCCCATTGGTCCAAATGAGTGACAAACATAAATGTGCCCACAAATAGCCAAAATCCCGTAGAGCTGAACAAAATTTACACAATTTTAATCTTTAAAATTTTATAGAAAAATTCTCAAATACAATTGAGAAATTGGACTTACATAGTCTATAACTATGGATCCTTGACTTTAATTTCCCATTGGTCCAAATGAGTGACAAACAAATTTTATAGAAAAATTCTCAAATACAATAGAGAAATCGGACTTACATAGTCTATAAGTATGAATCCTTGGCTTTAATTTCCCATTGGTCCAAATGAGTGACAAACAAATGTTATAGAAAAATTCTCAAATACAATTGAGAAATCGGACTAACATAGCCTATAAGTATCGATCCTTGGCTTTAATTTCCCATTGGTCCAAATGAGTGACAAACATAAATGTGCCCACAAATAGCCAAATTCCCGTAGAGCTGAACAAAATTTACACAATTTTAATCTTTAAAATTTTATAGAAAAATTCTCAAATACAATTGAGAAATCGGACTTACATAGTCTATAAGTATGGATCCTTGGCTTTAATTTCCCATTGGTCCAAATAAGTGACAAAAAAATTTTATAGAAAAATTCTCAAATACAATAGAGAAATCGGACTTACATAGTCTATAAGTATGGATCCTTGGCTTTAATTTCCCATTGGTCGAAATGAGTGACAAACATAAATGTGCCCACAAATAGCCAAATTCCCGTAGAGCTGAACAAAATTTACACAATTTTAATCTTTAAGATTTTATAGAAAAATACTCAAATACAATTGAGAAATCGGACTTACATAGTCTATAAGTATGAATCCTTGGCTTTAATTTCCCATTGGTCCAAATGAGTGACAAATATAAATGTGCCCACAAATAGCCAAATTCCCGTAGAGCTGAACAAAAATTAAACAATTTTAATCTTTAAAATTTTATAGAAAAATTCTCAAATACAATTGAGAAATCGGACTTACATAGTCTATAAGTATGGATCTTTGGCTTTAATTTCCCATTGGTCCAACTGAGTGACAAACAAATGTTATAGAAAAATTCTCAAATACAATTGAGAAATCGGACTTACATAGTCTATAAGTATGGATCCTTGGCTTTAATTTCCCATTGGTCCAAATGAGTGACAAACAAATGTTATAGAAAAATTCTCAAATACAATAGAGAAATCGGACTTACATAGTCTATAAGTATGGATCCTTGGCTTTAATTTCCCATTGGTCCAAATGAGTGACAAACAAAAATGTGCCCACAAATAGCCAAATTCCCGTAGAGCTGAACAAAATTTACACAATTTTAATCTTTAAAATTTTATAGAAAAATGCTCAAATACAATTGAGAAATCGGACTTTCATAGTCTATAAGTATGGATCCTTGGCTTTAATTTCCCATTGGTCCAAATGAGTGACAAACAAATGTTATAGAAAAATTCTCAAATACAATTGAGAAATCGGACTTAATTAGTCTATAAGTATGGATCCTTGGCTTTAATTTCCCATTGGTCCAAATGAGTGACAAACAAAAATGTGCCCACAAATAGCAAAATTCCCGTAGAGCTGAACAAAATTTACACAATTTTAATCTTTAAAATTTTATAGAAAAATTCTCAAATACAATTGAGAAATCGGACTTACATAGTCTATAAGTATGGATCTTTGGCTTTAATTTCCCATTGGTCCAAATGAGTGACAAACAAATGTTATAGAAAAATTCTCAAATACAATTGAGAAATCGGACTTACATAGTCTATAAGTATGGATCCTTGGCTTTAATTTCCCATTGGTCCAAATGAGTGACAAACAAATGTTATAGAAAAATTCTCAAATACAATAGAGAAATCGGACTTACATAGTCTATAAGTATGGATCCTTGGCTTTAATTTCCCATTGGTCCAAATGAGTGACAAACAAAAATGTGCCCACAAATAGCCAAATTCCCGTAGAGCTGAACAAAATTTACACAATTTTAATCTTTAAAATTTTATAGAAAAATTCTCAAATACAATTGAAAAATCGGACTTACTAAGTCTTTAAGTATGGATCTTTGGCTTTAATTTCCCATTGGTCCAAATGAGTGACAAACAAATGTTATAGAAAAATTCTCAAATACAATTGAGAAATCGGATTACATAGTCTATAAGTATGGATCCTTGGCTTTAATTTCCCATTGGTCCAAATGAGTGACAAACAAAAATGTGCCCACAAATAGCCAAATTCCCGTAGAGCTGAACAAAATTTACACAATTTTAATCTTTAAAATTTTATAGAAAAATTCTCAAATACAATTGAGAAATCGGACTTACATAGCCTGTAAGTATGGATCCTTGGCTTTAATTTCCTATTGGTCCAAATGAGTGACAAACATAAATGTGCCCACAAATAGCCAAATTCCCGTAGAGCTGAACAAAATTTACACAATTTTAATCTTTAAAATTTTATAGAAAAATTCTCAAATACAATTGAGAAATCGGACTTACATAGTCTATAAGTATGGATCCTTGGCTTTAATTTCCCATTGATACAAATGAGTGACAAACAAATTTTATAGAAAAATTCTCAAATACAATAGAGAAATCGTACTTACATAGTCTATAAGTATGGATCCTTGGCTTTAATTTCCCATTGGTCCAAATGAGTGACAAACAAATGTTATAGAAAAATTCTCAAATACAATTGAGAAATCGGACTTACATAGCCTATAAGTATCGATCCTTGGCTTTAATTTCCCATTGGTCCAAATGAGTGACAAACATAAATGTGCCAACAAATAGCCAAATTCCCGTAGAGCTCAACAAAATTTACACAATTTTAATGTCTAAAATTTTATAGAAAAATTCTCAAATACAATTGAGAAATTGGACTTACATAGTCTATAAATATGGATCCTTGGCTTTAATTTCCCATTGGTCCAAATGAGTGACAAACAAATTTTATAGAAAAATTCTCAAATACAATAGAGAAATCGGACTTACATAGTCTATAAGTATGGATCCTTGGCTTTAATTTCCCATTGGTCCAAATGAGTGACAAACAAATGTTATAGAAAAATTCTCAAATACAATCGAGAAATCGGACTTACATAGCCTATAAGTATGGATCCTTGGCTTTAATTTCCCATTGGTACAAATGAGTGACAAGCAAGTGTTATAGAAAAATTCTCAAATACAATTGAGAAATCGGACTTACATAGCCTATAAGTATGGATCCTTGGCTTTAATTTCCCATTGGTCCAAATGAGTGACAAACAAATGTTATAGAAAAATTCTCAAATACAATTGAGAAATCGGACTTACATAGTCTATAAGTATGGATCCTTGGCTTTAATTTCCCATTGGTCCAAATGAGTGACAAACAAAAATGTGCCCACAAATAGCCAAATTCCCGTAGAGCTGAACAAAATTTACACAATTTTAATCTTTAAAATTTTATAGAAAAATTCTCAAATACAATTGAGAAGTCGGACTTACATAGTCTATAAGTATGGATCTTTGGCTTTAATTTCCCATTGGTCCAAATGAGTGACAAACAAGTGTTATAGAAAAATTCTCAAATACAATTGAGAAATCGGACTAACATAGCCTATAAGTATGGATCCTTGGCTTTAATTTCCCATTGGTCTAAATGAGTGACAAACATAAATGTGCCCACAAATAGCCAAATTCCCGTAGAGCTGAACAAAATTTACACAATTTTAATCTTTAAAATTTTATAGAAAAATTCTCAAATACAATTGAAAAATTGGACTTACATAGTCTATAACTATGGATCCTTGGCTTTAATTTCCCATTGGTCCAAATGAGTGACAAACAAATTTTATAGAAAAATTCTCAAATACAATAGAGAAATCGGACTTACATAGTCTATAAGTATGGATCCTTGGCTTTAATTTCCCATTGGTCCAAATGAGTGACAAACAAATGTTATAGAAAAATTCTCAAATACAATTGAGAAATCGGACTTACATAGCCTATAAAAATCGATCCTTGGCTTTAATTTCCCATTGGTCCAAATGAGTGACAAGCAAGTGTTATAGAAAAATTCTCAAATACAATTGAGAAATCGGACTTACATAGCCTATAAGTATGGATCCTTGGCTTTAATTTCCCATATGTCTAAATGAGTGACAAACATAAATTTGCCCACAAATAGCCAAATTCCCGTAGAGCTGAACAAAATTTACACAATTTTAATCTTTAAAATTTTGTAGAAAAATTCCCAAATACAACTGAGAAATTTGACTAACATAGTCTATAAGTATGGAGCCTTGGCTTTAATTTCCCATTGGTCCAAATGAGTGACAAACAAATTTTATAGAAAAATTCTCAAATACAATAGAGAAATCGGACTTACATAGTCTATAAGTATGGATCCTTGGCTTTAATTTCCCATTGGTCCAAATGAGTGACAACCAACTGTGTTATAGAAAAATTCTCAAATACAATTGAGAAATCGGACTAACATAGCCTATAAGTATGGATCCTTGGCTTTAATTTCCCATTGGTCTAAATGAGTGACAAACATAAATGTGCCCACAAATAGCCAAATTCCCGTAGAGCTGAACAAAATTTACACAATTTTAATCTTTAAAATTTTATAGAAAAATTCTCAAATACAATTGAAAAATTGGACTTACATAGTCTATAACTATGGATCCTTGGCTTTAATTTCCCATTGGTCCAAATGAGTGACAAACAAATTTTATAGAAAAATTCTCAAATACAATAGAGAAATCGGATTTACATAGTCTATAAGTATGGATCCTTGGCTTTAATTTCCCATTGGTCTAAATGAGTGACAAACATAAATGTGCCCACAAATAGCCAAATTCCCGTAGAGCTGAACAAAATTTACACAATTTTAATCTTTAAAATTTTATAGAAAAATTCTCAAATACAATTGAGAAATCGGACTTACATAGCCTATAAGTATGGATCCTTGGCTTTAATTTCCCATTGGTCCAAATGAGTGACAAACATAATTGTGCCCACAAATAGCCAAATTCACGTAGAGCTGAACAAAATTTACACAATTTTAATCTTTAAAATTTTATAGAAAAATTCTCAAATACAATTGAGAAATCGGACTTACATAGCCTATAAGTATGGATCCTTGGCTTTAATTTCCCATTTGTCCAAATGAGTGACAAGCAAGTTTTATAGAAAAATTCTCAAATACAATTGAGAAATCGGACTTACATAGCCTATAAGTATGGATCCTTGGCTTTAATTTCCCATTGGTCCAAATGAGTGACAAACAAATGTTATAGAAAAATTCTCAAATACAATTGGGAAATCGGACTCACATAGTCTATAAGTATGGATCCTTGGCTTTAATTTCCCATTGGTCCAACTGAGTGACAAACATAAATGTGCCCACAAATAGCCAAATTCACGTAGAGCTGAACAAAATTTACACAATTTTAATCTTTAAAATTTTATAGAAAAATTCTCAAATACAATTGAGAAATTGGACTTACATAGTCTATAAGTATGGATCCTTGGCTTTAATTTCCCATTGGTCAAAATGAGTGACAAACAAATTTTATAGAAAAATTCTCAAATACAATAGAGAAATCGGACTTACATAGTCTATAAGTATGGATCCTTGGCTTTAATTTCCCATTGGTCCAAATGAGTGACAAACATAAATGTGCCCACAAATAGCCAAATTCCCGTAGAGCTGAACAAAATTTCAGCAATTTTAATCTTTAAGATTTTATAGAAAAATTCTCAAATACAATTGAGAAATCGGACTTACATAGTCTATAAGTATGGATCTTTGGCTTTAATTTCCCATTGGTCCAAATGAGTGACAAACAAGTGTTATAGAAAAATTCTCAAATACAATTGAGAAATCGGACTTACATAGTCTATAAGTATGGATCCTTGGCTTTAATTTCCCATTGGTCCAAATGAGTGACAAACAAATTTTATAGAAAAATTCTCAAATACAATAGAGAAATCGGACTTACATAGCCTATAAATATCGATCCATGGCTTTAATTTCCCATTGGTCCAAATGAGTGACAAACATAAATGTGCCCACAAATAGCCACATTCCCGTAGAGTTCAACAAAATTTACACAATTTTAATCTTTAAGATTTTATAGAAAAATTCTCAAATACAATTGAGAAATCGGACTTACATAGTCTATAAGTATGGATCTTTGGCTTTAATTTCCCATTGGTCCAAATGAGTGACAAACAAGTGTTATAGAAAAATTCTCAAATACAATTGAGAAATCGGACTTACATAGTCTATAAGTATGTGTCCTTGGCTTTAATTTCCCATTGGTCCAAATGAGTGACAAACAAATTTTATAGAAAAATTCTCAAATACAATAGAGAAATCGGACTTACATAGTCTATAAGTATGGATCCTTGGCTTTAATTTCCCATTGGTCCAAATGAGTGACAAGCAAGTGTTATAGAAAAATTCTTAAATACAATTGAGAAATCGGACTTACATAGCCTATAAGTATGGATCCTTGGCTTTAATTTCCCATTGGTCCAAATGAGTGACAAGCAAGTTTTATAGAAAAATTCTCAAATACAATTGAGAAATCGGACTTACATAGCCTATAAGTATGGATCCTTGGCTTTAATTTCCCATTGGTCCAAATAAGTGACAAACAAATGTTATAGAAAAATTCTCAAATACAATTGAGAAATCGGACTTACATAGTCTATAAGTATGGATCCTTGGCTTTAATTTCCCATTGGTCCAAATGAGTGACAAACAAGTGTTATAGAAAAATTCTCATATACAATTGAGAAATCGGACTTACATAGCCTATAAGTATTGATCCTTGGCTTTAATTTCCCATTGGTCCAAATGAGTGACAAACATAAATGTGCCCACAAATAGCCAAATTCACGTAGAGCTGAACAAAATTTACACAATTTTAATCTTTAAGATTTTATAGAAAAATTCTCAAATACAATTGAAAAATTGGACTTATATAGTCTATAACTATGTATCCTTGGCTTTAATTTCCCATTGGTCCAAATGAGTGACAAACGAATTTTATAGAAAAAATCTGAAATACAATAGAGAAATCGGACTTACATAGTCTATAAGTATGGATCCTTGGCTTTAATTTCCCATTGGTCCAAATGAGTGACAAACATAAATGTGCCCACAAATAGCCAAATTCCCGTAGAGCTGAACAAAATTTACACAATTTTAATCTTTAAAATTTTATAGAAAAATTCTCAAATACAATTGAGAAATCGGACTTACATAGCCTATAAGTATGGATCCTTGGCTTTAATTTCCCATTGGTCCAAATGAGTGACAAACATAAATATGCCCACAAATAGCCAAATTCACGTAGAGCTGAACAAAATTTACACAATTTTAATCTTTAAAATTTTATAGAAAAATTCTCAAATACAATTGAGAAATCGGACTTACATAGCCTATAAGTATGGATCCTTGGCTTTAATTTCCCATTGGTCCAAATGAGTGACAAACAAGTTTTATAGAAAAATTCTCAAATACAATTGAGAAATCGGACTTACATAGCCTATAAGTATGGATCCTTGGCTTTAATTTCCCATTGGCCCAAATGAGTGACAAACAAATGTTATAGAAAAATTCTCAAATACAATTGAGAAATCGGACTCACATAGTCTATAAGTATGGATCCTTGGCTTTAATTTCCCTTTGGTCCAACTGAGTGACAAACATAAATGTGCCCACAAATAGCCAAATTCACGTAGAGCTGAACAAAATTTACACAATTTTAATCTGTAAAATTTTATAGAAAAATTCTCAAATACAATTGAGAAATTGGACTTACATAGTCTATAAGTATGGATCCTTGGCTTTAATTTGCCATTGGTCAAAATGAGTGACAAACAAATTTTATAGAAAAATTCTCAAATACAATAGAGAAATCGGACTTACATAGTCTATAAGTATGGATCCTTGGCTTTAATTTCCCATTGGTCCAAATGAGTGACAAACATAAATGTGCCCACAAATAGCCAAATTCCCGTAGAGCTGAACAAAATTTACGCAATTTTAATCTTTAAGATTTTATAGAAAAATTCTCAAATACAATTGAGAAATCGGACTTACATAGTCTATAAGTATGGATCCTTGGCTTTAATTTCCCATTGGTCCAAATGAGTGACAAACAAGTGTTATAGAAAAATTCTCAAATACAATTGAGAAATCGGACTTACATAGTCTATAAGTATGTGTCCTTGGCTTTAATTTCCCATTGGTCCAAATGAGTGACAAACAAATTTTATAGAAAAATTCTCAAATACAATAGAGAAATCGGACTTACATAGTCTATAAGTATGGATCCTTGGCTTTAATTTCCCATTGGTCCAAATGACAAACAAATGTTATAGAAAATGTTATAGAAAAATTCTCAAATACAATTGAGAAATCGGACTCACATAGTCTATAAGTATGGATCCTTGGCTTTAATTTCCCTTTGGTCCAACTGAGTGACAAACATAAATGTGCCCACAAATAGCCAAATTCACGTAGAGCTGAACAAAATTTACACAATTTTAATCTGTAAAATTTTATAGAAAAATTCTCAAATACAATTGAGAAATTGGACTTACATAGTCTATAAGTATGGATCCTTGGCTTTAATTTCCCATTGGTCCAAATGAGTGACAAACAAATTTTATAGAAAAATTCTCAAATACAATAGAGAAATCGGACTTACATAGCCTATAAGTATCGATCCATGGCTTTAATTTCCCATTGGTCCAAATGAGTGACAAACATAAATGTGCCCACAAATAGCCACATTCCCGTAGAGCTGAACAAAATTTACACAATTTTAATCTTTAAGATTTTATAGAAAAATTCTCAAATACAATTGAGAAATCGGACTTACATAGTCTAAAAGTATGGATCTTTGGCTTTAATTTCCCATTGGTCCAAATGAGTGACAAACAAGTGTTATAGAAAAATTCTCAAATACAATTGAGAAATCGGACTTACATAGTCTATAAGTATGTTTCCTTGGCTTTAATTTCCCATTGGTCCAAATGAGTGACAAACAAATTTTATAGAAAAATTCTCAAATACAATAGAGAAATCGGACTTACATAGTCTATAAGTATGGATCCTTGGCTTTAATTTCCCATTGGTCCAAATGAGTGACAAGCAAGTGTTATAGAAAAATTCTCAAATACAATTGAGAAATCGGACTTACATAGCCTATAAGTATTGATCCTTGGCTTTAATTTCCCATTGGTCCAAATGAGTGACAAACATAAATGTGCCCACAAATAGCCAAATTCACGTAGAGCTGAACAAAATTTACACAATTTTAATCTTTAAGATTTTATAGAAAAATTCTCAAATACAATTGAAAAATTGGACTTATAGTCTATAACTATGTATCCTTGGCTTTAATTTCCCATTGGTCCAAATGAGTGACAAACGAATTTTATAGAAAAAATCTGAAATACAATAGAGAAATCGGACTTACATAGTCTATAAGTATGGATCCTTGGCTTTAATTTCCCATTGGTCCAAATGAGTGACAAACATAAATGTGCCCACAAATAGCCAAATTCCCGTAGAGCTGAACAAAATTTACACAATTTTAATCTTTAAAATTTTATAGAAAAATTCTCAAATACAATTGAGAAATCGGACTTACATAGCCTATAAGTATGGATCCTTGGCTTTAATTTCCCATTGGTCCAAATGAGTGACAAACATAAATGTGCCCACAAATAGCCAAATTCACGTAGAGCTGAACAAAATTTACACAATTTTAATCTTTAAAATTTTATAGAAAAATTCTCAAATACAATTGAGAAATCGGACTTACATAGCCTATAAGTATGGATCCTTGGCTTTAATTTCCCATTGGTCCAAATGAGTGACAAACAAGTTTTATAGAAAAATTCTCAAATACAATTGAGAAATCGGACTTACATAGCCTATAAGTATGGATCCTTGGCTTTAATTTCCCATTGGCCCAAATGAGTGACAAACAAATGTTATAGAAAAATTCTCAAATACAATTGAGAAATCGGACTCACATAGTCTATAAGTATGGATCCTTGGCTTTAATTTCCCATTGGTCCAAATGAGTGACAAACATAAATGTGCCCACAAATAGCCAAATTCACGTAGAGCTGAACAGAATTTACACAATTTTAATCTTTAAAATTTTATAGAAAAATTCTCAAATACAATTGAGAAATCGGACTTACATAGCCCATAAGTATGTATCCTTGGCTTTAATTTCCCATTGGTCCAAATGAGTGACAAGCAAGTTTTATAGAAAAATTCTCAAATACAATTAAAAATCGGACTTACATAGCCTATAAGTATGGATCCTTGGCTTTAATTTCCCGTTGGTCCAAATGACTGACAAACAAATGTTATAGAAAAATTCTCAAATACAATTGAGAAATCGGACTAACATAGTCTATAAGTATACATCCTTGGCTTTAATTTCCCATTGGTCCAACTGAGTGACAAACATAAATGTGCCCACAAATAGCCAAATTCACGTAGAACTGAACAAAATTTACACAATTTTAATCTTTAAAATTTTATAGAAAAATTCTCAAATACAATTGAGAAATCGGACTTACATAGCCTATAAGTATGTATCCTTGGCTTTAATTTCCCATTGGTCCAAATGAGTGACAAGCAAGTTTTATAGAAAAATTCTCAAATACAATTAAAAATCGGACTTACATAGCCTATAAGTATAGATCCTTGGCTTTAATTTCCCATTGGTCCAAATGAGTGACAAACAAATGTTATAGAAAAATTCTCAAATACAATAGAGAAATCGGACTTACATAGTCTATAAGTATGGATCCTTGGCTTTAATTTCCCATTGGTCCAAATGAGTGACAAACATAAATGTGCCCACAAATAGCCAAATTCCCGTAGAGCTGAACAAAATTTACACAATTTTAATTTTTAAGATTTTATAGAAAAATTCTCAAATACAATTGAGAAATCGGACTTACATAGTCTATAAGTATGGATCTTTGGCTTTAATTTCCCATTGGTCCAAATGAGTGACAAACAAGTGTTATAGAAAAATTCTCAAATACAATTGAGAAATCGGACTTACATAGTCTATAAGTATGTGTCCTTGGCTTTAATTTCCCATTGGTCCAAATGAGTGACAAACAAATTTTATAGAAAAATTCTCAAATACAATAGAGAAATCGGACTTACATAGTCTATAAGTATGGATCCTTGGCTTTAATTTCCCATTGGTCCAATGAGTGACAAGCAAGTGTTATAGAAAAATTCTCAAATACAATTGAGAAATCGGACCTACATAGCCTATAAGTATCGATCCTTGGCTTTAATTTCCCATTGGTCAAAATGAGTGACAAACATAAATGTGCCCACAAATAGCCAAATTCCCGTAGAGCTGAACAAAATTTACACAATTTTAATCTTTAAGATTTTATAGAAAAATTCTCAAATACAATTGAGAAATCGGACTTACATAGTCTATAAGTATGGATCTTTGGCTTTAATTTCCCATTGGTCCAAATGAGTGACAAACAAGTGTTATAGAAAAATTCTCAAATACAATTGAGAAATCGGACTTACATAGTCTATAAGTATGTGTCCTTGGCTTTAATTTCCCATTGGTCCAAATGAGTGACAAACAAATTTTATAGAAAAATTCTCAAATACAATAGAGAAATCGGACTTACATAGTCTATAAGTATGGATCCTTGGCTTTAATTTCCCATTGGTCCAAATGAGTGACAAGCAAGTGTTATAGAAAAATTCTCAAATACAATTGAGAAATCGGACTTACATAGCCTATAAGTATCGATCCTTGGCTTTAATTTCCCATTGGTCCAAATGAGTGACAAACATAAATGTGCCCACAAATAGCCAAATTCCCGTTGAGCTGAACAAAATTTACACAATTTTAATTTTTAAGGTTTTATAGAAAAATTCTCAAATACAATTGAGAAATCGGACTTACATAGTCTATAAGTATGGATCTTTGGCTTTAATTTCCCATTGGTCCAAATGAGTGACAAACAAGTGTTATAGAAAAATTCTCAAATACAATTGAGAAATCGGACTTACATAGTCTATAACTATGTATCCTTGGCTTTAATTTCCCATTGGTCCAAATTAGTGACAAACAAATTTTATAGAAAAAATCTCAAATACAATAGAGAAATCGGACTTACATAGTCTATAAGTATGGATCCTTGGCTTTAATTTCCCATTGGTCCAAATGAGTGACAAACATAAATGTGCCCACAAATAGCCAAATTCCCGAAGAGCTGAACAAAATTTACACAATTTTAATCTTTAAAATTTTATAGAAAAATTCTCAAATACAATTGAGAAATCGGACTTACATAGTCTATAAGTATGTATCCTTGGCTTTAATTTCCCATTGGTCCAAATGAGTGACAAGCAAGTTTTATAGAAAAATTCTCAAATATAATTAAAAATCGGACTTACATAGTCTATAACTATGTACCCTTGGCTTTAATTTCCCATTGGTCCAAATGAGTGACAAACAAATTTTATAGAAAAAATCTCAAATACAATAGAGAAATCGGACTTACATAGTCTATAAGTATGGATCCTTGGCTTTAATTTCCCATTGGTCCAAATGAGTGACAAACATAAATGTGCCCACAAATAGCCAAATTCACGTAGAGCTGAACAGAATTTACACAATTTTAATCTTTAAAATTTTATAGAAAAATTCTCAAATACAATTGAGAAATCGGACTTACATAGCCCATAAGTATGTATCCTTGGCTTTAATTTCCCATTGGTCCAAATGAGTGACAAGCAAGTTTTATAGAAAAATTCTCAAATACAATTAAAAATCGGACTTACATAGCCTATAAGTATGGATCCTTGGCTTTAATTTCCCGTTGGTCCAAATGACTGACAAACAAATGTTATAGAAAAATTCTCAAATACAATTGAGAAATCGGACTAACATAGTCTATAAGTATACATCCTTGGCTTTAATTTCCCATTGGTCCAACTGAGTGACAAACATAAATGTGCCCACAAATAGCCAAATTCACGTAGAACTGAACAAAATTTACACAATTTTAATCTTTAAAATTTTATAGAAAAATTCTCAAATACAATTGAGAAATCGGACTTACATAGCCTATAAGTATGTATCCTTGGCTTTAATTTCCCATTGGTCCAAATGAGTGACAAGCAAGTTTTATAGAAAAATTCTCAAATACAATTAAAAATCGGACTTACATAGCCTATAAGTATAGATCCTTGGCTTTAATTTCCCATTGGTCCAAATGAGTGACAAACAAATGTTATAGAAAAATTCTCAAATACAATAGAGAAATCGGACTTACATAGTCTATAAGTATGGATCCTTGGCTTTAATTTCCCATTGGTCCAAATGAGTGACAAGCAATTGTTATAGAAAAATTCTCAAATACAATTGAGAAATCGGACTTACATAGCCTATAAGTATCGATCCTTGGCTTTAATTTCCCATTGGTCCAAATGAGTGACAAACATAAATGTGCCCACAAACAGCCAAATTCCCGTAGAGCTGAACAAAATTTACACAATTTTAATCTTTAAGATTTTATAGAAAAATTCTCAAATACAATTGAGAAATCGGACTTACATAGTCTATAAGTATGGATCTTTGGCTTTAATTTCCGATTGGTCCAAATGAGTGACAAACAAGTGTTATAGAAAAATTCTCAAATACAATTGAGAAATCGGACTTACATAGTCTATAACTAGGTATCCTTGGCTTTAATTTCCCATTGGTCCAAATGAGTGACAAACAAATTTTATAGAAAAATTCTCAAATACAATTGAGAAATCGGACTTACATAGTCTATAAGTATGGATCCTTGGCTTTAATTTCCCATTGGTCCAAATGAGTGACAAGCAAGTGTTATAGAAAAATTCTCAAATACAATTGAGAAATCGGACTTACATAGCCTATAAGTATTGATCCTTGGCTTTAATTTCCCATTGGTCCAAATGAGTGACAAACATAAATGTGCCCACAAATGGCCAAATTCCCGTAGAGCTGAACAAAATTTACACAATTTCATTCTTTAAGATTTTATAGAAAAATTCTCAAATACAATTGAGAAATCGGACTTACATAGTCTATAAGTATGGATCTTTGGCTTTAATTTCCCATTGGTCCAAATGAGTGACAAACAAGTGTTATAGAAAAATTCTCAAATACAGTTGAGAAATCGGACTTACATAGTCTATAAGTATGGATCCTTGGCTTTAATTTCCCATTGGTCCAAATGAGTGACAAACAAATTTTATAGAAAAATTCTCAAATACAATTGAGAAATCGGACTTACATAGTCTATTAGTATAAATCCTTGGCTTTAATTTCCCATTGGTTCAACTGAGTGACAAACATAAATGTGCCCACAAATAGCCAAATTCACGTAGAGCTGAACAAAATTTACACAATTTTAATCTTTAAAATTTTATAGAAAAATTCTCAAATACAATTGAGAAATTGGACTTACATAGTCTATAAGTATGGATCCTTGGCTTTAATTTCCCATTGGTCAAAATGAGTGACAAACAAATTTTATAGAAAAATTCTCAAATACAATAGAGAAATCGGACTTATATAGTCTATAAGTATGGATCCTTGGCTTTAATTTCCCATTGGTCCAAATGAGTGACAAACATAAATGTGCCCACAAATAGCCAAATTCCCGTAGAGCTGAACAAAATTTACGCAATTTTAATCTTTAAGATTTTATAGAAAAATTCTCAAATACAATTGAGAAATCGGTCCAAATGAGTGACAAACAAGTGTTATAGAAAAATTCTCAAATACAATTGAGAAATCGGACTTACATAGCCTATAAGTATGGATCCTTGGCTTTAATTTCCCATTGGTCCAAATGAGTGACAAACATAAATGTGCCCACAAATAGCCAAATTCCCGTAGAGCTGAACAAAATTTACACAATTTTAATCTTTAAAATTTTATAGAAAAATTCTCAAATACAATTGAAAAATTGGACTTACATAGTCTATAACTATGGATCCTTGGCTTTAATTTCCCATTGGTCCAAATGAATGACAAACAAATTTTATAGAAAAATTCTCAAATACAATAGAGAAATCGGACTTACATAGTCTATGAGTATGGATCCTTGGCTTTAATTTCCCATTGGTCCAAATGATTGACAAGCAAGTGTTATAGAAAAATTCTCAAATACAATTGAGAAATCGGACTTACATAGCCTATAAGTATCGATCCTTGGCTTTAATTTCCCATTGGTCCAAATGAGTGACAAACATATATGTGCCCACAAATAGCCAAATTCCCGTAGAGCTGAACAAAATTTACACAATTTCTTTCTTTAAGATTTTATAGAAAAATTCTCAAATACAATTGAGAAATCGGACTTACATAGTCTATAAGTATGGATCTTTGGCTTTAATTTCCCATTGGTCCAAATGAGTGACAAACAAGTGTTATAGAAAAATTCTCAAAGGCACAGTCAATAAGAATCGCTCCCAACTGCCGAGAAGGAGTAGATACTGGGGACAGGTTTCGACCGGCTCAGTAACTGCTCGTTCTCGAGGAAAACCGTGGTGGGACGGAAATTGCAATAAGGTATCCACCGTAGCAGTTTCCCAATTCTTGACACGACACGTGTACACGTTAGACAAAAATTTCGTATGTACAAAGATTATATTAAGGGCTTAGTTCTAAGGTATAGACTAACTACAAATATATAAGAAGACAATAAATTTTATAAAAGAAAAAAAAAAAAAAACACAACGTGGTTTCTTTACATAAGAAGAATTAAACATCAACGACACCCTGGACGCCGCTGAGCCTATCCCAGCAACCAGCGGAATAGAACGTGTCGTTACATTGGCGCCCGAGCAGGGACATAATCTGTCTCAACAATCAACAGTGACCGATTTACCCATTGAACAAAGACCATAAGCTTTTAGCTGAATCAACAGTGACCTTCTTGATCTATACTTCATCTCCGGCCTTGAAGCGGTAGTCAGAGAAGATGCAGAACGATATCATTTCCAAAGAGAAACCTTTGCGAACCTCATGGGTGTATTCTTTAAAAAAGGATGAGCTAACATCTTATATAGCAGAATTCGAACAAACCACCAGTGGTACTGTCGAAGAGTTGCGCAAACGTTTTACAAAATACCTAATGGCGGAACACGAGGAGATAACGTTCCAGAAATTATTAGACTTACAAGCGAAGCACGAAAGCATAGCCGGCACAAGCCAAGTGAATAATTTACAAATACCCATGAGAGGGGCCGCTGGCGTTGCTACATCGCCGATTAAAAATGACCTTCCAAACGAGATTCCCAGAATGACAACCGAGAACCGCATTCTGATTATCGAGATAGTTCGCAAGTGGGGAGTGAAATATGACGGCGGAAATGACCCCTTAGGCTTTATAGAACGGACAGAGGAGCTTTCAAAAATGTACGAGGTAAGCTTGGAAGATGTGTTAAAAGTGGTGTCAGAATTTTTCCGTGAGAAAGCGCTGTGCTGGCTTAGAAATAACAACAAACAGTGGGCACAGTGGTCCCATTTCAAGGAAGATTTTCTGACCTTTTTCCTGCCCCCGCGGTACTTTGAAAAATTAGAGGATGAAATCCGGAAGAGGACACAGAAACACCGAGAAACATTTAAAGACTATGTGCTCGCCCTACAAGGTCTGATGCGCCACTCAAATCTCTCTCCTGAACGAAAGCTAGAACGAATCTTTCGAAATGCCCAATCAGATTACCAATGGTATATACGGCGCAAGGATTTCACCAATCTTGATGAACTACTTGATTTGGCTACAGATCTCGAGAGCATCCCACAAAATACACATAACAATCGAGGAGAGCACCATCGGATGATGCTCGAACAATCCCCCCAGCCAGCCCAGACGCGTAAATGTAAACCGCCCTGTAAAGCGGTCAAAAACAGCACCCACCTGGCCTGTGAAGACGAGAAGGTAAAAGCCAATATTCTCATCGTAAACAGACCGGTAGCAGCCATCATCGATACGGGGGCAACTCGAAGTTTTATTGCACCTACGTTAGTACAAGA
This sequence comes from Lypha dubia, assembly GCA_947311025.1. Lineage (NCBI taxonomy): Eukaryota > Metazoa > Arthropoda > Insecta > Diptera > Tachinidae > Lypha > Lypha dubia. The sequence goes on along the minus strand of OX371260.1, from coordinate 89,865,021 downwards.
ACTGTACCATAGACCCACGTATGTCGACGTGGATATCGCCGTCCTCTTAGCCGATGGTACCCGAAAGGGAATTTCTAAGGCGGTACGATGTGATGTTACATTAGGCAGCGTGACCCTTCAGCATAACTTCCTCATCATGAATGATGCTACGGAGAATGTCATATTAGGGCTTGACTTCCTCAGAAAAGTCAACACAACACTTGTCTGTGCCGACCTGGTCGTCCATTTAAAACAGACGGAGATGCCTAATCGCGGTCAAGAAGGGATCCAAAATCAGGTAAAGAAAAGTCTGTTAATCTCTACTAAACCTACGTGCGCAGTACCTCACAACAACCTTAGCCGCAGCTTGCAGCAGAAAATAGACTCCTTCCTGAGCGAAGAACTCCCGAAGTTTCATCGAATGCAGGGCCTGGCGACTGTTGCCAAGCATCAAATCGTCATGAAGGACGAACGCCCCATTAAATTGCGCTATGCACAACGCAACCCCGCCATGCAGGCGATCATCGACGAAGAGGTGACAAAATTGCTCGAACGTGGTTGTATCGAGCCGTCTCGTAGCCCCTACAGCTTTCCAATAACCCTGGTCAAGAAAAAAATGGCACGTGGCGGACGTGCATGGATTTCAGGCAATTAAATGCGAGATCCGTACCAGACGCCTATCCACTGCCTCGTATCGATACCATTCTGAACCGACTCCGTAACGCCAAATTTATCAGTAGCCTCGATCTGAAAGATGGCTACTGGCAAATCCCGATGGCCGAAAATAGCAAAAAATACACCGCTTTTGCTGTCACCGGACGAGGATTGTATCAGTGGCGCGTAATGCCTTTCGGCTTACATTCAGCACCAGCCACCTTCAAAAGGGCCCTAGATAATGTCATTGGCGCGGACATGGAGCCGCACGCATTTGTTTACCTGGATGACATTATCGTCATCGGGACCACATTTGACGAGCACCTCCGAAATCTACGAGAAGTATTGCGGCGCCTAAGAGCCGCCAATTTAAAAATAAATATTGACAAATGTGAGTTCTTTAAGACAGAAACGAAGTACCTGGGACACGTGGTTACCCCTGAAGGAATAAAGACAGACCCCGATAAAATAGCGGCCATGGCAACGATGCAGCCGCCAACTAATGTACGGGAGGTTCGCCGGTTCTTAGGTGTCACCACGTGGTACAGACGATTTGTACCCAACTTTGCCGAACTGGCAAAGCCACTGACACAATTATTAAAAAAAGGCAGACATTGGAAATGGGAAGCCGAGCAACAGGGAGCGTTCGAAGCTCTCAAGTATCACCTCACAACAGCACCAGTACTAACCTGCCCAGATTTTACAAAAACGTTCGTGTTACAAACCGACGCTAGTGACCATGGACTTGGTGTCGTGCTCACCCAGGAAATCGACGGGGCGGAAAGAGTCATCGCATACGCTAGCCGCCACCTCAATCCCGCAGAAAAAAATTACTCGGCTACCGAAAAGGAATGTTTGGCTATCGTTTGGGGAGTCCGAAAGATGCGCCACTACATTGAGGGGTATGAGTTCAAGGTGATAACTGACCATTTGGCTTTAAAATGGTTAAATTCTATAGACAACCCCACCGGAAGACTCGCCAGATGGGCACTGGAGTTGCAACAGTACAAGTTCTCAGTCCACTATAGGAAAGGTAAACAAAATATAGTTTCCGATGCCCTTTCACGACAACCGGTAGAGGAAATTCAGTACGTACATACGGGATCCTCTGCCTGTAGGTGGTTGGAAAAACGTATCGTGGATGTCCGAGAAAACCCGGAGAAATTCACCGATTACACCATTGTCACCGGACAACTATATCGGCATCTGCCCCGGCAAATGAATGAGGAGGACAACACACCATGGAAACTCTGTGTACCCATTCCAATGAGGCAACAAGTGTTACAAGAAAACCACGATCAACCAGTAGGTGGACATTTGGGAGTGAGGAAAACCATTCATAAGATCATGGCTCGATATTATTGGCCGGGAATGACCCGGGATATCACCCGCTACGTTCGGCAGTGCGAAACGTGCCAAAAATTTAAAGTATCTCAAGGCAGGCCACCAGGAAAGATGCTTACACGCGTACCCGGCGAGCCCTGGTCTTTTCTGTGTGCCGACTTTGTAGGACCCCTTCCCAGAACACGCCATGGAAACACTATGTTGCTGGTGTTCTGCGATAATTTTTCTTAATGGTGCGAATTGGTCCCCATGCGCAGAGCAAACGCAGCGGGGGTAGTAAAAGCACTCCGAGAAAGAATAATAGGCAGGTATGGAATTACAAAAGTTCTACTCACAGACAATGGAGCACAATTTACGTCAAGGGTTGTTAAGAAATTTCTAAATGAAATGGGAGTACGGCAAGAGTTTACCGCTCCATACACCCCCCAAGAAAACCCCACCGAGCGTGTCAATCGCACGCTTAAGACAATATTGGCCCAGTACTCGGGTACACAACACACTTCATCCAGATATCTTACTCTTAAATGAGACCAAACTAAATCCTAGGCATAATCTCAACTTTACTAATTATAATACTATTAGAAAGGATAGAAGAAATGCTTCAATGGGAGGAGGGACCGCTGTTTTAATTAAAAAAGATCTCAAATATAAAAACTATCAATGTGGTAGCTTAGACGCATTAAACTATTTAGAAACTTGTATAATTAAAATACCTATGCCTGATAATAGATCGATATATATAATATCGGCTTATTATCCAGCTGGAAATAATGATTGTAATGTAAAAATAGAATTAAGCAAGCTATTTGAGTAGCTAGATCTCCAAAATATAAATAATTATTATATTTTAGCTGGTGATTTAAACTGTAAGCATACCAGTTGGGGAAATTTAAATAATAATCCAAAAGGAATTAAGCTTAGAGAATGGTTGTTAGAGAATGAAATTAGCTTTAGATGTAAGCTTTATGCTTCATATTTGCCATCCTTTCCCCGTTCACAATCGTATCTTGATATTTGCATTGCTGACTGTAGATTATTTATAGAAGGTGTAAATAATACTATTAACCGCCTTGCTATACTCGATTACGATAGTGATCATAACGCTGTACAAATATCCGCTTCATTTAATCAAGAACAACCATTCTTGTTTCTTACTGACTCAATAATATTCAAATACAATTACAAGATAACAAACTGGAAGAAATTTGAAAGAATAATTTTAAATAAAATTGAGGACGTACTTGAAATACCAAATACCCGAAATCTTTCCAATGAAGAAATAGATTATTACCTAGAGAAAATAAATGATATTATATTGTGTGCTATAGAAAACGCTACACCAAAAATTAAGGAACGTGATAACTTTTCAAAAATTGAAAATTCAATTTTAAGAAAACTCCACAAAGAAAAGAGTAAAATTCTTACTTACTTTTAAACTTACTGAAAACTAAATTGAAATTAATTAAAAAATTAATTAATGATAACATTTTAATAGCCCTCAATGAACATATGCAAAAAACGTTCTCAAATATGGATACAAAAGATTCAGGTAATAAGTTTAGAGAAATAAAAAAAAAATCTAGGAAATGTAAATCCTTAGATCTTACAAACATTAAGATTCAGGAAAATGCATCGCAATTAATTTGTAATGCAGGAATAGATCCAAATAGCTTGGAAAAAGATAATCTTAATCAGTATATTGTGCGCGATCAAGAACAAATAATTAACACTATTGGCTGTTTTTTAGAAGAAGTACATTCACCTAAACAACTAAATACAGAAAACTCGTTGCATGTTAGAGTAGATAATTCAATCAAAAGATTTTTAGAAATAAAAAGTAATATGGAAGCAAGTCAAACAACAATTACAAGTTTTAATTTGGAAAAGAATTCTGACAATCTGAATGAATCGCAAACGGAAAATTATTTTATTACCAGGGATAGCATAGTCTATATTTTTTCAAGCTTAAAAAGCAAAACATCTTTTGGTATGGACAAGATACCAAACATAATATTAAGAAAAATTCCAAAGAAACTAATTTTTTGTTACTGCAACCTTTTCAACAATATGCTAAATAACTCATACTTCCCAAAAAATTGGAAAATGGCTAAGGTTATTATATTGCCTAAAGGCGAAAAAGACGTAAGCTATCCTCAGAATTTAAGGCCAATCAGTTTACTTCCAAATATAAGTAAAGTGTTCGAAATGTGCGTAAACAACAATATTAATAGGTTTTGTAATGATAACCATTTAGTTAGCGAAAAACAATTTGGGTTTAAATATAAGCATTCTACAATAAATGCAATACATTTTCTAACATCAAACATTAATTGGAATTGGAACAAAGGTTTCTACACAGGTGCATGTCTTATTGACATGGAGAAAGCATTTGATAATATTTGGATATTTGGATTAATATTTAAATTAATTGAGTATCATTTTCCAATACATTTGATTGTACTAATATATAATATGATAACAGACAAGACATTCTTCGTATCATACAAAGATTTTATTAGCCCAAAACCCTTTACAATTAAAAATGGCCTTCAACAAGGAACTGTAAACTCTCCCATTTTGTTTAATCTATTTATTCTAGATCTTCTTAATAATGTAGAAAACATAATTTCTTTTGCTGATGATATTATAATATATCATGCTGATAAAACTATTGACCAAATTAACGATAAGTTACAAAACTTGTTTGATATCGTAGAAGAGTTTTCAGTGAACTGGATGATGAAAATTAATATACAAAAATGTGAAACTATCTTATTTAGACCTCCAGTAGGCAAATGTAATAATAATGTAAAAAGAAATTGGAAATTATTCGGCATTAAATCAAAACTAAGTAACACCGATATACCAAATAAACAAATTGTTAAATATTTAGGTATTCATTTAGATAAATTTTTATATTTTAACACACATGTTACTCAAACGCTTAGAAAGGCAACGAAAGCTTTTTTCATGTACAAAAGAATGTTTTATTCTAAGTATATTAACACAAAAGTAAAACTCACTATGTACCAAACACTAATAAGACCAATAATTACATATGGATGCCAAATTTGGTTTAACATATCACCTTCTTATATGGAAAAGATTAGAGTCTTCGAGCGAAAATGTTTAAGATCTTGTACATCAATATTTAGATCAAAAACAAGTAATTATAAAAAATATGTCTCAAATAAAATTTTATACAATACTTCAAACATAATACGAATTGATAATTTTATAATTAATCTTATAAGAAATCATATACTAAGATGTATGGTATGTATAGAAAATAACATCATTATGGCATCATACTACGCAAATGAAGAATATTTAATAAACGCCCTGAAAATTGGATTTGTACCGCCAGAGGCATTTTTATACCTCGATAAAATTAAATTTATCCAAACTCAAGATGCAATTCCAATTTTTTATCATAATTTTAGAAGGGCAAATATTAAAGCTGTAGATTGCAGTATTGAACAAAATAATTTAAAATATAAAAAAACTGTTTCTAATAACGATAAAAATCTGTTGCAAAGACAAAATACCAACAAATTTTGGTGGTTAAATGAATAAACAACATTATATTGCTTTCACTTCCTTGTTTTTACGTTTAACCGACCTTTTTTTTTTATATATATATCAAAATATTAAAGTAATGTTTTTGAAAAAGTTTTTCATTACAGAGTATTAAATACACATATTCTTCATTTGAAGTATGAAATTTAAAAACAAATAAAAATTCATTAAAAACGTAAGATTACTGTATATAATACTTGAGTGCTCTGAAAAGGGACTGTGTGTATTAGTAAATATTATATTTAAAATTGTTAACTATTGTTTATTATAGTTGTGTTAAATCTTTCAATATTGTAAATTAATAAACGATAAAAAAAAAAAAAAAAAAAAAAAAAAAAAAAAAAAACACTTCATGGGATGACAAGATACCTGAAATCATGCTGGCCATCAATACTAGCACCGCAGAGTTCACCGGTTACACACCTGCCTATCTCACGCAAAAGAGAGAGCAACGCCTGCCCAGGGCATTATACGATGAGGTAACAGTGGGCACCGGGGCTCGACCTGTGCTTCCAGATGAAAGAGCCAAAGAACTAAGCGAAATTTTTAAAATAGTGAGGGTAAACATAAACAAAGCCTCACGCGAACAACAACGACACTACAATTTGCGAAGGCGCGAATGGAAACCACATATAGGAGATCAGGTTCTAGTTCGACTTCACCCACTATCTAAGGCTGCTGACAATTTTACAGCTAAGCTAGCCCCGAAGTATGGGGGCCGTATGTCGTGCAGGGATTTGTGTCCCCAATAGTACCGCAACATGCAAACTACACACTGTTGGCCACATGCTACACGATCCTTGGCTTTAATTTCCCATTGGTCCAAATGAGTGACAAACATAAATGTGCCCACAAAAAGCCAAATTCCCGTAGAGCTGAACAAAATTTACACAATTTTAATCTTTAAAATTTTATAGAAAAATTCTCAAATACAATTGAAAAATTGGACTTACATAGTCTATAACTATGTATCCTTGGCTTTAATTTCCCATTGGTCCAAATGAGTGACAAACAAATTTTATAGAAAAATTCTCAAATACAATAGAGAAATCGGACTTACATAGTCTATAAGTATGGATCCTTGGCTTTAATTTCCCATTGGTCCAAATGATTGACAAACAAGTGTTATAGAAAAATTCTCAAATACAATTGAGAAATCGGACTTACATAGCCTATAAGTATGGATCCTTGGCTTTAATTTCCCATTGGTCCAAATGAGTGACAAACATAAATGTGCCCACAAATAGCCAAATTCCCGTAGAGCTGAACAAAATTTACACAATTTTAATCTTTAAAATTTTATAGAAAAATTCTCAAATACAATTGAGAAATCGGACTTACATAGTCTATAAGTATGGATCTTTGGCTTTAATTTCCCATTGGACCAAATGAGTGACAAACAAGTGTTATAGAAAAATTCTCAAATATAATTGAGAAATCGGACTTACATAGCCTATAAGTATCGATCCTTGGCTTTAATTTCCCATTGGTCCAAATGAGTGACAAACATAGATGTGCCCACAAATAGCCAAATTCCCGTAGAGCTGAACAAAATTTACACAATTTTAATCTTTAAAATTTTATAGAAAAATTCTCAAATACAATTGAGAAATCGGACTTACATAGTCTATAAGTATGGATCTTTGGCTTTAATTTCCCATTGGTCCAAATGAGTGACAAACAAGTGTTATAGAAAAATTCTCAAATACAATTGAGAAATCGGACTTACATAGCCTATAAGTATCGATCCTTGGCTTTAATATCCCATTGGTCCAAATGAGTGACAAGCAAGTGTTATAGAAAAATTCTCAAATACAATTGAGAAATCGGACTTACATAGCCTATAAGTATGGATCCTTGGCTTTAATTTCCCATATGTCCAAATGAGTGACAAACATAAATGTGCCCACATTTAGCCAAATTCACGTAGAGCTGAACAAAATTTACACAATTTTAATCTTTAAAATTTTATAGAAAAATTCTAAAATACAATTGAGAAATTGGACTTACATAGTCTATAAGTATGGATCCTGGGCTTTAATTTCCCATTGGTCCAAATGAGTGACAAACATAAATGTGCCCACAAATAGCCAAATTCACGTAGAGCTGAACAAAATTTACACAATTTTAATCTTTAAAATTTTATAGAAAACTTCTCAAATACAATTGAGAAATTGGACTTACATAGCCTATAAGTATGGATCCTTGGCTTTAATTTCCCATTGGTCCAAATGAGTGACAAACAAGTGTTATAGAAAAATTCTCAAATACAATTGAGAAATCGGACTTACATAGCCTATAAGTATCGATCCTTGGCTTTAATTTTCCATTGGTCCAAATGAGTGACAAACATAGATGTGCCCACAAATAGCCAAATTCCCGTAGAGCTGAACAAAATTTACACAATTTTAATCTTTAAAATTTTATAGAAAAATTCTCAAATACAATTGAGAAATCGGACTTACATAGTCTATAAGTATGGATCTTTGGCTTTAATTTCCCATTGGTCCAAATGAGTGACAAACAAGTGTTATAGAAAAATTCTCAAATACAATTGAGAAATCGGACTTACATAGCCTATAAGTATCGATCCTTGGCTTTAATTTCCCATTGGTCCAAATGAGTGACAAACATAGATGTGCCCACAAATAGCCAAATTCCCGTAGAGCTGAACAAAATTTACACAATTTTAATCTTTAAAATTTTATAGAAAATTTCTCAAATACAATTGAGAAATCGGACTTACATAGTCTATAAGTATGGATCTTCGGCTTTAATTTCCCATTGGTCCAAATGAGTGACAAACAAGTGTTATAGAAAAATTCTCAAATACAATTGAGAAATCGGACTTACATAGCCTATAAGTATCGATCCTTGGCTTTAATATCCCATTGGTCCAAATGAGTGACAAGCAAGTGTTATAGAAAAATTCTCAAATACAATTGAGAAATCGGACTTACATAGCCTATAAGTATGGATCCTTGGCTTTAATTTCCCATTGGTCCAAATGAGTGACAAACATAGATGTGCCCACAAATAGCCAAATTCCCGTAGAGCTGAACAAAATTTACACAATTTTAATCTTTAAAATTTTATAGAAAAATTCTCAAATACAATTGAGAAATCGGACTTACATAGTCTATAAGTATGGATCTTTGGCTTTAATTTCCCATTGGTCCCAATGAGTGACAAACAAGTGTTATAGAAAAATTCTCAAATACAATTGAGTGTTATGTTTAAATTAAAACATTTATTTTTATTATTTATTATTATTTAATTTTATTAACCACGCCAAAATACCAAAATGTTACAATTTATTTGGTAACTTATTTTTTAGAATTAAAAACACAAGAGACTATTAGGATTTTAGTTATTACTTTTATTTACTTTTTATTTTTATTTCTTAGTCTAATTTAAATATATTAAGCCTTCACAGGGACCCGCTTTTTAAGGCTGGTGTTTGATCAGGTTTTTGTTTGGGAAATATGTTAAGCCTTCACAGGGACCCGCTTTTTAAGGCTGGTGTTTGATCAGGTTGTTATTATGTGTGTTATGTGTTACGAACTGACTCGACTAGAACTGACTTGATAGACTGAATAATAGTAGTGGACTGAAATGGGCTGAATAAACTGAATGCGGGTGAATACCAAATCACCCTCCGCTTTTATACCCACTTTAGTGCTGCTCGATGAACGGTGCTGCTGTCGTTCGCTGCCGCTGGCGTGGATGTCCCCGTGATACTGCTGAGTGTGCGATTATTGCAACTTCAGCATATCCATACTCGTGGGACTTCCAGCCGATTGCGGTTCTCACGATAATGCAATGTCAGCATATATCTGTAGGAAAATTACTGGTAATGACGTCAGTATTGTATGCAGCGTTATTGCAACGTCAGCATATGTCTGTGTATGTATGCAGCGTATGTTTTGCTGCTGTAGGTATTTTTTGTTGGTTGAGGGAAAATAACTCAACGTCAGTATGTGTGTGCAGCGTATGTTCCGCTGTCGCTGGTTAGGGGAAAATGACTCATAACATGAGAAATCGGACTTACATAGCCTATAAGTATCGATCCTTGGCTTTAATTTCCCATTGGTCCAAATGAGTGACAAACATAAATGTGCCCACAAATAGCCAAATTCCCGTAGAGCTGAACAAAATTTACACAATTTTAATCTTTAAAATTTTATAGAAAAATTCTCAAATACAATTGAGAAATCGGACTTACATAGTCTATAAGTATGGATCTTTGGCTTTAATTTCCCATTGGTCCAAATGAGTGACAAACAAGTGTTATAGAAAAATTCTCAAATACAATTGAGAAATCGGACTTACATAGCCTATAAGTATCGATCCTTGGCTTTAATATCCCATTGGTCCAAATGAGTGACAAGCAAGTGTTATAGAAAAATTCTCAAATACAATTGAGAAATCGGACTTACATAGCCTATAAGTATGGATCCTTGGCTTTAATTTCCCATATGTCCAAATGAGTGACAAACATAAATGTGCCCACATTTAGCCAAATTCACGTAGAGCTGAACAAAATTTACACAATTTTAATCTTTAAAATTTTATAGAAAAATTCTAAAATACAATTGAGAAATTGGACTTACATAGTCTATAAGTATGGATCCTGGGCTTTAATTTCCCATTGGTCCAAATGAGTGACAAACATAAATGTGCCCACAAATAGCCAAATTCACGTAGAGCTGAACAAAATTTACACAATTTTAATCTTTAAAATTTTATAGAAAAATTCTCAAATACAATTGAGAAATTGGACTTACATAGCCTATAAGTATGGATCCTTGGCTTTAATTTCCCATTGGTCCAAATGAGTGACAAACATAAATGTGCCCACAAATAGCCAAATTCCCGTAGAGCTCAACAAAATTTACACAATTTTAATCTTTAAAATTTTATAGAAAAATTCTCAAATACAATTGAGAAATCGGACTTACATAGTCTATAAGTATGGATCTTTGGCTTTAATTTCCCATTGGTCCAAATGAGTGACAAACAAGTGTTATAGAAAAATTCTCAAATACAATTGAGAAATTGGACTTACATAGTCTATAAGTATGGATCCTGGGCTTTAATTTCCCATTGGTCCAAATGAGTGACAAACATAAATGTGCCCACAAATAGCCAAATTCACGTAGAGCTGAACAAAATTTACACAATTTTAATCTTTAAAATTTTATAGAAAACTTCTCAAATACAATTGAGAAATTGGACTTACATAGCCTATAAGTATGGATCCTTGGCTTTAATTTCCCATTGGTCCAAATGAGTGACAAACAAGTGTTATAGAAAAATTCTCAAATACAATTGAGAAATCGGACTTACATAGTCTATAAGTATGGATCTTTGGCTTTAATTTCCCATTGGTCCAAATGAGTGACAAACAAGTGTTATAGAAAAATTCTCAAATACAATTGAGAAATTGGACTTACATAGTCTATAAGTATGGATCCTGGGCTTTAATTTCCCATTGGTCCAAATGAGTGACAAACATAAATGTGCCCACAAATAGCCAAATTCACGTAGAGCTGAACAAAATTTACACAATTTTAATCTTTAAAATTTTATAGAAAACTTCTCAAATACAATTGAGAAATTGGACTTACATAGCCTATAAGTATGGATCCTTGGCTTTAATTCCCCATTGGTCCAAATGAGTGACAAACAAGTGTTATAGAAAAATTATCAAATACAATTGAGAAATCGGACTTACATAGCCTATAAGTATCGATCCTTGGCTTTAATTTCCCATTGGTCCAAATGAGTGACAAACATAGATGTGCCCACAAATAGCCAAATTCCCGTAGAGCTGAACAAAATTTACACAATTTTAATCTTTAAAATTTTATAGAAAAATTCTCAAATACAATTGAGAAATCGGACTTACATAGTCTATAAGTATGGATCTTTGGCTTTAATTTCCCATTGGTCCAAATGAATGACAAATAAGTGTTATAGAAAAATTCTCAAATACAATTGAGAAATCGGACTTACATAGCCTATAAGTATCGATCCTTGGCTTTAATTTCCCATTGGTCCAAATGAGTGACAAACATAGATGTGCCCACAAATAGCCAAATTCCCGTAGAGCTGAACAAAATTTACACAATTTTAATCTTTAAAATTTTATAGAAAAATTCTCAAATACAATTGAGAAATCGGACTTACATAGTCTATAAGTATGGATCTTCGGCTTTAATTTCCCATTGGTCCAAATGAGTGACAAACAAGTGTTATAGAAAAATTCTCAAATACAATTGAGAAATCGGACTTACATAGCCTATAAGTATCGATCCTTGGCTTTAATATCCCATTGGTCCAAATGAGTGACAAGCAAGTGTTATAGAAAAATTCTCAAATACAATTGAGAAATCGGACTTATAAAGCCTATAAGTATGGATCCTTGGCTTTAATTTCCCATTGGTCCAAATGAGTGACAAACATAGATGTGCCCACAAATAGCCAAATTCCCGTAGAGCTGAACAAAATTTACACAATTTTAATCTTTAAAATTTTATAGAAAAATTCTCAAATACAATTGAGAAATCGGACTTACATAGTCTATAAGTATGGATCTTTGGCTTTAATTTCCCATTGGTCCAAATGAGTGACAAACAAGTGTTATAGAAAAATTCTCAAATACAATTGAGAAATCGGACTTACATAGCCTATAAGTATCGATCCTTGGCTTTAATATCCCATTGGTCCAAATGAGTGACAAGCAAGTGTTATAGAAAAATTCTCAAATACAATTGAGAAATCGGACTTACATAGCCTATAAGTATGGATCCTTGGCTTTAATTTCCCATATGTCCAAATGAGTGACAAACATAAATGTGCCCACATATAGCCAAATTCACGTAGAGCTGAACAAAATTTACACAATTTTAATCTTTAAAATTTTATAGAAAAATTCTCAAATACAATTGAGAAATTGGACTTACATAGTCTATAAGTATGGATCCTGGGCTTTAATTTCCCATTGGTCCAAATGAGTGACAAACATAAATGTGCCCACAAATAGCCAAATTCACGTAGAGCTGAACAAAATTTACACAATTTTAATCTTTAAAATTTTATAGAAAAATTCTCAAATACAATTGAGAAATTGGACTTACATAGCCTATAAGTATGGATCCTTGGCTTTAATTTCCCATTGGTCCAAATGAGTGACAAACATAAATGTGCCCACAAATAGCCAAATTCCCGTAGAGCTCAACAAAATTTACACAATTTTAATCTTTAAAATTTTATAGAAAAATTCTCAAATATAATTGAGAAATCGGACTTACATAGTCTATAAGTATGGATCTTTGGCTTTAATATCCCATTGGACCAAATGAGTGACAAACAAGTGTTATAGAAAAATTCTAAAATACAATTGAGAAATTGGACTTACATAGTCTATAAGTATGGATCCTGGGCTTTAATTTCCCATTGGTCCAAATGAGTGACAAACATAAATGTGCCCACAAATAGCCAAATTCACGTAGAGCTGAACAAAATTTACACAATTTTAATCTTTAAAATTTTATAGAAAAATTCTCAAATACAATTGAGAAATCGGACTTCCATAGTCTATAAGTATGGATCTTTGGCTTTAATTTCCCATTGGTCCAAATGAGTGACAAACAAGTGTTATAGAAAAATTCTCAAATACAATTGAGAAATCGGACTTACATAGCCTATAAGTATCGATCCTTGGCTTTAATATCCCATTGGTCCAAATGAGTGACAAACATAAATGTGCCCACAAATAGCCAAATTCACGTAGAGCTGAACAAAATTTACACAATTTTAATCTTTAAAATTTTATAGAAAAATTCTCAAATACAATTGAGAAATCGGACTTACATAGTCTATAAGTATGGATCTTTGGCTTTAATATCCCATTGGACCAAATGAGTGACAAACAAGTGTTATAGAAAAATTCTCAAATACAATTGAGAAATCGGACTTACATAGCCTATAAGTATCGATCCTTGGCTTTAATTTCCCATTGGTCCAAATGAGTGACAAACATAGATGTGCCCACAAATAGCCAAATTCCCGTAGAGCTGAACAAAATTTACACAATTTTAATCTTTAAAATTTTATAGAAAAATTCTCAAATACAATTGAGAAATCGGACTTACATAGTCTATAAGTATGGATCTTTGGCTTTAATTTCCCATTGGTCCAAATGAGTGACAAACAAGTGTTATAGAAAAATTCTCAAATACAATTGAGAAATCGGACTTACATAGCCTATAAGTATCGATCCTTGGCTTTAATATCCCATTGGTCCAAATGAGTGACAAGCAAGTGTTATAGAAAAATTCTCAAATACAATTGAGAAATCGGACTTACATAGCCTATAAGTATGGATCCTTGGCTTTAATTTCCCATTGGTCCAAATGAGTGACAAACATAGATGTGCCCACAAATAGCCAAATTCCCGTAGAGCTGAACAAAATTTACACAATTTTAATCTTTAAAATTTTATAGAAAAATTCTCAAATACAATTTAGAAATCGGACTTACATAGTCTATAAGTATGGATCTTTGGCTTTAATTTCCCATTGGTCCAAATGAGTGACAAACAAGTGTTATAGAAAAATTCTCAAATACAATTGAGAAATCGGACTTACATAGCCTATAAGTATCGATCCTTGGCTTTAATATCCCATTGGTCCAAATGAGTGACAAGCAAGTGTTATAGAAAAATTCTCAAATACAATTGAGAAATCGGACTTACATAGCCTATAAGTATGGATCCTTGGCTTTAATTTCCCATATGTCCAAATGAGTGACAAACATAAATGTGCCCACATATAGCCAAATTCACGTAGAGCTGAACAAAATTTACACAATTTTAATCTTTAAAATTTTATAGAAAAATTCTCAAATACAATTGAGAAATTGGACTTACATAGTCTATAAGTATGGATCCTGGGCTTTAATTTCCCATTGGTCGAAATGAGTGACAAACATAAATGTGCCCACAAATAGCCAAATTCACGTAGAGCTGAACAAAATTTACACAATTTTAATCTTTAAAATTTTATAGAAAAATTCTCAAATACAATTGAGAAATTGGACTTACATAGCCTATAAGTATGGATCCTTGGCTTTAATTTCCCATTGGTCCAAATGAGTGACAAACATAAATGTGCCCACAAATAGCCAAATTCCCGTAGAGCTCAACAAAATTTACACAATTTTAATCTTTAAAATTTTATAGAAAAATTCTCAAATACAATTGAGAAATCGGACTTACATAGTCTATAAGTATGGATCCTTGGCTTTAATTTCCCATTGGTCCAAATAAGTGACAAACAAACGTTATAGAAAAATTCTCAAATACAATTGAGAAATCGGACTTACATAGATAATAAGTATGGACCCTTGGCTTTTATTTCCCATTGGTCCAAAAGAGTGACAAAAATAAATGTGCCCACAAATTGCCAAATTTCGGTAGAGCTGAACAAAATTTACACAATTTTAATATAAATAGTTTTAATTTTATTTTATAACGAGGAGGGAGCGAAGCACACCGGGATAAGCTAGTTTATTTTTAAAAATAAAAATGTCAACTTATTAAACGATTAAAGTAGGGTTACAGCCAAAGTATATGCTAATGTACATATACATATGTATACAAGCACGCTTATATCGTCTGGTTAATATTAATTGAACATTGTCGAATTTTCAAATTAATTTAATTTTATTTTCTGTTTATAACCAGCATTCAGAAAATAGGATGTTCGAAATATATTTATTTTTACAAAATGTTTTTATAAATTGTACATTTTAAAGCCACTTGAATCTTCATAGTAAAATTTAAATCTTCATACTAAAATGAACACAAAAAGAATATTGTGGATCGAAATTAATGTCAATTCAGCTCATTTCCAATGATATAACCCTAGTCTTGCTAGTTGCAAATTATTATGTTTTTTATATATTGTAATGTGTGTTGGTGAGTTTTTGAAATATTATTTGCCGGCGATTACAAACGCCACTGGCTTAAAGACTTTTTAAGGCAGTTTTATATGCCTGTGATTAAATTGAAACAGCCGATTTAAAGCTAAGATTATGATTGATTTATTTTCATATAATAAGGTCCTTAAATACTAACCTAACGGTATCTTAAAGCTACAAAATTTACTTAATACTTAATAATAGTTGTTGTCTAAAGATACAACTATTCCAATGTAAATTCCAAGGAATGTACTAAGGTATTTACATTAGGGTGATACCAAATAATATAATATAAATACTAATATAATATAAATAATAATGTAATATACAATACACTACACCCTACCCCTTAAGAAAAAATTTTACAATTTTAAGAATTAAGATTTTACAATTTTAAGAATTAAAATTTTACAATTTTAAGAGTTGAAATTTATTATTAATATTTTGACAATTAATATTTTTTAAAATTATTATTGTGTATTTCTTTTATTTTGTCTCTTATATCTATGACATAATTTACTCCTTTCGTTTCAAAAATTTTATATGGACCATGGCTGAGGTGGCTGATTCTTTTTTCTTTTAAAGTTTTTTACTAAGACCATGTCTCCTATATTTAAATTTAATGTATTGAATTTTACACACTGTTCAAAGCGCTTGATATTTATATTTAGTGTGCTTTGTCTGCTTATTGATTTGGCACTCTCTACAATTTAATATATATTGTTTAATCATCTTATTCATATTCATCCATACATATTTTTGTTTAAGCCTTAATGTCGTTTTTCTGACACCTAAGTGTCCTCCTATCGTTGAATTATGGTACTCACTAATGAGACCAAAACTTATTGCAAGTTGCCTACCGTTTGCGTTGTATGTGGCGAGTTACACAGTACCGCTAACTGTGACAAAATAAAAGGTGATACCAAAGCAAAAAAATGTAGTAATTGCGGCGGAAACCACACTGCCAACTATAGGGGCTGCCCTCTTTATTCTCTTTTTAAAAATTCGTCGAACAGAAAAACCAATGCTACTCCCGCTCAGCCCAACACTCATTTAAACTACCCACAGTTACCTCAACCGTCGTCTAGCCATAATCAATACTCAAATGTTTTAAAGTCTAACACGACTCTTACTCAACAAAAACCTAATAGTCAATCTTCATACGCTAATATTTTAAAGAGTAACCAGATTCCGGCGCAAAAAACTGTACCAGTAAATGAAGAATCAGGGCATAATTTTAGTCGTATTGAAGCCTCAATAGAGATCCTTATACAAACAGTAAATACATTCACTCTCAACATGTCCTGTATGATGCAGGAAATGTTGAAAATGCAGTCTACCTTGTTGCAGGCTGTATTGAACAAACCATGAACTTAAGAATCTGTTTTTGGAACGCAAACGGCATCTGCCAACATAAAAATGAAATTGAATATTTTCTTCTGGATAAACAAATCGATGTTATGCTTATCTCAGAAACTCACTTGACGTCCCGAAGCTATTATCGAATTAGTGGATATAATTTCTACTACACCAAGGATCCTCAAGGTAGAGCTTGTGGTGGCTCTGGAATCCTAATAAAAACTCGAATAAAACACTACCTACTAAACGACCTTCGTGAAGAATATCTTCAAGCAACGAACATCTGCATTGAAAATTTTTAGCAAAAGCTTGTGATATCATCCTCCCAGGTTTTCAATTTCAGAGAGTCAATATACCGCATTTTATACAACACTGGGGTCCCGTTTTCTAGCAGCTGGCGACTACAATGCTAAACACACTTTTTGGGGCTCACGTTTAATCAGTCCCAAGGGTCGTGTTTTGTTTGACACAATTTCAAAAATGGGTTTGAATGTAGTTTCAAGTGGTCAGCCAACATATTGGCCAACGGATCGTCAAAAAAATTCCTGATGTTATCGATTTTGGGATTATGAAAGGCGTGCCCAGCGAAATGATTGAAGTAGAAGCATCTCTGGATTTGTCTTCAGATCACTCGCCTACTATTATCACTATTTACTCACACACAACTACAACACCAACATGTGATTTACCGCTGACACCTGCACGTATTAACTGGCTGAAATACAAAAAATATTTGAGTGCTCATTGCACGGAAAATATGCCATTGAGAACACCTGCTGACATAGAAAATTCTATTAGGTTGTTTGAAGCACATGCTAAACAAGCTGCTCTTAATGCTTCTTCAATTCAACCAAATCAACAAGCGAGATTTAACAATATTTTTTGTGCAGATGTAGAAAGGCTATTGACTGAAAAACGGAGAGCTCGACGAGAATGGCAACGTTACAGATCGCCTCAGCTAAAATTAAGGCTTAAGGAGTGTACCAAGCAGCTAAGAAAAGTTTTACAATCACAAAAAACAGCTTCGCTTCAAAAATTTCTGCAAGAACTCGATGCAACACCATCAACAGATTATTCGCTGTGGCGTGCAGCCAGAGGACTTAAAAGGCCAGTGATTTGCAAACCACCATTACGAGCCTCTAATGGTGACTGGGCAAGAACTGATGCTGAAAAAGGTGATCTATTTGTTAAGCACCTAGAAAAAGTATTTACCCCGAATATTTCTGCTGATATTGTTGAACTGCCACCAGTCGTCTCTTTACCAGAAATACCGATGAGATTTAACATGACGGAGATTGAAAATACTATTACTAGTCTTAACACCAGAAAAGCCCCAGGTGTCGACAAAATAAGCAACAAAATGCTTCAACAACTGCCTTATATTGCAAAAAGAGTTATACTCTTCATTTTTAATAGTATTCTACGGCTGCAATACTATCCTGCAGAATGGAAGGTTACGATGATTATTATGATACCAAAGCCCGGCAAGGATCATACGAAGGTTGAATCCTATAGGCCTATTAGTTTATTGCCCAACATTTCAAAACTATTTGAAAAGCTGTATATGAGCAAGCTGATGCCTATTGTGACTAGAAGTGGATGCATTCCAGATCATCAATTCGGTTTTCGCAGACAACATAGCACTATTGAACAAACTCACAGACTTGTGAACGTAGTTAGAGACACCTTTGAAAAAAAGAAATTTTGCTCTGCGCTCTTTATAGATGCTTCTCAAGCTTTCGATAGAGTATGGCACGAAGGTCTTATCCACAAATTAACACGCAATCTCCCCGCAAACATCGTCAAGTTTTTAAAAAGCTATTTAGAGGAACGAAAATTTGTAGTTAGGGAAGGTAATTTTTTAAGCCCTCCGCAGTCGATCGAAGCCGGAGTTCCCCAAGGCAGCATCTTCGGTCCCTTACTTTATTTAATTTATGCCTCTGACTTACCGTTCAGCAATAACATTCATACATCAACATTTGCTGATGATACAGCTTTTTTAAGCGTCCATGAAAATCCAGTAGAAGCTTCCATCAACTTACAAGGGTATATATCCAAATTGGAAAAATGGCTTAAACAATGGCGTATAAAAGTTAACGAACAGAAATGTGTACACGTCACTTTTACGTTGCGAAGGGAAACATGCCCGCCTATACAAATCAACACTGAGACTATTCCGCAACATACTGTAGTCAAATATCTAGGCGTTCACCTTGATCGCCGTTTAACATGGAAATCGCATATAGACGCAAAGTTGATGCAAATGAAATTAAAAACTGCCCAAATTAATTGGCTTATGGGAAGAAATTCTATACTGAGCCTAGACTGTAAACTTCTACTATACAACGCGATCCTTAAACCAATATGGTCCTATGGAATCCAGTTATGGGGCACTGCCTCAGCATCGAATGTCGAAAGAATTCAAAGGCGACAGAATAAAATTCTACGTACAATAACAGCAGCCCCCTGGTATGTCAGAAACCATCGAATTCATAAAGACGTTCCGTTAGTGAAGACAGTATTTTCAAAACACGCGAAAAAATATATAAAAAAACTTGAGTTGCACCCAAATCCACTTTCGCGCAATATTCTTCATTATAGAGGCCACACCCGGCTGAAAAGAAGTTATACTCTTTTTCTCAGCCGTTCACGAGAGATGTAAAACAACCAAAATTAACCGTTGAAATTAAAAATTTTGTTTAGCATTGGCTAAACTTACATTTAATATTTTTTAGATTTAAGATTTGAAAAACTTATTGATAATTTAATATAAATAATTAAAGATTCAATAAATAATAAAATTATCAAAAAAAAAAAAAAAAAAAAAAACTAATGAGACTATTCTGTACCTTTATACCTGTTACTCTCTCTGGTTCTTTATATATAAGAACTTTCAAACTCGATTTACTTTTACTTATTACTTCTTTAAATATTTCTTTAAACTGTTCTTTTGTTATTAACTTAAAATTTTCATCTTTGGCATTTAATGCGAGTTCTTTCACGTTCTTTAATAGCATTTTTGATAGTAGCTTCTCCAAATACATCCGTGTGTTAGTTGGATTATCACCACATCTCAATACTATTTCCAAATCGTGTATTACAACTTGTATTAATTTACTTTTTTCTATTATTTCAAACTTAAGTTTCTTCATCGCTTTAATGAAGTGCATTCCCAAATACACTGTTGTTCAGGCTCTTTACTGGAAGTATTAACTATATGGTCTATATCTTTTCGCGCGTTTAATTTATTCTTCATATTTCTAGTACAACTAGTATGTCTTTACGTGTATGTTCACTTTCGGTAGGGATTAATTTTTTCAACGATTCGCTATTTATAACAATTCTAGATAATGCGTCGGCATTGGTATTCATTTTACCTTTTTTATATGATATATCGAAATCGTAGTCACATAAATCCAATCTTATTCTTGTCATTTTTGATGACGGATTTCTGTGAAAAAATAACGTTACTAAGGGTCTATGGTCAGTTATTACGAAGAACTTTCTACCATAGAGGTATGGCCGGAAAAAATTTATTGCCCAATGTATGGCTAATAATTCTTTTTCTATAACGGGTTTGTTTATATCATGTTTATTTAACGATTTGCATATGATATTGGTAAATCTGACCCAATTTCACCTTGCGACAATACTGCTCCTAGTGCAAAATTGGATGCATCTGTTGTTAATATAAAAGGTTTCCTGAAATCTGGATAATGGAGTATCGGTGGGTTAATTAATTTTGATTTTAATGTCTGAAAAGACCTTTGACAATTTTCATCCCATTTAAAATTTTATCTTTTTTTAATAAAGTGTTCAAATCCATAGCTATTTCTACAAAATTTTTAACAAAATGCCTGTAGTAATTACAGAACGCCACAAAACGTCTGACTTCATCAACATTCTTAGGAACTGGATAGTTTTTTATTACATCATGCTTTGCAGGGTCTGTACATATCCCCTTATCAGTTATTTGGTGACCTAGATAGACTACTTCTGTCTTTAGGAAACAGCATTTATTTGTATTTAGTTTTAAATTATATTGCCTCAACTTTTCAAAAAGTTTTACTAAATTATCATGATGGTGTTGTATACTATAATCAAACACAATAATGTCATCGAAAAATAAAAATGCTTCAGCATCCCATCCACTCAATACAATTGCGAGCATCCTCTGAAAACTATTAGACGATATTTTCAATCCAAACAATAAACGAGTAAATTGAAAATGATCATTTATAGTAGAAAACGATGTCAACGGTCTAGAATCTTTATCTAAATTGATCTGGTGGAAAGAACTAGTCATGTCTAGTGTGGAAAAATATTTAGCCCTACCCAGCTTGTCTAATACGTCTTCAATTTTTGTTAATGGAAACTTATCATTTATGATTTTTTCATTTATCTTTCGGAAATCAACTACTTATCTCCACTTATTCGTTTCATCTGCTGATTTTTTTGGTATCATTAACAATGGAGAGTTGTACGGACTCACAGATGGTTCAATAATATCATCTTCTAACAAATTAGTTAATTGCTTGTTTATTTCGCTCATTTGTGACTCAGCGAGCCTATATGGCTTTAAATAAAAAGTTGCCGAATGGGCCATCTGAATTTTCTGACTATAAAAATTATTAACAGTTAACTTGTCACTATCAAGGTGGAAGACATCATCATAGTTTGCAACAATGATGGAAAAATGAAAAATTAAAATGGTACTATCCGTCAACATTGTGGTACTTCTTATGAAACATATATTTTTAAAAAATTAAATGAAGAAAATTAAAATTGGTTTTGTTATAAATAAATAAATATATAAAATACTTTACTCAAAAAAATTAATTTACTTATACAAAAACTTTTATTAGTCTTTGTTCGCACACGACGATTTTAGTTGGGCAATTCCTGAGTTTGCGGTGAGGGGAATAAAAAGGGAAAAATAATCGCCGGTACCCGGCTATTTCAATCAAATCTCTTATTCGTTTTTTTATTTGAATATTTGTCATTTCTTTTCGTTCGGTGTTTCGCTTCTTGGTGTGTAAATCATTTATAATTTCAATTAAACGCAAAAATTACACGTTTTAAATACGAAAAAAAAAGTATTATTGAGTAAAAATTTTTATTAAAAGCTTACTACATTTTGTTTATTTTATTGAAATTGTTTATTTAATGAAAGCTCAAATGTCAAATTGTAACAAAATAAAAGCTAAAAAAACAGAAGAATTGCCCAACTAAAATCTTCGTGTGTGAACATAAAAGCAAGTTCAAAAGAGAATTCTGAAAAAGTTGGGACTTCAAAATAGTCGTGTGTGACCTTATTCTGTAACTCGAATGCATATATTTAAAGTAAACAATTAATTCATATTACACAAAAGGACTTATGTAACTAAAAATTAATTAAGTTCAATATAAAAAATACAAAACTATTTTAACAACAAACTAAAAATTAATTCAGTTTGATATAAAAATATATGTTCCAAAAATTTTTATTTTTAGTACTAAATATGACGTAGGAGTACTGTGGTATTTTTGTTGTGAAAAATTACCGAAAATAGTACAAAAGTACTGAATTTTCCATCACTGGTTTGCAATTATGTCTTTCAAAGATTGTCTTGCCAACGGATCTATGGATTCTATTTTTAAATCTTGCAAAACTTTATGCACTCGTTTTTTTTCTTTCTTATTTATCCTCTTGATACTTTGTACTTCGACAATGGTTTAATTTGTAACTTTAAATTGTTCAAGACTACATCTTTGTCAGAAGTATTTATTAATTTCATGTGTTGCATTCCCACGGCTGGTATAATACTATTTCCTACGAAAATTCCAAATTTATTGCCTTATTTAAAACGATGCTTTCCTCATCAGTACGTACATTAATAGGTGCTATTAGTTCTGAGCGTGCTGTTATACATATTTCAGTTCTATAAACGCGTTTAGGGGTTATCGGTAGAATAATCTCTTCGTTATCTATATTGAAAGACGTTGTATAAGTTTCAAAATCAATTTTACATCCATACTCCATACCTGCAATAATATCACACAGTGATGATATATCACGTTCATCTATATTATCTATATTATCTTTTTTGCAAATTGATATATCGGCTCCATTGTCTATTAAAACTTGAGCTCCTTATTAATGTTATTGCAATTAATTGCTATATACTTATCAGTATTATTTGAAAATTTGAAAAATTTTCGCCCTTCTGGATAACAAACTCTGTTAGCCGGGTTTGTTAGTTTCCCTGATTATTTCTGTAGTTGCCAGATCTGTTCGAGAAGCGTTTCTATTTGTTTACGCATGGTAACCCTGTGTGGTGCTCGTTATTCTGTAACGAGTATTTTCCCCTCTCTCTTTTTTTTTCTGTCGTCTGGGTGACTGAAAGAAAGAGTTTCTTTGAAAAAAGATTTGTTCTTCTTGTATTATACGTGGGACGAATAACATGTGAAAACGCAATAAACCTTCATAGAAAACATACGCAAAACAATTAATACTGGCATTCAACAAAGGAAAAATTGTATAAAAATTTAAGTTAATTTAACGCAAAAATTATTATAAAGAATAAACAAATTTATTTAAATAACAACAAAAATACATATATGTGCATAGAAATTATTTGCCAAAGTGTGCCTATTTGTATTTTTCAAAACCTTGTCTTAAGGAGTGGAGATGGTGGTAGTCTCCCATCGGGCGCGTCCCCAGGTGGCGGATAGGGGTAGAGAAATGTAAATGGCTTATTAATCAACAAACGGTTGATAAGTCAACGACATGACTCGGGTCGGGTCTAATACTACGTGTGCTCAGCACACCAGGGGTACACGTGGTATTATGCCAGGCCGAGGTCCCAGGTGCTTTTAGATCATCCTAACGAAACATGAGGGCACTCGTCTCAAGCAGGCAGCTCATGCTGGTGCTTGGTACGAGTGTGGTCATGAGGGAGAGTCATCTCCCAGCGGCCCCTGAGCAAGACCGGCATTCCATCATGAATGAGTTCTTGCTGAGGGGCTGCTGCACGACGTAGGGTCGACTGTAAATTCACACCCTTAGGTGGTCTTGCGGCAGACCTCGGGTCGTGGGCATGACTCTCCTACACCCTCGTGACGGTGACTAAGACTACCGGACCCGCGGACCAAAACAAATCTACTCCACTTGTAAGTACAAGGTGGCTGGAAGCCGTGCCGAGGTACGCATGGCCAGTAAGTGGTTAAAGAGAACTGGTCCCTAACGGCTCCCCTCCGATGCCAGGGCACGGATCGGTTGTAAAAACTATTTGCCTAATCCATGCACGCCGTCACTGCATGGAGGGTCCAACACCTTACGTGCTTACTCGTGGGAACAAAATTGACAATAAAAATAAACTAAACACAAAAACAAAAACAAACAAACAAAACAATAAACCAGCTGCCCTGTCGCTAGGTAGGGCAAGAGTGCAGCGGAGTGTGTCCAGGGATGAAAGTCCAGGCACCTCCGCGGCTGGTAAAAACCTAGCCACCATTATCAAAACGGGTACGCCGGCTGAGAAATCCTCTGCTGTGCCTCGTGTACCCAAGCAAACATCTGCGGGTGCGCCGGCTGCGGTCAAAGCAGCTGTGCCTAATGCACCAGCAATCAGTGAATCAGAGGGTGCGCCGGCTGTACACGCTCCAGTCGCGCCAACTGCACCCAATACCATCGAAGCGGATACGCCGGTTGTAGCGAAGGCAACTGTGCCTGATGTATCCGCCTCGACAAGTTCACGAGAGAGGAAGTTCTCGTCCCGCAAAGCCATTTCCGAGACTCGGGCCGCTCGACGCTATATCGAGCGGTTGGGCAAAAAAGCGGCGGCGGAACTCACTAGCGCGGAGAAATCCTCGCTAGCTTGGGCTAAGACACATCTGGCTACTGTAGACGGATCTTCTCCTGAGGGCACTGCCAAACCGGCTTCAAGTTTTGGCCCCAAAAGACAAAGATCAGGAGAGGATTCGTCTCAGCAGCAGATGCAGCCACAAAATAAAAAACCAAGACAGGGTGACGGCAAAATCACGAACAGGTCTTACAGCGAGGTTGCAAAAAATCCGCTGATAAGAGCTGTTCTGGATCGCAGCAACAGCGACGGATCAATCGACCATGCTCAATGGGGTTTGATCTGTCAAAAGCTGCTTGACGTCTACCTGCTCAACACCAGCGAGGTCCAAGAAACCTCGCCTCAATTCACGGACGCTGGCTGGGTCCAGGGCCGTGTTAAACTGGTGTCTTGCACGGACGAGAGGTCGGTCACCAAACTTAAGCTAGTGATCGAGTCTCTTGGCGAGGTGTGGCCTGGCGCGAGGTTGGAGCTGGTCCCGGTAAACGAAATTCCTCGTAGACCGAGAGCAGTTGCGACCATTCCGGCAGAGCCGCATGACCCAGAGGCTATCCTAGGCATCTTCCGTCGTGCAAACCCTGACCTACCAACCAGTGATTGGAAGGTGGTCAAGGTTTTTGGGGCGGAAGGTGCACGTAGGAAGGTGATCGTTGTCCTGAATAAGGAGACGTTGCCTCTACTTCGGGACAGACAGGGCCTGGTCTTCTATGGTTTTATGGGAATCAGGCTCAGTGTGTACCGCGGTGATGGCGAACGCGATCCCGACAATGCTAGCGGCCATGTGAAGGAGCTGGCAAAAACAACACCTGACAAGCCAGCCGGTACGGAGGTCATAGGGGACTCCACGGAATCGGTCACTTCAGGATGTTCCCAATCAACAGCCGGTTTGGTTGGGGATCTCCTGGAGGGACTCATTTTTGGAGATGACGAGGACGCACTCCTGAACCCGAGTCAGGGTGATGCCGAGGCAAATGCCGTCTATGACCCCGACACGGACAATGGCGAAAGTGCTACAGGTTAATCTGCAGCACTCTAAGGCAGCATCAGCTGCATTAACCCTCCGCCTTTCAGAAAAAGGGGAGGACATTGTGCTAGTCCAAGAGCCGTGGACCAAAAACGGCAGAATACTTGGACTTAGCACCACTGGCTACAAACTGCTGTATGCAACAAAAACAGGTAACAACGCTAAAAACATTCGATCCTGTATCTTAGCCAAAACAAATCTCAATATCTTCATTCTATCCGATTTTAGTGATGAAGACACTGTAACTGCAGCATGGGAGACAGGAGGATCCACCATATGGATCCTATCCTGCTACATGGCGCATGATCATGCGGACCAACCACCACACAATCTGGTCCACAAAATGGCACACAACGCCAACTTGAAAGGCATACCAATCCTGTTGGGTGCGGACGCTAACGCACATCACCACATCTGGGGTAGCTCAAATACCAACGAAAGGGGTGAGTGTATATTCGACTTCATTATTGATAAAAACTTAGTAGTGCTGAATCAAGGTTCAGAACCAACTTTTGTAGTCTCAAACAGACAAGAAGTACTAGACATTACACTTGCTAGTGCGAGACACGCTCACATAATTAGGAACTGGAGGGTCTCAGCTGACTGCTCCTTTTCTGATCACCGCTATATTGAATTCAATATCAGCTTAAAAACTGGAAGCACCAAGCTTTTCGTTAATAGGCGTAAAACGAACTGGGAGGAACATAAGAATATCCTTACCAACTCAATTGCACATCCTCCAAACATAGAGGAAGTAGCCGATATAGAAATAGCAGTCAATAATCTAACTAATGCTTTTAAGGAAGCAACAAGAATCTCTTGCAAATCTTCCACACAACGCAAAAATAGCAAACCACCTTGGTGGTCTGTCAGCCTAGAAGAGTCTCGCAGGAGCTGCCGCAGACTCTTTAATGGGGCAAAAAGAACAGGTAACTGGGCTCTTTACAAAGCCTCATTGAATAAATTCAAAAATCAGGTTAGAAACGCTAAACGTAAGTCTTGGAAAGATTTCTGCGGAAATGTGGAATCCCTCTCCGACACTAACAGGCTGCGCAAAATTCTGGCCAAACAACCGTCCGTACCTGGATTCATCCAGAAACTAGACGGCAAATGGACTACTAACTCCTTGGAGTCCCTAGAAGCCCTAATGGAAACTCACTTTCCGGGCTGTTCCCCTTTTATGGAGGTACAAAATGCTTCCCCTCCTGCCCGGAGTATGACGAACGTAGCAATAACTACTGACAGACTTCACTGGGCTATTAAAAGCTTCCATCCGTACAAATCACCTGGTCCGGACGGAATCATTCCCGCAGATCTACAACACAATTTAGACCTTGTTACACCCTGGCTGCTCATAATATACAGAGCATGTCTTGACTGGTCCCATATTCCGCAACAATGGACCAAATGCGATGTAATTTTCATCCCAAAAGGGGGAAAAGCATCGCACTCGAAGGCAAAGGACTTTAGACCTATCAGCCTTACATCTTTTCTTTTAAAGACTTTAGAAAGACTGATCGACGTTCATATTAGAACTATAACAATCGACAGTAATCTTTTATCAGCCAATCAACACGCCTACACCAAAGGCAAATCGGTTGAGACGGCGTTACATTCGCTCGTAGGTCACATTGAAGGGTCACTTGAGCATAAGAATTATACTCTAGCGGCCTTCATGGACATTGAGGGCGCCTTTAACAATATCAACTCGGATGCTATTACCCAAGCTCTCACAGAGCTAGGAATAGAGCAGTCACTATGTCAATTCATCAAGAATTTGCTTGAACGCAGAGCCATCACATCTACCATGGGGGAAGCACGTATTACCAGGTACGCCCGCAAGGGCACACCACAAGGTGGTGTCCTATCCCCTCTGCTATGGAATGTGGCATTAAACGTCCTGCTTAGAAAACTGGAGTCCATGTGCGTCAATACTGTTGCATATGCAGATGATGTGGCAGTGACTATCTCGGGCTTCCATCTTGACACAATTAGCTACAGGCTGGAAGATGCACTCAGTGAGGTCTGAAATGGTGCTCACAGAACGGCCTCAGCGTCAACCCAACCAAAACGGAACTAGTGCTCTTCACTAGAAGATACAAAATTCCCACCTTCACTCTACCCAAAATAAAATGGCACCACACTAGCCCTATCGGATAAAGCCAAATTCTTAGGCATTATCCTTGATAATAAATTAACATGGAGAGACAATCTTCATGCTCGTGCAACAAAAGCCGTAGCGGCATTATATGTTTGCAAGAAAGCCATTGGTCCTACCTGGGGCATAAGTCCCAAGGGGATTAATTGGATATTTGAAACGGTCATCAAACCAACTCTTTTCTATGGTGTAACAATCTGGTGGAAAGCACTGGACTTGGCAACAAACCGACAGCGAATTGAGAGAACTCTCCGCTTAATGGCAATCATGATAACTGGTGCCCTTAGAACTACGCCCACAAAGGCCCTTTTTGCTATGCTGGGCTGGCTTCCAGTCGATCTTTTGGCTAGGAAGCTAGCCCTACGCACTGCGGTGCGACTTAGTACAACTGACGCATGGAAATATCGACCATGGGGTCACGCTAGCATTGTAGAGACCATGGGAACTATCCCTGATCTCATCGACTATTGCATTCCAAGACCTTCCTTTTATAGAGCATTTAACTACTCTCTATCGGAGGACCTCCCCCCTACACCGCACGGGGCCCTACGAGTGTTCACGGATGGCTCCCAAACGGGGCTCCACGGTTGGCGGGGGTGTCTACATTGAAGAATTCGGGATCAGGATTTCCTTCAGACTCCCGGACGAATGTAGTATCTTACAAGCTGAAATATCCGCCATCAAAAGGCAACAAACTGGCTACGGTACTATAGGATAACAAATAGAGTTATTCATATCATAACCGACAGCAAACCTGCAATAATAGCAATTTCGGGTGTGTACACAACATCCCTCCTTACCCTGGAATGCAGGAAATCACTTAATACAGTGGCTAATTGTTCTAGTGTTACCCTTATTTGGGTACGGGGACACGGAGAAAACACAGGCAACCTCATCGCTGACAATCTGGCCAGGAGAGGTACAGAGTTAGAGGCCGCTGAAATTGACAATTTCTGTGGTCTTCCGCTCTTGGCCTGCTGGAGGCGAATCGAGAAAGCCCTTATGCAAGAGGCACAAACAAGATGGTTTAATGAACCATCCTGTACCACAGCAAGGACCCTATGGCCTTGCATTGATATCAACAGAACCAAAAATCTGCTGAACTTTCCAAAACCGCAATTGCGCAATCTTGTGGCCACGGTCACGGGACACTGCACCTTCGGAACCCATGCCAGACGCATGGGTCTACCATACAATGAGTATTGCTCCAGCTGCAATGACGAGGAAGAAGAAGAAAGCATCGCACACCTTCTATGCCTCTGCCCAGCTATGGAGGATCACCGCCTCCGCTTTCTAGGCAGCAGATCCTTCAGTACCCTCTCCGAGCTCTCAAATACGGAACTCGGTTGTATTAGCTCCTTCATCAGGAGCAGTGGATGGTTCGCCCAATAGGGGGCTCGACATCCTGGACGTTCTGCAAGACAACTGCTTGCTTTGGTTTTTCCCACCTGTTTCTGCTTTCTACTATTCTCTTGCTCTTCTATGGTCTTCCCTCATCTACTCTTCCTCCGACTCTTCTAATCTCCTTTCCTCCATCACTCGTCTTCACTACAGGTAGCACAATGGGACCATATCAGGACCCA
This sequence comes from Lypha dubia, assembly GCA_947311025.1. Lineage (NCBI taxonomy): Eukaryota > Metazoa > Arthropoda > Insecta > Diptera > Tachinidae > Lypha > Lypha dubia. The sequence goes on along the minus strand of OX371260.1, from coordinate 89,835,510 downwards.
AGTGAGCTGGAATCTAATCTTCCATTTACCAGCAGCCTGCCAACCTAACCTAACCTAACCTTGTCTTAAGGTAAATGTGCATATACATATGTACATATTTTTTTATGTAAGAACAAACAAAATTAAGAATATTTTAACAATAAATTAAAAATTCAACCATTTTTGGTCAACAATAAAGTGTTATAGAATAAAGATTTCTTAATAACCCAACCATCAAAAAACCCTATAAAAGAGAGAAAAACATCTACAAACTTTATTCAACCTGTTCATAGGGACGATTCCATCGCCTACAACAACACCAACAAGAATAACAGCTACAGCACAGCTTTCAGTAAGAACCCCCACATCCCTAACCAGAAGTCAACGGTAAGTCTTTTAATTAGACATTTTCCAATTGTCCAACCCCCGTGTGCCCTGCACATTTTGGTCCTTCGAGCCGGATCCGGGTCATCTATAACCCGGCTCCCCCCTTTTGCTATCGGGAAAACCCCTTTGTTCAAATATTTCAATTTGTGAGATATGCCGTTTTGTCAATAAACGGCAACTAACCCCCTTTATTTCATTTTGTGAGATATGCCGTTTTGTCAATAAACGGCAACTAACCCCCTTTATTTCATTTTGTGAGATATGCCGTTTTGTCAATAAACGGCAACTAACCCCCTTTATTTCCTTTTGTGAGATATGCCGTTTTGGAAATAAACGGCAATTAACCCCCATCCTTTATTTCATTTTGTGAGATATGCCGTTTTGCAATAAACGGTAATTAACCCCCTTTGTTTCGAACAAATTGTGAGATATGCCATTTTTGCAATAAATGGCAATTAAACCCCGTTCTGAACATGTGTGTACAGTCTCGTCGTAAAACGTAAGTTTAACGAAAAAACTGTCCATTTGTATTAAATTAGTGTTCTATTTTTTATAAAAAAAACACTTACGGTCCAAAACAAAAAAAAAATAAAACATACATACATATATGTATGTATCTACATACCTGCGAAGCAGACCATACATTCATATTTCTCGCACAAAGAGAAACAAAAATAATCAAGGAAAAAAATAAGCTTATGAATTTGCCCTTGAACAAGTACATATGTACATGTCACATCACATCGCAACAGATATCCATACATACATAAGGAAGTAAATAAAGATTGTCTGTGCCATTAACCACGTCACTACCCAGTTGGCAAAACCGTCTTAGACGACAAAGTCTTCGACGATTTAAGCACGATTTGTCCTCTTTGTTCAATTTTTCTAAAGACTTGGGCGACAGGATGGGCGACAATATCTTTTATATTGTCTTTAAAGTGTTGATTTTTTCGCTTTTGTTTAAGATTTCTATAAACGTGGGCGACAAGATGGGCGACAGTGTCTTTTATCTTTTCTTCAAACTGTTAACGTTAACCATTTGTGCAAGCTATCGAAAAATTTAATGCTTGATGACAAGATGGGCGACAATGTCTTCTGTCTAGTCTTCAAACTGTTTAAGAAGCAACGAATTTCAAATAACGGGACTTTGAAAAGGGAACAAAAATGAAAATAGTTTTGATTGTGCGTTTTTGTTCAGTTGGATTTTATAAACAGTGAGTGAAGGTTTAATTTTAACTAGTTTTGTGAAACATTAAAAAAATTATTATACGGTAAGTACAGTACACATTAAACAAATGAAAATGTCATCATCAAGATCATTACGACGTGAAGTTCAACGTAAAAAGCTCATGTTTTTAGAAAGAGTTAAAAATAGTAATAAAAGTATAGAAAATCCTGTTAATTTATTCTTTACCAATGTTGCACAACTGTGTGTAATTAATAAATTTCAATATTTTCATTAATAAATTTAATTTTTTTCAACTTCATGTAGAATTAGTAAAAATATAATAAATATAATTAACAAAAATGGAACAAATACAACGAGAACTAGATCAACTAGCAAAAAAAATGGATGCAGTAATAGCACGCCAAGATGAATTGGCAAAACTTCTTGCGGAAAATAATATTTTGCTAAATCGCAATTTAGTATTGTTCACTGCAGCGCAAACAGTTTTTCCTATATCATCGGAAGAAAGTTTGAAGAAATTGAAAGAGGATCTGGCTTCTGAAGGAAGAATGCAGATGGTGAGAAAGCTTCGATGATATTAAATTCACACTCATTAAGGTTAGTTGCACAAGTTTTTGCCTTTTTGTGAGATTGAAAAAGAAAGAAACACCAATGGATAGCTACCGAACTTCAGTTGCGTTGCCAGTTGGCAACCAAAAGCTTTTAGTTGCCAGAAAAACTAACAAATTTATCAGATTTTAGTTGCTAGCAGCTATCCATAATACAAAATTTGGCAGCTGGCAACGCAACTAGAGTTCGGTTACTATCCGTAATCGGGCCATATTGTATATATTTCTATTTCATAGCTCTCATACAAAATAAAAACTTGCGCAATTAAAGTTTCTGTGCATGAATTTGGGGTAAGACTATACATACTAAATTTTTTTTTATCAGATAACTACAATGAGGCGCATCTTGTCAGGCACCACTGCAAATATTTCAAGAATTTTTGGAAATCCCATTATTATGGAATTTAACTACGATGGTACGAAAGGAAAAAAGTCACTTAAAACATATGGGAGCATATTAAACGGGATTTATGGTAATAAGAGACAACTTATAGAATTTATTTAACCCCTTTCAAAGCTAATTTATTTTTCGTTTATTTATAGAAGCTACGAAGGAAGACGGTCAACCCTATGAAGAGTTCGTTACGAATCTACGCTCAATTCTTCGTAAGATAAAAAACACAACAAACAAAACAAATGCAAGAAAAGAAAATAAAAATCAAGTTTTAAATAAATGAATTTTTATAAACTTAAAAGCATACTCTTAAAATAAAAAATAAAATAAATATGAATTCCTGAATACGAGTATATGTATGTACAAATTTAGAGCCTTATTTTATAAAACGAACCGTTTAGCGTTGGTGATTTTCGTATGGGAAAAATGTAAATTAAAAAAACAAAACACGTACAGAATTAATCAACGCTATGCGTTGCGTTTTACAAAATAAGGCCCTTAATTTATTTTTATTTGATTTAAGTGACCGTTGACTATGTGTTCGTCGACGATGAATTCCAGGAATTAGTCGCTCATGCATTCGTCGACGATGAATTGCAGGAATTTGTCGCTCATGCATTCGTCGACGATGAATTACATGAATTTGTCGCTCATGCAATCGTCGACGATGAAGTGCAGGAATTTGTCGCTCATGCATTCGTCGACGATGAATAGCAGGAATTTGTCGCTCATGCATTCGTCGACGATGAAGTGCAGGAATTTGTCGCTCATGCATTCGTCGACGATGAATTGCAGGAATTTGTCGCTCATGCATTCGTCGACGATGAATTGCAGGAATTTGTCGCTCATGCATTCGTCGACGATGAATTGCATGAATTTGTCGCTCATGCAATCGTCGACGACAACGTGGCCATTTGTTCGAAGATTTCGTCGACGATTTGCTTGAGCTGTCTTCAATATGTCTTCGACGATTTTCTATTGTCTTGTACCCGTCGTGTAAGATGTCTTGCAGACATGGCCAACTGGGATATATCCAGTACATACCAACAGCATGAATAAATAAAAGTTACCAAAGCAACTAATGTTGTGGTTCGTTGTTGCCCCTCAAAAGTAAATGCCAACAAGAATCTCTCAACTTGATATGCTTTACGTATAAAAGGTAGATGATTTTTTTTCTCATTACAACGCGAGTGAACGATCAAGCTCACAACTAAACATACACACAGACATACGTTTGTATGTATGAATACAATTACGGCGGATGATATATTTTCACTACAAGAGCGAGGGAACGATCAACAAGAAATAATAAAGCATACATACATATATATATACTTGTATGTAAGATTGCATTTACTTCTGTTAAATAAATAGGTCAGTAGAACATACGCAACAGCTGATACATAAGAACATTTATTAACAGGTGGTTACGAGGGCAGCACCGCAAGTACCCAAAGGGAAAAACAAATTATATGTTATATTAATAAACCGAAATGTACTATTGAATACAGACTTCCTACGTAATTAACCCCCGTCGTACACACATGTCAGAGCATTAAATAAATATTTTTCGCTACATGAAATCCTGAAAACAATAAGTTGAAAATTTATTTAACTATTTTCAATACATATTACTAACCCCCATTATTTTTAAAATATATAACCCCCATACATTGGTCACTTATACGAAGCACCACTGAAAATTTTCTTAAAAGTTTTCACCCATATATACAGGTCGCTTATAATCAGCACCTTTGAAGATTATTTTGAATCTTTATAACCCCCATACATTGGTCGCTTATACGAAGCACCACTGAAAATTTTCTTAAAAGTTTTCACCCATATATACAGGTCGCTTATAATCAGCACCTTTGAAGATTATTTTGAATCTTTATAACCCCCATACATTGGTCGCTTATACGAAGCACCACTGAAAATTTTCTTAAAAGTTTTCACCCATATATATAGGTCGCTTATATTCAGGACCTTTGAAGATTGCTCTAAATCTTCATAACCCCCGATAAACTGATCGTTACCTGTAAGACCAGTGACGATCTTTTAAACCCCCATAACATACATTGTCGAACAATCAATCACGCCGAACGTTTTTCATTGTAATGGCAGCTTTAAAAAATTTAATACGCGCTTCTGATCGCGTGGTGAGTTTTCAAAGCTATTTTAAAGGCTTGAAAGAAGATATGCCCACTCTTCATACCTTCGAGGCTCAAAACCAACAGCTTGAGAAGCTATGGTCTAATTTCGAGACACTCTACGAAATATCGCTGGATAAATATGAAACAATGAAGGATGAAATCGAAATGGCAGCATTAGAGAACCTTTTTTAATCCACTTTTGAAGCCTATACCGATATCCGCGCCACTATTCAAGAACGTAGTGCCACTATTCGGGCCCAGGCCACCGTCGCTTCTGCATCAGCGGAACAACACGTGGATATGATCCCACATATTTCCTTACCACCATGCGATACTGAAGTCTTTCATGGCGACTACAAATCGTGGCCGACATTCCGTGATATGTTCACGGCCCTGTACCGCAACAATAAACGTCTATCGCCCGTAGAGAAAATGTGCCACTTGATGAGGAAGACGCAAGGCGAAGCACGTGAACTTCTCAAAACTTGTCCCATGACCAACGAAGGTTTTGCTATTGCATGGGAGAACCTCATGCATCGTTATGAAAACAAGAGGGCCCTAGTCAACGCACAATTGAAATCACTTTTCAATATAAAACCGATGTCGCGGGAAACTAGTTCGGATCTTAGGCGTCTGCAACGTACCATCAGCGATTGTATTACCAATCTCCGTTTGCTTCAAATTGAAACCGAGAATTGGGATCCAATATTTGTATATATCTGCTCGACTTGCTTGCCTGAAGTTACCCTTAATTTATGGGAACAATCTTTGCCGCCTAGAACCGATTTGCCCACTTGGAAGGAGCTGGATGGTTTTCTGACATCTCGATTTCACACATTAGAATCCGTTGCTGATATTCGATCAACTTTTGCGAGTTCGAACACTTCGAAACCAGTGCATCTGGCTAAGCTGAATAAATCTAATTCGGTTTCTAAGCAAAAACTTCAAAGTTACCAGACTAATATTTCTAAAGGAAGGATGGAAAAATGTGCCCTTTGCCCACAATTTCATCCCCTTAGATTTTGTTCAGTTTTCCTAGCAATGCTAATCGAAGAGCGCAATCCGTCATATTAGGCACTGCTCTCGTTGATGTATATCAGGACGATTGCAAATACACTGTTCGCGCGCTAATCGACTCTGCGTCTGAGGCAACTTTCATTTCACGCAAATTACAAGAGCGTTTAGGCCTCAGCACGCGATCTTCCCAAGCACAAATACATGGCTTAGGTGATTCATTAACTGCTACCTCAGCGCAGACATATTACCCTCCATCATCGCTGGCAAACAGCAGTTTTTCGCATTTGCAGTTACCCGATATTTATCGCAGCGGTGGGTCCGACATTGACCTTCTTCTCGGTGGAGATGTTTACCCACAAATAATTCAAGATGGGCTGCACTGGGATATACAACGGTCTTTGGTTGCGCAGAAAACTGCTTTCGGATGGATAATTACCGGTAAGGTTACCGCAAATCCATGTAAAAAGGCAATTTCATCATTTTTTAACACCGTCGCGTTGGATGATCAACTCCGACGCTTCTGGGAGCTGGAAGATCTACCAAAGAAAACAAAATCCTCACCAGAGGATAAATATTGCGAAAATCTGTATACCTCTACTACCTTCCGCAATCAGGATGGTCGATACGTTGTATCACTACCTTTAAAACAGGAATACCCTGAAAAATTAAATATTGGTCAATCCCGAAAAATCGCGTTATCACAATTTCTACGAAATGAAGCACGATTGACCAAAAACCCCCAACTCAAAGCTGAATATGATCGGGTTATTACCGAATATTCTGCTCTTGGCCAAATGGCCAAGGTAACCCCCGCAACTGGTGACAGCGGCGTATATTATTTGCCCCACCACGCTGTTCTAAAACCCGACAGCACCACAACAAAATTATGTGTGGTGTTTAATGCATCAAATCCCTCATCAAACGGCGTAAGCCTCAATGATCTACTTCATACTGGTCCAGTTCTACAAGCAGATTTAATGATCTTAATATTAAGATGGAGATTTCTCCGCTACGTTTTTAACGCGGATATTGAGAAGATGTACCGCCAAATTTTAGTACAACCCTCTCATACCCCCCTTCAGCGAATTTTGCATCGCAATTCTCCAACAGAATCTATCCAAGATTATGAATTAAATACAGTCACATTTGGCGTGAACTGTGCACCCTATCTGGCAATCAGGACGTTGCTAGAACTCGCCAAGGAGAACGAAACCACTCACCTTAACGTCGCCGGAGTCCTACGGAACTATATGTATGTCGACGACGTCCTTTATGGAGCACATACAATATCATCGGCGTTGAAATCACGCGATGAACTCATAAAAGTTCTTGCTACCGCAGGTTTTTCGCTTCGTAAATGGACGGCAAACAATGAAATGTTACTACACGGTTTACCGCCGACACATTTGCTGGATGAAGAATTCCTCACATTGTCAGACTCCAGCATAACCAAAACTTTAGGACTCAGATGGAACGCAGGAGGCGATTATTTTTATTTTAAACTCAAATCTACACCCAATCGTACTTTCGCTACTAAGAGGTGTGTGCTATCTGAAATAGCAAGATTATTCGACCCAGCCGGTTGGCTTTCACCAAAAATCATCGCTGCGAAAATCATTATGCAACAAGTATGGAAAGATGGTACTGACTGGGACGAAGATTTGAGCCCCCTGACGATGCAAAAATGGCATGAATTTCTCGACGACTACATAAACATCGAGCACGTTAAAATTCCCCGTTTCATTGATTTCGATCCCTCTTATAAGGTCGAATTACACGGCTTTTGTGACGCGTCGGAAAAGGCGTATGCAGCAGCCATTTACCTTCGTTCTGAGTCCCAAGGATATGTCACCAGTCAACTTCTCGTAGCCAAAACAAAGGTTGCGCCAGTGAAGTTTGTCTCCTTACCTAGGAAAGAGTTATGCGGAGCTGAACTACTAGCTAACGTGATAGAATCTACTCAAGCTCAGCTCAACCTCAAGGATTACAACATCTTCTTGTGGACATATTCCACCATTGTGTTGGCGTGGCTGAAAAAACCGGCCCACAAGTGGAAAACTTTCGTCGAAAATCGAATTTCCTCTATTATTGAAAAGGTAGGCATGGATTGTTGGTCTCACGTGGACTCCAAAAATAATCCAGCTGATCTGGAATCTTGCGGTACTACGGTTACTGAATTGTCATCAAATGAATTGTGGTGGCATGGACCTCCATGGCCCACACGTCCCCATGATGAATGGCCATCAAGAAAAACTGATTTTGAAACTGAAGAAGAAAAACGACCCGTACGAGTGCTTACTACTACAATTCACCCCGAAGATATTCTAGCAAGCTTTTCGGACCTTCCTCGTGCATTAAGAGTCATCTGTTACATCTTTCGTTTCTACAACCGTTTACGCGCCAAACAAAGTTCTGATAACATCAATCCCGAGCTATCTGCTAAAGAAATCGTTTTCGCCAAAAATCGTTTGATAATGGTCTGCCAAAAATCATTGTTTTTCGACGAATATTCCCAGTTATCGGAACAAAAACCGCTATCCCGCAAAAGTTCGCTCTTAACTTTCAACCCATTTTTGGACTCTAATGGAGCTATGAGAATTAATGGCCGTTTGGCAAATTCTCCTACATTAACTTACGATGAACGTTACCCCATTCTACTACCATATCATGCCAGTTTTACGCGATTACTTCTCAAATACTTACATCAATATTCTCTTCATGGTCAAAATGCGTTGTTATCTCGTCTAATGCGACTACGTTATTACGTCCCAAGACTCAAAACCTTGATAAAAACGATATTACCTCACTGTCTTATTTGTGTGAGACATAAACGCCAAATCAACCAACAAATTATGGCGGCGTTACCCCCCGAACGGACAAGTTTGTCTCGCCCTTTCTGCAACACTGGAGTCGATTTTGCCGGACCCTTTGACATAAAATCGTATGCGGGTCGCGGCTGCAAAATTACTAAGGGCTACGTACTGGTTTTTGTATGTTCTTCCACCAAGGCGATACATTTAGAGGCCACCGGAGACATTTCAACACAAGCCTTTTTAGCGCTTTTTTTCAAGAAGAGGAACACCTCATGCCATTTATTCCGATAATGGCACCGCCTTTGTCGGCGCCTCTAATATATTACGTCAAGATAAGCAACAGTTCATGTCTTTACTGCAAAAAGGTATCTTATCTCAGGACAGTTTTAGTCCTGTCGAATAGCATTTTATCCCTCCTGGGGCTCCTCATATGGGTGGTCTCTGGGAGGCAGGGGTGAAGAGCTTTAAATCGCACTTTAGAAAGATTTTCCTCACTCAAAGTTTTACGTACGAAGAATTTACCACCATGCTCGTTCGAATCGAAGCATGTCTCAATTCACGACCTTTAAGCCCAATGAGTGACGACCCAAGCAATTTATGCGCTCTCACTCCAGGTCATTTTCTCGTCGGCACTCCACTCTTATCTCCGCCAGAGCCTGACTTCTCCAGTCATTCACTTAATTACGTAAATCGTTGGCAGAAGTTAAAAATACTTCATCATCACTTGGCCCGCCGGTGGAAAGAAGAGTATTTAGGCGAACTTCATAAACGAAATAAATGGAAATTCCCCCAAAGAGATTTAGAAATTGGCGATCTTGTAGTTGTCAAGCAAGAAAATTTACCCCCTAATCAATGGCGTCTCGGCCGTGTCGATAAGATTTTTCACGGCTCCGATAGCAAAGTACGGGTTGCCGAGGTACGCCGACTGCCGTTTATGTCGGAAAGACCACCCGTTGCGAAAATGCGTCAAATTTAATAAAATGTCGGTATCAGCCAGGCTGGACGTCGTCCAACGCCATCGCTACTGCAAAAATTGTCTTGCCCATTCGCACCGTCTTCAAACTTGCGTAGTCGTGAACGCTGCAGCCATTGCAACCTTAACCATCACACCCTTCTTCATCCTCCCGAAATCACTAGAGTGAACGAGCCATTGAGCCGAGCAGACCCCACCACTGTTGTGCCTACCGTCATTATCCGCATGTATTTGGATAATGAGTGGAACCTAGTTCGCGGACTGTTGAATCCGTGCGCCGTTACGAGTTCGATCGCGGCTTTTCTGGTTGAACGGTATCATCTGCCGTTTGAAAGATTCAACGAGGACAAATGGTGCCATTTCAAATTTCGTACTCGGTTTGATGAAGAAGGAGGGACCTTCACTGTGAAGGCCCGTATTGCAGACAATTTGCCTGAAAGGCCTCCAGCAAAACGCCTGGATCGTAGCGTCACTGACGCCTACCGCAACTTGCGCCTGGCTGATCCGGATTTCTTTGAAAGACACACCATCAACTTTGTGCTGGGAGCAGATGTGTATCCCAGACTGATCAGGAGCGGACTGCAAACCGCTGCTATTGGATCTCCGCTGGCACAAGACACTGTACTGGGATGGGTGATCATCGGCAAATTTGCCGTTTAAACATTTTCATTATATTTCCTTTACATTTAAACATTTTCATTATACATTTTTTATAATTATATGCATTTTATATCTAACTCACATATATACATTTGAATTATATCCTTATTTCAATTATACCCTAACATTTTTTAATAATTATATGCCTTTGCACTTATTTCATATTTGAATTATAAATAGTATTATACAGCGTATACGCATTTCTTTTTCATATCATTATTCGCCGGCCCTCGTTGCTATTGCAATATAGCAAGGGGGCGGGATGTTTACGCATGGTAACCCTGTATGGTGCTCGTTATTCTGTAACGAGTATTTTCCCCTCTCTCTTTTTTTTCTGTCGTCTGGGTGACTGAAAGAAAGAGTTTGTTTGAAAAAAGATTTGTTCTTCTTGTATTATACGTGGGACGAATAACATGTGAAAACGCAATAAACCTTCATAGAAAACATACGCAAAACAATTAATACTGGCATTCAACAAAGGAAAAATTGTATAAAAATTTAAGTTAATTTAACGCAAAAATTATTATAAAGAATAAACAAATTTATTTAAATAACAACAAAAATACATATATGTGCATAGAAATTATTTGCCAAAGTGTGCCTATTTGTATTTTTCAAAACCTTGTCTTAAGGTAAATGTGCATATACATATGTACATATTTTTTATGTAAGAACAAACAAAATTAAGAATATTTTAACAATAAATTAAAAATTCAACCATTTTTGGTCAACATTAGTGTTATAGAATAAAGATTTCTTAATAACCTAACCATCAAAAAACCCTATAAAAGAAAGAAAAACATCTACAAACTTTATTCAACCTGTTCATAGGGACGATTCCATCGCCTACAACAACAACAACACCAACAAGAATAACAGCTACAGCACAGCTTTCAGTAAGAACCCCCACATCCCTAACTAGAAGTCAACGGTAAGTCTTCAACTTTTAATTAGACATTTTCCAATTGTCCAACCCCCGTGTGCCCTGCACACTATTGTTATTATTAAATGGAATGGTATTATTATTACTTCTTGCTGCACCGCTTCTATTTGCACCACTACTATTGCCATTTCCGTATCCATTGCGATTGTAATAGCTTGCAGTAGCATTATTAAAACCATTATCACGATTGTTATAATATCTGTTATAATTTTGATGAGAGTACCCGTGATTTCTGTACCCTGTGTAATTTCTATTAGTTCTTTGTGAGTTATTAACACGTTCATTTTCACGCCTGTTGATTCTGAAAATACTATTATTATTACTATTTGTTTTTAAACTGCTTTCTATGGGACTACTTGCCACTAATACGTTGGTATTGGTATTCTATATTAACACTCAAATAATAATACTCATATTTCCTTGCTTAATTGTACCTAACTAATATAATTTCTAGGGTTTGGCCTAAGGCACCTCGGATTTGCGCAGCTAGTTTGAAGTTATAGACGTACCTAATGAATATCTCTCGGTCTTATGTTCTCAAAATATCATGTAATAATTCTGTCTGAACTATAAAATCTTCCAACACCTCAAATGGACCCTTAAAAACGCTAAGGTTTTTACCTACTATTTGTATATCGACAAATTTTTCTTTCAGTGTATCTCCTGACCCACTCGGTAATTCTTTAGTTTCTTTTATATTTATACTCGTATCAAATTCTCAACTTTCGTGTGTAATTCTTTAAATATTAATCGAGTCGAATTGGCCTCGTTTTCTTCCAAACGGTTACTAATATTCTGTACCTCTTCTTTAATATGGGACAAACGCGATAATTTTTCCGATTTATATACAGAGGAGGAGTAAACTCTGTCTTTGCTCATTTTATATTTTTCTCTAACTTCTCTAAATAACTATAACATTTATTTATTATTTCCATGAAAATGCAATAACAGTTCTTTATACATATATTTTTATAACTTATATAAAAAGTGGTTGGTAATACCTTATTCAATAAAATGCACTGCCCTCTATTTGTGAAAAAGTTTTTTTTTTGTTTTTTTTTATCTATCTGGTAGTGCTTTTATACAGTCAGCTGCTGAATCACATTTCATTACAATTTTCTCTTTCTCGTTAAGTTTATTTTACTTTCAATTCTAATTGTTTTATATTTTGATAATTTTTTGATTAAAATTTTTAATTTCTTTCCTCTTTTTACAAGTAAATATATATTCAGAATTTTTGTGGTTATATAAAAAATTGTTTTTTATTTTATCAATAAAAAGTGCATACATTTTAATATGTAGAAAATAAAGGGTGTTGGTGTTTAATTCATTTTTCACGTTATTTATTTTATTTGTTTCACAACAAATTTTTATTGGGCATTCATTAACTGGTACGTACTCTACTCTAGGAACCTTATCCTCGCCGAGTTTGGGCAGGATCACCATGTAATGTGTGTTGGTGAGTTTTTGAAATATTATTTGCCGGCGCTTATAAACGCCACTGGTTTAAAGAATTTTTAAGGCAGTTTTATATGCCTGTGATTAAATTGAAACAGCAGATTTAAGGCTAAGATTATGATTGATTTATTTTCATAAAATAAGGTCCTTAAATACTAACTAAACGGTATCTTAAAGCTACAAAATTTAGTTAATACTTAACAATAGTTGTTTTCTAAAGATACAACTATTCCAATGTAAATTCCAAGGAATATTACTATAAGAATAAGGGTGTAGCTATAATAGTAAGGACGTAACTCCTCCACCCCTAGACTGAAATTCTCCTGAATTTCATTTGTTATATTAGTAATACATAGTTTTCTTTATAATTAGAGTTATTATAAGATTGGAGCCGTCCACCCTTAGATGGACAATTCTCCGAGTCTACATATGATACTTTATTTTATATTATATTTTCTTTTTAAATTTCCCATTTCTATGTCTCCTTTAATAGCATCGTTTCTTACTTCTAATTTATTTATAACATTTGTATCCTTTTTAATTATTATAACCATAATTACAATAATTATTATGGTAATTATAAATGTTGTACTTATTCCGTATGATATATTTCTATGGAATTTAAGTTCCGTTATTTCTTCTGTATTTTTGAAATTCTCCAATTCAATCGGCTTAAATTTTTCTGGTATTATATTAGATTCTGAGAGATTTTGACTAGGATAAAATATTTATCTTGAATTGCTACTTCTTGATTTATAAAGGTTTGCTCTTTGATTTTTATTTTACAATTATACATAATTATATATATATATAACGTCTGAATATAGTCATATGGAATTTTAATTGCCATAATTAAAATTCCATCTTTGTAATTTAGAATGTCAATTTTTACAAATTTTAACTTATAGAAGTCAATTTCAAATTTATCAATTTCCTCAGATGTTAGTATACCTGGATGGAATACATGATTCCTAGCAGATGCTATGTTATCCTGAATTTGTTCAATTTTTCCTTTTAAGTATGTAAGTTTAAGCATTTGCTCAGCATATAAAAGCCTTTGAACGATTTCGTTGTGCCTATTTATAAAACCATCCATTGTATTTTTAATATCTCCTATCTTCTTCTATGGCTGATTTTAATATTCTAATTGATTCATTAAAACGCAAACTTTTATAGAAATTTGCCTATATTGAATATTCTAATTTTTTCCGTGATGGTATTATTAAATCTTTCAATATCCGAATTTCCAGTATGGCTATTTGGTTTTGTAAAATGGTATTGAATTCCCTCTTGATCTAGATAACTCTTTACATTTGCATTATTGAATTCATTGTCTAATACAAATTTAATCACATTGCCGTTAATGGCTATAAATCAGTGTCGGGCGATTTTTGAAATGCTAAGCACGCGTGCTTAGCAAGAAAATTCTGTTTGCGCGACGTCGACACACGTATACTATAAGCATCTTCGTGTAGCTTACGAGAATTAACGTTCGGTTGTTGCTTTGTTATCATTTCGTCAAAGTAAATCAAACCAGTCGCTGATCAGCACTTGTTTGAGGAAGACCTCGCTTATAATTTTTTGTTTACACTCAAAGCAAAATGTTCAATGAAGAATGAGAAGATGATTATTTTTTTATAATTTTTTTTTTATTCGAACTTTTTATTTTAATTATCGAATTAAATAAATTATCAAGCTTGAGGGCTTCGTTTTTAATAAATTTTATTTTTATTTATTATGTTTTCTAGATATTTCTTTACTTATTAAATATTATATTTTATTTCATTCGTTGTGTAACTAGTTTTTTATTAAATGAATATTGTTTTCGTTATTATTATATTAACATAAAAAGTATTATTGAAAAAAAATTCAAATCAAATAAAAATACTAAAAGGCAAGAAATGTATTTTACTTTTGGCAACAGAAAAATTTTTCGAGTGTATAATTATTGACGTTCGTTCGTTTTTTTGCTGCTTCCCATACCAAAACATATGAGAGAGTATGTGTGTGCCCGACACTGCTATAAATGATCGAATTTTTCCCACTAGTGTTACGCTATTTCTATCGTGTAAGTGAAATGAAATCACGTGTTTCGGAAACTTATCAATAAGAATCATAAATGAATGTTTACTGTTAACATATGTATCCACGTGGACTATTTCATTCGTGGTAGAAGGTGTTATTTTGAATTTATTCTCTATTGGTTTCCTGTCATATTTAGCTCAGGTACAAATTTCACAATTATTAATTACTTTCTGTATAAACTTCTTTAAATTGGGATTATATATTCTGTGTTTAATTCTTTCAAAAGTTGGAATTATGCCAGCATGACCAGTATCGAATTTATGGAATAATGCAATTTGCTTTTTTAAGTCATTTTCCTCAACAATATCTTCAACGAATTTGGAACATATAATAAATTTAATTTTTTTATTTTTGGGCAATTCTTTGGTAATAATTTTCTGTAATTTATAGTATTCATGATCGTTTAATTCGGAAAATATTGCAACTTTTCCATTTGAAATCTCTCTTTTAAGAATATTCACAACATTTCTCTCTAAAAATCGTTTTTATCGATAAATATTCGCTTCTTTCTAAAAATTTCCTGTACTGTAATATTCTTTTTCGTTACTAAGATAATTTGTGTTTTGAAGCGGTTTACCACAGTATCCAAAATAGGTACCTGGTCATTGCTTGCCTCTTCCTGCGAATGGATAGTTTGAACTAATAATGAGTCTTCTTTTTTATTTTTTTCATTAGAATCATTTTCTAAATAATTTATTTCATTTGTGCCAGAATCAATACGGCTTAAAAAATCGGCATCCTTATTTTGCTTACCTTTTATATAATTTAGTCGAATATTATATTCTCCCAATTGGACCAGCCACCTTTGAAGGCGTGGGCTGATATCGTTACCATTATACTTTATTTGTAACCATTTCAATGGTTCGTGATCGTATTCAAGATCAAATTATCTTCCATATATGTATGGTCGGAAGTATTTTACAGCCCAAACTATCGCCAACAATTATTTTTCAATAGTTTGTTTCAGTTTTATTTAGGGTTCGAGAGGCATATGCAATTGGGTGACCTTCCTGTGAAAGAACAGCAACAATGGCAAAATTGCTTGCATCAGTGGTTATCTTGAATTTCTTTGTAAAAATTGGATATTTAGAAAGTCGCATTTATCTATTTGAATTTTTAGTTTTGCCTTCCTCAAAGTAGTGAAAATTGATCTTAACGAAATCATGTGCTCTTCCAGAGATGTGCTAAATACTAGTATGTCATCCATATAGACGACACAAGTTTTATTGATTTGTTCACGAAGAACCGAATTCATTAGCCTTTGAAAGGTTGAGGGCGCATTCTTTAGGCCAAATTGCATTCGAATGAATTAATAATGCCCGAAATGCGTTGAAAACACTGTTTTCTTTTGTTCTTCATTTTTGACTAAAATCTGGTGGAATCCTTTCGCAAGATCCAGTGTCGTAAAATATTGGGCTCTTCCCAAATTATCTAAAATACCATTTAGATTTGGTATTGGAAACTTATCATCTATTGTATTTTCATTAAGTCTTCTATAATCAATGACAATTCTCCATTTTTTTATACCGGAATTGTCTTGTTTTTTAGGTACAACCCATAAGGGACTATTATAAGGAGAATTACTCTCTCTTATAATATTTTGATCTAACATTTCTTTGATTTGCTTTTGTATTTCTTTTCCATGAACTTGTGGATATCTATAACTCTTTGAATACAAGTGTTTATACGTTGTCGTGATTATTTCGTGACATATTTCAGTCGTTCCAGTTGAATTATCCCCTTCTATAAAGAACAAATCCTGAAACTCTTTCAATAAACTCTTAACAGAGTCTTGCTCTTTTTGATATAAGTCATTTATTCAAATTTTACTCTGTATTTCATTGATTTTTACATGCTCATGATTTTCAAATGCTAGTGGGTAACTATTTTCTTCGAAAAATATTTTATTTCCGAATATTTCTAAGAAATCTTGATCCAAATTTATTTTGGCCTTAAAAGGAACTAAAAAATTTTGTCCTACTATCGAATCATAGTCTCCGTTTTTGAAATCAACTATGTTCCACAAAAGTGTACCCCTGGCAAGAAATTGTGAAGGCATTGGTGTAACAACGCAATGTTTTACTTCGTTATATAATCATTGAGGGTTTTAATATAGATAGGTTTTTAATATCTTGCTTTTTATAAAGAAAAAATATATTTGGTTTTACTATACTTGTGCTAGCCCCAGTACCTATTAAACATCTAAAATTTTGTTTTCCTATGGATAAAATATTTTGATGCCATTCTAAAAAAATTTTCTCTTCATCGGATTTTACTTTCTCTCCTTCTTGCAATGTGTCATATATTTAGAGTTATTAGACCTTTGCGAATTCGTATTGCTATCAATACTCATATGTGACAAACGCGTTTGTGTTGAATTAGGTTTATTATTGTTGTTATAAAATTTTTGTGATTGATTATTTCCCCTATTCTGTTCATTGTATCTGTGTTGTTGTCTACGATAAAGTTATGGTTGCTATGGAAATTTTGAGTTTGATTATTCCCATAATATTTTCCTTTCTTGCTGTCTTGGATTGGGTTTTGGAATTCACAGATTTTATTCCTTTCATTATTATTATTTTGATTCGGATTAATATTTTATTTATTTGTTGCGGGTTAGCAATATCTAGATATATATTTCGTTGGTAGCTATATTGCTAACCCGCAACAAATAAATAAAATATAAAACATAAATACTTGAGTACATGCTCAAATAAATGTAAAAATTTTGATTCGGATTAATTTTAAAATTTATATTGGCCTTATGTCTGCTATCAATAGCCCTATTATCGTCAAGCAATCTAAGTTTTGTATACTTATTTATAATATCATTTAAGGTTAGCCCGTCATCTATTGTATCATGTATTGTATCTAGATGAACCCTGAGTGGTCCATCAATTTTCTCAATTAAAATATTAACTAGATCCCTATCTACATTTTCAGACTGATATAACGTTGATTTATTATCATCAAATTCATAAATTTCACTTATCCGATGCTTAGCATTTTCAAAATAATCAAAAATTTGTCTTAAATTACTTACTTTTACATAACGACACTTATTAAATATTTCTGCATATAATGTCCTTGATCTTGCTTGGATCCTCAATTTGGTTTTTAACTGCTCCCAAGTAATATCCCCCAGTTCCGTTATATAGGTTCCAA
The DNA here is from genome assembly GCA_947311025.1 of Lypha dubia. Classification (NCBI taxonomy): domain Eukaryota; kingdom Metazoa; phylum Arthropoda; class Insecta; order Diptera; family Tachinidae; genus Lypha; species Lypha dubia. The sequence continues at coordinate 89,817,683 of OX371260.1, read as the reverse complement.
GTTCTGCATTTATTTTTTCATTTATGACTATCTGAACACTGAATTTTATTAAATCCATATTATTTCCGCAAAGCCTCATTATCATTTCTACAGATTTAATGAATCTATTGATGATAAAATTATCGTCCAGTGGTTTAATCTGACGAAATTGTTGAATTATATCTTTCGGTTGCATAAAGAAGAAATTCTGTGATTGAAGTTGCTGTTCTTGAAACTGTTGTAATTGCAATTGCTGTTGAGAATGTAATAATTGATTATCTTTATAATTCAATTGCTCCTCCTGTTGCCTTAACCCTGGAATGTCATCCTTCGTCGAATCGACGACCCATGTTATTTCTTTTGATTTTTTTCCCCCCTTTGCAAAAATTTTTTAAGCTCAATTTTCGTGCAGCATCAGTACTAACTATACTCTTCCTGTGTGCGCGTTTTTGACTTTCTATGCGTTAGGTGAGTTGGTTTTTTTCGTACAAGCGTCGTCGATACGACGAAATATGAACTTTGTGTGACTTTTTGAATTTCAGACAGTGTGCTTATATTAATAAATATATCATTGTTTTAGAAATTTTTGTTTCGTTTCTGCACGTTTTCTTCAAAATGAGTACTAACAAAGGGTTAAGCGATGATGATTGATTATTTCTAAAGGAATTGCGTTATTTATACTCATAATATATTTAGTTCAAAGATAAAGCCTCTCAGTCGTAAGGAGGAGTGGTGTTGACTGAAATGGTAAGCGCGTTGACTACTAAGCAAACAATAACTTGGGGCCTGGTTTCAAACCCAGGCCAGACTAAGACAATCAACATCATTAATTTCTCTAATGTACATTAGTGAGACATTGCATTAATTGATGTCGGACTATTTAAGTGATGAAGGCATAACACTGGTCACTAAAATACTGTTTCGACAGCGATTGCTGCTGTTCCAAGCTAATGTACACAACATCGTCCTCCTTCGTCGGTTAGCAGAAATATCGACGAAGTAAAACAATTAAAAAAATGCCTTCTAATGCAGCTTAACAAACTTAATGCGTCTACTTAACGCCGGAGGCGCCTCAATGCTGCTATAAAAATTAACATAACGCGCAAAGCATAGTTGTAAAAGAATTAAGCCTTCTAAATTTTCCACATCTATCTTCTCTACCCTATCCCTCTCTCTGAGTTCTGGCACAATGCACTGCATACGTAGGCGTTATCCCCTGATTGCTGGTCCTAATTAAAAAAAAAAAAAGTAGTTCATGAAGAAGTTACACTTTTCACTTATACAAGAGCAGCTTGCTGATAGACTTATGATAGCAACGTTAAGAACTTCTGTGAAATCGAGCATTATTAATATGAAGAGCAAAAAAAACAAGAAACGAAAGATATGCGGTATTTGTCCATCATGTAAACGACGAATAACCAAATCATCCTGTTCTAAATGCAATTAAAGCCTGTGCGGGTTGCACAAAATAGAACTTTGTGCCTCTTGTGCAAATTGAAGACTGATACATTTAGAATTTTGTACCTGCATTATCTGATATATAAGTTTTAAGATATAAATGCATTTAATGAATTATTTTTTTTAGTTTTTTAATTTTTTCAATTTTGTCAAGACATGTTTTGTAGAACAAGCCAAGTGAACTAGTGTTCTGAAATTTTAATTTATTATTAAATAACATATAAAATAATATATTTTTTTATTTTAGTTTGCTAAAACACAAAGCAACTAACAAAAAAAAAGAGTTTTTAAATTTTTGTATGATTTAGACATTTTTAATGCACTTTTTAATAAAACTGTCGTCGATACGACGAAGTATGACCTTTCCGCAAAAAAAATATGTATGACTTTCTAGGGTTAATGCTCCCTCCAACTGCAATACTTTTCTTTGCAGTTCATCGATGAGATTTTCCTTCTTTTGGTTCACCTTGCTTTATTTTTTTGATGAATTAAAATATAGTTTGTTGATAATAATTTTTTTTTTATTTTTTAGTCGGTTAGAACCGACTGCGCCAATTATATGAATTAAGTACAAATTTAAATTGTAATATTCATTTATTAAAGTGAATCTTAAGACTAAAGGTACGTTCACATTCATCAAATATTTGTCGAAAAAAACGTGACCGAGAGAGAAACTAATTATTTTTTCCTTTAATTCTAATATTTTTCTTAATTATGAGTTCGCATTTATTAAAAACTGTATAAAAATATATTTTTGTAGATAAATTAATTTTATTTTTTAACATAAAAACCAAGTTAGTTGACATTAACCTTAAGAAAAACTAGTGGTTACATTTTTTTTGGACAAATATTTAATAAATGTGAACGTAGCTTTACTTATGGAATGTAACTTAGCCTCTATTTATAGTAAATCTTATATCTAGTTTTAGGTTTATTTCTTGTCTTTGTTTAAGTGTTATCAATAATTACACAGTACAACAGCCAATCTGGGGGGTGAGAAATTCCAAGTCAGGGTGATGGTACTAGGTCAGTATAGTAAAACCCTCAAAGGGTTTGGCGTTCGTATATGTCATTTTTTTTATGACCTTTTAAATTTTTTCGTTATCTTTATGTTTTTTCGCTTAGTTGTAACATTTTGGCAAAAACGTAGTTTAACATAACTCGAGAACCACTTGTCCGATTTTGATGAAACAAATTTAGAAAAATTTAGAATTACAATTTCTCTAATCTGTTTCTATACTGTTTTCCTATATGTGCAACACTTTCGAAGTTAAAAATGAATGTATGAAGGGAAAAAAGTATTTTTTGCCTCAAAATTTAAATATTTTTTTTTAAAAATTCATAAAAAATCCAAAATGGGAAAAAGTGCAAAAACTAATTACTTTCGCGTAAAGTCACATAACTCATGAGCAAAAAAAGGCATAGATCATGAAAATCGATGCACGCGTTTCTCATTTATTCACAATTAGGTAAATGTATGAATTTCAAAAATTTGCTCCAGATATGCACAACATTATTTGGAGAAAACATTGACACTCACAAGCCGAACTCTCTCATATTTTTCTACTGTACTAAAAGAGAATTATTGATGTGGCAACACTGGTTCTGTAATGATCAGATAAAACATGCATTGTCATTATACTTCTTTTCTTTCTCACACTGGTTCTGTGATTTTTGTCATTCAACAAGTGCCGACGAACGCGAACAGTAAAAGTGATTTTTCTCCAGTTTTTTAAAAGTGAACAAAAGAGAACAGAATATGGAACTGTGCAAGCCAGATATAAATAGCTTTCGCTACTGCTGTGGTCAATATGTCTCAACACATAAAAAAAGGGGAAATTTCAGTACTGATTTTGTTCAAACATACGAGATGTACTTCAACCAATATGTTATAGTGAACGAAAATTGGGTACCAAATATAGTGTGTAAAAGCTGCTACAACCGTCTAATGGATTGGAAAAATAGAAGACGTGAAAGTATGCCATTCGGTATCCCAATGACTTGGACTAATCCTGGCAAAGGTCACAATCCATTGAATTGCTATGCATGTGCGAATAAAGGAGCCGCAAAAAGGATAAGAAAATCGTATAATTACGTTGGTTTTGCAAGTGTCGCAACACCATTGCCTCATTCGGACCACATTCCTGTGCCAAAAGCTTCTAGCCCAGATATTTTCTCTTCTACGACTGCTCCCACATATCATGCACGTGATGATTCCCCATATGAGCCATCAGAATCCAATGAGCCAATATTAATAAATCAAAATAAGCTTGATTCAATTGTTGCCAAGTTGGAATTAACACAGCATAAATCGGAAGAGCTGGCTTCCATTTTGAAATCAAACAATTTGTTGGCACCCGGTGTGTGACGACACGTATCCGCTGGTTGCTGGGGTAGTTCAGTGGAAACCAGGGATTCGTCGTTCCATAAATCAAATATACGTTTGTACGGTAATAGAAATTTATTTGATTTTTATTGTTGTCGAATTTCAGGTATAAATTCCTATATAAATCCTTAACTGCTAGTGGACAGCGTCCGTGGTGGTGGTTGGCTGAGGAGTTCCCCAACTGGAGGCGAGTCTGGTCACTGGCTCTACGCCGAATAGCAACAGGGAGGATTCCCAACACGGTAGACTGAAACAGCCTGGTGTATTGGAACTCCCACCTCTCACTACTGTACTGTCGGCACGAGCGGTCGGAGAAGCGAAACGAACTTCCGACAACACTCGCAACTTCAGCTCGACTGTAGAGGACAGTACTTGAGGCCCACAGCTGGAATATGTCTCAACAGAGCCGATGTAGCAATTGGTAGGCTACCCAGTAAAAGAAAAGATCGTCCGATCGAGTAATTCCCGGGTCATCAGATGTTTCTCCTTCACTAGGTCAATACGGTAGACTGAAGCAGCCTGGTGTATTGTAGTACCTTCCAATTGCTATTTAACCACAAATAAGAATAATTTGAAAAGCGAAACGAACTTCAAATTATGATCTTACCCGTAGCTCGGCTATACAGCAACTGCCTGTTTGTTGCTAATGTGTTGCCTTTTATACTTTTAGACAACATGCTTATCGGTGCACAAACACACGCATACTCATGTGGCCGTACACGTCAGCAGCTGTTGGCTTTGTGTATTAAGCAACAGCTGTCTGTGTACAATTGGCAGTGTTGGGCAACGTTGCGACAGTGATGGTGAATTTATTTGATACATAGATGGCGTCCCTCTCCAACTCACCACTACTTACGGCGAAAATCTTATGTGTCTAATCTTAACTACATATACAAATTTTATTGTAAATCAAGCAAATAAATTCATTTAATATAAACGTAAAACAAAAAGATAATAAATTCAATATACATGGAAAGAAAAGTTAGTTCTTAGTTCATAGTTTAATAATAAAAAGGAAAGATTAACATTCGTGCATTCATTCGTACATGCAAAAATGTATGTGGTCCAAAAACGAGCGTAGGGCGTGACTTTTGATATCACAGGTGTGAAAGTCACAGCTTATCGAAGTCGTTAGGCAACACTCCAAAGTTTATTCCTTGTGAATGATGAAAAAACTTCTGCATATTGCCCGGATGTAGGAAAATTGATGGACGCAATGGAAATAAAATATGAAGCAGATGACTGGAGATTATTTATTGACAGTTCAAAACTCAGCTTGAAGGCGGTTTTACTGCATAAGACCAATAAAAAACCTTCAGTTCCAATCGCCTATAGTACAGAAACGAAAGAAACATATAATGCACTGGAAAATATTTTAAAAATGGTTAACTACGCCAAACATATGTGGCGCATATGCTGCGATTTAAAAGTTGTAGCAATGCTTTGCTGTCTTCAAAGCGGCTATATAAAATATATGTGCTTTTTGTGCGATTGGGACACACGATTTTCCGGTGACCAATATGCATGCCACGGATGGAAACACAGAGAGCACAGCAGGTTACAAACGGCTAATATTATTCGTGAGCCTCTAGTGCCGAAGGAGAAGATATTGCTGCCTCCACTGCATATTAAACTTGGAATTGTTAAAAATTTTATCAAAACTGTCGCCAAAAGAGATGAAGTTTTCTTGTATTTGAAACTAATTTACCCGAGACTCAGCGAAAGTAAAATTAAAGAAGGTAAGTTATAATATCACATTCATTTCCCATGATTTTCCATCTTAACAAATTAGTTTTTTCCAATCAGGCGTACTAAATGGTCCAGATATACGAAAGCTGATTAAAAGTGACATATTCAACAATATTTTGATTGACGCTGAATTGAATGCATGGCAGGCAATCAAAGAAGTAATAGAAGGCTTGTTGGGAAAGCATCGTTCTAACAACTACGATGTTTCTGTCGCAAGGATGTTAAGAGCATTCTCGGAAATTGGTGTCCACATGTCCTTGAAAGTCCATTATTTACATCATCATCTGGACTACTTTAGCAAACAATTGGCTACCGAATCTGATGAACAAGGTGAACGCTATCATCAAGTTGCTATGCCATTTGAAATGAGGTAATACTGATTTTTTATATTTTCGAACTCATTTTAATAAAACAAAAACTTACAGATATAGAGGCAAAAAGTCGCCGAGTGCAATAATTGCGGAAATTTGCTGGTGGAGTAAGTTAGTGTGGCAAGACAAGGATGATCTTGATGATAAAGAATTTTCAGGAGATGCATAAGGGCCAACAGTGGAGTCAAACATTGACATTATGTGTGGTTAGTGATGATGATAGCGATGAATGCGATGCCACTAGTCCCGAACAACCACCATCGAAAAAGTCTAGGCAATATTTATTAAAATAAATAAATAAAATAAAAATAAAAAATTTCTCACCCCCGAGACAATAATCCCAAAAATGTTCCATAGTGTTATCATTCGGTCAGCACTGTATTTGATTAGTATACATTGTTTGTTTAGGACTACCGTAGTGATAATAAATGTATAGACAATTATATTTACTTATGTCTAAGTGTTTATTGGTTTCATATTATTTCTAGACAATTGTATTTGCTTATGTCTAAACAATTGTAATTACTTATTTCTACGGATACACTTTATCTATTATGTCTGCATATTACTATAAGAATAAGGGTGTATCTATAATAGTAAGGAAGTAACTTGCGTTTTAGCTAATAGCTTTTTTTTAGCAAAATTGCTAAAAATTTTCCCCAAATTATTTGTTTATTTAATGAAAATGAAAGCATATATTTTACTTTGGTTATAAATTCCTGTTGAATTTTAGTAACATGTGGCATCTTTCATTATACAGTTGTGTTTCATTTCGGGACATGTTCCTAATAGAGGCAACCACAATATAAAATGTTCCGAATTTATATAGGATTTCAGGATCAAATCGGGTTAGGTACATAAATTACGTCGGAAAATTGTAAATTCCTCAGTAAAAAGTAAATATATTGCCTGTCCCCTAATAGTATATATATATATATATTAATTGCGCCGTACGTATTGATTGGTCTGACAATCGATGTACGAGTATGGATCCCCAAGACCATTTTTGAGCTCATGCTCCAGCACAACTTTTTACCGCCCAGTGGCTTTCTGTCGGTCGGTCGAAAAAGATATAATTCGCCCATTTAGCGATATTGTCCAAAGACCAAGTTTCCTCTTGAGAGAGAAAGGTAGCAGAATGATCTTGTCAGAGTTGATCGAAAGGCCATATCTCCCACACAATGACATAACGGTGCACAAAACAACATTCATGACGTCTGAAAGAACTTTTCCGAATTTACTTGTTGCCATCACAACCATGTCGCCGGCATAGCCAAGTATTTCATTTCTTTGTTCACTAAGAATGACGAGGATCTCATCAATCACTTCTGACCAAAGAAGTGGTGTTAAAACACGCCCTTGGGGACACACTTTGACTGCATTAATATTAACCATATCGTTACCCATATATACGGTGGCCATCCGTCCTTTTTTAAAAAGGACAGTCCTCTTTTTTGACACAACGTCCTTTTAAATTCAAACAAAATAAATTTTCCTTTTTTTAATTGAATTGTCATTTTTTGTCCTTTCTTTTTGATGGCTATGTTCTTCTTTAGTTTTCAAAATTAAAAGTTTTATTTTCTCAAAATACCGAAATTTTAAACTCAATACAATATAAATTTATAACCACCAAAGACAGGAATTGCCTGAAAAGTGTATGTTCAATTTGTCAAATTTTCTGTCGGCTTTCAAATGGAATGTGCAGAATTTATATTGTTTTTATCAAATAACATTGATATAATAAAAAAAAAATACATTCTTCAGAAAAATTTCAATAGATAATTAACTATTAGGATTGTAATCCTTAAACTATTGTTTTTAGTTATTTTTATTTATTGAATTTTGTTATATTTGTATTATTGGCTAATTTAATTTCTTTGTTAATTTTGATAAAATAATTAATATTTTGTTTTACCGACGTATGTATGAACTTCTAGGCATACTTTATTTCTATTTTGAACATGTAACTACTTGTGATAGTCACTAATATTAAATTGTTTGAATTATATTTTTATTTTATTGATATAAAATATATCTATGTAATTAAGTTAATACCAATAATTTTTATTTAATTATGAGTGTCCTTTTTTTTCGAAAAATATGATCACCGTACCCATGTAAGCAGTTATGTCCCTGCTCTCAAGTCTAGACCTAATCCATCTCACACAAATGTGGTGTTGCCTAAAAGAGCATTCTATCGAATCTTATTTTGTATTATCAAATGCACTACTCGTATTGATGTCTTAGATGGCACACAACACGATTTCCAACGACCCATGAGCCTTCCCAGTTTTTTTGATGATGCAAAGCAGGCACAGTCGATTTTTCCTTAGCATAAGCATATTGATTTACATGCAAGGGAATGGTATTCAAAATCTTCGATCTAATGTGCAGATCAATTAGTCTCTCCATATTTTTCAGTAAAATGGATGTTAAGATAATTGGTCAAGATTTTGCCAGGTTACCAGATTTGTTGTTCATTTTTAAAATGAATACAACAATAACTTTCTTCCACAGTAGGGGGATGTTTCCGAAGACAAAAGATGCCCTAAACAGAGCGGCGAGGGCAGAAATCAGTGTATCTATACACTTTTGCGTAATTGCTGGAAAGATATCATCCCCGCCTGGATACTTGAAGAGTTGAAAAATGGCAATAGCACATTTTATCCTGTCCGGATTATATATGACCTTTGACAATTTGTAAGCTCCTCTATACAATATAGGAGAGCTATTTGTCAAGTCATCATCACTTTGAACATTGAGAATTGAGTCTGGGAAATGAATACTAAGTAACAGTTCCAGTGGTTCTCTTCTTGATATATGTACCATCAGTCTTCTTAAGAAGGCCTATTTCACTAACATGTGAGTGGGGTATAGCCTTATGCAATCTCGCTGCTATTGGAGTATTCTCGATATCTTCGCTGAGTTTCCTCCAGGTTTCCCTTTTGATCTCCTTATTTCCTTATTGTAGACGGTCAGAGACCTTCTTTATTCTTCTCATTTACCTCAGCGTCTTAAGCAAATAAAAAGTTTTCTAATTTTCCTGCGTATATCATCCAGAAGGTCACTCCAGCACGCCACCTTTAGTGTCGTTCCACGGCTTTGTAGACTACTGATTTCATGAAATAAAGAAATAACGACATTATTAAGCTGCTCTGCTGCTATCTCTAGTTCCACTACCGTATTATTATCGGGTGTTAGCAGATGAGACTTTGAAGCTGCTACTTCCATATGTGTAGACCAGTTAGTATGTTTACGACTTGGTAGTTGTTGAGTAACCGACAGGGCTCCTAATAATCCAACCTTTAAGTAACGATGATCCAACAGAAAGACCTCATCAGAGACCCTCCAGTTAAAAATGTAATTTGAAATAAATGAGCTAGAAAGAGTGATATCTGATACCTCTTCCCTAATGGCATTAATAAAAGTTGGTTCTGAGCCCCTATTTAAAATCTCTACACCCTCACAGCCTAAAAACTCTAACCGAGCCTCGCCTCTTCCATTAATGTCACTACTACTTCACACGGGGTGTTGAGCGTTATCGTCACAACCAATTACAAACTGATAATTATTGTCGCAACAATAACTTACCAGCTTCCTGACTTCCATATGTGGAATCGGTAAATCACCTGCAAAATATGCTTACGCATAGTCCCTTCTTCCGTCGGAGCACTATAACGGCCGCTACCAGGTCCCTTTGAATGAATTCTAGAATGGGAATGTCATTAATATATATATTTATTATTGCCGATCTAGGAACACAACTTTCTTTATAAAATAATAACCTACCTAGTTCTTGTTTAAGGGCAGAAATTTTACCTTCGATAGCCCATGGTTAAGGCACAAGAAATATACCTAACCTTTTTTTCGGCGAAAACCTTGCACAAGGTGGCCGACGCTCCTTTAGTGTGGTGCCTGTAGCACCTGCACGGTGCTCACACGTCTTCAAACTCCTTAGAAGATTTAGAATCTACCCTCTTCTTGGTCTTGGTTGGTGTTAAGAGTAAGTCCAATTGACTTACCCGCAGTTTTGGTGGCTGTCTTAGCTGCAGCCTTACCGACGGTTGGACCAAAGCCCGTAGAAACCCCAAGTTTCTTGCCTTCGGGTTTGGACCGTTTCGACACTAGCTTGCCGGAACGTGGTAACTTAGCTTAGCCTTAATTATATTAGCTTTCACCGCAGCGGCCTTACTAGTGGCTGGACCATCATGCTAAGGAACATCAACTTAATTTCCACTGTCGTTAGGCTTCTGAGTTACAACGGCAGGACCCTTGTTACTGCCTTCGCTTGCACCTACCTCCTGCGTGTCGTTAATTGAAAGCTTCAGTTGGGTGAAGCGCTAAGCAATTCCGCCCTTCGTCTCCACGAGTTTGGCCCGATAGCTGTCAGCTACCGACATTATTAAATGAAGAAATAGTCCAACGTGCTTCCTCATAGTTACCTTCCAAAGGTTTGCACTCAAATGAGGGGTAAGTTATCTAATTCCGATTTGTGTTTATTGTCAGTGCAACCAGAAAAAATACTTCACCACTTGGTAGAAAATTATTTTGAAACTAAAAATTTCGGTGTAAACGCCTTACCAGTCATTGAATCATTAGATGATTTAAGAGCTTGTGATATTATGAAGAAATCTACATTTAAAGTTGATAATAGATTTCAAACTCGGTTCTTACAGCGCACATAGGGGTATTTGGCCATTCTAGCCGGACATTAGGCCAAAACTTAAATTTAAAAAATGTAAAAATTTAAGTGCGCAGCTCGACAGACAACAAAATTCTGTATCGTATAGCGAATTTATAAGGCTTTTGCTTGAGATTTGTCGTTTTGCGACACTGTAAAAGTCAGGAAAGTTGAGTAAATTGCATACGCTTTTAATGACTTTTTACGGTTTTCGGACGTTTACAATATATTTTTTTGTGGCTAAACGAATAAAGATTTTACATTGTTTTTTTTTTATGATAAATATATTTGTTCAAAATTAAAAAAAAGATTTTTTTGTTCAATTTTTCATTCAGTTTTAACTCTTGCAGTGTACAGACGCAACTGAATATTAAAAATTATTGAAAGTTAAATCACAAAAAAAAAAAAAAACAATAACAAAACATTGATTAAACAGTTATTATACCGGTTTTTAATTAACTTTTTGCTTGCGTGTAATATACATACCAAATAACTTGAAAAATTGTATTTTTTTGACCCTAATTGTACTAAAACACATTTTTTTTTAAATTTTATATAATTTTTTTTTTAGATTTATTAAGAATATAACAAAGAAGGTACATTAAATTTCATTTGTACTATAATATAACAAAAAGCAATTCAGCATTGAATATGTATAAATCATTTCCATATAGAGAAAATTAAAGTACTACGTACTAGCTTTCAAATCGGTTTCGACATCATAATTACAATTTTGATAATAGCTTACTTGATATATTTATATCATAACAATTCCAATTTTGTGAATTCAGTAAATCCTTTGTTTGGATTAAGCTGCAAGGAGTTGCAGTTTGTAATCTGTTTCTCTCTTTGGTTTTAATTATATTTTGGTAAGAAAATATTCTTGCCACATTTGCTGATGAATGTGGAACTCATAATATTCCTCTTACAATTTTTGAAATTTCTGGAAACATGAATTCATTTGCTTCATTTTTTATTTTGGCAACTTTTGCCTAGAAATCGCTAATATTCGAATCTTTGTAAGATTTTAATATTTGAACATCAGCAAGAGCTCTAAATTGCGAATTTATGACATCAAAATTTTGGTACTCGTTTGGAAACAATTTTACTAATCGTGGTACTATACTATTAGTTTTTCCACAGATTACGTTTTCTGGGCCAAATTTACCGAACCATTTTAATGTAAAATGACTGCAATGGTGAGTTGCCATATAAAATTACTAAAAGTGGAGAGATTCCTTAATTCTACTAAATTAGCCATTGGTGTACCATTGTACTTTTCGAGTTTGAATTGTACCAAAAAAGTACAATTGTACCAACTTTGCCATCCCTGATACATATATATTTGCAAATACAAACTCATATAGAGAACACAAAAAAAGAGAACTCTAAATGAGTTCTTCTTCTACCAACAACAACAATAATAAACCAACAAGCAGTAAGAATATTATGATATTTTAAACGACCTTTTCTCTGATTATATGATAATATTATTGATTAATCTATTGCGGGCTTTCAAGGTCTGTTTTAATATTAATGAAAATAAAAACTATTGTTTCATTATTTTATCCAACGTTTCGCTGGTGTTTTCCAGCTTCTTCAGGGATAAGATTTTTATTGAATCTGGCAACGATATTCACACGTAATAAAATATAAATAAATAAGTATAAATGAACTATTTAGTAATTACAACAATATTATAAAAAGGCTTTACTTGTTTACTTACATATAGCTTTTTTGTCAATTTTTTCATTAATGTTTGAAATGAATTTCGTTTTTGTCAAAAAACACCACAACACAAATAATTAAAATTAAAAATAATAAAAATATCACAGTATAAAACGTAAGCCTAATATCACAGTTTGGAGCAAAAGTATTAACTTAAAGCTATCAAATAATTAGCGTTGATGTTGTCCTTGTCTTCCTTCCTGTTTATTGCACTGGCTTATCTTTGCTGAATTCGCAAACTCTCCAAAGTATATCGTTTGTTCTCTTTTATCTCCTTCTCCAATATTTTGACATTGTCAAGATCTGCTATATGTTGCATTTCTACACAATGTTGAGCAAGTGCAGTTGTATGTTTACCTTTGCGTATGTCAGCTTCATGTTCGGTTATCCTTTTATTTAAACTTCTCTTCGTTGTGCCTACGTATACTTTACCACAGTAGTTATTCGTGTTACCAGTACATGTTGTTTCATAAACAACATTACTTTGTTGATCTTTTTCTATTTTGTCTTTCGTCTTTTGTTTTGCTCTATTCGCTAAAATTATTTCTTTGTTGTTGATTAAGTCTTGTAAGTTTTTTGTTTCTGTAAGCTTTGGTATAAAAGAGAGGCTGTAATATTTTTTGGTGTTGCCAGATGAATCATTTGTAGAATTTTTCCCGTCTTCAGAATTTTTCCACTTTTGTATTAAACTGTTAATTAGTTGTGTTGGAGAACTGTTTTTTGTTAGGATTTCTTTAGCTTTGATAATATATTTGTTTAAGAATTTTTTGTCACTAAGATTGCACACTCTTCTGATGAAACTAAGTGCTGTGTTTATCTTTTGTTGTTTAGGTTGTGTAGAATTGAAATTAATTAGGCGTCCAGATGCTATGGATTTTGAGTACCAATCGGTAATGATTTTGTTTTGTTCTCTATATAGTTTCATATCTAAATAGATATGGTAGTGAGTTGTCCTTTTCTTTTTCTTGTGATATTTGTTGTTGTTTTTAATATGGTATCTTCGTCATCTTTTTTAATTACAGCAAATAGATCATCTACGTATTTCTTCAAAAATTTTATTTGTATATTTAGTTCAGTCAATTCTTCCAGTGTGTGTTTTACCAGGGCATCTAACACAATATCAGCTATCGTAGGTGATAATGGGTTTCCCATGGGCATTCCATAAGTTTGTTTATAACATATACCATCGTATACGAAAAAGTTATTGTCTTCTAGGCAAAAGTGTAGAAGCTTGAGGAATTGTCGTCTTGGTATTTCAGTATGTGTTTGTAGTTTGCTATATTGTTCCATGATATTTTTAATTGCTAAATGGATTGGAATGTTTGTAAACAGTGGTAACACGTCTAGAGAAATTAAAATTTCGTCCTCATCTAATATTATACTATTTAATTTGTTTTTAAGTTCTAGTGAATTTTTTTTTTGTATTCTTCTATTATTATATTTTTGAGAATTTCCCCTATGTGCTTTGCTAATTTGTAGCATGGGACCTCGACTGATAAAGATATTGGGCGAAGAGGAGTATTTGGTTTATGAATTTTCGGAAGTCCACATAGTCTGGGTGCTGTGGCTGAATTAGCTGTTAATTTGATTTTTTCATATCTTGTTATGTAATTGTTTTTGAAAAGTTCCGTGACTTATTTGTTGTTTTCACGTAATAGTTTTTGGGTTGGTTCTGTCCTTGTTGTCTTGAATGTTGTTTTATCAGCCAGTAGTTTCTCCATTTCGTTCTTATAATCTACTAGCTGATCCCGGTGTACTTCGCTACCCCCCTCGTTATAAAATAAAATTAAAAGAATTTATATATCCTATTGTGACGATCGGTCCAGTAGTTAAGACTATATTACGATTTTTAATTTTAATAAAAAGGAGCGTGGTCCCATCCACTTTTCTCCCGGTACGTATTCCAAATTATGGCAATACCATATGTACCAAATATCATCGACGTAGGTCAAAAAATGCCCAAAATAAGGCGATTTAAATTTTTGGGTTATATGGGTGGTGCCACGCCTCTTTGTCCAATCCCGCCCATATTTGCAGCAGCACTAAAAAAATGCACACCAAACCGACGTACCAAATTTTGTTCAAATACCGTTATCAGGAGCAGAAATAATAGATTTTTAATTTGTGGTTTGTATGAGAGGTACCACACCCCTTTGTCCAATCCCGTTCATATTTGCAGCAGCACTTAAAAAATGCACACCAAACCGACGTACCAAATTTTGTTCAAATACCGTTATCAGGAGCAGAAACAATAGATTTTTAATTTGTGGTTTGTATGAGAGGTACCACGCCCCTTTGTCAAATCCCTCCCATATTTGCAGCAGCACTAAAAAAATAAATACCAAACCGACTTACCAAATTTTGTTCAAATACCGTTATCAGGAGCAGAAATAATAGATTTTTAATTTGTGGTTTGTATGAGAGGTACCACGCCCCTTTGTCCAATCCCGCCCATTTTTGCAGCAGCACTTAAGAAATTTACACCAAACCGACATACCAAATTTTTTTTAAATACCGTTATCAGGAGCAGAAATAATAGATTTTTAATTTGTGGTTTGTATGAGAGGTACCACGCCCCTTTGTCCAATCCCGCCCATATTTGCAGCAGCACTTAAGAAATTTACACCAAACCGACATACCAAATTTTGTTTAAATACCGTTATCAGGAGCAGAAATAATAGATTTTTAATTTGTGGTTTGTATGAGAGGTACCACGCCCCTTTGTCCAATCCCGCCCATATTTGCAGCAGCACTTAAGAAATTTACACCAAACCGACATACCAAATTTTGTTTAAATACCGTTATCAGGAGCAGAAATAATAGATTTTTAATTTGTGGTTTGTATGAGAGGTACCACGCCCCTTTGTCCAATCCCGCCCATATTTGCAGCAGCACTTAAGAAATTTACATCAAACCGACGTACCAAATTTTGTTCAAATACCGTTATCAGGAGCTGAAATAATAGATTTTTAATTTGTGGTTTGTGGTTTGTATGAGAGGTACCACGCCCCTTTGTCCAATTCCGCCCATATCTGCAGCAGCACTTAAGAAATTTACATCAAACCGACATACCAAAGTTTGTTTAAATACCGTTATCAGGAGCAGAAATAATAGATTTTTAATTTGTGGTTTGTATGAGAGGTACCACGCCCCTTTGTCCAATCCCGCCCATATTTGCAGCAGCACTTAAGAAATTTACACCAAACCGACATACCAAATTTTGTTTAAATACCGTTATCAGGAGCAGAAATAATAGATTTTTAATTTGTGGTTTGTATGAGAGGTACCACGCCCCTTTGTCCAATCCCGCCCATATCTGCAGCAGCACTTAAGAAATTTACATCAAACCGACGTACCAAATTTTGTTCAAATACCGTTATCAGGAGCTGAAATAATAGATTTTTAATTTGTGGTTTGTATGAGAGGTACCACGCCCCTTTGTCAAATCCCTCCCATATTTGCAGCAGCACTAAAAAATAAATACCAAACCGACTTACCAAATTTTGTTCAAATACCGTTATCAGGAGCAGAAATAATAGATTTTTAATTTGTGGTTTGTATGAGAGGTACCACGCCCCTTTGTCCAATCCCGCCCATTTTTGCAGCAGCACTTAAGAAATTTACACCAAACCGACATACCAAATTTTTTTTAAATACCGTTATCAGGAGCAGAAATAATAGATTTTTAATTTGTGGTTTGTATGAGAGGTACCACGCCCCTTTGTCCAATCCCGCCCATATTTGCAGCAGCACTTAAGAAATTTACACCAAACCGACATACCAAATTTTGTTTAAATACCGTTATCAGGAGCAGAAATAATAGATTTTTAATTTGTGGTTTGTATGAGAGGTACCACGCCCCTTTGTCCAATCCCGCCCATATTTGCAGCAGCACTTAAAAAATTTACATCAAACCGACGTACCAAATTTTGTTCAAATACCGTTATCAGGAGCTGAAATAATAGATTTTTAATTTGTGGTTTGTATGAGAGGTACCACGCCCCTTTGTCCAATCCCGCCAATATTTGCAGCAGCACTTAAGAAATTTACATCAAACCGACGTACCAAATTTTGTTCAAATACCGTTATCAGGAGCTGAAATAATAGATTTTTAATTTGTGGTTTGTGGTTTGTATGAGAGGTAACACGCCCCTTCGTCCAATCCCGCCCATATCTGCAGCAGCACTTAAGAAATTTACATCAAACCGACGTACCAAATTTTGTTCAAATACCGTTATCAGGAGCTGAAATAATAGATTTTTAATTTGTGGTTTGTATGAGAGGTACCACGCCTCTTTGTCCAATCCCGCCCATATTTGCAGCAGCACTTAAGAAATTTACACCAAACCGACATACCAAATTTTGTTTAAATACCGTTATCAGGAGCAGAAATAATAGATTTTTAATTTGTGGTTTGTATGAGAGGTACCACGCCCCTTTGTCCAATCCCGCCCATATTTGCAGCAGCACTTAAGAAATTTACACCAAACCGACATACCAAATTTTGTTTAAATACCGTTATCAGGAGCAGAAATAATAGATTTTTAATTTGTGGTTTGTATGAGAGGTACCACGCCCCTTTGTCCAATCCCGCCCATATTTGCAGCAGCACTTAAGAAATTTACATCAAACCGACGTACCAAATTTTGTTCAAATACCGTTATCAGGAGCTGAAATAATAGATTTTTAATTTGTGGTTTGTGGTTTGTATGAGAGGTACCACGCCCCTTTGTCCAATTCCGCCCATATCTGCAGCAGCACTTAAGAAATTTACATCAAACCGACATACCAAAGTTTGTTTAAATACCGTTATCAGGAGCAGAAATAATAGATTTTTAATTTGTGGTTTGTATGAGAGGTACCACGCCCCTTTGTCCAATCCCGCCCATATTTGCAGCAGCACTTAAGAAATTTACACCAAACCGACATACCAAATTTTGTTTAAATACCGTTATCAGGAGCAGAAATAATAGATTTTTAATTTGTGGTTTGTATGAGAGGTACCACGCCTCTTTGTCCAATCCCGCCCATATTTGCAGCAGCACTTAAGAAATTTACACCAAACCGACATACCAAATTTTGTTTAAATACCGTTATCAGGAGCAGAAATAATAGATTTTTAATTTGTGGTTTGTATGAGAGGTACCACGCCTCTTTGTCCAATCCCGCCCATATTTGCAGCAGCACTTAAGAAATTTACACCAAACCGACATACCAAATTTTGTTTAAATACCGTTATCAGGAGCAGAAATAATAGATTTTTAATTTGTGGTTTGTATGAGAGGTACCACGCCCCTTTGTCCAATCCCGCCCATATTTGCAGCAGCACTTAAGAAATTTACATCAAACCGATATACCAAAGTTTGTTTAAATACCGTTATCAGGAGCAGAAATAATAGATTTTTAATTTGTGGTTTGTATGAGAGGTACCACGCCCCTTTGTCCAATCCCGCCCATATTTGCAGCAGCACTTAAGAAATTTACACCAAACCGACATACCAAATTTTGTTTAAATACCGTTATCAGGAGCAGAAATAATAGATTTTTAATTTGTGGTTTGTATGAGAGGTACCACGCCCCTTTGTCCAATCCCGCCCATATCTGCAGCAGCACTTAAGAAATTTACATCAAACCGACGTACCAAATTTTGTTCAAATACCGTTATCAGGAGCTGAAATAATAGATTTTTAATTTGTGGTTTGTATGAGAGGTACCACGCCCCTTTGTCAAATCCCTCCCATATTTGCAGCAGCACTAAAAAAATAAATACCAAACCGACTTACCAAATTTTGTTCAAATACCGTTATCAGGAGCAGAAATAATAGATTTTTAATTTGTGGTTTGTATGAGAGGTACCACGCCCCTTTGTCCAATCCCGCCCATTTTTGCAGCAGCACTTAAGAAATTTACACCAAACCGACATACCAAATTTTTTTAAATACCGTTATCAGGAGCAGAAATAATAGATTTTTAATTTGTGGTTTGTATGAGAGGTACCACGCCCCTTTGTCCAATCCCGCCCATATTTGCAGCAGCACTTAAGAAATTTACACCAAACCGACATACCAAATTTTGTTTAAATACCGTTATCAGGAGCAGAAATAATAGATTTTTAATTTGTGGTTTGTATGAGAGGTACCACGCCCCTTTGTCCAATCCCGCCCATATTTGCAGCAGCACTTAAAAAATTTACGTCAAACCGACGTACCAAATTTTGTTCAAATACCGTTATCAGGAGCTGAAATAATAGATTTTAAATTTGTGGTTTGTATGAGAGGTACCACGCCCCTTTGTCCAATCCCGCCCATATTTGCAGCAGCACTTAAGAAATTTACATCAAACCGACGTACCAAATTTTGTTCAAATACCGTTATCAGGAGCTGAAATAATAGATTTTTAATTTGTGGTTTGTGGTTTGTATGAGAGGTACCACGCCCCTTTGTCCAATCCCGCCCATATCTGCAGCAGCACTTAAGAAATTTACATCAAACCGACGTACCAAATTTTGTTCAAATACCGTTATCAGGAGCTGAAATAATAGATTTTTAATTTGTGGTTTGTATGAGAGGTACCACGCCTCTTTGTCCAATCCCGCCCATATTTGCAGCAGCACTTAAGAAATTTACACCAAACCGACATACCAAATTTTGTTTAAATACCGTTATCAGGAGCAGAAATAATAGATTTTTAATTTGTGGTTTGTATGAGAGGTACCACGCCCCTTTGTCCAATCCCGCCCATATTTGCAGCAGCACTTAAGAAATTTACATCAAACCGACATACCAAAGTTTGTTTAAATACCGTTATCAGGAGCAGAAATAATAGATTTTTAATTTGTGGTTTGTATGAGAGGTACCAGGCCCCTTTGTCCAATCCCGCCCATATTTGCAGCAGCACTTAAGAAATTTAAACCAAACCGACATACCAAATTTTGTTTAAATACCGTTATCAGGAGCAGAAATAATAGATTTTTAATTTGTGGTTTGTATGAGAGGTACCACGCCCCTTTGTCCAATCCCGCCCATATCTGCAGCAGCACTTAAGAAATTTACATCAAACCGACGTACCAAATTTTGTTCAAATACCGTTATCAGGAGCTGAAATAATAGATTTTTAATTTGTGGTTTGTATGAGAGGTACCACGCCCCTTTGTCCAATCCCGCCCATTTTTGCAGCAGCACTTAAGAAATTTACACCAAACCGACATACCAAATTTTTTTTAAATACCGTTATCAGGAGCAGAAATAATAGATTTTTAATTTGTGGTTTGTATGAGAGGTACCACGCCCCTTTGTCCAATCCCGCCCATATTTGCAGCAGCACTTAAGAAATTTACACCAAACCGACATACCAAATTTTGTTTAAATACCGTTATCAGGAGCAGAAATAATAGATTTTTAATTTGTGGTTTGTATGAGAGGTACCACGCCCCTTTGTCCAATCCCGCCCATATTTGCAGCAGCACTTAAGAAATTTACACCAAACCGACATACCAAATTTTGTTTAAATACCGTTATCAGGAGCAGAAATAATAGATTTTTAATTTGTGGTTTGTATGAGAGGTACCACGCCCCTTTGTCCAATCCCGCCCATATTTGCAGCAGCACTTAAGAAATTTACATCAAACCGACGTACCAAATTTTGTTCAAATACCGTTATCAGGAGCTGAAATAATAGATTTTTAATTTGTGGTTTGTGGTTTGTATGAGAGGTACCACGCCCCTTTGTCCAATTCCGCCCATATCTGCAGCAGCACTTAAGAAATTTACATCAAACCGACATACCAAAGTTTGTTTAAATACCGTTATCAGGAGCAGAAATAATAGATTTTTAATTTGTGGTTTGTATGAGAGGTACCACGCCTCTTTGTCCAATCCCGCCCATATTTGCAGCAGCACTTAAGAAATTTACACCAAACCGACATACCAAATTTTGTTTAAATACCGTTATCAGGAGCAGAAATAATAGATTTTTAATTTGTGGTTTGTATGAGAGGTACCACGCCCCTTTGTCCAATCCCGCCCATATTTGCAGCAGCACTTAAGAAATTTACATCAAACCGATATACCAAAGTTTGTTTAAATACCGTTATCAGGAGCAGAAATAATAGATTTTTAATTTGTGGTTTGTATGAGAGGTACCACGCCCCTTTGTCCAATCCCGCCCATATTTGCAGCAGCACTTAAGAAATTTACACCAAACCGACATACCAAATTTTGTTTAAATACCGTTATCAGGAGCAGAAATAATAGATTTTTAATTTGTGGTTTGTATGAGAGGTACCACGCCCCTTTGTCCAATCCCGCCCATATTTGCAGCAGCACTTAAGAAATTTACGCCAAACCGACATACCAAATTTTGTTTAAATACCGTTATCAGGAGCAGAAATAATAGATTTTTAATTTGTGGTTTGTATGAGAGGTACCACGCCCCTTTGTCCAATCCCGCCCATAAGTATCCTATGTCCTTCTCCTGGCTCTAAACTACCTCCCTGCCAATTTTCAGCTAAATCGGCTCAGCCGTTCTTGAGTTATAAGTGAAGTAACTAACACGACTTTCTTTTATATATATAGATTTGAATTAATAGATATTGGAAAAAGTGGGCTTACTGAAGCGACTATAACTCATAAACCAATCCACACACAAAAACCGTATATACATAAAAACCTTGGTATTGACGTCACCTTTCATGAGAAGTTTACAGAATTGAAATTGATGTTCTCTGTAATGCCTGAACCGATTTCAATTCTGTAAACTTCTCATGAAAGGTATTGACGTCACCAAGGTTTTTATGTATATACGGTTTTTGTGTGTGGATTGGTTTATGAGTTATAGTCGCTTCAGTAAGCCCACTTTTTCCAATATCTATTAATTCAAATCTATATATATAAAAGAAAGTCGTGTTAGTTACTTCACTTATAACTCAAGAACGGCTGAACCGATTTAGCTGAAAATTGGCAGGGAGGTAGTTTAGAGCCAGGAGAAGGACATAGGATACTTATGGGCGGGATTGGACAAAGGGGCGTGGTACCTCTCATACAAACCACAAATTAAAAATCTATTATTTCTGCTCCTGATAACGGTATTTAAACAAAATTTGGTATGTCGGTTTGATGTAAATTTCTTAAGTGCTGCTGCAAATATGGGCGGGATTGGACAAAGGGGCGTGGTACCTCTCATACAAACCACAAATTAAAAATCTATTATTTCTGCTCCTGATAACGGTATTTAAACAAACTTTGGTATGTCGGTTTGATGTAAATTTCTTAAGTGCTGCTGCAAATATGGGCGGGATTGGACAAAGGGGCGTGGTACCTCTCATACAAACCACAAATTAAAAATCTATTATTTCTGCTCCTGATAACGGTATTTAAACAAAATTTGGTATGTCGGTTTGGTGTAAATTTCTTAAGTACTGCTGCAAATATGGGCGGGATTGGACAAAGGGGCGTGGTACCTCTCATACAAACCACAAATTAAAAATCTATTATTTCAGCTCCTGATAGCGGTATTTGAACAAAATTTGGTACGTCGGTTTGATGTAAATTTCTTAAGTGCTGCTGCAGATATGGGCGGGATTGGACAAAGGGGCGTGGTACCTCTCATACAAACCACAAATTAAAAATCTATTATTTCTGCTCCTGATAACGGTATTTAAACAAAATTTGGTATGTCGGTTTGGTGTAAATTTCTTAAGTGCTGCTGCAAAAATGGGTGGGATTGGACAAAGGGGCGTGGTACCTCTCATACAAACCACAAATTAAAAATCTATTATTTCTGCTCCTGATAACGGTATTTAAACAAACTTTGGTATGTCGGTTTTATGTAAATTTCTTAAGTGCTTCTGCAAATATGGGCGGGATTGGACAAAGGGGCGTGGTACCTCTCATACAAACCACAAATTAAAAATCTATTATTTCTGCTCCTGATAACGGTATTTAAACAAAATTTGGTATGTCGGTTTGGTGTAAATTACTTAAGTGCTGCTGCAAATATGGGCGGGATTGGACAAAGAGGCGTGGTACCTCTCATACAAACCACAAATTAAAAATCTATTATTTCAGCTCCTGATAACGGTATTTGAACAAAATTTGGTACGTCGGTTTGATGTAAATTTCTTAAGTGCTGCTGCAAATATGGGCGGGATTGGACAAAGGGGCGTGGTACCTCTCATACAAACCACAAATTAAAAATCTATTATTTCTGCTCCTGATAACGGTATTTAAACAAAATTTGGTATGTCGGTTTTGTGTAAATTTTTTAAGTGCTGCTGCAAATATGGGCGGGATTGGACAAAGGGGCGTGGTACCTCTCATACAAACCACAAATTAAAAATCTATTATTTCAGCTCCTGATAACGGTATTTGAACAAAATTTGGTACGTCGGTTTGATGTAAATTTCTTAAGTGCTGCTGCAAATATGGGCGGGATTGGACAAAGGGGCGTGGTACCTCTCATACAAACCACAAATTAAAAATCTATTATTTCTGCTCCTGATAACGGTATTTAAACAAAATTTGGTATGTCGGTTTGGTGTAAATTTCTTAAGTTCTGCTGCAAATATGGGCGGGATTGGACAAAGGGCCGTGGTACCTCTCATACAAACCACAAATTAAAAATCTATTATTTCAGCTCCTGATAAAGGTATTTGAACAAAATTTGGTATGTCGGTTTGGTGTAAATTTCTTAAGTGCTGCTGCAAATATGGGCGGGATTGGACAAAGGGGCGTGGTACCTCTCATACAAACCACAAAATAAAAATCTATTATTTCTGCTCCTGATAACGGTATTTAAACAAAATTTGGTATGTCGGTTTGGTGTAAATTTCTTAAGTGCTGCTGCAAAAATGGGCGGGATTGGACAAAGGGGCGTGGTACCTCTCATACAAACCACAAATTAAAAATCTATTATTTCTGCTCCTGATAACGGTATTTGAACAAAATTTGGTAAGTCGGTTTGGTATTTATTTTTTTAGTGCTGCTGCAAATATGGGAGGGATTTGACAAAGGGGCGTGGTACCTCTCATACAAACCACAAATTAAAAATCTATTATTTCTGCTCCTGATAACGGTATTTGAACAAAATTTGGTACGTCGGTTTGGTGTGCATTTTTTTAGTGCTGCTGCAAATATGGGCGGGATTGGACAAAGAGGCGTGGCACCACCCATATAACCCAAAAATTTAAATCGCCTTATTTTGGGCATTTTTTGACCTACGTCGATGATATTTGGTACATATGGTATTGCCATAATTTGGAATACGTACCGGGAAAAAAGTGGATGGGACCACGCTCCTTTTTATTAAAATTAAAAATCGTAATATAGTCTTAACTACTGGACCGATCGTCACAATAGGATATATAAATACTTTTAATTTTATTTTATAACGAGGGGGGTAGCGAAGTACACCGGGATCAGCTAGTATTTCTTATATAGTATGACTGTATTATTTCCCTTATCGGACTTAGTTATGACTATTTCATTTTTGTATTATAAATTGTATTCTAGTATAAATTGTATTCTTTTATTTGTTTGCATTTCAGATTATGAATTTTCAACATATGTGTTTGTCTATCCAATTTCATGATATTATTATGTCTAGTTTTTTGTTTCTGCATAAAGTTTTCGTAGTCATAATTGTCCAGATTTGAATTTAGGCTATGTTCTATATTGCTCCTCTCCCTTTTCAAATGTTTTAACATAATATTGGTTTCTTTTATTTCTAAGTTTAAGATTTTTATATAAAAGTTTTGTAACGTTTTTTTAAGGTCAAGTGATATTTCTTTCGATTCGAACAGTTTTGCGGTGTTTTTTGTTGAGTTTACAATATGTGATGGTGTAAGTCCGGTTTTTCTACAAGTCAGCAGATATTTTAACCTTTCCTGCAGTTTCGCAAATTTTTTAGTTTCCCTGCAGTACTTCTTAAGTGATTTACAGGTATCCACGTCATATTTAAATTTTATGTGTTCAAAAAAGTTTCTCATATCGTTTGCTGATTGAATAATACTACTATTCGGCGGGCCCTCCGATGATTTAATTATGATATTTTAAACGACCTTTTCTCTGATTATATGATAATATTATAGATTAATCTATTGCGGGCTTTCAAGCTCTGTTTTAATATTAATGAAAATAAAAACTATTGTTTCATTATTTTATCCAACGTTTCGCTGATATTTTCCATTTAAAATTTTATTTTCCAATTAAAATCTTATCCCTGAAATAAGATTTTAATTGAATCTGGCAACGATATTCAAACGTAATAAAATATAAATAAATAAATATAAATGAACTATTAAGTAATTACAAGTAATATTATAAAAAGGCTTTACTTGTTTACTTACATATAGCTTTTTTGTAAATTTTTTCATTAATGTTTAAAATGAATTTCGTTTTTGTCAAATAACACCACAACACAAAGTAAATAATTACAATTAAAAATAATAAAAATATCACAATATAAAACGTAAGCCTAATATCACAGTTTGGAGCAAAAGTATTAACTTAAAGCTATCAAATAATTAGCGTTGATGTTGTCCTTGTCTTCCTTCCTGTTTATTGCACTAGCTAATCTTTGCTGAATTCGGAAACTCTCCAAAGTATATCGTTTGTTCTCTTTTATCTCCTTGTGCAATATTTTGACATTGTCAAGATCTGCTATATGTTGCATTTCTACACAATGTTGAGCAAGTGCAGTTGTATGTTTACCTTTGCGTATGTCAGCTTCATCTTCGGTTATCCTCTTATTTAAACTTCTCACAACGAAGCCTACGTATACTTAACCACAGTAGTTATTCGTGTTACCAGTACATGTTATTTCATAAACAACATTACTTTGTTGATCTTTTTCTATTTTGTCTTTCGTCTTTGTAAACAGTGATTGTATTCTTTTGTTTGCTCTATGCGCTAAAATTATTTCTTTGTTGTTGATTATGTCTTGTAAGTTTTTTGTTTCTGTAAGCTTTGGTATAAAAGAGAGGCTGTAATATTTTTTGGTGTTGCCAGATGAATCATTTGTAGAATTTTTCCCGTCTTCAGAATTTTTCCACTTTTGTATTAAACTGTTAAGCTGGAGTTACATACCACGCGTCCTACGCGTCACGCGTTCTACGCTTTTTACGCGTTGTACGCGTTGTACACTTTTTTGAAATTCAAGTTACATGCAACGCGTTCTATGCGCCAAAATGTTCGTATTGATCAGCTGTTGTTCAATTAAAGTGAACTTGTTTACATACATACCAGTTAAATAAAGTAAATTGTTTTGGCAAAAATGGACAGTGAAATCGATGTTTTAAAAGAATTAATAGAATTTATTAATTGCTCTTCCATTTCGCACACAATATTTTACACTTGTTTTTAATAAACATGCAATGGAGATGATACAAACAACTTAAAAGTTATCGATAATTAAATGCAAATTTTGTTGATTACATAATTGTAGTAAAATGTGCATTAAAATGCATTTTATTATTGTGTTCAATATTTACAAGCTTAATTACAAAAGATTTTTGTATATTCAGCACTTTTTATGAAAAAAAAATTAAACAATTTATCCACGACACAAAAATATTTATCGATAACATTGGAAATTGAATATTTTTTACCATCCATGACTAACAAATAAAGCTGTGTTTATTTATATGACGCGTCTGACGCGTACAAAAGTAGAAAGTAGATCTACTTTTCGCGTCGCATGCGTCGCGTGCGTTCTACGCGTCGTGCTGTGTAACTTATCACATGCAAATGCACTGATTCTACTTTTCTGACAGACGCATGAAACGCGTCGACGCGTATAACGCGTGGTATGTAACTCCAGCTTTAATTAGTTGTGTTGGAGAACTATTTTTTGTTAGGATTTCTTTAGCTTTGATAATATTTTTGTTTAAGAATTTTTTGTCACTAAGATTGCACACTCTTCTGATGAAACTAAGTGCTGTGTTTATCTTTTGTTGTTTTGTTGTTTTTGTCGGAAGGCACGCCGATTAGTCATCATGACACTATATAAGAACATCAGACAGAAATATAATAAAAATACAAATAACACTATAAATGATTTTTCGAAAGTAAACAAGCAAATGGCCAAATTAAAATCATCGACTACGTTTCTGATTAGATGCAGACAGTTTGGAATAATAGCAAAATTCATCTTCAACACTACATTAGATATTTGCAATATTTTCTTACAAAATGGTAATGTAACAACAGAATTAGACAAAACCTTGCACAAGCATTTATACAATTTCTATAACATTATTTTAAGATTATTGATACAACAAAAACACAAACAGATATATAATAATCAAGTTACACTAGAAAAATTAAGAGAGAATATTGTGAATAGATTAAGAGAACAGGACAGTAATTTATTTATCTTAACTCAAAGTGACAGAATACTAAATAAAAAACTAGAAAATTTTAAAAAAAGAACAAACAGAAAAAATCACCATGAAGTTCAACAGAGATTGGTTCGTGAATACTACAGAGAAAAGAATACCGACAAATGTGGAATGGTTGCTATCACTTGGCAAAAAATTTTCTTTACCATACACCAATAATAGTTTTCCATTATTTCGGTGCATCACTGTTGGAGAACAATGTATTTAGACGTTAGAGGAAAAAGAAAAACAAGAAATTTCAAGAATCAAATTTGTAACACTATTAGAGGATCAAAAGAGAAAAATGAGAAGAGACATGAGAGATACTTTCATATTAAATACTGTGGAGCAAACAAGGAAGTTTTTATCTGACAGCCATGATATTATAATATTAAACTCTGACAAGGGCAACAAGACGGTAGCTATGAATAGAAATAATTACAGTACAAAAATTAAAAA
Source organism: Lypha dubia (assembly GCA_947311025.1). Lineage (NCBI taxonomy): Eukaryota > Metazoa > Arthropoda > Insecta > Diptera > Tachinidae > Lypha > Lypha dubia. Next base: position 89,790,498 of record OX371260.1, on the reverse strand, counting down.
TATTTTAGGAGATATGTGCACATACAGCCGCATTAAGAAAGACCCAACATCATCTTTACAAAATAAAAACAATGTTTTGGTGGATAAATTACACGATTAGACCTAATAAATGACTATTGGAAAAAGAAATTGACTATAAGAACAGCTATTGCGCCAAGAATATATGGTCTACCAAAAGTTCATAAAGAAAATATGCCACTAAGACCAATTTGTTCCTCAATCAATTCACCCTCATACGAACTTTGTAGATATTTAAGTGATATTCTAAAAAAATTGACGAAAGACTATATATACAACGTAAAAGATGCCAAAGAATTCAAATCAAAGATAGACAACACAAAAATCGATGACGACGAAATGTTAGTTTCATTCGACGTAGTTTCGTTATTCCCCAGCATTCCTGTGAATTTAGTTATTAAAACAATTGAAGCAAAGTGGGAAACTTTAGAAGAACACACAAATATACCCAAAATGTTATTTATGGATTTATTAAAATTCTATATACAAGATTGCAGATACTTCAGATTTAATGACAATTTTTATGAACAGAGGAATGGAATGCCAATGGGAGCTCCTACATCTCCGATAATAGCTGACATAATAATGGAAGAATTACTAAACTCAGTTTTTGATAAAATGGATATAAAACCAAGAATAGTAAAAACTAATAAAGTAGATGAAACACTAAAAGCTTTAAATGCCTTTAATAAACAAATACAGTTTACAATTCAAAAAGAAACTGAAAATAAATTACCTTATTTGGACGCCTTGATCATAAGAAGAAACAAATTAGATTTGTACCAAAAACCGTCAGCCTCTGGGAGACTAATAAATTTCTATTCGAAACATCCGAAACCAGTAACATAGAATTCCACGACAACAATAAGATAAAAATTAAAAACCTTCTAGCCAAAAATGACTTTCCAACATATATAATAAATAAGTTAATAGAAAGTAAAATTAAGAAAATCAGAATAATAAACAACAGAATAACAACGGAAAAACCAATTAAAATATATAAATCTATTAACTATATACCAGGTATATCAGAAAGACTAAAATATTCAGATATATATAACAAAGACAAATACATACTAGCAATGAAAACGAATAATACAACGGGAAAATTATTTACAAACATGAAGTCAAAGCAAAGCCCAATGGAGGAATCAAATTTAGTATATGAAATAACTTGTAATGGTGACGACACTGATTTATGCAAAAAAGTATATGTTGGTACTTCACAAACTAAGTTAAAGACGAGAATATCTGCACACAAATCCGATATAAAAATTAATGACATATCTTTGACTCAAAAAACTGCACTTACGACCCACTGTGCAAAGACTGGACATCAATCAGATTTTAAGAAAGTAAGAATACTGGAAAGAGAGAATAACTATAGTAAGAGATACATGCAGGAGATGCTCCACATAATAAATATTCCCACAGATAAGAGAATTAATTACAAATCAGACACAGACAATTGCGCACACATATATCGTTACACCATAAACAAACACAATAACGACAAAAATAATAAACATTTAAACATTAGGTGACAAAGTTTACAAGAATAAACAACTAGTAACGCTACAACAAAATATTCTAACTTTTCAAATTATTAAAAAAAAAAAATTTACTTACCGTATCCTTTAAATTGTTGTTGGTCGAAATATTGGAAAATAAATAAAAATAAAAACAAAACATAAAAATTTCGTGTTTTTAGTTTCTAGTTTTTATTCTTAAGACCTCAAGCCGAACAATCATTATCAAAATTATTAATTACAAAAAAGGTCTACTATACAACACATTTATATTTTAATTATTTATTTTGTGTTGTGGTGTTTTTTGACAAAAACGAAATTCATTTTAAAAATTAATGAAAAAATTGACAAAAAAGCTAAATGTAAGTAAACAAGTAAAGATTTTTATAATATTGTTGTAATTACTTAACAGTTCATTTATACTTATTTATTTATATTTTATTACGTTTGAATATCGTTGCCAGATTCAATAAAAATCTTATCCCTGAGGAAGCTGGAAAATACCAGCAAACCTTGGATAAAATAATGAAACAATAGTTTTTATTTTCATTAATATTAAAACATACCTTGAAAGCCCGCAATAGATTAATCTATAATATTATCATATAAGCAGTAAGAATGTTTATTTAACTTTGGTTCATGACGACGAAAATGAAAACCTGAATTCTACACAACACACAACTACTCGTGCGCGATCTTGCTCTCCAAACCTAAATATTGATCGAGAAGCAACAACAATTGCACCTGTTAGCAAACTTGTCAGCTTAGCTGTACAATCAAACAAACAAATAATTAGTAACAAGGTGACCAACATGCACAAAATTGTAAATGCGGTGTGTACAATGAGGGATAATAATAATACATAACCGTGTTAAAAAGGGGAAGAAGTCCAAAATCAGCTAAAATTGCTTCAACAGCGAAAGTTCCCAGAGATGGAAAAAATAATATAATAAATTCCGAAAATCGTTTCGCGATTTTATCTGAACAAGGCGATGAAGACACAACTACAACAAGGCCTAGTAAGCCCCCACCCATATTTTTAAGAGAGCAGAATTCCAGTTTGCTGGTTAAAGCCTTATCTCATTAATTGGAGAAAATGAGTTTTATGTAACTCCAATTAAGCGCGGAGAAATCAATGAAACAAAAATTCAAGTAGCTCATGAAAATAATTACCGAAAAATTGTTTCAGATTTAGAATCTAAAAATAAACACTTCTATACGTACCAATTAAAGAGTGCTAAAGGTCTAACAGTCGTTATAAAAGGTATAAACTCTAGCGTGGATCCAGAAGAGGTCAAGTCTGGCCTTGAAAATAGTGGCTACAAGGTGAAAAATAGAGAAAAAATCTCCCAAACCAATATTTAGAGTCGAGCTACAGCCAGATGGTATAAATATAAAAAAGAATTAAGCACATCCAATATATGACTTAAAATACTTGTTGCATCGAAGAGTTACCGTTGAGCTTTCACATAATAGAGCTGGACCTGTTCAATGCCTGAACTGCCAAGAATTTGGGCACACGAAGACTTATTGCAAGTTTCCTACAGTCTGCGTTGTATGTGGTGAGTTACACAGTACTGCTAACTGTGATAAAATAAAAGGTGATCCCAAGGAGAAAAATGTGGCAATTGCTACTCCCGCTCAGCCTAAAACCCCTATTAACTATCCACAGTTACCTCAACCGACCACCAGCCAAAATCAATATTCAAACATTTTCAAGTCTAACGCGACTAGTGCTCAACAACAAGCTAACAACAAATTTTCATACGCTAGTATTTAAAAAAGCAATCAGAGTACGACGCAAAAAACCGCATTGAAGCCTCAATTGAGAGCTTAATACAAACAGTAAATTCATTTACTCTCAACATGTCCTGTATGATGCAGGAAATGTTGAAAGTGCAGTTTACCTTGTTGCAGGCTGTATTGAAGAAACCATGAACTTAAGAATCTGTTTTTGGAACGCAAACGGCATCTGCCAACATAAAAACGAAATAGAATATTTTCTTCAGGATAAACAAATTAATGTTATGCTTATCTCAAAAACTCATTTGACATCTCGAAGCTGTTTCAGAATTAGTGGATATAATTTTTACTACACCAAGGATCCTCGAGGCAGAGCTTGTGGTGGTTCGGGAATCCTAGTAAAAACGCGAATCAAACACCACCTGTTGAATGATTTTTGTGAATATTTTCTTCAAGCAACGAACATCTGCATCGTAAATTACTATCAAAAACTTGTAATATCATCTGTCTATTCGCCCCCCAGATTCTCAATTACCGAGAGTCAGTATACGGCTTTTTATAAATCACTGGGCCTCCGTTTTCAAGCAGCTGGCGACTACAATGCTAAACACACATTCTGGGGTTCACGTTTAATCACTCCTAAGGAACGAGTTTTGTTCGACACAATATCTAAAATGGGTTTGAATGTAGTTTCAAGTGGTCAGCCAAAATATTGGCCAACAGATCGACAAAAAATTCCTGATGTTATCGACTTTGGAATTGTGAAAGGTGTGCCCAGCGAGATGGTTGAAGTTGAAGCATCTTCGGACTTATCTTCAGACCACTCGCCTACAATTGTCACTATTTACTCACACACAACATGTGATTTACCGATGACATCTGCACATATTAACTGGCTGAAATACAGAAAATATCTGAGTGCTCATTGCTCGGAAAAAATGCCGCTGAGAACACCTTCAGACATAGTCGATTCTCTCAGGTTGTTTGAAGCGCATGTTAAACAAGCTGCTTTTAATGCTACTTCAAATGAAATAAACCAACCAGTGAGATTTAACAACATTTTTTCTGTAGATAAAGAAAGGCTATTGACTGAAAAACGGAGAGCTCGACGACAATGGCAGCGCTACAGATCGCCCCAGCTAAAATTAAGGCTTAAGGAGTGTACCAAGCAGCTCAGGAAAGCTTTGCAAACTCAAAAAACAGCTTCCCTTCAAAAATTTCTTCAAGAGCTAGATGCAACACCACAAACAGAAAAAGTATTCACTCCGAATATTTCTGCTGATATTTTTGAACTGCCACCAGTCGTCTCTTTTCCAGAAATATCGCTAAAATTCAACATTGTGGAGATTGAAAAGGCTATTACTAGTCTTAACACCAGAAAAGCCCTAGGTGTCGACAAAATAAGCAACAAAATGCTTCAAGAATTGCCTTACACTGCAAAAAGAATAATACTATTCATTTTTAACAGTATTCTACTCCTAGAACACTATCCTTAAGAATGGAAGGTTTCGCTAATTACTATGATACCAAAGCCCGGCAAGGATCATACAAAGGTTGAATCCTATCGGCCTATTAGTTTATTGTCTAACATTTCAAAACTATTTGAAAAGCTGTATATGAGCAAGCTGATGCCTATAGTGACTAGTAATGGATGTATTCCAGATCATCAATCCGGTTTTCGTAGACAACATAGCACAATTGAACAAACTCACATACTTGTGAATGTTGTTAGAGACACTTTTGAAAAAAAGAAATACTGCTCTGCCCTCTTTATTGATGTCTCACAAGCTTTCGATAAAATCTATCAGCAAATATCGTAAAGCTTTTAAAAAGCTTTAAAACGTAAATTTAGAGTTAGGGAAGGCAATTTTTTAAGCCCTACGCAGTCGATTGAAGCCGGTGTCCATCAAGGCAGTATCTTCGGTCCCTTATTGTATTTAATATATGCCTCTGACTTACCGTTAAGCAGTAACATTCATACATCAACATTTGCGGATAATACAGCTTTTCTCAGCGCTAACGAAAATCCTGTAGAAGCTTCCCGCAACTTACAATAATATATATCCAAACTGGAAAAACGGCTCACACAATGGCGTATAAAAGTTAACGAGCACAAATGTGCAAACGTCAGGAAAACATGCCCGCCTATAAAAATTAACACCGAGACTATACCACAACACACTGTGGTCAAATATCTAGGCGTTCATCTTGATCGTCGTTTAACATGGAAATCGCACATAGACTCAAAGTTAACACAAATGAAATTAAAGGCAGCCCAAATTAATTGCCTTATTGGAAGAATTTCTATACTAAGCCTAGACTGTAAACTACTATTATACAACGCGATCCTGAAACCAATATGGTTCTATGGAATCCAGTTATGGAGCACTGCATAAGCATCAAATGTCGAAAAAATTCAAAGGCGACAGAATAAAATTCTACGTACAATTACAGCAGCCCCCTGGTATGTCAGAAATCATCGAATTCATAAAGATCTAGATGTTCTAGATGGTGAAGACAGTATTTTCAGAAAACGATAAAATATATGTATATAAAAAAACTTGAGGTGCACCCAAATCTACTTGCACGCAATATTTTAAATTATAGAGGCCACACCCGGCTAAAAAGGAGGGATACTCTTTTTCTCAGCCGTACACGAGAGATGTAAAACAACATTAATTAACCGTTGAAATAAAAAATTTTGTTTAGCATTGGCTAAACATATATTAAACTTTATTTTTATTTTTTAGATTTAAGATTTCAACAACTTACTGATGTTTCAATTTATAATTGAAGATTCAATAAATAATAAAATTATAAAAAAAAAAAATTTTTTCGTAAAAAAATATATCAAAAGGTTTTTGAAAGTGAATTCAATCGAATTCGTAAAAATGTTGTAGTACACTATAATATATAAAATCTCTTCTTTTAGACTGGAAAAAAAACCTTGCGCGTTTTTGCACCATTTTTTTTTGGGGAATTTTTGAAAATTTCACCTTTTTTCTGTTTTTGATCATGTTGCATAGGTACACATGAGTAAGAAACCGTTTTTTCAGTCATAAAATATTATAGTTTTTAATAATTATAGGTATAAGTTTTTTATTTAAATTATTACACATAACACTGTTTAAAAAAATAAATGCGTAATGCGAAACAGTAATTTTCAACCCACCCCTATAGCGGTTTTTATCTACCTGTGCAGCTGCGTTGTAAATGACGTTATTTGATGGAGCAAAATAAATGTACCTGACTTTTTTTATTATTATTAAAAACAAAAATGTATAAAAATAAACATATCTTGCCTGCAGGTACTCAGATTTTCCTTGCCCCACAAAAGGGGCAGGGAAAATATGGCATTTTTCCATCTCCTGGGTTCAAGTGTAGTTTTTTGAACTTTCGCCGACGTTAACAGTTCCATTTTCTAAGCAAAACTACGAGAAAACTTAAAACAAAATTTAATTTTTCGGTGGTAGGATTAGTTCTTCTAAGGGGAAGAATTTTTTTCCGATTTTTCTTATTTTCATTCATAAATAGCCTATGACCATAACACATATTTGTGCCAAGTTTCATCAATTTAGGGGCACCCAATTACTTTTTAGAAGCAACATAAACAAAAAAAAGCAATGTCCGGGTAGATTGGCAAAATCCCACTATGTGCACCGTCCACAATATGCTTAACATAATGTGGACGAAACTGCGGTGGTTGTTACCAGCTGGCACCCACGTGGAGGGTTTGGAGAAGAAATTGCGTCAGATTATATTTATACATACATTTACATATATTTATTTTCGATATTTCCCTTAACAATTTGTTCGCATCTTTAGGATAAATTTTATATGTTTTATGTAATTTATTTACTGCCTGGCTCACGATGACGACTGAATTTTTCTTTTGTACAAATTACATTCAAAACAAAAACAATTTTAAAAATTTTGTTTTTGTTTAATATGTAATTTGTAAGAAAGAAAAATTCGATCGACATCGTGGGGCAGGCAGTTATTGTTTGAATTTTCAATTGAAATTTATCTTTTTTTACAAAAATCTTGACCTTATTTTACTTTAACGACACCTTTTAGCCTTGTCATATAGCAATACATTTTTTATTACAATGTTTAAAAAATTTCAACGCCAACACTCACGGAGACCCGTGTCATTTACCTTTGAAATATAAATATTATTGTAATCTATTATATTAGAATATATTTTTACAATTTGAATTACTTCTCGCTTTCAGTTACACCTTTAAATATACGGCTGCTGGGAGCACACCAACCTCTTTCTGCAGGACGACGTTATGATCTTCTGTGCCAGAGCTCTGGGTCTCGTCCCCCAGCAGTAATAACATGGTGGTTAGATGGAGTGCGATTAGAAAAGACTACAGAAACGGTATGTATAGAAATACACATATATAATGCACTAAGAAAAATTGTTATAGGCAGAAACAACCTTTTCAAATTTGTATGCATAGTTATTTATGTAAAATGGACTAATAAAAAGCTAAAATTATATAATGAATTTTTATTAAATACCTATCAAATAAATTTTATTTATATTATTACGAATAAACGTAATTATTATTCGAACTTATATTGATGTACATACCTATGAAAAGTAATATTATTTAGGCTCAAGTTCAGTTTTTATTGAATTAATGAAAATTAAAAATTACTGAGTTTTTTATGATGAAAAATGTTATTATTTATATTCAATCAGTTTTTAGCAGAACGTATCAGTACTGATTTCAAGGCCGCTACACCTCTCATCAGCGTTCAATTGTCCATCTTTACAATTTTTCGTAAAGTGGATACTAATTGGGAAGAATATCAACTATTTAACCAGTTTTCAACAGAAATAGAATACGAGAATTAAATTTTAATTCATTTTATTCTACATGAAAATAGTGCTGGTTAGTACGAAATTCTATCATCACTGGTTGGAAATTACTAACAATCAACACAAACTCATAGTCTGTTCTCAACAAAGTATTCTACTATAATATGAGAATTAATAGAAATAGAATATGAAAATTAATTTTTAATTAATTTTTTATTCTACCTTGAAACAGTGCTGGTTAGTACGAAATTCCTTCATTACTGTTTGGAAACTACTAATTATCAACACAAACTCATAGTCCGTTATCATCAAAGCATTCTACTTTGTATTCTAACGTTTTTGTTATTTTTACTCTATATTAGGGAAATTCACATATTACTGTGACCCTTGTTATTAGGGTATTTATAGCTCGTGCCAAAGCGGAATTAATATTTTTATATTATTATTATTACGAATAAACCTAATTATTATTTGAACTTATATTGATGTTTAATATTATCAGGCTCAAGTTCAGTTTATTGAAATAATGAAAAATCAAAATTACTAAGAGTTTTTTTATGTTGGAAAATATTATTATTTATATCTAATCAGTTTTTAGCAGAACGTATCAGTACTGATTTCAAGGCCGCTACACCTCTCATCAGCGTTCAATTGTCCATCTTTACAATTTTCGTAAAGTGGATACTAATTGAGAAGAATATCAACTATTTAACCAGTTTTCAAGAGATATAGAATATGAGAATTAATTTTTAATTCATTTTTTATTCTACCTTGAAACAGTGCTGGTTAGTACGAAATTCCCTCATTACTGTTTAAAAAGTACTAACAATCAACACAAGTAGTAATTAGTAATTTTGAATTTTCATTAATTCAATAAACTGAACTTGAGCCTATTAATATTACTTTTCATATATACATCAATATAAGTTCAAATAATAATTACGTTTATTCCTAATAATAATAATATAAAAATAGTAATAATTTAATTTATAAAAAAATTAAAGTTAGAGTTAGTTATAAAAATAATACATTAAATTATTGTTTACCTTGGGATGGTGTTTTAGGATGGTGGTTGCGATGGGCAACAATGTTTCGGTTGCGGCAGTTCAGGAACAATGAGCCGATGACGTCACAACCCTTTCTTACCCTTCTGTGTCTGGTATTATTATATTCCTCTTTCTTTTCAATAAAACAGCTTTTCTTATATTTGGTTGGATTCTTTATTTATTTTAATTTTTATTTTAAAACAATTGGTTTTAATTTTGTTATTGAGTTTTCCTTGTTTAATTTCTTTAAATTTTACTTCTGTATCTTTTGGTTGTGTTTTCACGAGTACCCATAATGAGCAGAATCACGTACGTTTACATGATCAGCGTCACCAGCAGCTACACGTGCAAACATACCGCCGGCCTGGCAACGATGGTGCAACAATACAATTGTTAATGTTAATATTAATTACAAGTAAATATATTTAGTTCATTTACTACAACAATATATTTAAAATTTATTCAGCGAAAATAAAATAAAGGAAATGTTTAAAGGAAAAACATTTGTAAAAAAAAAAATCATATTAAATTTAATTGTGTTAAAGAAAGAAGTAAAAAAAAAAAAAATTGTAAAAATTAAGAACAAAAAAAATTATATATATATATATATATATATATATATGATGATGATCATCTTGGAGAGCCACGAGAATTTTGCGTAATAGCTGTCATTTAATCGTCTTCTGGGTCTTCGATGCTGCGGTCACCAAAAAATGCTTGTCCAAACACCATATCCTGAACGTTCAAGAACCCAGGCTTTCCGACTGCTGGACCGATTAGGACCTTGTTCATCACATCGGCACCGAGTATAACGAAGTACTCCCTGCTCAGGTTCCATCGGCTGTTTGCTAAGCCATCAGCTGCTTCGCTGCGCAGGAGTCTATCGACGGTGACTAAGAGGTTGCGGTCTTATTTTTGGTCTTCCACTACAAGGGTAACATCAAAACGGCCAAGTCGGTCAAGGCTTTGGCAGACAGCACTGGTATGCGACTGGGCTAAACAGTTATAACAGGGGAAGTAGGCTCATTTTTTAGAGCTACTAGATCATTTATTTTTAAATCGATTTGTGGTTGTTTCCACTTATTGCGTTTGTGGAATTCTTTCAAATACTCCTCCTTGCTGGAGAAAGTAAAGACGAGCCTATCAGGAAATGGCCTGGAGTGAGAGCCGTTATATCATCGAAATGACCAGATAAAGGGCCAAGGGGACGAGAATTGAGACACGCTTCAATTTTCGCTAGAAAGGTGGAAAACTCTTCAAAAGTGAATTTCATCAGCCCAGCTGATGTTTTAAGATGAGTTTTGAGGCTTTTGATACCTGCCTCCCATATGAGCTGCCGCAGCTGGAATTAAATGCTACTCTAGGCTTTGATGGCCATAAATATCGACAGCAGAATCACGTATCTCGTTGACAACTTTGTTGAAGTTGGTCTTAATTTCACGTGCGGCGCCTACGAAGTTTCGGCCGTTGTCCGAAAATATATGATTGGGCACCCACGACGTGCAATAAAACGAGCTAAGGCCGCAAGAAATGCAGGGGTAGACAGGTCACTAACAGCTTCAATGTGGATTGCTTTAGTAGAGAAACAAACAAAGAGACACACATACCCTATCGTAATAAATGGGCCGGCAAAATCTACTCCAGTATTTGTAAAGGCCCGATTTAAAGTGGTTCTTTCTAGCGGTAGTGATCCCATAATTTGTCCTTGAAGCTTTTTACGGTGCAAGAATGGTGCTGGATGAACTGAGACGGCCATTAGATCGGATGATATCATCTTTATCCAGAAAGGGCGTAAGGGTCAACAAGGGGCTTCGAGAATCAATTTTATTCTTCGCCTGTAGCCTATTGAAATCGTGTGGAAAATGTGCCTGGTGAGAAATATAAAACAGACGATTTCTGACGAAACGCAATTCATTCGCCTGAATACGTAGCGTATTGAAATTATGAGCTACACGCCTAGATTTGCAGGATAGTGTAACAAAACGAAATACGTAGGCCAATACATGCAATGCTCGTGGTAAATCGGAAAAACGGTCCAGCAAATCTTCTTTTTCAGCCGATATTTTTTTTTTTTTTTTGATACATATATTATTTATTGAATCTTCAATAATAGATTGAAACATCAATAAGTTTTTCAAATCTTAAATCTAAAAATATTAAATATAAGTTTAGCCAATGCTAAACCAAATTTTTAGTTACAACGGTTGATTTTTGTTGTTTTACATCTCTTGTGTACGGCTGATAGAAAGAGTGTCCCTCCTCCTAAGCCGGGTGTAGCCTCTATACTCTAGAATATTGCGCGCAAGTGGGTTTGGGTGCAACTCAAGTTTTTTAATGTATTTTTTCGCGTGTTTCGAAAATACTGTCTTTACCAACGGAACGTCTAGATCTTTATGAATTCTATGGTTTCTGACATACCAGGGGGCTGCATTTATTGTACGTAGAATTTTATTTTGTCGCCTTTGAATTTTTTCTACATTCGATGCTGAGGCAGTGCCCCATAGCTGGATTCCATAGGACCATATTGGTTTCAGGATCGCGTTGTATAGTAGAAGTTTACAGTCTAGGCTCAGTATAGAATTTCTTCCCATAAGCCAATTCATTTGGGCTGCTTTTAATTTCATTTGCATCAACTTTGCGTCTATATGCGATTTCCATGTTAAACGGCGATCAAGGTGAACACCTAGATATTTTACTACAGTATGTTGCGGAATAGTCTCGGTGTTGATTTGTATAGGCGGGCATGTTTCCCTTCGCAACGTAAAAGTGACGTGTACACATTTCTGCTCGTTAACTTTTATACGCCATTGTTTAAGCCATTTTTCCAATTTGGATATATACCCTTGTAAGTTGATGGAAGCTTCTACTGGATTTTCATGGACGCTTAAAAAAGCTGTATCATCAGCAAATATTGATGTATGAATGTTATTGCTTAACGGTAAGTCAGAGGCATAAATTAAATAAAGTAAGGGACCGAAGATGCTGCCTTGGGGAACTCCGGCTTCGATCGACTGCGGAGGGCTTAAAAAATTGCGTTCCCTAACTACAAATTTTCGTTCCTCTAGATAGCTTTTTAAAAGCTTGACGATGTTTGCGGGGAGATTGCGTGTTAATTTGTGGATAAGACCTTCGTGCCATACTTTATCGAAAGCTTGAGAAACATCTATAAAGAGCGCAGAGCAATATTTTTTTTTTCAAAGGTGTCTCTAACTACGTTCACAAGTCTGTGAGTTTGTTCAATAGTGCTATGTTGTTTGCGAAAACCGAATTGATGATCTGGAATGCATCCACTTCTAGTCACTATAGGCATCAGCTTGCTCATATACAGCTTTTCAAATAGCTTTGAAATGTTGGGCAATAAGCTAATAGGCCGATAGGATTCAACCTTCGTATGATCCTTGCCGGGCTTTGGTATCATAATAATCATCGAAACCTTCCATTCTGCAGGATAGTATTGCAGCTGTAGAATACTATTAAAAATGAAGAGTATAACTCTTTTTGCAATATAAGGCAGTTGTTGAAGCATTTTGTTGCTTATTTTGTCGACACCTGGGGCTTTTCTGGTGTTAAGACTAGTAATAGTATTTTCAATCTCCGTCATGTTAAATCTCATCGGTATTTCTGGTAAAGAGACGACTGGTGGCAGTTCAACAATAGCAGCAGAAATGTTCGGGGTAAATACTTTTTCTAGGTGCTTAACAAATAGATCACCTTTTTCAGCATCAGTTCTTGTCCAGTCACCATTAGAGGCTCGTAATGGTGGTTTGCAAATCACTGGCCTTTTAAGTCCTCTGGCTGCACGCCACAGCGAATAATCTGTTGATGGTGTTGCATCGAGTTCTTGGAAAAATTTTTGCAGCGAATCTGTTTTTTGTGATTGTAAAACTTTTCTTAGCTGTTTGGTACAATCCATAGCAACGAATAATTGATTTTTTCTGGATTCTTCTGATGTTTATGTCTGAGGAGGGCCTTCGGGCCACTGAGACTTTTCTCGACGCAACCATTCAGTACCGTGCCACCAGATTATATTTTTACGCAACTCCGCAGGAGTCAGCCCCCGGGTTGCTAAATCGGCAGGATTATCCTGGGATGAGACATGAGACCAGTTTTTGTTACCTATTTTTTCTAATATTGTGGCCACTCTATTCGCTACGAATGTTTTCCAATTACAGTGCGGTTTTCTTAGCCAGGCTAACACTATCGTTGAGTCTGACCATAAATAAATCGATCCACTATTGAGGTGAAAATGAGGAATCACGCTGTCCATCAGATTGGCTAGCAATACTGCTCCACATAGCTCTAAACGAGGCAAAGATGGCCTTTTTACTGGAGCCACTTTTGTTTTACATACGAGCAACTGTGTAGATATTTCATTCCCTAAGCATACTCTTACGTAAATTGCAGCTGCGTATGCCAGTTCAGAAGAGTCACAGAAGCCATGAAATTGTACATCACAACCTGGCGTATATTGAACTCATCGTGGCAGCTTAATTGTCTCAATATCTGCATAATTATTAATAAAGCTTAGCCATTTTTGTAGAGCTCCTGGTTTTATCTGTTGATCCCATTCTATTTTATCAAGCCACATTTGTTGTAACAGGATTTTTGCCGTGATTACTACGGGTGCTAACCACCCTGAAGTCCATTTTTTAACTGAAATCCCCCCATCTCTAATATACCAATTAATTGGTCATGTGCCTCTAATGCGTTTGGAATTGAGTGCGCGCCCACTAGTGCATCGTCGACATACATACACTCGCGTAAGATTCGAGAGCCAAGAGGGAAACACTTTTCTTCATCATCAGCCAATTGAAGTATTGTTCTGAGGGCTAAATATGGGGCACAATTTATACCAAAAGTTACTGTTTTAAGTTGGTAATCTTTAATCTCGCCGCTTTCAAATCACAAAAAACTATTTCCTGAAATGGCCTTTGATCTGGTTTTACTAAAATCTGGCGATACATTTTTGAGATGTCCACATTAAAAACAAACTGAAAAAATCGCCATATTAATATTAGATTTACTATTTCAGCTTGCAGAATGGGGCCAGTGTACAACAAATCGTTCAAGCTTTTGCCGTTCGAGCTTGGGCTGGACGCATTAAAAACCACGCGTAGTTTTGTTGTTGTCTTTTCTGGCTTAAAAACACCATGATGAGGTAAATAGTAACCTGGGCCACTTGCGTTGTTCTCAACCTTTTCCATGTGCCCTAGTGATAAATATTCTTTTAAAACCTCCTCATACATTGCTTTTCTTTCTATGTTTTTTAGCAATGTGCTTTCATTGCGTAAATATTGGCTTACAGCCATTTTTCTATTTTGACCGAGCGACAGAATATTTGACTTAAAGGGCAGACTCACTATATATCTCCCTTCAGCATTTCTTGTAGTAGTAGAACGATAGATCTCCTCACAAAGTTTATCCTCTTCTGATAATACCCGTCTTCCAGAAACTTCTTCTAACTCCCAAAATTTAGTCAACTGGTCGTCTATAGAGCTTTTGGTTAAATGTGACCTCGTCACCTTACGTGGAGAGACACCGCTGGTTGGGCCTGTTATAATCCAGCCAAATATTGTTTCTTGAGCCACGAGAGACTCAAAAACACCATGCTGAACTCCTCCACGAAGAATTAGGGGATACAAATCACCACCTAATAAAATATCTATTTCCCCACTTTCATAAAAGTTGGGATCGGCATAATTTAATTTTTGGCAAATTAAATCCTTTTAAGGGCTCGCGGAACTACGATAGCTTGTAATTTGAGCGAAATGCTTTGACTTGTTATCGGTTCAATTACCAACGTTGCCATCTTGTTTGATTTGCTAATAACCTCACCACCTAAGCCTGTAACCTCCGCTGAGATTGCTGTAGTGGGCAACTTTAATAATTTTTGTATTTTCTCAGAGATAAAGCTTTCATCTGAACAAGGGTCAATTAACGCACGCGCCTTATAAACGGAACCACAATGAAAAATATTTACCCAGTTAGTAGCAAGAATGACTTTTTTTGCGACTGAAGCGTGATGAGATTGAACAACTCCGGTTGGAGTTGTTGTATTAGTGGACTGTATTTTGTTTTCTCTACTATCATTCCTATTTTGATTTCGTGCTACAAAATCTTCATGGATAAGCGTGTGATGCTTTTTACCACATTTGCCACACGTTTGTGATCCATGCTTAGGAATTTACCGCAAACGTAGATCTTGTGAAGTTCATTACATAAACTGCATTTTGTTGGGCTAAGTTTTGTATGATGGGCCTTATATTGTTTTGGTTTTGTTGAAACTTGATTATTACTGCTTTGTGAAAATGTTTGGGAACCACTGGCGGCAGTATTTGACGATATTATGTCAGAGACACTTTCTAAAGCATGAAATCGATCAGTGACAAAAAAAGAGTTCAATTCATCCCATTTGGGAACCTCTGTTTTATTCTTTACTGATTGTTTCCACAGATGTAAAGTGCTTTCCGAAAGTCGTGCCGAACATTGAAATACGAAAATAGGGTCCCACGATTCTATGTCTACCTTATATAATTTCAGAATCGCAATACAATTATTAATTTCTCTTTGCAGTTTTTTAATTTGCAGAATCATGCAAACAGGGGGCCAAGTTGAAAAGTGTCTTAAGCTGATTATTTATCAGTACGCGCTTATTTTCGTATTGATTTTTGAAATTGCTCCACGCTATCTCAAAATTCTCACTGGTTAAAGCCACGTTTCTATTTATATCTCGTGCTTCACCATCTGTCGTTCTAAACAAGTAGAATAATTTTTCAACTGGGCTAATTCTGTTATTGTTTATATAAATGGCCGTAAACATGTCTCTGAATGTAGGCCACGATACATAATCCCCATGAAAAACACCAGTATCACACGTAGGTACTGACACTGAACTACAAATATTGAGAGTGTCCGAACTATTCTTTGTTGTTTCTACTTTTGCTTTCGAAATGGCATTCAAACAACGAACGTAACACTTTCTCACTTGAGCATATTTTGTCTGAACTACCACTGAATCTTTTTTCTTTTCTGCCGTATGTATTAAACATTCCTCATACAAGCTCTTAAATTCTTCCCATGCCTTGTCTACTTCCTCTTTTACAAATTGCAGGGCCTCACTCATATATGTAGACAAGTTTTCTTCATTTAAGTTGGCCTCCAACGTGATTAGTCGGTCTGCCGCCTGTATATAATTTTCCATAATCGACATTTTGAAATGAGAATTTTATAGAAAACCGCAATAGAAGAAAAGAGACACTTTTTAAAGCAACAAAGTTCAGCTAGTATATTCGAGAAAAATATGTATCGCACAACAACAATAAAATTCGTGCACCGTAATGAAGCTCACGATTTTAATTCTCAAGGGCAAAGAAAAGATGGATGCCGAAATTTTGATAAGTGAAAAACAATAAAAGATGGTGCCCAATATAACGGACCGCAACACACTTGTGTGAAAAAATAGTTTGCGCGTTTTTAATTTAAAGGTTTCCTAACCTCACTTTCACCGAGCCACAAATTTTGAGCAACACAGTATCACCAAATAATTTCCTAAAAAATTTTACGCACCTGTTCTGTTTTTTGCCGCAGAAGGACCAAATGTTTACCTGGGGATGGTTTGTTAGGATGATGGTGGTTGCAATGGGCAACAATGTTTCAGTTGCGGCAGGTCAGGAACAATGAGCTCTGATGAAGAGGCTATGCTTGGTTTCGAAACATCATGATAACAATTCGACCCTCCGCGCGGTCTGATGTTTCTTTGCCTGTACAATTATTACGAGCTTCTAGATTTTTCTTTCTAATAAAACTAATAATATAATATATAAAAAATAAAATTTAGAGAAAACGAATTTAATGCTGACAGATTAAGATTTCTTTCATTAAACATCACTCAGTACGCATTAAAATTCGTAACATAATTGTAAACACTAAATGCACGTAGCTAAGAGTTGTACATCACAGTTGTTTATACAATAAAATAAAAACAGCTGTATATACAACATACCACATTCCACAACTCCTATAGTATTAGTATCAGAAGGCTGCCACCTAGGAATGAAATGAAAAACACTAGAATTAAGCTTAACTTGAACAAAATAGACGTTGAAAAAGTTCCAAACCATTAAAAATGATAAAGCTGTGGCTCACCAGAACCAATTAATGAAAGAGGATTTTTAACTAGTAAAAATGCAGCTGCCGTGGTGGCAGTGAGGTCTAAGCGATAATACAACTCTGATAATGAGACTGTGGTTAATGTCGAAACATCATGATGTCAGTTCAACCCTCAGCGCGGTTTGATTTTTCTTTGTCTGTTCAATTATTGCGAGCTTCTAGATTTTTCTTTCTAATTAATAATTACATTGAAAATTATCATTAAAAAAAAGAAAAAAAAACATGAATGAAATGTTTTATAATAAAGTAACTTCTATTTATTAGAATGTTTATTTAAGCTATAGGTCTTTTTATTTTAATATATATATATTGTTGTTTATATTTCTATTTATTTTCGATATTTCGCTAACAATTTGTTAGCATCTTCAGGAAATTTTATAAATTATTTGAAATTTTAATATTGATTTGTGTATTGGGTGTCATAAAATTTTTTTTCAATAATTTTTTATGGAAAAAGTCTAGGAAAATTTAACTACAGTATATAAAAAGGTTTTTGTATGAAATGTCACAAAAATTGTTTCCAAATTTTAACATAAAAAAATTATTGAAAATGAGTTAAGTATTGGATAGATATAAAATTTTTTAACATAGAAAAAATTATTAAAAATGTTATGTTATAAAAATAGTTTTAAAAAATTAACATTGAATTTAATATATCAACACAATTAACATTAAAATGTATAGTATGTATCCAGGTTGTTTTTTAACATAGAAAAAATTATTAAAAATGTTATGTTATAAAAATAGTATTTAAAAAAATTTAACATTGAATTCAATATATCAAAACAATTAACATTAAAATGTGTAGTATGTATCTAGGCTGTTTTTTAAATATAAATATCAAAAATTATTTACAAATTTTTATAAGCTTTATAAAAGTTAAGAATAATAAAAATCCTACAGGAAATTAACTGCCTAACCCACGATATCGAACGATGTCGATCGCTTGATTTTAAGACGTAAAAAATGTAGCTTGCGGTCTACTAATAACCGATTTTATTTATTTGGTTAGCTTTTCTTCTAGTAAACAATTAATAAGTTAAATAAAATCGGTTATTAGTGGACCGTAAACTAGATTTTTTACGTCTTAAAATCAAGCGATCGACATCGTTCGATATCGTGGGTTAGGCAGTAAGTTATTATTGGTGTAAAACCAAGAAGCAATAATGTGATTATTTTCCTGTGGGACCATAATATAATTAGATATGTAATTAAACAAAGTAACAAAAATTCATAGTGAAACAAGAAACAATCATTTAACATTTAGATTTTTACTAACTAAATATCTATAATTCTGTGCTAAATTTTCTGTATCTACTTTGAAATTTATTCTTTGTGTTGCTGGTGTATTAATTATCTCTAACATTTCTAACATCAAACGCTGTTTATAATTATTTTCTGTATTCAGAATTGAAACATTTTCAAAGTTAGGAAAGTGAACTAATCTGGAACAATGAGATGACAACGCTGTCTTCTGTGAATTGATATGCCTATATTTCTGATCTGACTTATGACCTGCTATTCTCGTTTTTAATTTATTTTTGGTAGTACCTACATATACCATGTTACAATTCTCTCCATCATTTCCCCTGCAAGGTATTTTGTAAACTACATTCGATCTATCCCATTTATCAATTTTGTCCTTAGTTCTACTAAATAATTTATTTAATGTGTTATAGGTTCTATGAGCTATTCTATATTTGTTCGTATCAAAAATCTTTGATTTTGTCAATCTCTCTGAAATCTCAGGAATATACGTTAAGGACTTGTATATTCTCTGTTCTGTATTACTACCTATATTATTAATTATTTTATGTTTGTGTCTATATATTAATTTATTAATTAAAGAACTGGGATAATCATTCTCTCTCAAAATACTTCTTATCTTCCTCTCATTCTTGTTGTGAAACTGTTTGTCACTTATAGTTAAAACTCTTTCTATGAAATTTCTAGCTGTATTAATAATAATATGTTTGCTATGTTTAGAATATTAATTAATTAACCTTCCCGATGCTGTTGGTTTCTGGTACCAATCTATCAATAATCTATTATCTTTTCTAATAATAATAGTATCTAGATAATTGATCCTTGAGTTACATTCCTTTTCAACAGTAAATTTAATATTATAATTAAATTCATTAAATGTCAAAAGCACCTTATCAATTTCACATTCAGGAATAATGCAAAACAGATCATCTACATACTTAGTCATCAATCTGGGAATCGCATTCAATTCTTGAATAGATAAATCCAATAATTTCTCCATAACTATATCTGCAACAATTGGAGATGCTGGAGATCCCATTGGAAGACCACTTTGTTGCATAAATATATTTCCATTATATTGAAAATATCTATTATCCTCTATGCAAAATTTTAAAATACGTAAAAATAAATCCTTATCTATATTTGTATAATCCTTAATCATATCCCATTTTTCTTCAATGGTATTTATCGCAACATCAACAGGTTTACTGGGAAATAAAGACACAACATCAAAAGAAATCAATATTTCATCATTTGATATCTGTTGATCTTTTATCCTGTTTCTAAACTCTACAGAATTCTTGATATTATATCTAGAGTTCTTCGTAATATTCCGTAAAATATTTGTTATGTATTTACATAACTCATATGATGGAGAATTAATAAAAGAACATATAGGCCTTAATGGAAAACCTTCCTTATGGATCTTTGGTAATCCATATAAACGCGGTGCAATTGCAACGTTAGTTTTAAGCCTATTTTTCTCAGTAGAAGATACTATTTCCTTCCTATATAATTCTTCAACTATATTATTGTTAATTTTTTGTAACTTGCTAGTTGAGTCTCTATTTAATAAAGTATATTCTCTAGTATCTCCTATAATATCATTCATCCTAGAATTATAATCATGTCTATTAATTGCTACAGTAGTATTACCCTTATCTGAATTAACAATAAATATATCCCTGTGTTTTTTTAAAAATCTATCAGCTATATTTACCTTATCTATCATAAACCTATCTCTATTAGATAATCTATTTTTATTTAAATGATTATCAATAACTGCTGTTAATCTATTTCTAGCTATTTCTTGTTCTTCCTTTCTATTAAAAGTTCTAACTAACTCTTCTCCTTCAGAAATTATTTTTAAAATAGGAAATTCGTTTGCTTTTACTGGTAAAGCATGGTTTTCCCGAGTGAAAGAATCCACTGAACATCGCTAGGTATATCACAATTGGTTTTATTAACAAACCATTTTTCATTATACCTAATATTTAACTCTTCTAATTGTAATATTTTAAGATTATCAAATTTCTTCTTATGTATAATATTTACCTTCTTCATATATGTAGCCGTTAAATTCTCCTCAAAATATAAAAACTCAACCATTTCCTCCAGAGTGAAATGTTTCTTCAATTCACCAATAATTATTTCCCTTTCCCTTTGAAAATGTTTCAATAATTCGTGTTTTTCTCTTATTGCTATCCTTAAAACTCTGTTCTGTATATCCTGTGTATATTTTGAAATTTGTTGTTGAATCCTGGGTAGTCTATCCTTATTGAAAATGGTCGAAATATTCCTCGTTGTGACCTTTATGAAATTTGGAATTATCCCTGCATTCTTACATCTTGTTAAAAAGGTTATTGCTGACTTCGTCCGTACAAATTTATTCCTAATTGACTTCATCAAGTTTATATATATCCTAGTTTGGTTGTTCTTCTTGAAACAGCTATAGTCCATTTTGTTGTTTGATTTGCTCTCTTTATTTGTATTTATATTCTATTTTATTTGACCTTTTCTTTATATTTATTAGAATGTTTATTTAAGCTATAGGTCTTTTTATTTTAATATATATATATTGTTGTTTATATTTATTTTCGATATTTCGCTAACAATTTGTTAGCATCTTCAGGAAATTTTATAAATTATTTGAAATTTTAATATTGATTTGTGTATTGGGTGTCATAAAATTTTTTCAATAATTTTTTATGGAAAAAGTCTAGGAAAATTTAACTACAGTATATAAAAAGGTTTTTGTATGAAATGTCACAAAAATTGTTTCCAAATTTTAACATAAAAAAATTATTGAAAATGAGTTAAGTATTGGATAGATATAAAATTTTTTAACATAGAAAAAATTATTAAAAATGTTATGTTATAAAAATAGTTTTAAAAAATTAACATTGAATTTAATATATCAACACAATTAACATTAAAATGTATAGTATGTATCCAGGTTGGTTTTTAACATAGAAAAAATTATTAAAAATGTTATGTTATAAAAATAGTATTTAAAAAAATATAACATTGAATTCAATATATCAAAACAATTAACATTAAAATGTGTAGTATGTATCTAGGCTGTTTTTTAAATATAAATATCAAAAATTATTTACAAATTTTTATAAGCTTTATAAAAGTTAAGAATAATAAAAATCCTACAGGAAATTAAGTTATTATTGGTGTAAAACCAAGAAGCAATAATGTGATTATTTTCCTGTGGGACCATAATATAATTAGATATGTAATTAAACAAAGTAACAAAAATTCATAGTGAAACAAGAAACAATCATTTAACATTTAGATTTTTACTAACTAAATATCTATAATTCTGTGCTAAATTTTCTGTATCTACTTTGAAATTTATTCTTTGTGTTGCTGGTGTATTAATTATCTCTAACATTTCTAACATCAAACGCTGTTTATAATTATTTTCTGTATTCAGAATTGAAACATTTTCAAAGTTAGGAAAGTGAACTAATCTGGAACAATGAGATGACAACGCTGTCTTCTGTGAATTGATATGCCTATATTTCTGATCTGACTTATGACCTGCTATTCTCGTTTTTAATTTATTTTTGGTAGTACCTACATATACCATGTTACAATTCTCTCCATCATTTCCCCTGCAAGGTATTTTGTAAACTACATTCGATCTATCCCATTTATCAATTTTGTCCTTAGTTCTACTAAATAATTTATTTAATGTGTTATAGGTTCTATGAGCTATTCTATATTTGTTCGTATCAAAAATCTTTGATTTTGTCAATCTCTCTGAAATCTCAGGAATATACGTTAAGGACTTGTATATTCTCTGTTCTGTATTACTACCTATATTATTAATTATTTTATGTTTGTGTCTATATATTAATTTATTAATTAAAGAACTGGGATAATCATTCTCTCTCAAAATACTTCTTATCTTCCTCTCATTCTTGTTGTGAAACTGTTTGTCACTTATAGTTAAAACTCTTTCTATGAAATTTCTAGCTGTATTAATAATAATATGTTTGCTATGTTTAGAATATTAATTAATTAACCTTCCCGATGCTGTTGGTTTCTGGTACCAATCTATCAATAATCTATTATCTTTTCTAATAATAATAGTATCTAGATAATTGATCCTTGAGTTACATTCCTTTTCAACAGTAAATTTAATATTAGAATTAAATTCATTAAATGTCAAAAGCACCTTATCAATTTCACATTCAGGAATAATGCAAAACAGATCATCTACATACTTAGTCATCAATCTGGGAATCGCATTCAATTCTTGAATAGATAAATCCAATAATTTCTCCATAACTATATCTGCAACAATTGGAGATGCTGGAGATCCCATTGGAAGACCATTTTGTTGCATAAATATATTTCCATTATATTGAAAATATCTATTATCCTCTATGCAAAATTTTAAAATACGTAAAAATAAATCCTTATCTATATTTGTATAATCCTTAATCATATCCCATTTTTCTTCAATGGTATTTATCGCAACATCAACAGGTATACTGGGAAATAAAGACACAACATCAAAAGAAATCAATATTTCATCATTTGATATCTGTTGATCTTTTATCCTGTTTCTAAACTCTACAGAATTCTTGATATTATATCTAGAGTTCTTCGTAATATTCCGTAAAATATTTGTTATGTATTTACATAACTCATATGATGGAGAATTAATAAAAGAACATATAGGCCTTAATGGAAAACCTTCCTTATGGATCTTTGGTAATCCATATAAACGCGGTGCAATTGCAACGTTAGTTTTAAGCCTATTTTTCTCAGTAGAAGATACTATTTCCTTCCTATATAATTCTTCAACTATATTATTGTAAATTTTTTGTAACTTGCTAGTTGGGTCTCTATTTAATGAATTATATTCTCTAGTATCTCCTATAATATCATTAGTCCTAGAATTATAATCATGTCTATTAATTGCTACAGTAGTATTACCCTTATCTGAATTAACAATAAATATATCCCTGTGTTTTTTTAAAAATCTATCAGCTATATTTACCTTATCTATCATAAACCTATCTCTATTAGATAATCTATTTTTATTTAAATGATTATCAATAACTGCTGTTAATCTATTTCTAGCTATTTCTTGTTCTTCCTTTCTATTAAAAGTTCTAACTAACTCTTCTCCTTCAGAAATTATTTTTAAAATAGGAAATTCGTTTGCTTTTACTGGTAAAGCATGTTTTTTCCCGAGTGAAAGAATCCACTGAACATCGCTAGGTATATCACAATTGGTTTTATTAACAAACCATTTTTCATTATACCTAATATTTAACTCTTCTAATTGTAATATTTTAAGATTATCAAATTTCTTCTTATGTATAATATTTACCTTCTTCATATATGTAGCCGTTAAATTCTCCTCAAAATATAAAAACTCAACCATTTCCTCCAGAGTGAAATGTTTCTTCAATTCACCAATAATTATTTCCCTTTCCCTTTGAAAATGTTTCAATAATTCGTGTTTTTCTCTTATTGCTATCCTTAAAACTCTGTTCTGTATATCCTGTGTATATTTTGAAATTTGTTGTTGAATCCTGGGTAGTCTATCCTTATTGAAAATGGTCGAAATATTCCTCGTTGTGACCTTTATGAAATTTGGAATTATCCCTGCATTCTTACATCTTGTTAAAAAGGTTATTGCTGACTTCGTCCGTACAAATTTATTCCTAATTGACTTCATCAAGTTTATATATATCCTAGTTTGGTTGTTCTTCTTGAAACAGCTATAGTACATTTTGTTGTTTGATTTGCTCTCTTTATTTGTATTTTTATTCTATTTTATTTGACCTTTTCTTTATATTTATTAGAATGTTTATTTAAGCTATAGGTCTTTTTATTTTAATATATATATATTGTTGTTTATATTTATATTTATTTTCGATATTTCGCTAACAATTTGTTAGCATCTTCAGGAAATTTTATAAATTATTTGAAATTTTAATATTGATTTGTGTATTGGGTGTCATAAAATTTTTTCAATAATTTTTTATGGAAAAAGTCTAGGAAAATTTAACTACAGTATATAAAAAGGTTTTTGTATGAAATGTCACAAAAATTGTTTCCAAATTTTAACATAAAAAAATTATTGAAAATGAGTTAAGTATTGGATAGATATAAAATTTTTTAACATAGAAAAAATTATTAAAAATGTTATGTTATAAAAATAGTTTTAAAAAATTAACATTGAATTTAATATATCAACACAATTAACATTAAAATGTATAGTATGTATCCAGGTTGTTTTTTAACATAGAAAAAATTATTAAAAATGTTATGTTATAAAAATAGTATTTAAAAAAATTTAACATTGAATTCAATATATCAAAACAATTAACATTAAAATGTGTAGTATGTATCTAGGCTGTTTTTTAAATATAAATATCAAAAATTATTTACAAATTTTTATAAGCTTTATAAAAGTTAAGAATAATAAAAATCCTACAGGAAATTAAGTTATTATTGGTGTAAAACCAAGAAGCAATAATGTGATTATTTTCCTGTGGGACCATAATATAATTAGATATGTAATTAAACAAAGTAACAAAAATTCATAGTGAAACAAGAAACAATCATTTAACATTTAGATTTTTACTAACTAAATATCTATAATTCTGTGCTAAATTTTCTGTATCTACTTTGAAATTTATTCTTTGTGTTGCTGGTGTATTAATTATCTCTAACATTTCTAACATCAAACGCTGTTTATAATTATTTTCTGTATTCAGAATTGAAACATTTTCAAAGTTAGGAAAGTGAACTAATCTGGAACAATGAGATGACAACGCTGTCTTCTGTGAATTGATATGCCTATATTTCTGATCTGACTTATGACCTGCTATTCTCGTTTTTAATTTATTTTTGGTAGTACCTACATATACCATGTTACAATTCTCTCCATCATTTCCCCTGCAAGGTATTTTGTAAACTACATTCGATCTATCCCATTTATCAATTTTGTCCTTAGTTCTACTAAATAATTTATTTAATGTGTTATAGGTTCTATGAGCTATTCTATATTTGTTCGTATCAAAAATCTTTGATTTTGTCAATCTCTCTGAAATCTCAGGAATATACGTTAAGACAACTAACAAAACAATTAACATTAAAATGTGTAGTATGTATCTAGGCTGTTTTTTAAATATAAATATCAAAAATTATTTACAAATTTTTATAAGCTTTATAAAAGTTAAGAATAATAAAAATCCTACAGGAAATTAAGTTATTATTGGTGTAAAACCAAGAAGCAATAATGTGATTATTTTCCTGTGGGACCATAATATAATTAGATATGTAATTAAACAAAGTAACAAAAATTCATAGTGAAACAAGAAACAATCATTTAACATTTAGATTTTTACTAACTAAATATCTATAATTCTGTGCTAAATTTTCTGTATCTACTTTGAAATTTATTCTTTGTGTTGCTGGTGTATTAATTATCTCTAACATTTCTAACATCAAACGCTGTTTATAATTATTTTCTGTATTCAGAATTGAAACATTTTCAAAGTTAGGAAAGTGAACTAATCTGGAACAATGAGATGACAACGCTGTCTTCTGTGAATTGATATGCCTATATTTCTGATCTGACTTATGACCTGCTATTCTCGTTTTTAATTTATTTTTGGTAGTACCTACATATACCATGTTACAATTCTCTCCATCATTTCCCCTGCAAGGTATTTTGTAAACTACATTCGATCTATCCCATTTATCAATTTTGTCCTTAGTTCTACTAAATAATTTATTTAATGTGTTATAGGTTCTATGAGCTATTCTATATTTGTTCGTATCAAAAATCTTTGATTTTGTCAATCTCTCTGAAATCTCAGGAATATACGTTAAGGACTTGTATATTCTCTGTTCTGTATTACTACCTATATTATTAATTATTTTATGTTTGTGTCTATATATTAATTTATTAATTAAAGAACTGGGATAATCATTCTCTCTCAAAATACTTCTTATCTTCCTCTCATTCTTGTTGTGAAACTGTTTGTCACTTATAGTTCAAACTCTTTCTATGAAATTTCTAGCTGTATTAATAATAATATGTTTGCTATTTTAGAATAGTAATTAATTAACCTTCCCGATGCTGTTGGTTTCTGGTACCAATCTATCAATAATCTATTATCTTTTCTAATAATAATAGTATCTAGATAATTGATCCTTGAGTTACATTCCTTTTCAACAGTAAATTTAATATTAGAATTAAATTCATTAAATGTCAAAAGCACCTTATCAATTTCACATTCAGGAATAATGCAAAACAGATCATCTACATACTTAGTCATCAATCTGGGAATCGCATTCAATTCTTGAATAGATAAATCCAATAATTTCTCCATAACTATATCTGCAACAATTGGAGATGCTGGAGATCCCATTGGAAGACCATTTTGTTGCATAAATATATTTCCATTATATTGAAAATATATATTATCCTCTATGCAAAATTTTAAAATACGTAAAAATAAATCCTTATCTATATTTGTATAATCCTTAATCATATCCCATTTTTCTTCAATGGTATTTATCGCAACATCAACAGGTATACTGGGAAATAAAGACACAACATCAAAAGAAATCAATATTTCATCATTTGATATCTGTTGATCTTTTATCCTGTTTCTAAACTCTACAGAATTCTTGATATTATATCTAGAGTTCTTCGTAATATTCCGTAAAATATTTGTTATGTATTTACATAACTCATATGATGGAGAATTAATAAAAGAACATATAGGCCATAATGGAAAACCTTCCTTATGGATCTTTGGTAATCCATATAAACGCGGTGCAATTGCAACGTTAGTTTTAAGCTTATTTTTCTCAGTAGAAGATACTATTTCCTTCCTATATAATTCTTCAACTATATTATTGTTAATTTTTTGTAACTTGCTAGTTGGGTCTCTATTTAATGAAGTATATTCTCTAGTATCTCCTATAATATCATTAATCCTAGAATTATAATCATGTCTATTAATTGCTACAGTAGTTTTACCCTTATCTGAATTAACAATAAATATATCCCTGTGTTTTTTTAAAAATCTATCAGCTATATTTACCTTATCTATCATAAACCTATCTCTATTAGATAATCTATTTTTATTTAAATGATTATCAATAACTGCTGTTAATCTATTTCTAGCTATTTCTTGTTCTTCCTTTCTATTAAAAGTTCTAACTAACTCTTCTCCTTCAGTAAATAAATAAATAGTAAGAATTCAGGTAATTATATGAGTATTCCGAGAAATCCAGGTAAGTAGGTAGAATTTTCATTAATTCAGGTAAGTAGATAAGTATATTCCAAGAAATCCAGGTAAGTAGGTAGAGATATCAAGAATTCAGGTAAATCGGTAGAAATTGATATAAGTATATGTAGGTATAATTCCAATATATATAATTTGATATCTTCACGCAAGTGGGGATTGTTGCTTGTTCAGTCTCTCGATGATAAATAAACTTTTAACTGCGGTTGTCATATTTTACCGCACTTTTTGTAGTAGCAGTTTTTGTGTAAAACTACAATATGTCGAGTTGCCACTCTAACAATAATTATAACCTTATGATTATGTTATAACATAAAGTTATAATTTTAGTGTCAAAACCTAGTTTGGACATGGCGGGCCAACGAAGACGTTAGCGTCCCTCTTGGACGCACAGCACTTGGGCAAGCGAACGAATCGCTTCCACAATTGCCTTTGTATTGTCAGCAGATGACGTTCTCGATGATGGCTGATTTTTTTCATGTTCCTTTTCTGGCACTAGCACCCTTTCCCTTTTGTCGCTGTTGGGCGGTGTTGGATTTTGGCGATTAGGCAAATTGCGAGTTTCCAGCCTCTGCGGGCGACCTTTGGGTTTTGGCTTACGGTGCAGCAGCGTGTGATGGTATTTTTCGCATTTCCGGCCGGTATCCAGCGAGGCACCGGCACGCAAGTCGTGGCTCTTGGCTAAACAATTTACACAATAATGATGCCTCTCTACTGCTTCTTCTCTCCTACTGGGGCTCATGTTGAGGAACCTGCGGCATGATATAATGTGTAACTGCAAAGCTATGTTAGATTTTACTTATCTGAGTTAGAGTGTGTTAAAGATCTTTTTCTTCTTTCAAGATTGGGAGATAACATAACTTAACGATTGGGCGAGTTATGATTCCGGTGGACGTTTGTACATCTGCGGTTAGAAATTTGCTGTCCGCCGCGGGATAGATTTTCTCGATTCTTCCCAAACGCCATTCATGTGGGGGCTGTAGATCGTCGATTACAACGACTAAATCGCCTACTTGGGGGAGAATTTTTCCATTTATACCGTTTATGCAGTGATTTCAAGTAATCATCTTTCCATCGGATGGAAAACTGTTGGTGGATCACTTTTAACTTCTCCCAGCGATTGATGATCGACATCGCTTGACAATCTCGCTCTGGCAGTGCCATTATAGGTGCGCTTCGTAGGAAATGCCCTGGGGTGAGCGCTGTCAAGTCGGTGGGATCTTCGGAGATTGCGGAATTCTAGCTAAGATGGTGCTGAACTCTTTGAAAGTGAATTTATGTCCCCCCGCGACTCGTTTTAGGTGAAATTTAAAACTTTTTACTGCGGCTTCCCATAAGCCGCCCATATGAGGAGCGTGTGGCGGAATAAACTTTCATTCAAACCAGTGGGCAATATATTTTTGGGCTACGTCTTGGGATGCGGTCTTTACGAAGTTAGAAAATTCGAGCTCAAGTATTCTGCTCGCGCCGAGGAAATTTTTCCCATTGTCGGTAGCTTCCCTTTGGGGGAGCCCCCGCCTCCCAAAAAACCGGGGAAATGCGGCTTGAAATGCCGCCGAGGATAGTTCTGAGCAAACTTCTAAATGAACCCCTTTTGTACTAAAGCATACGAAAACAGCGGCATATCCTTTTAGTGTAGGAGCTTTTCGTAGTGGAGATGATTTTATATCAAATGGCCCCGCAAAGTCAATTCCTGTCGTTTGAAAAGGGAGCGACAAATTGCACCTTTCGGGTGGTAAGGGAGCCATTATTTGAGCAGATGGCCTTTGCTTATAAATTACGCACTGTTTGCAGTGACGTATAACCTTGTTTACTCGATTTTTTAATCTGAATATATAGTATTCAGTCTGTGTCATTCGGCACATTTGAGTACACTCAGAGTGTATTAGAAACTGGTGTAAATGGGAAAGATTGAGCTGGCAAAATCGAGAGTTTCCTGGCAGAATGATAGGATACCGTTCGCCATAGGGAAGAGACGATTGAGCTAATCTACCATTGACTCTTAGAACAGAGTTCTTGTCTGTGAATGGGTTCAACGTTTTTAATGAGCTTTTGTTGGAAATGTCCTGTGCTTTCAGTACACTCTCATATTAATTTTTATAAACCCTTTGTTGCGCTAACACAATAAGCCGATACTTAACACCATTTCTGCAGAGAATCTGCTGAAACTTCTTCGTCCCACTGTAGACCTTCTAACCACAATTGTTGCATTAAAATTTTTGCCCGGATGGTTACGGGGACAAGACAGCCGGCGGGGTCAAACAATTTTGCCACTGCGAAAAGCACTTGGCGTTTTGTTATAGTTGATGCTTGCTCAATAGGTGAAAAGCTATACGTGAAAGTATCATTAAGCGCATTCCATTTAATACCCAGTGTTTTGGTAGAACTTGTCTCCTGAAAGCGCAAAAAGTATGAATCATATAGATCCTCCTTTGGTAAGTGTCTGAGTAAATTGGGATCATTAGCCGTTATCTTTTTGAGCGGTAAGCCTGCTGATTTTAGGGTTTCTATAATTTCAGTTTGCGCATTAATTGTTTCTTCTAGTGTGTGCCCACCTGACAATATGTCATCTACATAGGTTTCTGAGCGTAGAATTTAAGCCGCTGTAGGGTACTTTGTTTCAGAATCTGACGCTAGCTGCAATAGCGTACGGATTGCTAAAAATGGAGCACAGTTTACTCCGAAAGTGACAGTATTTAACTGAAAATCTTGCACAGCGCCGTACGGTTTATTCTGAAAAAAAATTCTTTGGAATGGTCTATCTTCAGGGTGAACGAGAATTTGGCGATACATTTTCTGTATGTCGCCATTGAACACAAATTGATATTTCCTCCAATTAAGTATTATTGACATTAAATCATTCTGGAGTGTGGGCCCAGTATAGAGAACATCATTAAGTGAATACTGAGATTTACTTTTTCTCGATGCGTTTAAAACTACCCTGACTTTAGTGGTCTTATGCTCGGGCCGCACTACTGCATGATGCGGTAGGTAATAGGAATGGTGTTTACCTTGCAAAATAATCTCTTGTGATGAAGTTTCTTCCATATGGTCTAATGTCAGATACTCATCGAGAACTGCCGTGTATTGCGCCTGTAGTACCGGATCATTTGTCAGAGTTTTATCCATTATGGAGTTTTGAGCCATTGCTATGAATCGTGACGATCCAAGGAAATTCTGGCTTGAATGGTAACTTTACCATGTATCTTCCATTTTCTAGGCGTGTAGTCGTACGACTATAGAACTCTTCACAGAATTCATCTTCTTCTGAGATATATCGGGGGTTGGGAATTTCTTCTTCTTTCCAAAATTTTCTCAGAATGGCGCTTAGATCCGAATTTTCAGAGGCGATCACTTCAGTCGTGAAAGCGTGAACCGTTGTGGTTTTTATAGACCCACTAAGTACCCAGCCAAATATTGTTTTGTATGTTGACGTTTTACCGCAAATGATTTTCTTGATACCTTATAAATTGATATAATATTCATAATCGTTGCCTAAAATCAGATATATTTGAGCGGATTTATTGAACGTGGGGTCCGCCAAATCTAATTCTTGCAACTCTTCTGTTCGGGCAATTTCAAAGGACCAAGCTGGGAGCTGTTTCGTGACTTTTGGCAACACGATAGCTTTTATTGGAATTCTAGTGTTAGTTCTTTTAGCATACAATACGAGTTCGCATTCTTTGTTTGCTGACTGCTTTTGACCTCCAATTCCAACGATTTCAAAATTTGCTTTTTTGTACGGAAGCTGAAGGCGATTTCTAACCCTTTCAGCTATAAATGTTCGTTGGGATCCGGGGTCAATAAGGGCTCTAACTGTGAACCATTCTCCCCTGTATTCAATCTGCATAAGCGCAGTGCGTAAAAGAATATTTTCATCGCTACTGGAGCAGTTGGCTTGAATATGACTTGATGTACTGGGTTGTGCATCTTTTGTCTCAATTCTGCCGACATTTGCCGACGAATTTCGAGAAGAGCTGGGTTTCTGAGTGCAGTCTAAATGCTGAGGTTTTTCTGTATTTTTGGGCGGGCTTTGAGCTTTTTTGGGCATGTGCAATAGTGTGTGGTGCTGTTTCTTGCAATATATACATGTGTTTTTGCTTTTACAATTCACTTTTAAGTGTGATTGCCCTAAGCAATTATTGCAATGTTTATTTTTGAACACATAGTCCACTCTTTCATTTTATTACAATTATGTTCAATTTTAGAATAGAAGTTTTTGAATATTAGTATACCGGGTAGAATTTCAGTTACAATAGATTCATTTAGTATTTGCATATCGCAGTATGCTTCTTCGTAATTCAATATATTTGAAAGGCATTTGTTAGTGATTTGTATTAAATTTTTCTTAAGATTATCTTTAATGTTAGCATCGTAAATATTATTTTTAGAATCTACTAGTATTTCATACTTATTTAGAATGATCGATTTGTTGTATATGTTGGGAATTGGCTCGAATACAATTTTTGATAAAGCTTCCTTTGAATATTGTGGGATTTGGAGAATTATTATTATATTACTATCGTTTATGGGAACGGCTGTTTTGATATTGGTGTAGCTGTCAAAATCGTTAATAACGTTGAGTTCTGTGTTGCTCAGAATGTCCGTAGGAATTATTCCGAGTTTGCTAGAAAATATTATTTGTCCAATGTCATCGACATGGTTTCGAAACAGTGAAATATCGTTGTTGATTTGATAGACCTGTTCTATAAAAGTAATTTCGTCTTCTATCGTAGTTATTTTATTTGCCATAAAGTTTTTGAATTTATTTAAATAATTTCCTATTAGATTTTGTTTTTGATTTATGTGGTCCGTAATGTTCTGTATTTGGGAGGATATGAAATTGTTAACAAATGTCAGGTTGTTAATTTTGTTCGTCAAGACTTCCTCATTTTCATAAAGTGTTTTAAGTGAATTCCTTACTTCGGTTTCGTCATCACTGTCCATTATGCCGGCTATAAACTTGAGTCCTTTCCCCAATACGTTTACTAGTCCTCTTTTTTGTCTAAAGTGTGGATTTAGGTTCTCTATTTTTCCTTTTAGTAGTGCAAAATTCTTGCTTACAGTATCCAAAAGTGTTTTAGTTCCAATTCTGTTAGTCTTAAGGGATTGTATATTTTGGAGAATTAGGTTCAACGTGTCCGTGTAGGCAGTTATGTTGACAATGTGTAGAATTTTGTTGTACTGATCAATTACTTTTAGTTCTCCCGTTTTGAATGGTACGTATCCGTTATTGTTGGTCAAGTCCTGAATGTCGATAGATTGGGCTCTGGTGGTTGTTAGGATTGTGATTATCAAAATCCATGGTATCATCTATAAGAATGTAT
This sequence comes from Lypha dubia, assembly GCA_947311025.1. NCBI lineage: Eukaryota > Metazoa > Arthropoda > Insecta > Diptera > Tachinidae > Lypha > Lypha dubia. The sequence goes on along the minus strand of OX371260.1, from coordinate 89,757,264 downwards.
ATTGATTTGTTCGTTATTTAGCCTTTATTTTAGGGTTATTCTTGTCCTGGTATTTTTTATTTTGTTTTATATGAGTTTTGTAGTACAGTAGTTTTGACTTAACTGCCACACCGTGTTTTGCACGCATTTTGTGGCAGGTAAGTCAAAAAGGCACTTAAGTTAAATTTTTTAACTGCCAAAAATTGGCAGTTATCTGATTCGTTTACCCACCACAGAAGTGGCCCATAAGATCGATTCACACAATTCCCTATTTTTACAACCTAAACTTAAAAAAAAATAAAAATATTATTTTCATTTATTATTCATTAATAAAACAACATAAAGGTACTTCAGTGGTGGGATTCAGTAACTTTTATTACGATAATCGTATTGTTAAAATTAATATAACGAAAATTTATCGAATTTTGTATTCAGTATCACTTTTAACGATATTTGCTATCGGTATGTTAACGACAATAATTTTTCGGTTGTTATGAAATAAATAAAAGTCAGCAGTTCAATGGTAGCACGTTCGTTATGACAAGAACAAAATTGATCTTTCAAAACAATATACGAAAACACAGAATCTTTTATGCATAAATAATAATATTTCCATTATTTAAACATGTAATTTAACATTCATATCTCCAAATTTCATTAAATTTAATATTAATTTTTTTAAATTCTAAAAAATTTTTGAGAAAAATTTCAATAAATAAATTTATTTATTTGTTTTTTGTTTATTTCTCTTTGTGGTTTTCTTACATATTGATAGAGATGCCAACGTAAAAGGAAATTATAACGATGTTGTTAAGAAGCAATTAATGAATAACAAAATCTTTACTGCAAATCGCAATAATTGTCGGTATATTTAACAATAATCGTATTGTTAAAAGTTACTGAATCGCACTACTGTAGTGCGTTTAAGAACTTGTGAACACACTTAATAATTGTTAATGATAATATAAACATTAGTGAACTGCCTTAATGTTGTTTTAACAAAAGGATATCATATTACACAATGAATTAATTGCAAACATTGCTACTTCAATTTGATTGGTCAATTTAACGTAAATTTTAGTTTTAAGTATTTTGTCGACTCAACAATTATTTGTTAATATTTTAGTATAAATACCACAATAAAATTATATTTCTTTGTCAATAGTAAAAACTCGCTTTTTATTCATTGATCACATTACGTTCAAGTTACAAGTGCTTGAAAGTAAAACCACACAAACAAAAATTAGTACAGTTCAAATTCAAGTGTTTGAACTGAGTCATACTAATAAAATCATCTACAAGTTTAATTCTAAACAATAGTAAAAACTCGCTTTTTATTCATTGATCACATTACGTTCAAGTTACAAGTGCTTGAAAGTAAAACCACACAAACAAAAATTAGTACAGTTCAAATTCAAGTGTTTGAACTGAGTCATACTAATAAAATCATCTACAAGTTTAATTCTAAACATTTTGGTGACCCCGACGTGATTGATTTTCAAGCTTCCCCCCACCAGCGGTAAGGGGTTTTAAAGTTAAATTGGTGACTTACAACAGCACGCAGCCTACCCATTAACACTGGTATTCAAGTGGAAGAATTGCAACATAAAATCTGCCCAGCGAATCCTTGTCTTCAGCAGAGGCTATAAAAAACATCGTACCAGTGGTGCAATACATATCAGCCGCTCCAGCACATTAGAGCACTGACAACAAGCATCGGTTTATTGGTGACCAACTTCATCATCTCCACTAACACGAAGTTTCAGTGGACATATACTACCAGCACTACACCATTAGTGCAACAAACATCAGCAGCTCCAGCAAATTGATTAGAGCACTGACAACAGGCATCAGCCCATTGGTGACCAAATTCATCTCCAATTTTTTAGCGCTTAAACAGGCAGTTCCATATCGTACACAATGGCGGCAGCAGAGTTATTGGATACCCTCTTGAATACAGGCGAAATAATTCAAGCAATAGTGCGAAACTTTAAAAAGGATTCTGTGGACAGAAAAACCACCGCAGAATACTTTGAGGAGCGTAGCCGTCAACTTTTGCAAGCCTGGGAGAAATTTGAAGCCACGGATACAGAATTGCGTATGCTTGACGATGTTGAAACGTTAAAAGCAGAGAATGAATATTTTACTAAGGACTACTATTCAAAAATTAGTGAGATAACTAATGTGTATAAAAATCTGTTTACACCGGAGGCTAATCGTCTTAGAACATTATTCCTACAAAAGCTACCATCAACTAAAACTACTGGTGCATCAGTGCCCCTTCAGGAGTCTAATGAAAATCAAGGTTTGATTCGGAAGGCAAAAGCTAGAATGACAGCCTTAAGTAGGTTTTTAAATGTATTAAACATTAGCGACGAAATACAACCACGTACATTTTATGACATCAAACTGTCAACCATAAACAGTCTTTGGGATCAGATCCAAGACTTATACGACAGTATATGCGAGCGCTTTGATGATCCATTGAATTCTGGCTTTGAGGTTACAACATTTTATGAATTGAATGACAAAGTTCAAGAACAGTTGGTCAGACTGTCCATATTGGCTAAAAAGGCACAAAACGTTGGTGAAAATCAGCCAACTCAATCAAATCAGTCATCTTCATCGTTACATCTTCCAAAAGTTACAATACCGAAATTTGATGGCGACTATTTAAAATGGCGGCAGTTCTATGATTTATTCTCTGAAATGGTGGATAATCAGCCGATTCCCGCTATTCAAAAATTTTGGTATTTAAAGAGTAATTTGACGGGTGAAGCTGAACATCTGATAAGTCAATTTTCTCTATCAGAGACAAACTATAGCACTGCCTGGGGAACCTTACAAGATCGCTACAATAACAAGAGAATTTTAGTAGCGAATCTAGTAGAAAAAATACTCAATCAACAGTCCGTGACGTCATCCGCACAATCCATCAAAGCCATGCATGACACCACCAAAGAATGTTTACTGGCATTAAATAACTTGGGAATCGAAACAGATTCCTGGGATGCGATTATTATTCAGTTATTGATGAAAAAACTTGACAAAAGCACACACATCAGGTACATGCAATCACTAACTAATCCAAAGGATGTGCCAAATATAGCTGACTTCTTATCGTTCCTTGAGCTTCAATTTCAATCTATGGAAGCAATTGTTCCTAGGGAAAAATCGACTTATAAAGCGGTGTCAACAATAGTAACATCTAACGCACACAACATTAGCATATGCAAATTATGTAATAACAGTAGTCATAAACTGTATCACTGCAACAAATTTCGGCAATTATCAGAAGCAGAACGACTACGTTGGGTGCAGCAACAGAATCTATGCGTCAACTGCTTCAAAGATGACCACACTGCGAAAACCTGCAAGTCAAGTAGCTGCAAAAAATGCGACAAAAAGCACAATACATTAGTCCATTTGCAAAAGAAAGACAACACGCAAATGGATAAGAAATCAAATTTCAGTTCACAATCAAATACAGCCGAAAGGACGACTGCTTCCAATGTCGTAGCAGTTACATCAGCAACAACTGAAGTTGCTGCGGGCCGCCAGGGCTATGTTGTGCTAGCAACAGCAAAAGTCATAATTACAGCCTCAAATGGTGCATCAGGTAAATTTAGAGCGGTATTGGATTCAGGATCACAGGTCAACATTGTATCTAAACGCCTTTGCCAAAAATTGTCTATTTTGCCATTAGGAGCTTCCCTTTGTCTTGACGGCGTTGGTGAAACCAAAAAGCATTCCAAGTATCGCACAAACGTTCAAATGAAGTCCAGAGATCTCAGTTTTTCAGCAAATGTGGAAGCATACATAAAACCAACTATAATTCCCGCACAACCAAGTCAACATATTAACAGTTCTTCTTGGAATATTCCCAACAACATTCACCTAGCATATCCTCATTTTGATCAGCAGGATAAAATAGACTTGCTACTGGGAGCAGAATTTTATTACAAATTAATAAAAAGTGGGACGATACACCTTGCTGATAATCTACCAACTCTACAAAACACAGAACTAGGCTGGATTGTAGGGGGTGCAATAGGAAGAAATCCAATTCGTAATCCACTATATTCATCCACATGTGCAATATTTGGAGACACCGCTTCATTGGAAGAAGCGATAGAGCATCTTTGGAAACTTGACGAAATTGAGGTTAGCGAAAAGGCACTTTCGCCATCGGAAAAACAATGTGAATCACATTTCACTCATCATGTGCACACCAATCTAGATGGCCGCTTCACTGTCAGTCTTCCGTTTCGAGAAAACCCAACAGCATTAGGAGAATCCCATAAGATGGCCGTCAACAGATTTCTTGGCTTAGAGCGTCGACTTCTAAAAAATGAAGACATTCGGACGCAATATATAAAGTTCATGCAAGAATATGAGCATCTAGGACACATGCAAAGGGTCAACATTGATACAATGGTAGATCCTAAATATTTCATTCCGCACCAGTGTGTGATGAAACCAGATAGCACTACAACGAAATTAAGAGTAGTCTTTGACGCAGCGGCGAAAACATCAACAGGACTCTCGTTGAATGATCTAATGTATACGGGGCCAACGGTACAGAGTGAATTGTTCTCGATCCTAATACGTTTTCGACTACCGAAGTTTGTATTCACCACCGACATTGAAAAAATGTACCGACAAATACTACTTGATCCCGATAATAATCAATATCAATTGATAATATGGAGAGAAGACCCTGGATTGCCAATTAGCTACTACAAACTTAACACGGTAACTTAAGGAACTCGGGCAGCACCTTACCTCGCCACAAGATGTTTACAGAAAATTGCTGATGAAAATATTATCAATTATCCGTATGGTGCGAACATGCTTAAGAGTAATTTTTACGTTGATGACGGCCTTGGAGGCTCTGATAGTCTCAACATCGCACTTGAGACTCAACACGAACTTATAACGATTCTAAAAAAGCATGGGTTCAATCTAAAAAAATGGTGTGCAAATCACCCACAGTTATTAATGAATATTCCATCCGGCGATCAAGAGGTAGATCTAGACTTCAACAGTAACGACGCTAACACCATAAAAACATTAGGGTTGCTATGGCTGCCAAAAACAGATCAATTTTGCGTCAAGGTAAAAATAAATAACCTACATATTGTCTCCAAACGTACGGCAACTTCAGATTTGGCCAAATTATTTGATCCTCTTGGACTACTAGCACCCATAGTGGTCAAAGCAAAGATATTCATTCAGCAGTTATGGCAGTTAAAGTTAGACTGGGATGAGCCATTGCCTAATGACCTTCAGGAAATTTGGACTAAATTCAGAAATGATTTAGACAGTTTGAATCATTTCAAGGTGCCTCGACACATGTTTAAGGGACAACTTCCAACCAAAACAGAGCTGCACATATTTTCAGATGCCTCCGAAAAGGCGTTTGGCGCCGTTGCCTATCTTCGAGCGACTCTTAAGGATGGTGCAATCATGGTACAATTACTTTGCGCAAAGACAAGGGTCGCACCACTAAAACAACAAACGCTACCTCGGCTAGAGTTAAGTGCTGCAGTCATGGCTGCTCAACTGGTGCACAGAGTAAAAACGAATATCAACAACTATACACCCAATTCTCCAATCCCGACAGAAGAACCTAAGCCGAAAAGACGCAAAATGCCAACCAATCTTCTAACACTGACGTTACTCACGTTACTACTACTAGTACCAGTGGCCCTTGGAACTCCAGTCAAAAATAAGAAATTTGGATCAAGAGTCGGAATCCATTTTGAGCAAATTGGAACAACATCTATTTCAACTACGGAATGGAATCTATTGGTATACTATGATTTTGCTCCTTACTGGACAGAAACATCAATTCTTGTCAATGGCACACGGTCGTTACAAACCTTATGTAAAATGATGAAAACAAACTCGTCTTTTCACGGCATTCTAGACCACTTTCAACACATGGAAAGTGAATTACAGCTAGATAACCGACTACTACGAGTTAAAAGAGGGGCGCTGGATATCGTTGGTAACGTTGCTCATTCATTATTTGGCGTTCTGGATTCTGAATACGCTGAACAGATGTCAGAAACAATAAAACAAGTCAATGACAATGAGTCGTATTTGCTAAACTTATTGAAGAATCAAACATCAATTGTAGATTCTACAATTAATATCATCCGGCAAAATGAAATAACAGCTAAGTCAAGATTCTAACGATTGGAGCAAGAGATTAAAATATATTCAGTTAATATAAATGACATCTCCAATACATTAGTACAAGTACAACTAAATCAACTATTCCATTCAGCGGTTCTTGAAGTAACACTGATCGCAAACAATATAAGACAGATACAATCCGTAATCCTTGACACTCTCATGGATACCCATCATGGACAGATCAGTCCATGGTTACTCACTCCAGAACAGTTACAAAATAAAGTCAATCAGATCATTCTGCATTCACCATCCAGCTATTTAAACTCATGAAGATAAAGGGCAGACTAACACGCCGCCATGCAGTTTTCAAAATAACTTTACCATTAGTTGAACGTGAAAAATTCAAGCTGTTTCATTTGATTCCTGTACCCAACATAATGAACAGTACAGTAGTGGCCATTAAACCATGTGCTAATTTTTTGGACATATCTACTTTGCAGAGACAATACATTCCCTTCACAAAATCTGAATTAAGCGCTTGCAGTACAATAGAACAAGGAGTTTTCCTTTGTTACAACATTCAAATCCGTTACAATTATGGTTCGGATGCCTGTGCATGCGATATTAATTTATTCAACAACAAAACAAAACATTGTATCCTCCAAAAAACTGATATCAGATGGGTACCCCTAAGCAAAGGCAATCAATGGATATATGTTGCGTCACCACCCTCAAGAGCAACAGCAGTTTGCAACATGGAAATCATTCCTATATCACAAAAAGGCTCCGGTTTGCTGACACTTGATCCAGAGTGTATCCTCAGGCACGAGTTTGTCAACATGAACGGACTAAAATCTATATCAAGCACAGTGAGGTCTTCATACACAAGCCTTGGCCAAATCTCAGCCTTATCATTACCAAAGAACTCTACAGCCTTCACAAATAATAATGAATCAACCTCAACAAATTTGGAGAGTGTATATGCCAAGAATATTAAGGACCTAACAACTCTACAACAGTCGCTGGAACAACACGAAATCGCTGATCTACCTAATAAGTTGAAGACCCACCAGTTACACAGCTATATAATTGGCTACCTAGCACTTGTAGTAAGCGTCATAGCTCTAATCATTCTGCTTTCCAGATGCAAATCAGATAAAAAGGCACTAAACTCACATCCAACTACATCAATTGAATCCCCTAGAGAAAACATTGAGCTTCAACCACACGCCGAAGAACGCAAGATGACCCCACTACCAATGCCACGCCAGCAGCCCAAATTCACCCTTGATGTCTAGCAGCTGATGACAACAATCAATCAATTCATTAATAATTTAGTTTAGTTTATACTCCTGTAACTAATAACTTTATTTTCCAACATACCTTGAAATTTCATTTATTACTTTAAACTTTCTCCCAATGTTTATTGTTTATTTATTTTGTCGTTCAACGCGGGGGAGAATGTTTAAGAACTTGTGAACACACTTAATAATTGTTAATGATAATATAAACGTTAGTGAACTGCCTTAATGTTGTTTTAACAAAAGGATATCATGTTACACAATGAATTAATTGCAAACATTGCTACTTCAATTTGATTGGTCAATTTAACGTAAATTTTAGTTTTAAGTACTTTGTCGACTCAACAATTAATTGTTAATATTTTAGTATAAATACCACAATAAAATTATATTTCTTTGTCAATAGTAAAAACTCGCTTTTTATTCATTGATCACATTACGTTCAAGTTACAAGTGCTTGAAAGTAAAACCACACAAACAAAAATTAGTACAGTTCAAATTCAAGTGTTTGAACTGAGTCATACTAATAAAATCATCTACAAGTTTAATTCTAAACAATAGTAAAAACTCGCTTTTTATTTATTGATCACATTACGTTCAAGTTACAAGTGCTTGAAAGTAAAACCACACAAACAAAAATTAGTACAGTTCAAATTCAAGTGTTTGAACTGAGTCATACTAATAAAATCATCTACAAGTTTAATTCTAAACAGTTTTCGTTAGCAACAGTTGCAAAAAAAAAAATTTTGTGGCTGTTAAATGAAAAATTATCAATGAATATGGGATAATAACTCCAAATATTTGTGGCAGCTAATTTAAATTGGCACGTATGAAATTGGCACTTAAACAACTACATTTCATACGAAATTGAAGAAATGAGTGAAATTTTGTGGTTTTTGGCAGGTATCTCAAATTGGCAGCTAAAAGAGTGGCAGTTAAGTCAAAACTACTGTACTTCTGTCCTGTTTTTGTATTTTCTATGTGATCTTCGTCAATTTTTCTAGTATCTATTTTCCTGTATTTCCTATGGTTTTTACCTCCTGTAATTTCTTTGATATAATTTATCCCTTCCTCTATCTCTACGTCAACTCTGTTCTTATTTAATTTATTTATGTAATTCTCTTTCTTTTTAGATATCAGGTCATGTATCGCTTTGTATCTGTCTTCGTGAATTTTCCCATTTAAGAAATCAATTGGTTTTATTTTAGTTGTGCTGTGAATTGTGTTGTTATAAAAGCCTATTATCCTTAACATTTTTTCTTCGGTTGTTTCGTTTTTATTTCTGTCGTCATGTCTTAAAAGTCTTATGTGTTCGTTGATAGTGTTGTAAAGTCTTTCGATGTCCGCGTTGGAAGTGTGGTTGCTGTTTGAAGTATGGTGTATATGGATGTTTTCTTCTCTAAGGAATTCTTGCATTGGTATAGCTTTGAATCCTAGTTCATTGTCTACGATTATTCTTTCAATTTTTCCGTATGTGTTAATATAGTGAAGTAGTTTTGTCTTGAATTCCGTCCAGGTTCTACCATTAATTTTAAAGGCTACTGAGAATTTCGTGAATTTGTCGATCATCGTCATAAAAAGTTCTTTTTTTAGAGTGTAAAATACGTCAATGTGTATAATTTCGCGGGGTTTGGAGGGGGTCTCGCTTACTTTGAAAGGTATTTTGGGTGGTTTTCGGTCATATTTTTCTATGGTACATATTTCACAATTGTTAATAAATTGTGTAATCCTTAACTTTAACTGGGGATTATAAATTTGGTTTTTCAATTCCTCGTATACTGCTTGAATGCCTCTATGATTCTTACATAAGTGTTCTTTTTCGATTATATTGGTTAGTTTGTTTTCTTCGTCTACGTCTATTAGTATCCTTGTACATTTTATAATCTTAAATTTATCATTATTTGAAAACAGGTCTTCGTACGTATTTTTTAAGGTCTCATAAAATTCATTCTCTATTAGAATTGCGTTTAATAGATTTGGGTTGAAGTGATTTTTTTAGTAAAGTAATTGCGGTTTCTCGATCAAATTATTTCAGACTTATAGTTTTCCTTACGTTTTTAAATATCTTTTCATTCTTTATCCTAGCTGCTCCAGATGTGATTTTCTTTATAATTATTTGGTTTTTAAATATATTAATAGGTGATTCTGTTTCTTTTATAGTTGATTTGTGAGATTCTAATGAATAGATATTAGTAAGTTGTGGCTCTATTCTTGATAAAGCGTCAGCATTGCTATTTTTTGTTCCCTTCTTATATTTAATTTCATAATCAAATTCGGAGAGTTTTAATCTCCACCTTACTAATTTCGAATTTGGTTCTTTTATGGCAAATAACCAAGTGAGGGGTTTAGGGTCAGTTTCGAAAGTATTTAGTAGCCCAGATAATTGCTAATAATTCTTTTTCTATCGTACTGTAATTTATCTCGTGTTGGTTAAGAGTACGGCTTGCGTAGCAAAACGGATGGTTTTCTTGGGAGAGAACTGCACCTAGTGCGAAGTTACTAGCATCTGTTGTTACAGTAAATTTCTTTGAAAAATCGGGGTACGCTAATATTGGGTCATGTATCAATAGGGTTTTAAGAGTGTTGAAACTATCTATATAGTGTGGATCAGAAATATTTATTTTAGTATCTTTTTTTAAATATCTAGTCATTGGTTTGGCGATTAGAGAGTAGTCCTTAATGAACTTTATGTAATATCCTGTTAGGCCAAGGAACTGTTTTATTTGTTTAGTGGTTTTGGGGATGGGAAAGTTTTTGACACATTCTATCTTTTTCGGGTTTGCTTTTATTCCTGTTGGTGTCACTATGTGACCTAAGAATTCCGTTTCCCTTTTTAAAAACTCTGACTTGTCTAACTGAACCTTAAGATTCGCTTCCCTCAAGCGACGGAATATTAAGTTAATAGAGTTGATATGTTCTTGCAATGAAGTGGAGAAAATTATTACGTCATCCAAGTAAACTAGGCAAATTTTATTTATATAGTCCTTTAAGATATTGTTCATGAGTCTTTGGAATGTCGCTGGTGCAGTCTTCAGACCAAACGGCATTCTCAAAAACTCATAATGACCGCCTTCCACACTGAAGGCTGTCTTAGGGATATCCTCATTCTCGATTTCAATTTGATGAAATCCTTTTGCGAGGTCGAGTGTCGTGAAATACTGGCATCTTCCCAGTTTATCAAGTATTTCGTCGATGTTTGGGATCGGGTATTTGTCATCGATGGTTACCTCATTGAGTTTTCGGTAATCAACGACAAGTCTCCATTTGACTTTCCCACTGGCGTCCGTCTTTTTTGGGACTATCCAGATGGGTGCTGAATATGGTGAATTGCTGTGACGAATTATTTCGTTCTCGAGCATTTCGCGGATTTGCTTCTCTACTTCACTCTTGTGAATGTAGGGGTATCTGTAAGTCTTAGTAAAAATTGGGATGTCGTTAATTGTTCTTATTTGATGTTTTATGGCTGAGGTGAATGTTAATTTGGAGTCTTCTTGATAGAAAATGTCGGAGTATTTTTTTATTACTTCCATTAATTGAGACTTTTCTTCTGTATTGAGGTGTTGTGTTCTAATTTGTTCACTTAAAGGTTTATATTCTTTTATTTGCATTGTATTAAAATTTTCATTGTCCACCTTCTGCGTGGTATTATGAATTGATGCGAGGATTTTTTGGTTGCGTGATTTTGTAATAGGCGCTGTTTCTGTCTTATAGTTATAGTCTTCTTTGGTTTTAAAGAAGATCGGTAATATTTGTCCTCCTAATTGAATCCTGTTGATTTGATAATTTATGTACGAATTTAATGGTCTAAGTAGGTCATTACCAATTAAGCCATCATAATAATCATGGAAATGTACGATATAGAATTCTATAAAATCTAAGGTTTTTCCGAATTCTTTGAAACATGGTATTTTAACTTTTTTATCTGTGTAGATCTTATGTTGAAGGGTTTTTATAGGAAGAGGGGTAGTTTGGTGGATCCATTTGGGGTGGCAAATACCTGGATTTAGTATTGAGTTGGTCGCACCAGTATCTATGATTAGTTTTATAGGTTTTAATTTAGTTTCTTTTTTTATATAGGGTAACCCTCCGAGGCAGAAGGATGAAAATTTTCAGGAGGAGTTTGATTGTAGGTTGCTTCATAACCAATATTTACGTTGACGGGTTCTGCTAATGGAATATTGTTATAAGGGGTATGAGCGAATTTTTTTTTGGTTCCAAAGTTTGAAAAGTTAGTATTTACATCCATTGGTTAAGGTAATGGAAAACGGTTAAAAGTTCTATTTTGGGATGTAAGGTTTTGTCTATTGAAGTTTGAGTTGTTATTCTGTGGTTGGAAATTTTGATTGTGACGATTAGGATTTTGATTATTGTGTGACCTGAAATTCTGGTTAGGATTTTGTTGGTTAAAATGTCGTTGTTGGAAGTTTTGCCTATGGTTGTTAAAGCTTGAATTATTTTGTGGGTTAAGGTTTTGATTAGGATTACGTTATTTGAAATTTTGTTGGTGATGATTTTGTCTGAAATTAGATTTATTTTGTTCGGGTTTGTTTCGCGTAAAATATTGCTGATTGTCTACTCGGAGGTGAGCTTATCCGGCTTCAAAGAGAATGTTCATTGCTCCTTCTAAAGTGTCCGGGTTTCTGCAAGCTAGAATTGTTCTCATGGGTTCGGGAATTTTGGATTTGAAAATGTTAAGGGCTGTACGGGAGTTATTTTGAGCGACGGCGTTTGCTGCTCCTGATCCTTGTCCAAATACAAATAAGGTTTTATTGTTAAGGCGCCTAAGTTTAATCTTTATTTAATCAAAGAAGTCTAGGCTGGTTGTTTTAAACGTAGTTGCCCTGAGTAAGTCGAAGAGTTCGTCGCAACTTAGTCGGTCACCGAAATTATTTTGTAACACTGTTTTTATGTCGTTCCAGGAAGTTGCCTGGCAATTGATTTCGATAATTTCTCTGGCCTTGCCCTTAAGTTTACTTTTAATTAAATCGGAGAACAGTCCTTGTGATAGTTCGTCAAATGTCTGTAATATAGGATGTATCCTATCTACTAAATTTAGGAATGTTTGGAGATCTCTGTTATCGCCATTAAATTCGGGGAGGTTTCCCAAATATTTAATAGGATCAAATTGTATTTGAGCCATTTCGTCTTAAATTCTAATTCTGTTGTGTTGCTTCCTTTTATTTCTTAAATATAATTTTCTTGCTTTTAATTTAATCAGGGTTATCTCGCGTGAAAATTTTTTGAATCTTTTAATGTCTTCTTCTCTAGATGTATAGAGTATGATTCTTTCTAGTTCTGATTCTATCTCAATTTTTTCTTTGATTGTGTACATTCAAAAAAAAAAATTTTATTATTGTTTTATTTTACTTAATCTATATATAATTAATTTTACTTATTAATACCTTGTGTAGTGTTTTCTTGCGATTGATGTCTCTTTTAGATGGTATTGCTGTTGTGGTCCTTTTGGATGTCCTGATATGCGGTGATTATTTCCTGTTGATCAAGGCTTTCCAAGAAGTTTAAGTTTTTGATGATTAGAGCAATTCTTTGTCCATGAAACACAGGTTATTGTTATTATTTAATTTTATGTAAGATGACGCAAATACTTCCTTCTCAGGTTATTGTGGAGTTACTAATGCGTTCAATAATTTTAAGTTTTTAATTTTATGATTTTTATTTATCTTCAGAGTCACTGATTTTGCAATTTTTATTTTTATTTATTTACTAAATTTTATTCAAACACAATGTCACTTATGTATAGTTATTGTTTAGTCCTTGGGTATGATCTTTCATATCTCAAGCAGAAAAAAAAATTTTCCTTTTTACATCAACACATTCGCGTTCTATTACGACGTAAGAATAAAATCTTTTTTTATTTATTTTACTTTCGGGGTATGATCTTTCATATCTAAAGGAACAATATCTTTTAACGATACCGCACTAAGGATTAATATCCACGTTCTACCACAGAAAAGTAGATCCTTTTTTCTTGCTTTTGTTTTACGTTGGGTAGGACTTGCGGTATCCTACCGACTGCGCCACTTTTATGTTGAAGTTGGAAGGAAAATAAAAAAAATTATTTTTATCCTTTTTTTTTCTTTCACTTTATTTGTTTCTTTTTTATGTATATAGTAAGTAGTTGTTTGGCTTGAGGTCTTTGATATTTTAAATAATAAATAAAAATAAAAACTTTTGTTGGTTTTTCATTTATTTATTAATAATCTTATCCGATATTTCGACCAACTTTGTTGGTCATCTTCAGGGAAATATATAAACTAAAAATAATAAGAAATACATACATTTATAACAAAATAAATTAAAAAACCGTAATAACAACAATAATTTCTATTTACATTTTAAAAATTATCAGCGTTGTCCGTTGTTTACATTGGTATGTTTCGTCACTTACTGTTTATTTGTTTGTCATATTTATATTTGTTGATTGTATATAGGTATATGTGTGCGCAATTGTCCGTATCAGTTTTATAATTAATTCTCTTATCAACAGGTATATTGATAATATGGAGCATCTCTTGAATATATCTTTTTGATATATTATTCTCGCACCCAAGTATTCTCACTTTCTCAAAGTTAGGATGGTGTCCAGTTATTGCACAATGGGACGCGAGTGCGGTTTTCTAATTTAATGTTTTGTCGAGCATTTTTAAATCAGATTTTTGTGCTGAAAGTCTTGTTTTTAGTTTTGTTTTTGTTGTGCCAACATATACTTTATTGCACATTTGGTTATCGCTACCATTACATTTTAGCTCGTATACTAAGATTTATTTGTCCATTATATTTAGTTTTCTTTTCATGTTAGTGAAGAGTTTATTCGTCGTGTTCATAGTTTTCATGGCCAGTATATATTTGTGATTGTCATAAATGTCTGACTGTTTTAATCTTTCTGATAGTTCAGGTATATAATATAACGATTTGTAGATTTTGTTTGTCTCTGTATTGTCGTTGTATTGCCTTTGTAAATTTCTTTCTGTTGCATATTTAGTTAAATTGTTGATGGTAGCTGTTGGAAAATCATTTTTGTCTAGTATATCTTTAATTTTCTCTTTATTTTTCGTGTGATATTTGATGTTGCTCGTATCTAGTACTCTTTTAATGAAGTTAGTCGCTGTGTTGATGATTATATTTCTAGGATGTTTAGAGTGGAAGTTTATAAGTCTGCCAGATGACATAGGTTTTTGATACCAGTCTAGTTGGATCGTATTACCCTCTCGAATGATTAATGTGTCTAGATAAGGCAGTTTGTTGCATTTTTCTCTTTCTACAGTAAATTGTATATGTCTATTATATTCATTCAATGCCCTCAGTGTTTCGTCAACTTGATTAGTTTTAGTATTATTAGGGGTTTCCTACAGGCTGATTTTTTGGTCAGTTATTGTTTTACGATTTTAATAAAACAATGTTGTTTGTAATTGTTGATGTTATATTACATTTGCTCGACGTTTCGTTGGCTTTTTTCCAACTTCTTCAGGAGCTTTCTTTATTTTTGAAAATTATTTTAAAGCATTTGGTTTATAAAATTTAAAAGTGGACATCACGACATAAGTTAACTTTAAAAATTATTAAAATTAAAAAACCAGGACATCACAATATAATTACATATGTAGTTAGAAAAATTTTTATAAATAGATATATATGTATGTAAATAAATATGGCACAACACATTTATATATTTACATACATATATATCTATTTATAAAAATTTTTCTAACTACATATGTAATTATATTGTGATGTCCTGGTTTTTTAATTTTAATAATTTTTAAAGTTAACTTATGTCGTGATGTCCACTTTTAAATTTTATAAACCAAATGCTTTAAAATAATTTTCAAAAATAAAGAAAGCTCCTGAAGAAGTTGGAAAAAAGCCAACGAAACGTCGAGCAAATGTAATATAACATCAACAATTACAAACAACATTGTTTTATTAAAATCGTAAAACAATAACTGACCAAAAAATCAGCCTGTAGGAAACCCCTAATAATACTAAAACTAATTATTGGTCATAACCAAAAATAACTTATACATTGATTAGTTTTAATTATCCCAAACAGGTCGTCTACATATTTCGTCATTACTCTAGGTTTGCTTTTCAGTTTTTCCAAAACAGTGTTCAGAAGTTCTTCCATGATTATATCAGCAATAATCGGTGAAGCCGGAGATCCCATTGGCATACCTTTATTTTGTTGATAATAAAATTCTTTAAATTTAAAATATCTACAATCTCTAATGCAAAATCTCAATATTTCCATAAATAGCGTCTTAGGTATTCTTGTGTGTTTTTCTAATATATTCCATTTGTTTTCAATTGTATTCATCGCTAGATCCACTGGAATGCTGGGGAACAATGAAATTACATCGAAAGAAATCATTATTTCGTCATCATTAATTGGAGTATTATCCACCTTCGTCTTAAATTCTTTTGAGTCTCTTACGTTATATATTGAATTAGTTGTCAAGTTTTTTAAAATGTTCGTTATATATTTGCTAAGTGCATATGACGGTGAATTGACCGAAGAGCATATTGGTCGTAAAGGCATATTTTCTTTATGTACTTTTGGTAAGCCATGTATTCTTGGAGAGACTGCAATCCTATTCATAAGTTTATTTTTCTCAAATTGATTTATGAGATTTAAATTGAACAATTTTTCTACCAAGCTGTTGTTCTTATTTTGTAAGCTTAGTGTAGGATCTCTCTTTAGTCGTCTATATATGCACATATCCCCGATAATATTTTGCATTCGTAGAAAGTAGTCGTTTTTATCCATTGCTACGGTTTTATTGCCTTTGTCTGAATTTAATATAATTATGGCGTTATTCTCCTTTAAGAATTTTTCAGTTTTTCTTTTTTCTTAAATTAAAACTAAAACTAAACTTATTTAGACCGATTGACACTCACGAGTAGACTGAACTGCTGTCTACCTTTCCACCGTTGTTTATATCGATTATTATGTTTATCTTGCATATTTGGTCAGTTGTTTTTAATAAAAAAATGTAAACTCAATAAATTTATTATATGTGAAACAATTCCGAAGAATTGTTTTGAATAAATATTGCAAATAAATAAATTTATTGTTTTTGAAATAATTCCAAAGAATTATTTTGTGTAAAAAAAATGCAAATTAATTAATTTATTATTTGTGAGACAATTCCAAAGAATTGTGTCAAAATTTATTGACACGTGCCGGAAGTGTAGCAGACTTAGTAGGTTCATATAATGTTGGGTTTAGTTTATATTATTTTATATTACATAAAGGGGTTTTGATATAACAACTAAACCCATCTTTTGCATTTCTGATGCTTGTGACACTGTAGCATGTGGCCAACAGTGTGTGGTATGCATTGCGATTCAATAGTACCGCAACATGCAAGCATTGACAAACTTCAAGCAAGATATTTTGTGTGTGTAGGTAATTTGACACTTGTACAGTTAATTAAGTGCAGCAGCACAATGCACTTAAATGAATCACATTTATTAACTGTATTTGTTTGATTGTAGATATAAGCTACACAAAGTATCTGTTGCTTTTAAGTGTGCACTCGTTGAACTTTAAAACTGTTGAACCCATGCCATACATAAATAGTTGGAAGCTAAATATGCTTACCCAACAATAATATATATTTCTATTCTTTTAATATTATGTTAAGGTACCCCCTAAGAATTATTCTCATAATTAGTATATAAGCCAATGTTAATTAGTTTAAGCAATTCAATTAATACTTTGCCTTCAATCGGCATTACTAATTCATACTGGCATTCATCTGCCTTTTACTTTTATTTGCCAGTGGCGTTCTTAAGCGCCGGCACTATTATTTAATTTCTTAAACTCTTATCATCATCAAATCCTCCACAATAAATTGAGAGCTCCCTAGAGAGCACCAGAATAACTAAATTGTTTTAATCATATTACATGGCGATCCTGCCAGTCCTGGATTACAAAGTGCTTTAAAATTAGCACCAAACGGAACCTGACGGACAGCCAAGTCTCCGTCAGAAGAGTGTTTAAGCCAAAAAAAAAAAAAAAACACTGAGGTGGAAGCGCCTGGCCAAAAGGCGTCAATATAACATCAACTAATGGAACGCTAATCAAACTCCACCACCATCCTGGGACATTGCATCCGAAATATGGACACAAATCGGCCGACTTGAAGCCGAGATGGAAGAACACAAACACAAATAGATTTTTTTCACTATATTTTTTTTTACAAATTAAATTTTTTTAATATAAATAAATAATGAAATCTTTTTTACACATGTATGCATACATACACTTATAATGAAGTATGTATATGAAAATAATATATTACAAACATATACAACATGAATTTTTAAATCACATGCTGAAATACACATAACAATATTATATTCAATATAAAAATAAAAAAAAAAAAAATCACAAAACTTTTTCACTAAAACTAAAAAATACACTAACTATTACCGTGCTAATTAAATAAATTACAATTATGAAATAGAATTTCACAATAAAAAGAAATGTCAAAAAATTTAAGAGTTGCCATAGTGGATCAAATTAAACAAAAAAAAAAACTAACTAACTAACTAACTTTTATAACCTTCATAATAAGTAAAAATAAAATTAAACTTAATCAAAAATAATTAAATTAAAAACTAAATTTTAAATAAAGCAAATTGATATTCCATACAAATAATTCAATGTAAACGGTCACTTATATTGTCAAAATAAGTAGAAATAAGAATAAAATGGGAAAACCGCAATCCAAAATAGAAAAACCAAACGCTAACGTAGTAAATAATTTAGAAATTATTGACCATACAGAACACATAGGCTCGTTATGGACACTACTATTAATATTGGTGGTAATAAACACAGTTAGTCTTCTATTAAAAATTTACTTGTTACATAAAAGATCCCTAAGGAAGCAGTATCTAAGCAGAACAACTGATCTAGACAAAGTATAAAATTTTCACATGGACTGGTTAGACATCCTAGAACACTGCAGAAAAATCAAAATTGAATTTGAAAAAACTTACAAATGCCTCAATATAGACAGACCAATAAAAGAGGACACAATTAATAAACATTATAAAAAACTTATACAATATTTAGAAGAAATAAGGGTTATTTTAAACGTAAATTATCAAAGATTAACACCTTCACATAAAATAGCAGCCGAAGCATTTTTCCAAGATATAAGGAATAGAGTAATACAGATAGCGGAAAGAAAAACTATTAAAATACAACTACCACAAACATTGCACGAAAAAATATATCTGCAACAAATTTGTACATCAAACACATCCATAATGGCACAAACAGCAATAGATTTTCTAAACACAGCTGCAAGGCTAATTATAGATTTCGATGGTAAATCTGAAAATTTACGGCCATTTCTAGACTCACTGTCTTTAGTTGATTCCATAAAAGGCAATCACGAATCTTTGGCAGTAAACTTAATAAAAACAAAATTAAAAGGCAATGCAAGAAACCTTGTTAGTACAGAAAACACCATAATTGACATTAGCAATAAATTAAAAAATAGCGTAAAAGGCGAATCAGTCGAGGTACTGACAGCCAAATTAATGAACATTAAACAAAACACCAAAACAGCAAATGCATATTGTAGTGAAATTGAAACACTTACAAAATCACTGGAAGGAGCATACATTTCTGATGGGTTAACACCAGAAATATCAAATAAATATGCTACACAACATGCTGTAAAAGCTACGACTAAGAACTGCACCATAGACAAAGTAAGACTAATTATGGAAGCAGGAACCTTTAATACAATGAACGAAGCTGTCAGCAAATTTGTCAATAGTTGTACCGAAGCCACAGGTCAACAAAATGCAATTCTATATTATGGGCAAAAATACAGACCCAATAACAATTTCCGTGGCAATAATACACGATTCCGTGGAAGAAATAATTTCCCACGTAATAATAATAATAATAACAATTACAATAATAATAACAATTACAATAATAATGACAATTACAACAGAAACCAACAAAGATACACCAATAATCGTAGGAACAACAACTACATAAGAGCAACAGAATCAAATCAAAATGATTCGGAAAACTCCGAATTTCCCCTAAGACCAATTCAGTAAATATATATCATCTAAACCTCAACTTAAGTTTCTTCATTAATGTTCAAATAAATAATACTGACACTACACTCACACTTTTGGTAGACACTGGTGCTGACATTTCACTAATAAAATCAAAATTTTTCAGATTAAACAAAATAAATACTAATGACACAACAGTTTTTAGTGGAATAGGACAGGGCAATATAAAATCAATGGGAAGTATATTTTTTGATCTAAAATTCGAAAAATTTTTAATACCACATAAATTTCAAGTGGTATACAATAACTTTCCAATACCATGCGATGGAATCATTGGAATGGATTTCATGAAAAAGTATAATTGCATGTTGGATTTTAACGAAAACAATGATTGCCTTATCCTAAGACCATTTAATATATCACACACAATCAATATACCAATAACAAATAATAATAGCGAAATAACTTTACCACCAAGATGTGAAATAATACATAAAATAAAATTTAACAATTTAAACAGTGAAATACTAATTCCTAATCAAGAAATTGCACCAGGCGTCTTCATTCCAAACACAATAGTTAACACTAACAAAGCATACGTTCGTTTTTTAAACACTAATAACACTAATGCCAAAATTAAGAAAAGTAACATAAAAACCGAAAACATCTCTGATTATGATATAATAAAAGAAAATTATTGCAAAAATATATCAAGAAAATCAGAAATACTAAAAATTTTGAAGAAAAATTTCCCGGAACAATTTAAAAATACATTAACAGAATTATGCTCAACATACAGTGATATTTTCGGTTTAGAATCAGAAAAAATAACAATAAATAATTTCTATGAACAAAAGTTGAGGGTGAAAGATAAAGAACCGGTATACATCAAAAATTATCGTATACCACATACACATAAAGAAGAAATAGATAAACAGGTCAAAAAACTAATAGATGATCAAATTGTAGAACCTTCGTACTCTGAGTACAACAGTCCAATATTACTCGTACCAAAGAAATCACTGCCCAATTCCGATAAGAAAAGATGGAGACTTGTCATAGACTACAGGCAAATAAATAAAAAACTAATTGCAGATAAGTTTCCATTGCCTAGAATAGACGATATTCTAGACCAGCTCGGCAGAGCAAAATACTTTTCTTGTTTAGACTAAATGTCAGGTTTTCACCAAATTGGCTTGGAGAACAAATCTAGGGACTAGCATTTTCAATAAACAATGGCTCATACAGATTTACTAGATTACCGTATGGTTTAAAAATAGCTCCAAATTCATTTCAAAGAATGATGACACTTGCTTTTGCTGGTCTAAAACCAAACCAGGCTTTCCTGTACATGGACGACTTAGTTGTGTTAGGTTGTTCAGAGAAACATATGCTTTCAAATTTAAAAGATGTATTTGATTTGTGTAGAAAACACAACTTAAAACTTCATCCAGAAAAATGTTCATTTTTCAGGACAGAAGTCACTTATCTTGGACACAAATGTACAGACAAAGGAATATTACCTGATGATAGTAAATACGCAGCTATCGAAAGCTATCCAACGCCAAAGAATGCGGATAGTGCAAAACGATTCGTTGCATTTTGTAATTATTATCGAAGATGCATCAAAAACTTCTCAGAATATTCCAGACATCTAACAAAATTGTCCAGAAAAGGAGTAAAATTTGAATGGACTAAAGATTGTGACAATGCATTCAAATACCTGAAAAAAGCTCTGATAAAACCCACACTACTTCAATACCCTGATTTCACAAAAGAATTTTGTATAACAACAGACGCAAGCAAACAAGCTTGTGGAGCCGTATTGACACAGGAATATGATGGAAAGCAATTACCAATAGCATATGCATCAAAATCTTTTAGCAAAGGTGAAAGCAATAAATCCACAATCGAACAGGAATTGACAGCTCTCCATTGGGCTATTACACACTTCAGACCATACATATATGGTAAACATTTCCTTGTTCGTACTGATCACACACCATTATCTTATTTATTTTCTATGAAAAGCCCAAGTTAAAAATTAACAAGAATGAGATTGGATTTGGAAGAATACAATTTTACTATAGAATACCTTAGGGGAAAAGATAATTACGTTGCGGACGCGTTATCAAGAATAACGATTAATGACTTAAAAGACATAAATATAAAAACTAATACAATATTGAAAATTACAACAAGATCTATGGCATATAAAAAGAAACAACAAAGTAATACCGAAAATATTCAGCATAAAATTAAAAATAATGATAAAGAGCCCAATATATATGTACCACTAAAGAACACTGACGTCAGAAAGTACTATAAATTGAAGATTACTCCCGTAAAATGTTAAATCAAACGAGGAAAATCTGTTATAACATATATAAATATAAATGATTTGTTTACTAATGGGAATATTGACCTAGGACAATTTTTCCCAAGGCTTGAGAAAGTGGCCGGTAAACTTAGTGTAGAGACACTACAAATGGCACCCAGTGAGAAAATTTTCGAATTTATCTCCATAAATGAATTTAAAAATATGGGCAATAAATATTTAAATAAATTAAAAGTAGCGCTACTTAATGAGAAGACCAATATAAATGATAAGATTGCTAAGGCAATTCTTGATATAATGCTGAAATACCACGATGATCCGATAGAGGGAGGACATTGTGGAATATATAGAACATTAGAAAAAATAAAGAGGTAAATAATAAGCCATAATAAAAGTCCTATGACTATAACAGAAACACCAGAAAAAGCATTCGACAAAATTCTATACTGACGAAACTATGCACACTACTAAAAATTGAAAATATAACTTCCACGGCACATCACCATCAAACACTAGGAACAATAGAAAGAAGTCATAGAACTTTTAACGAATATGTTCGTTCTTATATATCTGTGGACAAAACTGACTGGGACGAATGGTTCAAGTATTTCACATACTGTTTTAATACAACACCGTCAACGGTGCATAACTACTGTCCTTATGAGTTAGTATTTTCAAAATTACCAAAAAAATTTAGGCAATTTGCTAAAATAGATAGTGTGACGCCACTATATAATGTGGATAACTATGCCAAAGAGGCAAAATATAGGTTAGAACTAGCTCATAAACGCGCGCAGTTATTTTTAGATAGAAATAAAATAAAACAAAAATTAAATTACGATAAGAATATTTTAGAACATAATTTTAAAATAGGAGATTTAGTTTTACTTAGGAATAATTCAGGGCATAAATTGGAAAATCAATATAAGGGTCCGTATAAAATAAAAAAAAATAGATTTAAGAAATAATGTTACCATAGAAGATAAGAAAACAAATAAACAACAAATATTTCATAAAAATAGACTTAAGATGTTTAATAATAACTAACATTTAATAGTATTGTTTGGCCGAACTAATATAAAATTAGAATATAAGTACATCTAAATATTATAATTTTTTTTTTCTTTTCTTTAAAAACAAAATAAATATTATATTACACTTATACTTAGGCTAATTAAAAACTAATTATAAAAGAATGTCGATAAAACTAACGTTATATGAACATTCTTGTAAAGGATGGAGGTGTAGCATGTAGCCAACAGTGTGTGGTATGCATTGCGATTCAATAGTACCGCAACATGCAAGCATTGACAAACTGCAAGCAAGATATTTTGTGTGTGTCGGTAATTTGAAACTTGTACAGTTAATTAAGTGCAGCAGCACAATGCACTTAAATGAATCACATTTATTAACTGTATTTGTTTGATTGTAGATATAAGCTACACAAAGTATCTGTTGCTTTTAAGTATGCACTCGTTGAACTTTAAAACTGTTGAACACATGCCATACATAAATAGTTGGAAGCTAAATATGCTTACCCAACAATAATATATATTTCTATTCTTTTACTCTTATGTTAAGGTACCCCCTAAGAATTATTCTCATAATTAGTATATAAGCCAATGTTAATTAGTTTAAGCAATTCAATTAATACTTTGCCTTCAATCGGCATTACTAATTCATACTGGCATTCATCTGCCTTTTACTTTTATTTGCCAGTGGCGTTCTTAAGCGCCGGCACTATTATTTAATTTCTTAAACTCTTATCATCATCAAATCCTCCACAATAAATTGAGAGCTCCCTAGAGAGCACCAGAATAACTAAATTGTTTTAATCATATTACAACACGTTCAAGTGTTCATATCTGTCTATCAGGAACTGTGACATCTGAGACCATTTCGGAAGCTCGCGCGGAGATGTGAGGGACTGTTCCCATAGTGACAAAGTAAAATCTGGGAGTTTTGTCGATATTAATCTGATCAAAATGGGATCCCAATTTTCTACTCTTATACCAAAAGTTGTTAGAGTTGCTAATGAATCACTGATTGACGTTTGAATTCTATTAATGGACTGACTGTCTTCATTAATTGCTGCTGGAATATTGAATGGAATCTTTATTTGATTGTCTACGAGAACACGTTTATTCTCGTAGCGGCCTGTTAAAGCATCCCATGCGAGTTGAAAGTTATCGTGGGAAAGTGGGTATCTCTTTACTATATCACCTGCTTCACCTCTCGTTTTGTTACGGAGGTGATACAGTTTTGTGACAGGAGCTAGTCTTGAGTGGTTTATGTACACTGCTGTGAACATGTCACGGAATGAGGGCCACTGTTCATAACTGCCTGTGAAAACTTCTATATCACAGGGAGGCAGTTTTAAGCAGTTACTTGCGAAAGGGGGATTCGTTATTGCTTACCGAGAGGTTGACTGAAGCTCTGGCACATTGGGAGCTTCTAGCCGAGCTAGAACTCCTTGTCTGCTGAGCCATCATTTGACAACATCATTTCTTGACAGGACGCTTCCATCCTTTTGTATCGGGCTTCTAAGTCCTTCAGCTTTATTTCCAAGACTGATTCGGACTGTTCATATTTTTGACTGGTATTGAAAATGGCGCAGAAATGGAGCAAATTCTCACAGTCAAATACAAATAAATCTTGTAGAGAAGTTGTGGAAGACGACTTATTTGAAATTGATTCATCAGTTTTGGGATTCATGTTTGAAAGTGGGTTTTATTTGAGGTGCGATTTAGTGTAATAAATTATTAGCTTTAGTGTTTTTGCATTTTTGTGTGGATGCTAGTTTTCATTGACAAGAAATTGTTGCTGAACAATATATTACAGAGAATTTATTTTCATTTTGGTTGTTGATTCAAGGAGAAAAATTTTTAAATACTAGTCATTGTAAGATCGGCATGTTTGTCAACTAGTCGAACTTGTGTTTGGTTGGACTGGCATATATTTTATTGTTTGGTATGTTTGATAGCGGCATATTGTATGAAATGAATATTTTGTATATGTGTGTTTTTGCATTTTTGTGTGGATGCTAGTTTTCATTGACAAGAAATTGTTGCTGAACAATATATTACAGAGAATTTATTTTCATTTTGGTTGTTGATTCAAGGAGAAAAATTTTTAAATACTAGTCATTGTAAGATCGGCATGTTTGTCAACTAGCCGAACTTGTGTTTGGTTGGACTGGCATATATTTTATTGTTTGGTATTTGATATGGCTAGTTTTCATTGAGAAGAAATTTTTGCTGAACAATATAATACAAAGAATTTATTTTCATTTTGTGTGCTAGTAAAAAATTTTACTAGTTGTCAAATACAATTTTTTTTTTAATATTTTTAAATTATTATTACGAATAAACGTAATTATTATTCGAACTTATATTGATGTACATGTGAAAAGTAATATTATCAGGCTCAAGTTCAGTTTTATTGAATTAATGAACGCTGATGAGAGGTGTAGCGGCCTTGAAATCAGTACTGATACGTTCTGCTAAAAAAAAACTGATTGGATATAAATAATAATATTTTCAACATAAAAAAAACTCTTAGTAATTTTGAATTTTCATTAATTCAATAAAACTGAACATGATCCTGATAATATTACTTTTCATATGTACATCAATATAAGTTCGAATAATAATTACGTTTATTCGTAATAATCTATGTATATATGTAAGTTAAGATGAGTTCGGAACCACTGAACAAAACATAAATTCTTTCCCACCAATTATGCTGACGATATGTCTGCTAAAATATGAACGGTGTAATGTTTCTTTCTACCTTTGGAATGAATGTGTTAAATGAATGTTTGCAGCTGTGCAAATATTCGCCAAACAAGCAAATTTAAATAAAATAAAAGAAGAGAGGTGTCTTAGGACACCCGGTTATAGCTTTGCTCATTTTTTTTATAAGGAACGAAGGCGAATAAGAAGAAGTAAGTATGTACATATGTATGTACACATAATATTTTCGGTTTTTTGTTAAAGTTGAAATCAAAATAAAAAAAAGCAATTTCGTTTCTTGCAAGGCGAATATGATGTAAATTTGCCAAATTGTGGTGGTTTTTTACTTGCATACACACATATGTACATATACATACATATATATACATACTTGATAAATTCTGATATATTGCAGATATTATAGTGATAAAATACAAACGATCACTGAAAACAAACTTTAATTAATTAAATAATAAAATAAATATTTCACATACATACATATGTATTCATATGAGTATATTTATTGTTTTGTTTTTGTTATTGCGGTTGAATGTGAGTAACACACTATATATGTACATACATATTTTCTCGTCTTGATTTTAAAAAACAACAACAAAGTCGCTTTTAAAGGATGAGCTAATCAAAACAAAAAAAGAAAAACATAACGGGAATAGTGTCGATTATTTATCTTACGAAAAATAAAATTCAACCCCTACCGCGCCATAAATAGCAAAGCTATAATAAAAATAAGATTATACTTTTTGCTGGGAAGAACGAATTAAATATAAGAAATACATTTTGTAAATTAAGTTATGTTTTATTTGAGAGGTTGACCAAAGCGGTTGACAAAATAAATATTTTTTTTAAAATAAACTCTAAAAGGTTTATTAATTGGCGCCCAACGTGGGGCACCGTTAATCGTTTTTATTCCTGAAAAGAAAAAGTAAGGATCGGTTACGGGCCACAAACTTTTAAATAAGTATCTTGAAAAAGGAAGAGAAAAAAATTAAATAAATACAAATAAAAGCTAAAGAAACACGAACTTCAAAAACCTAAAAGTGAAGTGATGCCAAAAGAAAAATAATAAGATAAGGAACTTTTTCATTTTGGAATAAGTGAAACAAACAAACAAGAATAAAAGAAATTAAATTTAATTATAAAATATTGAAATTTATCTGAAAAAAATAATCCAAAATAAATAAAGTTGTAAAACCAGTATACGCGTTGTTCTCTATAAAAATATTAAATCAAGAAAATATTTAAGCGTTTAAATGGAAAACACAACAAAATAATTTAAAACAAATGTTACAAAAAATTTACGAAATCAAATAAATATTTTGTTAAAAATTTAGAAAAACAAAATTGAACACAAAACTAAAAAGTATTTTGTGAAAAGTTTAAGAAGTGAAAACAGCAATTAAAACGTACTGTGTCCAATTCTCTACCAAGGGTAAAAGAATTTCATAAATACCCACAACAACAAACAGTGACTGAGCGCAGTGAAGGAGAAAACCACAGAAACAAAACAATTAATCACAGAATATTTGAAATATTGATTTTCATGGATATCAGTGAACAGTAAGTGAACTTACAAATAATGAAAATAAAGTTGATTACGACAACTGATTAATAGTTTAAAGTTATTTTCCAATAAAAATAATAATAAACCCAATGAACGCAAAAATTCACATAAAGTAAATTAAAAACGAGAAAAAAATCCCAGCATAAAAAAATCATTTTTTTATGTGAAAACCGATACGAAAAATTAACTGAAGAAAAATTTAAGAGAAGATCCAGATACTTCAACAGCATTGATCCAGATTCAGAA
Source organism: Lypha dubia (assembly GCA_947311025.1). Classification (NCBI taxonomy): domain Eukaryota; kingdom Metazoa; phylum Arthropoda; class Insecta; order Diptera; family Tachinidae; genus Lypha; species Lypha dubia. The sequence goes on along the minus strand of OX371260.1, from coordinate 89,729,865 downwards.
ATCCAGATACTTCAACGGCATCGATCCAGATTCAGAGATCCAGATACTTCAACAACATCGATCCAGATCCAGCGATCCAGATATTTTTTTATGTAAGATTATTTAATATTATATATATGTTTCAAACTAAAATATTTTTTTCAATTGACAACTTCAAAAAAAAAAAAAAATTATTTAATTCAAAAACCATTTGAAATATAAAAAACAATTTTTAATTTATTTCAAAAACCGGAAAAAATTCAATTTAAAGCGAATATTGTTTTGTTTAAAATACTGTTGTTATTTTCTTGTTACTTACAAATCTAATCCTGAAGAGGCTACACAAAGGAGTAGCGAAATATCGATAAATAAAATTTTATAACGTTTTTTATAAAAAAATTGACCTCAAGCTCATCAATCAAATAAAAATAATATTATATATATAATTATTTATAATTAAGTGTTAAGATAAAATTTTTAAGAAATAAAAATTTGATCCAATAATAAATTGAATTAATGTAATGCCAGAAGAAACAATTGAAGAATTAACTGAACGTTTGAATAGATCTCTTACAATGACACAAAATAAGGCATCAGCGTCAGGTTTAACCGGACTGACAGAATTGCAAAAAAGACAAATTAGGGACTTAATAAGGGAAACAGTGGAAACGAGTCCTTTGGTTGTGAAAGTGGAAGAATTGACTAGGAATTTGCGACAATTATCGAGTACAGATACGGTCGAAGAGTATAGGACAGAACAGATTAATGAAGGAGTTGTTTGTGAGGAATCTTTAGACGTAGTAAGGTCATTACCAATATTTAGTGGAAAATCCTCGTACGTTAGTTGGCGAGAAGCAGCCAATAATTCAATGAGTCTATACACTAGGGGAAGTCGTAGGTATTATGCCGCGTTAACGATACTAAGAAACAAAATAACGGATGAAGCAAATGACATATTGACCAACCACGGAACTGTTTTGAATCTAGAGGCCATCCTTAGCCGACTGATCTTCCGAACGCCCTCGCCAGAGCACAGGAATTAGAATCGAACAACATACGTGCGAATTTCGCACTTCAATTTAATAGAACCTCTAATACGAATTCTTTTCAAAAACCACACAATGCGCTGCGCTTTCCTCAGCGCGGCGATAGGAACATTCCAAGAAACAATTTCTCACAAAATCCGCAGATTTATGCAAAACCAATACCGATGGAAATAGGCAGCTCTTGTCACGTATATATGGATGACATAATTGTATTCTCGTCTTCAATAGAAGAACATACAAGTCACCTTAATAAAGTGATAGAAACCCTGAGGGAAGCCAACATGAAAATTTCGTTGGAAAAATCCCAATTTTATAAAAAAGAAGTCGAATTTTTGGGATATATGGTTGGATATAATGTAATAAAAACCGACCCTAAAAAAATTGAAACTATACAGAATTACCCGATACCAGTTACATTGCGACAGCTTAGAAGCTTCCTGGGAATGTCAGGTTATTATAGAAAGTTCATAAAGAACTATGCTCTGGTTACGAAACCACTAACGGTTTACCTATCGGGAGAAAATGGTAGGATATCGCAGAACATGTCGAAAAAGACTGAGGTTAAATTAAACGAAGAGGCAATCACAGCTTTTAATAAAGTAAAAGCATTGTTAATGGACCAAATAGAATTGGCCCAACCTGATTTTGATAGCAAATTTATTTTGACGACAGATGCGTCTGACGTTGCTGTGGGTGCCGTATTAAGCCAAAAAGGGAAACCAATAACTTTCATTTCAAAGACTCTTGGTTCCACCGAAAAGAATTATGCTACGAACGAAAAAGAATTGTACGCTATAGTGTGGGCGTTAAAAACACTTAGAAATTATTTATATGGTGTATCAGATTTAGAGATTCACACTGATCACCAACCCCTAACATTTGCGGTATCAACTAGAAATCCTAATGCCAAGATGAAAAGGTGGCATTCCTTTATCGAAGAGTTTGCACCGAAAATAGTGTACAAACCAGGAACACAGAATGTGGTAGCAGACGCACTTTCAAGACAGATATTAAATAATATTCTTGATAGCGAGTCATTACATAGCACTCAGCATTCAGTGGAAAGTAGTGACGAATTTGACATACCTGAGTCCACTAAGCCACTGAATGAATTTAAACAACAGATTCTTCTCAGTAAAGCTAACTTTACAATACATGAATCTGTAATAAATTTTAACAGAACTAGACATATAATTGAATACGATAATAGAGAAAATTTAAAAACAATTCTTTTGGAATTTCTCCAACCAAAATTAGTAACCGCCATACATTGCACATTGGAGGATCTTTTCGACTTTAAAGAAACTATTAAAGGTATTTTTACAAATAAATTTGTTTTTACGAAAGTTTTTCCTATTGACGTACCTAATCGCGATGACCAAGAGGCAATAATCCAACAAACACACATTCGCGCCCATAGAAATTTTAAAGAAAACTGGAAACAGGTTAATAAACAATATTACTGGCCCAAAATGTTGAACCAATTTAAAGAATTTATTAGACACTGTGAGGTCTGTAATAAAACTAAGTACAATAGACACCCACAGAAAGTGAAAATTGGTGAGCCTCCAATTCCCAACAAAGAGGGGGAATGCCTTAATATTGATATTTTTTATGCTCAGAACCTTAAATTTATAACTTGCATTGACGCATATTCAAAGTTTTTGACTATGAAGTGTGTAGAAGACAAGACTAACTTAGGAGAAAAGGTTTTAGATGTTTTGCAAAGCTTCCCTAATGCAAAAAAACTAACTCTCGATAACGAACCGGGATTTACGTCACCTCAGTTTAAAGCATTAATGCGGCGACTAGGAATAGAACTTTACTATTGCACACCCCGCCATAGTATAACAAATGGACAGGTTGAAAGAGTCCATTCTACGATTATCGAGATAGCCAGGTGTCTTAAAGAGGAGTTTCACCTAATCGATGATACAGAGACCTTTTACAGGGCAGCCCACCAATATAACCAGACCATACATTCTGTCACGGGATATAAGCCAGCAGATGTCTTTCTTAATAGAGTCTCGCATAACCTGTATGATCTCTTGAAGAAGGCACAAGAAAAGATGCTTGAGAGAGACAATGGTAACGGTGTGAAGACATACCAATCAGGGGATGTTATTTATGAGAAAATAATAGGGCAACGTAACAAACTTTCACATCGATTCAAAAGGCAAAAAGTTCAGGAGGATTTGGGGAACAAAGTTAGAATAGAGTCTCGCGGCAGAATCATCCATAAGGATAATATCAAGACATGAATACTTACTATAATTTCATTCTTTCTTTCCATTCACAGAAAATGATTTTTACTATTGTTATGCTCCTTGCATTTTGTACTGCTTGTCAGCCCGAGGTGCAGATACTGGACTATACAAATTCACAGTTGATTTCGGTTCATTTAGGACAAACTAGACTACAGATTGGAAATTTTAAACTAATTCACGTGTTGAACTTAACTGACTATGAACGAACAGTTGACGACTTAAACTCTGAAATCCAATACAAGTTATCAAAGAATAGTACCAACCTTCCATTCCTTCTTCATGATATAGCTCAAATCAAAAATCAATTAAAAAGAATCAAACCTAGACATAAACGTTCAATAGATGCCCTAGGAACAATATGGAAATGGATAGCTGGCACACCTGACCATGAAGATCATGAAATAGTAGTGAATAAAATGAACGGACTTCTTAGAAACAACGAACGACAGAGGATTATTAATAAGGATTATATCGACAGAATTAATGTACTGACTAACAATAACAATAAAATTTTAAAAACTGTACAATCATTCGAACGAATTCAACAAACATTAGAAGACACCATTTTAAACAAAGTAAGGATCATTAGGGAGGAACTAGTGAACATTGAATACGCCTCCTTGCAATGGGCAAGGGTAGGAGTAATAAACTCATTTATACTTTCTGAAAGAGAAATTTTTGAAGCAAAAACATTTTTAGATTCTGAAAGGTTTCCTTATGATAATTTAGAGGAGGCTTTGGAGTTTGCTACCATTAGAATAGCAACAGACGAATCAACTATACTTTATATTATAAATTTACCAGCAATTGATAAATATATATGTGAAAAAATACTTGTAAAACCTGTTAAAACATATCAAACTATAGTAAAGATCGATTCAGAAGAAATCGTGAAATGTAATAATAAAATTTATGAAATTAAGAACAGATGTAACCAAATTAATGAATTGTCTATTTGTAACACAAATAATTTGATAGATATAAGCGACACAAATTGTATACCATCGCTTCTTAGCAGCAAAAAGCATGATTGTGTAATAATTAATAACCAACACGTACCTTCAGTACAAGAACTCTATCAGGGTATGATATATTTGAATCAGTTCGAAGGATTTTTAGAAATATCAGGAAATAAGTCATATCAATTGTCGGGTACTTATCTAATAAAATTCCACAACGACACGATAACAATAGGAAACAAAACATTCATATCAAAGGAATTGATAACATTAAATCCACTCCCAGCTATTTTACAATTTTCTAATAATAATTCCCTTACTCAAGAGGTCCTTTCGCTAGAAATGATAAAAGAACTTCAGACCAACAACGTTGACGAGATCAACTTAATATCAACAAAAGGAAACATAATGTTTTCATTGAATTTATTCCTTTCCGCAATTTTAATTCTCAGTTTCCTTTTTACAATTTATATATTTAAAAGCAAAAGATCTGACACAGATTTCAATGTGTCAGTAATTAATGAAGGACATAAACCAGAGGCTTCTGACCTTGAAGAACCCCTTCCTATCATCCCAAGGCGGGAATTTCGAAGCGTCAATGACCTTCCAGCTTACTAACAATCGGGGCGATTGATTTTACGAGGGGAGGAGTTAAAGGTTTATAAATGTTTTCTATAGCCCCTTTTTTATTTTAAAACAGCTGAGGGGGTCCCAGCTAAAACTTAGGCGTTCAAAAGAACTGCCAAAAGAATGGAGATTAAAACAAAAGGCAAACAAGTGCCGAATTCAGTTGCTTGTAATAATCTTCTTTTATTTACAATTTGTTCTAGCTTATATACTAAAATTTCTTAGGTCATTGAGTGATTTCTGAATCACTCAATATTTTACAAATTCATAAATAAAAGAAAATAGAAATTAAAGTCACAATTATCAAATATTATATTACATCTTAAATTTACATGTGCCAACAATAATGCAAGCAAACAATATTCTTTTGACCCACTTCAACATGTGTAACATTATCGCTTGTTGCGCTACACACTTAAAGTTGGTATTTATACATTGTGCATTTTGTATGGCGACATGGGTACACTACACCCTCACCCTTAAGAGAAAAATTAGGGAGGAATTTTTCTAATCAACTTCATAGTACTGTTACAATAATTCTTATGATTTACTTATATACATAATTAGTTTGAATATTTACATATGTGTATATCTTATTTTTACGTATATATGTTAGTATTTTATTCTATAATGTCTTAAATGGTTTTAAATTGTTGTTGTGGTATGTTTGTTAGTGTAAGTGGTTCTTTTATGTGTCTTGTTTGTTTATTTTTGTTACAACTGTCACAATATGATACAAATTGTTTTACCATCTTGTTCATGTTTTTCCAAATATATCGCTGTTTTAATTTAATTATTGTTTTTCTTACTCCTAAATGACCTGCGTGGGTGGTATTGTGGAATTGGTCAATTAGTTTGTATTTTAAAATGTCATCTGTTATTCTTTTTGGGGCATTGTATATTAATATTTTTAGTTGAGGACTTTTGTTATTTATTCTTATCTTTGCATATGCTTCTTTTAATTCTTCTTTCGTATATACTTTAAATATTTTATTGTTATTTGCTAGCGCTAATTCTTTTATATTTTCTTTACTCATTTTTGATATCAGTTTTCTCAGTATCGAATCTAGTTTCGCTGAGTTATCGCTGAATCTTGCATGCATATTATTATCATGTATATTTTTGGTATGTAACTTCTTCATAATCGAATCTTGTTTCGATGAATTATCGTTACATCCTATATTCATATCATTCTTATTTTGAGTACGTGATTTCTTCATGGTCGAAACTGGTTTCGATGAATTATCATCACGTCCTATGTGCACAATATTATTTTCAATAATTATATCTTTATGTTCTATATTTTCAAATTTATTAAATTGCAATTTTTTCATATTTTTGACGTCATTAATGGATATACATTCCCATATTTGAAGTTGATCAGACTTCTGAGAATTGCATTTTTCCATACTCTTTTCTTCTACACGTGTTTCATTAAAATTGTTATTTGCCTCATTATGTTGTTTATTATTTGCCTCATTATATTCTTTATTTGTCTCTTTATTTTCTTTATATGTATGTCATTATATTTTAATTTCAAGTCATCCAAAAATTTGTTGAACCGTTCGTTGTCGTTTATATTGTTGAAATTTAATATGTCATAGTTTTTTAGTGGATCAGTATGCAGTTTAATGCCCTGTAAAATTTGTGTATCATTTGTTGTGTTTAAAATTTTAATATGTGTCATTCCGTTTTTTGGTACTATTGAATTACTTAAAAAAAAAATACCGCTTTTTAATTCATTATTAAGTATTACGCAATCTTCTGTAAGGTTTAATTTCAATGGTTGTATGATTTCTGTTCGTGGTGGTATAGTTATTTTTAATGTGTCGAATGCTTTTGATTGCATTGGCAGAATTATGGTTTCATTATTGGTAAACAAAGAAATTGTGAATGTCTCGTAATCTATTTTGCATAAGTATTCTCTTAAAAGTCTCTCCCTATTATTCCGTCTGTCTCTATTTATATTTAATTTTAATGCTTGTATGATTTCAATTAATAATATCTTGCAATATCTTAACTTGATTTATTTAATAAGAAGACTTGGTTTGTTGATGGTTAAGTAAAGAGTATGTGTACATGAATGTTGGAAGTTGTGTGTATTCGTGTGTAAGTTAAAAAATGTTAAGAAATAAATAAAAATGTATATATGTATGTATAATTATTTTATATTTTAAACTACATATATATAATAATATTCAAGAGGATTTCATTTAACTATTCATTCTTTCATTAAATTCCCATTTGTTTTTATATATTCAATTAATTAATTTGTAAGTAAAATTAACGTATGTATGTATTTATAATTCTATTTCTTTGTAGTCTTTTTTCCAATTCATTCATATTGTTTGTTGTGCTTGCTTTTTTTTTTGTTGATTTTTATATTATTTTAATGCTGTTTTAAGTTAAGTTTGTATGTATGTATAATTGTAAATTATTTAAGCAAAACTTAAAATATTGAAACTAGAGAACATCTTACATTTGTGATTTTTATAAACCAAACCCAAACGTGTTTACGTCGTTTTAGATTGTCAGTGCTTTGTTCATCTAAATTTTTGGTGTCCTTTTGACAGGCTAAGTCACGTTGATTTCCACGAGTCATGATTGGTACTTTCTATTACTAGCAAATTTCAGGTTTTGTAGGCAGGATCAGTTTTCAGGATCAGTTTTCAGATTTTGTAGGCAGGATCAGTTTTCAGATTTTGTAGGCAGGATCAGTTTTCAGGTTTTGTAGGCAGGATCAGTTTTCAGATTTTGTAGGCAGGATCAGTTTTCAGATTTTGTAGGCAGGATCAGTTTTCAGGATCAGTTTTCAGATTTTGTAGGCAGGATCGGTCGGCAGGATCAGTTTTCAGATTTTGTAGGCAGGATCGGTCGGCAGGATCGGTTTTCAGATTTTGTAGGCAGGATCGGTCGGCAGGATCGCCATGTAAAGGTTTATAAATGTTTTCTATAGCCCCTTTTTTATTTTAAAACAGCTGAGGGGGTCCCAGCTAAAACTTAGGCGTTCAAAAGAACTGCCAAAAGAATGGAGATTAAAACAAAAGGCAAACAAGTGCCGAATTCAGTTGCTTGTAATAATCTTCTTTTATTTACAATTTGTTCTAGCTTATATACTAAAATTTCTTAGGTCATTGAGTGATTTCTGAATCACTCAATATTTTACAAATTCATAAATAAAAGAAAATAGAAATTAAAGTCACAATTATCAAATATTATATTACATCTTAAATTTACATGTGCCAACAATAATGCAAGCAAACAATATTCTTTTGACCCACTTCAACATGTGTAACATTATCGCTTGTTGCGCTACACACTTAAAGTTGGTATTTATACATTGTGCATTTTGTATGGCGACATGGGTACACTACAATGAGTTCGGAACCACTGAACAAAACATAAATTCTTTCCCACCAATTATGCTGACGATATGTCTGCTAAAATATGAATGGTGTAATGTTTCTTTCTACCTTTGGAATGAATGTGTTGAATGAATGTTTGCAGCTGTGCAAATATTCGCCAAACAAGCAAATTTAAATAAAATACAAATAAGATTATACTTTTTGCTGGGAAGAACGAATTAAATATAAGAAATACATTTTGTAAATTAAGTTAAGTTTTATTTGAGAGGTTGACCAAAGCGGTTGACAAAATAAATATTTTTTTAAAATAAACTCTAAAAGGTTTATTAATTTGTATATAAAACCGAATGTGTGTCTGATTATTTGTTTGTTTGTTTGTTCCTTATAGGAGGCCAAACCCTTAGACCGATCTTCCTGAAATTTTCACATTATTTAACTGGAACTCTCGGATGAATAATAGGCTACTTTTTTTTCAACCACACCCACTTTTACGCCCACTTTTTTTAAATTATGTTACTCCTACCACGTAGTTTTTAACAGATTTTATAATGTAAAGTGAGCATAACTTCGCCATTTGTGGATCAATTTTCAAAATTCTTTTAGCATATGGAAAAGGTGCATTAAATTTTTTGTTTTTGAAAATTGTGAGTAGGGGCAGGGTGTTGCAAATGGCCCGCCACAATAATTGATTATCAAATAACTTCGCCATATTTTGGGCATTTTTTTACCTACGTCGATGATATTTGGTACATATAGTATTGGCATAATTTGGAATACGAAGAAAAGTGGGTGGGACCACGCCCCTTTTTAGGAAATTTAAAAATAGTAATATAGTCTTAACTACTGGACCGATCGTCATTAAATTTTTACAATAGGATATATAAATACTTTTAATTTTATTTTATAACGATGGGGGGTAGCGAAGCACACCGGGATAGGCTAGCAATAATATAAAAATATTAATTCCGCTTGGGCACGAACTATAAATACCTTAATAACAAGGGTCACACTAATATGTGAATTCCCCTAATATAGAGTAAAAAAACCAAAAACGTTAAATTACAAAGTAGAATACTTATATTGATGTACTGTAGCATGTGGCCAACAGTGTGTGGTATGCATTGCGATTCAATAGTAGCGCAACATGCAAGCATTGACAAACTGCAAGCAAGATATTTTGTGTGTGTCGGTAATTTGACACTTGTACAGTTAATTAAGTGCAGAAGCACAATGCACTTAAATGAATCACATTTATTAACTGTATTTGTTTGATTGTAGATATAAGCTACACAAAGTATCTGTTGCTTTTAAGTATGCACTCGTTGAACTTTAAAACTGTTGAACACATGCCATACATAAATAGTTGGAAGCTAGATATGCTTACCCAACAATAATATATATTTCTATTCTTTTACTCTTATGTTAAGGTACCCCAAAGAATTATTCTCATAATTACTATATAAGCCAATGTCAATTAGTTTAAGGAATCAATTAATACTTTGCCTTCAATCGGCATTACTAATTAATACTGGCATTCATCTGCCTTTTACTTTTATTTGCCAGTGGCGTTCTTAAGCGCCGGCACTATTATTTAATTTCTTAAACTCTTATCATCATCAAATCCTCCACAATAAATTGAGAGCTCCCTAGAGAGCACCAGAATAACTAAATTGTTTTAATCATATTACATGGCGATCCTGCCAGTCCTGGATTACAAAGTGCGCTAAAATTAGCACCAAACGGAACCTGACGGACAGCCAAGTCTCCGTCAGAAGAGTGTTTAAGCCAAAAAAAAAAACACCGAGGTGGAAGCGCCTAGCCAAAAGGCGTCAATATAACAACAACAAATGGAACGCTAACCAAACTCCACCACCATCCTGGGACATTGCATCCGAAATATGGACACAAATCGGCCGACTTGAAGCCGAGATGGAACAACACAAACACAAATAGATTTTTTTTTCACTATATTTTTTTTACAAATTAATATAAATAAATAATGAAATCTTTTTTTACACATGTATGCATACATACACTTATAATGAAGTATGTATATGAAAATAATATATTACAAACATATACAACATGAATTTTAAATCACATGCTGAAATACACATAACAATATTATATTCAATATAAAAATAAAAAAAAAAAAAAAAAAAAAAAACTAACTAACTAACTTTTATAACCTTCATAATAAGTAAAAATAAAATTAAACTTAATCAAAAATAATTAAATTCAAAACTAAATTTTAAATAAAGAAAATTGATATTCCATACAAATAATTCAATGTAAACGGTCACTTATATTGTCAAAATACGTAGAAATAAGAATAAAATGGGAAAACCGCAATCCAAAATAGAAAAACCAAACGCTAACGTAGTAAATAATTTAGAAATTATTGACCATACAGAACACATAGGCTCGTTATGGACACTACTATTAATATTGGTGGTAATAAACACAGTTAGTCTTCTATTAAAAATTTACTTGTTACATAAAAGATCCCTAAGGAAGCAATATCTAAGCAGAGCAACTGATCTAGACAAAGTATAAAATTTTCACATGGACTGGTTAGACATCCTAGAACACTGCAGAAAAATCAAAATTGAATTTGAAAAAACTTACAAATGCCTCAATATAGACAGACCAATAAAAGAGGACACAATTAATAAACATTATAAAAAACTTATACAATATTTAGAAGAAATAAGGGTTATTTTAAACGTAAATTATCAAAGATTAACACCTTCACATAAAATAGCAGCCGAAGCATTTTTCCAAGATATAAGGAATAGAGTAATACAGATAGCGGAAAGAAAAACTATTAAAATACAACTACCACAAACATTGCACGAAAAAATATATCTGCAACAAATTTGTACATCAAACACATCCATAATGGCACAAACAGCAATAGATTTTCTAAACACAGCTGCAAGGCTAATTATAGATTTCGATGGTAAATCTGAAAATTTACGGCCATTTCTAGACTCACTGTCTTTAGTTGATTCCATAAAAGGCAATCACGAATCTTTGGCAGTAAACTTAATAAAAACAAAATTAAAAGGCAATGCAAGAAACCTTGTTAGTACAGAAAACACCATAATTGACATTAGCAATAAATTAAAAAATAGCGTAAAAGGCGAATCAGTCGAGGTACTGACAGCCAAATTAATGAACATTAAACAAAACACCAAAACAGCAAATGCATATTGTAGTGAAATTGAAACACTTACAAAATCACTGGAAGGAGCATACATTTCTGATGGGTTAACACCAGAAATATCAAATAAATATGCTACACAACATGCTGTAAAAGCTACGACTAAGAACTGCACCATAGACAAAGTAAGACTAATTATGGAAGCAGGAACCTTTAATACAATGAACGAAGCTGTCAGCAAATTTGTCAATAGTTGTACCGAAGCCACAGGTCAACAAAATGCAATTCTATATTATGGGCAAAAATACAGACCCAATAACAATTTCCGTGGCAATAATACACGATTCCGTGGAAGAAATAATTTCCCACGTAATAATAATAATAATAACAATTACAATAATAATAACAATTACAATAATAATGACAATTACAACAGAAACCAACAAAGATACACCAATAATCGTAGGAACAACAACTACATAAGAGCAACAGAATCAAATCAAAATGATTCGGAAAACTCCGAATTTCCCCTAAGACCAATTCAGTAAATATATATCATCTAAACCTCAACTTAAGTTTCTTCATTAATGTTCAAATAAATAATACTGACACTACACTCACACTTTTGGTAGACACTGGTGCTGACATTTCACTAATAAAATCAAAATTTTTCAGATTAAACAAAATAAATACTAATGACACAACAGTTTTTAGTGGAATAGGACAGGGCAATATAAAATCAATGGGAAGTATATTTTTTGATCTAAAATTCGAAAAATTTTTAATACCACATAAATTTCAAGTGGTATACAATAACTTTCCAATACCATGCGATGGAATCATTGGAATGGATTTCATGAAAAAGTATAATTGCATGTTGGATTTTAACGAAAACAATGATTGCCTTATCCTAAGACCATTTAATATATCACACACAATCAATATACCAATAACAAATAATAATAGCGAAATAACTTTACCACCAAGATGTGAAATAATACATAAAATAAAATTTAACAATTTAAACAGTGAAATACTAATTCCTAATCAAGAAATTGCACCAGGCGTCTTCATTCCAAACACAATAGTTAACACTAACAAAGCATACGTTCGTTTTTTAAACACTAATAACACTAATGCCAAAATTAAGAAAAGTAACATAAAAACCGAAAACATCTCTGATTATGATATAATAAAAGAAAATTATTGCAAAAATATATCAAGAAAATCAGAAATACTAAAAATTTCCCGGAACAATTTAAAAATACATTAACAGAATTATGCTCAACATACAGTGATATTTTCGGTTTAGAATCAGAAAAAATAACAATAAATAATTTCTATGAACAAAAGTTGAGGGTGAAAGATAAAGAACCGGTATACATCAAAAATTATCGTATACCACATACACATAAAGAAGAAATAGATAAACAGGTCAAAAAACTAATAGATGATCAAATTGTAGAACCTTCGTACTCTGAGTACAACAGTCCAATATTACTCGTACCAAAGAAATCACTGCCCAATTCCGATAAGAAAAGATGGAGACTTGTCATAGACTACAGGCAAATAAATAAAAAACTAATTGCAGATAAGTTTCCATTGCCTAGAATAGACGATATTCTAGACCAGCTCGGCAGAGCAAAATACTTTTCTTGTTTAGACTAAATGTCAGGTTTTCACCAAATTGGCTTGGAGAACAAATCTAGGGACTAGCATTTTCAATAAACAATGGCTCATACAGATTTACTAGATTACCGTATGGTTTAAAAATAGCTCCAAATTCATTTCAAAGAATGATGACACTTGCTTTTGCTGGTCTAAAACCAAACCAGGCTTTCCTGTACATGGACGACTTAGTTGTGTTAGGTTGTTCAGAGAAACATATGCTTTCAAATTTAAAAGATGTATTTGATTTGTGTAGAAAACACAACTTAAAACTTCATCCAGAAAAATGTTCATTTTTCAGGACAGAAGTCACTTATCTTGGACACAAATGTACAGACAAAGGAATATTACCTGATGATAGTAAATACGCAGCTATCGAAAGCTATCCAACGCCAAAGAATGCGGATAGTGCAAAACGATTCGTTGCATTTTATAATTATTATCGAAGATGCATCAAAAACTTCTCAGAATATTCCAGACATCTAACAAAATTGTCCAGAAAAGGAGTAAAATTTGAATGGACTAAAGATTGTGACAATGCATTCAAATACCTGAAAAAAGCTCTGATAAAACCCACACTACTTCAATACCCTGATTTCACAAAAGAATTTTGTATAACAACAGACGCAAGCAAACAAGCTTGTGGAGCCGTATTGACACAGGAATATGATGGAAAGCAATTACCAATAGCATATGCATCAAAATCTTTTAGCAAAGGTGAAAGCAATAAATCCACAATCGAACAGGAATTGACAGCTCTCCATTGGGCTATTACACACTTCAGACCATACATATATGGTAAACATTTCCTTGTTCGTACTGATCACACACCATTATCTTATTTATTTTCTATGAAAAGCCCAAGTTAAAAATTAACAAGAATGAGATTGGATTTGGAAGAATACAATTTTACTATAGAATACCTTAGGGGAAAAGATAATTACGTTGCGGACGCGTTATCAAGAATAACGATTAATGACTTAAAAGACATAAATATAAAAACTAATACAATATTGAAAATTACAACAAGATCTATGGCATATAAAAAGAAACAACAAAGTAATACCGAAAATATTCAGCATAAAATTAAAAATAATGATAAAGAGCCCAATATATATGTACCACTAAAGAACACTGACGTCAGAAAGTACTATAAATTGAAGATTACTCCCGTAAAATGTTAAATCAAACGAGGAAAATCTGTTATAACATATATAAATATAAATGATTTGTTTACTAATGGGAATATTGACCTAGGACAATTTTTCCCAAGGCTTGAGAAAGTGGCCGGTAAACTTAGTGTAGAGACACTACAAATGGCACCCAGTGAGAAAATTTTCGAATTTATCTCCATAAATGAATTTAAAAATATGGGCAATAAATATTTAAATAAATTAAAAGTAGCGCTACTTAATGAGAAGACCAATATAAATGATAAGATTGCTAAGGCAATTCTTGATATAATGCTGAAATACCACGATGATCCGATAGAGGGAGGACATTGTGGAATATATAGAACATTAGAAAAAATAAAGAGGTAAATAATAAGCCATAATAAAAGTCCTATGACTATAACAGAAACACCAGAAAAAGCATTCGACAAAATTCTATACTGACGAAACTATGCACACTACTAAAAATTGAAAATATAACTTCCACGGCACATCACCATCAAACACTAGGAACAATAGAAAGAAGTCATAGAACTTTTAACGAATATGTTCGTTCTTATATATCTGTGGACAAAACTGACTGGGACGAATGGTTCAAGTATTTCACATACTGTTTTAATACAACACCGTCAACGGTGCATAACTACTGTCCTTATGAGTTAGTATTTTCAAAATTACCAAAAAAATTTAGGCAATTTGCTAAAATAGATAGTGTGACGCCACTATATAATGTGGATAACTATGCCAAAGAGGCAAAATATAGGTTAGAACTAGCTCATAAACGCGCGCAGTTATTTTTAGATAGAAATAAAATAAAACAAAAATTAAATTACGATAAGAATATTTTAGAACATAATTTTAAAATAGGAGATTTAGTTTTACTTAGGAATAATTCAGGGCATAAATTGGAAAATCAATATAAGGGTCCGTATAAAATAAAAAAAAATAGATTTAAGAAATAATGTTACCATAGAAGATAAGAAAACAAATAAACAACAAATATTTCATAAAAATAGACTTAAGATGTTTAATAATAACTAACATTTAATAGTATTGTTTGGCCGAACTAATATAAAATTAGAATATAAGTACATCTAAATATTATAATTTTTTTTTTCTTTTCTTTAAAAACAAAATAAATATTATATTACACTTATACTTAGGCTAATTAAAAACTAATTATAAAAGAATGTCGATAAAACTAACGTTATATGAACATTCTTGTAAAGGATGGAGGTGTAGCATGTAGCCAACAGTGTGTGGTATGCATTGCGATTCAATAGTACCGCAACATGCAAGCATTGACAAACTGCAAGCAAGATATTTTGTGTGTGTCGGTAATTTGAAACTTGTACAGTTAATTAAGTGCAGCAGCACAATGCACTTAAATGAATCACATTTATTAACTGTATTTGTTTGATTGTAGATATAAGCTACACAAAGTATCTGTTGCTTTTAAGTATGCACTCGTTGAACTTTAAAACTGTTGAACACATGCCATACATAAATAGTTGGAAGCTAAATATGCTTACCCAACAATAATATATATTTCTATTCTTTTACTCTTATGTTAAGGTACCCCCTAAGAATTATTCTCATAATTAGTATATAAGCCAATGTTAATTAGTTTAAGCAATTCAATTAATACTTTGCCTTCAATCGGCATTACTAATTCATACTGGCATTCATCTGCCTTTTACTTTTATTTGCCAGTGGCGTTCTTAAGCGCCGGCACTATTATTTAATTTCTTAAACTCTTATCATCATCAAATCCTCCACAATAAATTGAGAGCTCCCTAGAGAGCACCAGAATAACTAAATTGTTTTAATCATATTACAACACGTTCAAGTGTTCATATCTGTCTATCAGGAACTGTGACATCTGAGACCATTTCGGAAGCTCGCGCGGAGATGTGAGGGACTGTTCCCATAGTGACAAAGTAAAATCTGGGAGTTTTGTCGATATTAATCTGATCAAAATGGGATCCCAATTTTCTACTCTTATACCAAAAGTTGTTAGAGTTGCTAATGAATCACTGATTGACGTTTGAATTCTATTAATGGACTGACTGTCTTCATTAATTGCTGCTGGAATATTGAATGGAATCTTTATTTGATTGTCTACGAGAACACGTTTATTCTCGTAGCGGCCTGTTAAAGCATCCCATGCGAGTTGAAAGTTATCGTGGGAAAGTGGGTATCTCTTTACTATATCACCTGCTTCACCTCTCGTTTTGTTACGGAGGTGATACAGTTTTGTGACAGGAGCTAGTCTTGAGTGGTTTATGTACACTGCTGTGAACATGTCACGGAATGAGGGCCACTGTTCATAACTGCCTGTGAAAACTTCTATATCACAGGGAGGCAGTTTTAAGCAGTTACTTGCGAAAGGGGGATTCGTTATTGCTTACCGAGAGGTTGACTGAAGCTCTGGCACATTGGGAGCTTCTAGCCGAGCTAGAACTCCTTGTCTGCTGAGCCATCATTTGACAACATCATTTCTTGACAGGACGCTTCCATCCTTTTGTATCGGGCTTCTAAGTCCTTCAGCTTTATTTCCAAGACTGATTCGGACTGTTCATATTTTTGACTGGTATTGAAAATGGCGCAGAAATGGAGCAAATTCTCACAGTCAAATACAAATAAATCTTGTAGAGAAGTTGTGGAAGACGACTTATTTGAAATTGATTCATCAGTTTTGGGATTCATGTTTGAAAGTGGGTTTTATTTGAGGTGCGATTTAGTGTAATAAATTATTAGCTTTAGAAATATACGACGAGATACCTATTACCTAGCGTCGTTCAGCTATCAAACCTATTAAGAGAACTTTGGTTTTTACTACTTTGTGGTTAATGAGTTACTGTGTTGTAATTACTACTAGATACCTATTATCTAGTTTTTACCACAAAGCATGCACCTGACTGGGACCTAGTTGACAGAGCTTTTTGTATTATTTATGGGCTTTTGCTACTTGATTATAAAGCTAAATTCCTGTAATCTAGCCTTTTGCAACAATTGAGGACTCAATTTGACATTTTAGTTTATTATAATATTGTGGTTAAATATATGGGTTTTTAGTGCACATATTTTTTCCAGAATGAATTCGATTTCAATTTTTCAAATTGCTTATTTCATTAATTTGTTTTGTTGAACTTCAATTTATTTTTGATGTTCCAATTTTTAAATTTTCCCAGATACTTCAACTTTCTTTCTTTTAAATTGCTAGAGAATTTTTAAATTTTCTTTTTTATTGCCTGAGAAAGTAATTGAAAGCAATTTGAAATTTTCTTGTTTATTATTTATTGCAATTCATTTTTTAGGAATGAAGTTTTAGTGCACTAAATACGTTTTTTTATTATATGGCCTTTATTTTTATTTTATTTTGAAATTTAATTTATCTTGTGTAATTGTAATGAAAATGTTTGCTGGGATGCGATCAGATGTTCTTATATACTGTGATCACTGACCGACAAATTATTTTCCTTTTCTTTATATAAACCTATATACTTGTTTTTAGGGTGTTCCATGAAATTTATTTGCGTTAGGGTATTCAAAATTTTATATTTTTAGTTAGGAATTGAGTATTATTTAGGGCAGAGATCTGCAAAACACCGCACATGTGCGAATGCTCTCTTAATAATGAAGAGAGCATGAGAAGATAATTTGTATTTTTATTTAATAAAATCATTTAGTCTTGTTGGATCATTCATCCGAGCAAGTTGTGTAGTCGCTTGTTTCTTTTTCCAGGGTTGCCATTTAGATTTTATATAATTCCTATGAGCAGGTTGTGTAGTAGCTTGTTACTAGACAACACTGAATAAAATGTTTAATATAGAATGGGAGAATGCTTTTTTATTTGCCGAAAATTACTTCGGTAAAGCTGAGTGCTTAGTGTGCCAACGCACTGTGGTGCGTGATTATAAATTTTTCATACAAAGGCATTATCGCTTATGTCATGGCGAGTATGAAAAAATATTAAATAATGATAGGAAGGAATTAGTTTTAAGTCTTAAAAACCCTTTTTATGAAAAAAAAATAATAAATGATTGCCAAGAATATCAGGTTGATAAATTACCTGATCGTTTCCTAAAAAGAAAGGCATCATTTGTTATTGCCACTGCACTTGCTAAACGTTGCAGTCCATTTGAAGATGGTATGTTTTTCAAGGAGCTGAGCAATTCTGTTTTAGAAGTCTTTGGTCAAACAGGAGCAGAAATGCGAAAAATTATTAATGATGTCCCAATGTCCTCTAACACAATTACCCATCGTACGGAAAATATCAGTGCATTCATTTATTCAAATATTAAAGAGAGAATAATTAACTGCAAATATTTTTCTATTTTTTTAGATGAGTGCACTGACATTAATGACATATGCCAGTTGATCATATGCGTAAGAACTATTGGCAATAATTTCGAAATCCATGAAGAAATGTTGACAATGGTTGCTTTGCATGGAAATGTTAAAGGTAGCACTATTTTTGATGTCGTTGATGGAGAGATTTCTTCTTATGCGGACAAAAATAAGTTTTGTTCGGTATGCACTGACGGTGCCAATGTGATGGTGCGCAAAAAAGATGGTTTCGTGGCGTTTTTGTTAAAAACGATTTTAACTTATATGTATTTCATTGCATAATACATCAAAATACATAATACATAAAAGTAATTAATATAATACGTGGGGGCCATAATTCTCTGACCCATCGGAAATTTTAAAACTTTCTTGATGAAATAAATGCTGAATACGGCGATTTATTAATGCATGCAGAGGTTAGATGGCTCAGTAAAGGTCGTTGCCTCGAAAGGCTATTTAATCTTCGCAAAGAGGTGATTTCGTATTTCGAAAACAATCCTTCAAAAGATACAGACGACATTCTTACCAATTTTAACATGTCGAACATCTTGTCAGAATAAAATGTTGTCCATATGAAATAAATATTGATGACGTAATGCAAAACTTTGATCAAATTTTATCTATTATTAATTCGTTATTTTCTATTTTTTAGAGCTTAAAATATATCTGAAATTAATTTATTACTAACGGTTTAAAACGCATCAATAGTGCAATTATTAATTTTTTTAAAATATGAAATTTACTCGGATTTGGTTTACAGAACAGGACCGATAATTTTGTTTTTTCTATTCACTTTAATATACATACGAGTACCAATTACATAATTAGCCCTGAATGATAATTACAAAAATTCGAATTAAAGTTTTACAAAAATTATAAAACATATAATTATCCAATTTCAAAATATAATTACGTAATTTAAAATGAATTTTATATTGTTTATTTTCAAAATGAAAAAAAAATTATTTTTTACCTTCCAAGCTTTCATTAAAAGTTTATTTGACATTAAGTCTTTATTTGAGTACAAAATAAAATAACAAATTAAATGGTATTTTTAATATATTCATATCACATGTGGCGATTTGTGTTAATTTTTTTTTAATTTGTTCGGGGACAGCACCAAATATGTCCTGGCAACCCTGATGCAATGAGAGAAAAATGAATTACGCTCAAAATCAAACAACCAACACAAACATAAATGTGAATGTATGTCTGTGGGGATCCCTGATTTAGGGTAAGAATAAATTTAGATAAATAAATTAGGTAAATTTACTAAAATGGTACGTAAATAATATCCGCACAAAAACATAAATGTGAAAATAAGTCCAAGTTCCTATCCAAAAAATTTCGGCCGTAAAAAGTACTGGGATCAAAATAAGAACCAAGTTCTTGATGGGTACAATTCCATCTCATTTCTAGGCAACCAAAATGTTTGCTGGGATGCGATCAGATGTTCTTATATACTGTGGTCACTGACCGACAAATTATTTTCCGTTTCTTTATATAAACCTATATACTTGTTTTTAGGGTGTTCCATGAAATTTAT
Source organism: Lypha dubia (assembly GCA_947311025.1). Lineage (NCBI taxonomy): Eukaryota > Metazoa > Arthropoda > Insecta > Diptera > Tachinidae > Lypha > Lypha dubia. The sequence goes on along the minus strand of OX371260.1, from coordinate 89,709,717 downwards.
TTGCGTTAGGGTATTCAAAATTTTATATTTTTAGTTAGGAATTGAGTATTATTTAGGGCAGAGATCTGCAAAACACCGCACATATGCGAATGCTCTCTTAATAATGAAGAGATCATGAGAAGATAATTTGTATTTTTATTTAATAAAATCATTTAGTGTTGTTGGATCATTCATCCGAGCAAGTTGTGTAGTCGCTTGTTTCTTTTTCCAGGGTTGCCATTTAGATTTTATATAATTCCTATGAGCAGGTTGTGTAGTAGCTTGTTACTAGACAACACTGAATAAAATGTTTAATATAGAATGGGAGAATGCTTTTTTATTTGCCGAAAATTACTTCGGTAAAGCTGAGTGCTTAGTGTGCCAACGCACTGTGGTGCGTGATTATAAATTTTTCATACAAAGGCATTATCGCTTATGTCATGGCGAGTATGAAAAAATATTAAATAATGATAGGAAGGAATTAGTTTTAAGTCTTAAAAACCCTTTTTATGAAAAAATAATAAATGATTGCCAATAATATCAGGTTGATAAATTACCTGATCGTTTCCTAAAAAGAAAGGCATCATTTGTTATTGCCACTGCACTTGCTAAACGTTGCAGTCCATTTGAAGATGGTATGTTTTTCAAGGAGCTGAGCAATTCTGTTTTAGAAGTCTTTGGTCAAACAGAAGCAGAAATGCGAAAAATTATTAATGATGTCCCAATGTCCTCTAACACAATTACCCATCGTACGGAAAATATTAGTGCATTCATTTATTAAAATATTAAAGAGGGAATAATTAACTGCAAATATTTTTCTATTTTTTTAGATGAGTGCACTGACATTAATGACATATGCCAGTTGATCATATGCGTAAGAACTATTGGCAATAATTTCGAAATCCATGAAGAAATGTTGACAATGGTTGCTTTGCATGGAAATGTTAAAGGTAGCACTATTTTTGATGTCGTTGATGGAGAGATTTCTTCTTATGCGGACAAAAATAAGTTTTGTTCGGTAAGCACTGACGGTGCCAATGTGATGGTGCGCAAAAAAGATGGTTTCGTGGCGTTTTTGTTAAAAACGATTTTAACTTATATGTATTTCATTGCATAATACATCAACAGGCGTTATTTACAAAAAACTTGAATTTATTGAATACTATGCAAGTTGCCATAAAAGTAATTAATATAATACGTGGGGGCCATAATTCTCTGGCCCATCGGAAATTTAAAAACTTTCTTGATGAAATAAATGCTGAATACGGCGATTTATTAATGCATGCAGAGGTTAGATGGCTCAGTAAAGGTCGTTGCCTCGAAAGGCTATTTAATCTTCGCAAAGAGGTGATTTCGTATTTCGAAAACAATCCTTCAAAAGATACAGACGACATTCTTACCAATTTTAACATGTCGAAAATCTTGTCAGAATAAAATGTTGTCCATATGAAATAAATATTGATGACGTAATGCAAAACTTTGATCAAATTTTATCTATTATTAATTCGTTATTTTCTATTTTTTAGAGCTTAAAATATATCTGAAATTAATTACTTACTAACGGTTTAAAACGCATCAATAGTGCAATTATTAATTTTTTGAAAATATGAAATTTACTCGGATTTGGTTTACAGAACAGGACCGATAATTTTGTTTTTTCTATTCACTTTAATATACATACGAGTACCAATTACATAATTAGCCCTGAATGATAATTACAAAAATTCGAATTAAAGTTTTACAAAAATTATAAAACATATAATTATCCAATTTCAAAATATAATTACGTAATTTAAAATGAATTTTATATTGTTTATTTTCAAAATGAAAAAAAAATTATTTTTTACCTTCCAAGCTTTCATTAAAAGTTTATTTGACATTAAGTCTTTATTTGAGTACAAAATAAAATAACAAATTAAATGGTATTTTTAATATATTCATATCACATGTGGCGATTTGTGTTAATTTTTTTTTTAATTTGTTCGGGGACAGCACCAAATATGTCCTGGCAACCCTGATGCAATGAGAGAAAAATGAATTACGCTCAAAATCAAACAACCAACACAAACATAAATGTGAATGTATGTCTGTGGGGATCCCTGATTTAGGGTAAGAATAAATTTAGATAAATAAATTAGGTAAATTTACTAAAATGGTACGTAAATAATATCCGCACAAAAACATAAATGTGAAAATAAGTCCAAGTTCCTATCCAAAAAATTTCGGCCGTAAAAAGTACTGGGATCAAAATAAGAACCAAGTTCTTGATGGGTACAATTCCATCTCATTTCTAGGCAACCAAAATGTTTGCTGGGATGCGATCAGATGTTCTTATATACTGTGGTCACTGACCGACAAATTATTTTCCGTTTCTTTATATAAACCTATATACTTGTTTTTAGGGTGTTCCATGAAATTAATTTGCGTTAGGGTATTCAAAATTTTATATTTTTAGTTAGGAATTGAGTATTATTTAGGGCAGAGATCTGCAAAACACCGCACATATGCGAATGCTCTCTTAATAATGAAGAGATCATGAGAAGATAATTTGTATTTTTATTTAATAAAATCATTTAGTGTTGTTGGATCATTCATCCGAGCAAGTTGTGTAGTCGCTTGTTTCTTTTTCCAGGGTTGCCATTTAGATTTTATATAATTCCTATGAGCAGGTTGTGTAGTAGCTTGTTACTAGACAACACTGAATAAAATGTTTAATATAGAATGGGAGAATGCTTTTTTATTTGCCGAAAATTACTTCGGTAAAGCTGAGTGCTTAGTGTGCCAACGCACTGTGGTGCGTGATTATAAATTTTTCATACAAAGGCATTATCGCTTATGTCATGGCGAGTATGAAAAAATATTAAATAATGATAGGAAGGAATTAGTTTTAAGTCTTAAAAACCCTTTTTATGAAAAAATAATAAATGATTGCCAATAATATCAGGTTGATAAATTACCTGATCGTTTCCTAAAAAGAAAGGCATCATTTGTTATTGCCACTGCACTTGCTAAACGTTGCAGTCCATTTGAAGATGGTATGTTTTTCAAGGAGCTGAGCAATTCTGTTTTAGAAGTCTTTGGTCAAACAGGAGCAGAAATGCGAAAAATTATTAATGATGTCCCAATGTCCTCTAACACAATTACCCATCGTACGGAAAATATCAGTGCATTCATTTATTCAAATATTAAAGAGAGAATAATTAACTGCAAATATTTTTCTATTTTTTTAGATGAGTGCACTGACATTAATGACATATGCCAGTTGATCATATGCGTAAGAACTATTGGCAATAATTTCGAAATCCATGAAGAAATGTTGACAATGGTTGCTTTGCATGGAAATGTTAAAGGTAGCACTATTTTTGATGTCGTTGATGGAAAGATTTCTTCTTATGCGGACAAAAATAAGTTTTGTTCGGTATGCACTGACGGTGCCAATGTGATGGTGCGCAAAAAAGATGGTTTCGTGGCGTTTTTGTTAAAAACGATTTTAACTTATATGTATTTCATTGCATAATACATCAAAATACATAATACATAAAAGTAATTAATATAATACGTGGGGGCCATAATTCTCTGACCCATCGGAAATTTTAAAACTTTCTTGATGAAATAAATGCTGAATACGGCGATTTATTAATGCATGCAGAGGTTAGATGGCTCAGTAAAGGTCGTTGCCTCGAAAGGCTATTTAATCTTCGCAAAGAGGTGATTTCGTATTTCGAAAACAATCCTTCAAAAGATACAGACGACATTCTTACCAATTTTAACATGTCGAAAATCTTGTCAGAATAAAATGTTGTCCATATGAAATAAATATTGATGACGTAATGCAAAACTTTGATCAAATTTTATCTATTATTAATTCGTTATTTTCTATTTTTTAGAGCTTAAAATATATCTGAAATTAATTTATTACTAACGGTTTAAAACGCATTAATAGTGCAATTATTAATTTTTTGAAAATATGAAATTTACTCGGATTTGGTTTACAGAACAGGACCGATAATTTTGTTTTTTCTATTCACTTTAATATACATACGAGTACCAATTACATAATTAGCCCTGAATGATAATTACAAAAATTCGAATTAAAGTTTTACAAAAATTATAAAACATATAATTATTCAATTTCAAAATATAAAAACAGCATTAGTTTCACATTGTTTTAATTCTAATCATAACCCTGATTTTAATAATGTAAAAGTTTTGAACATAGAAAAATAACTATAAACGTAGATTTATGTTAGAGATGTTACAAATTATTAATGTTCCAACACATAAGAGAATTAATTTTAAGGCAGATACAGATTCTGTTGCTCATGCTTATAGGTATTTATTATATAAAAACGGAAACCGGAATTGAATTTATATTACTTATAAGAATAATATTTTTTTATGATTGTGTACATAAGTAGTTTTTAAAGTTGTTAATTTTTTAAAAATTTTCATTTTGACAAATATTGTTTGTTTTTTCAATTTGTTAAATGTTATTACAATAATTTTACACCAAAATTTGTATATCCCTGAAGAAGCCACACAAGGAAGTGGCGAAATATTGGAAATATAATAAACATTATTAAAGTTTTTTATAAAAAAATAGTGACCTAAATCCTTAAAAAATAGATAAATATAAAATATAATTATGTAATTTAAAATGAATTTTATATTGTTTATTTTCAAAACGAAAAAAAAAATTATTTTTTACCTTCCAAGCTTTCATTAAAAGTTTATTTGACATTAAGTCTTTATTTGAGTACAAAATAAAATAACAAATTAAATGGTATTTTTAATATATTCATATCACATGTGGCGATTTGTGTTAATTTTTTTTTTAATTTGTTCGGGGACAGCACCAAATATGTCCTGGCAACCCTGATGCAATGAGAGAAAAATGAATTACGCTCAAAATCAAACAACCAACACAAACATAAATGTGAATGTATGTCTGTGGGGATCCCTGATTTAGGGTAAGAATAAATTTAGATAAATAAATTAGGTAAATTTACTAAAATGGTACGTAAATAATATCCGCACAAAAACATAAATGTGAAAATAAGTCCAAGTTCCTATTCAAAAAATTTCGGCTGTAAAAAGTACTGAGATCAAAATAAGAACTAAGTTCTTGATGGGTACAATTCCATCTCATTTCTAGGCAACCTATAAGCTGGGCAATATTTTTCCAAGAATTCTTTTCCATATTATAAAGGCAAAAATATTTTGCCAAGCTTACAGGTTGCCTAGAAATGAGATGCAATTGTACCTATCAAGAACTTGGTCCTTATTTTGATCTCAGTACTTTTTACGGCCGAAATTTTTTGGATAGGAACTTGGACTTATTTTCACTTTTATGTTTTTGTGCGGATCTCACTTCTTTTTTCTAAGTTGTTTTTGTATAAATATTTACATGTATTGCTTATCTGGGCCTACCTGTGTAGAAAATTTCAGCTTTCTAGCTGTACTAGAAGTGCATCATACAAAGAAGGTGTATGATTGTCCCCCCAGATGAAAAGTGCCGTTAAAAATCATTTTCGGTAATTTCTCATCCCTACCTACCTGTGTACGAAATTTCAGCTTTCTAGCTATACTAGAAGTGCCCCATTAAAAGAATGGGCATGATTTTCCCCCAGATGAAAAGTGCCCGTTAAAAAATCATTTTCGGTAATTTCTTATCACTACCTACATGTGTACGAAATTTCAGCTTTCTAGCTATACTAGAAGTGCCCAATTAAAAGAAGGAGCATGATTGTCCCCCAGATAAAAAGTGCCCGTTAAAAATACATTTTCGGTAATTTCTCATCACTACCTACCTGTGTACGAAATTTCAGCTTTCTAGCTATACTAGAAGTGTCCCATACAAAGAAGGGGCATGATTGTCCCCCAGATGAAAAGTGCCCGTTAAAAAATCATTTTCGGTAATTTCCCATCACTACCTACCTGTTTACGAAATTTCAGCTTTCTAGCTATACTAGAAGTACCCCATACAAAGAAGGGGCATGATTGTCCCCCAGATGAAAAGTGCCCGTTAAAAATACATTATCGTTAATTTCTCATCACTACCTACCTGTGTACGAAATTTCAACTTTCTAGCTATACTAGAAGTGCCCCATTAAAAGAATTGGCATGATTGTCCCCCAGATGAAAAGTGCCCGTTAAAAAATCATTTTCGGTAATTTCTCATCACTACCTACATGTGTACGAAATTTCAGCTTTCTAGCTATACTAGAAGTGCCCCATTAAAAGAAGGGGCATGATTGTCCCCCAAGATGAAAAGTGCCCGTTAAAAAATCATTTTCGGTAATTTCTCATCACTACCCGCCTTTGTACCAAATTTTAGCTTTCTAGCTATACTGAAAGTTCTCCATACGAAGAAGGGGGACCCTAGTCCCCCCCCCGGGCGGAAAGTGCCCGTTTTCAGATTTTTCTGGTTATTTTCTTACCAAGACCTACCTCTGTACCAAGTTTCAGCTCTCTAGCTTTACTGGAAGTGCCCAATAATATTGATGAGTCAGTGAGTCAGTGAATATGTACTAAAATATGGACTTTTCACACCTTAATATCTCGGGAAGCTTTTATGTTAGAACTTTCAAACTGTGAGGTCACCTCTGTGGGGAGACCTTATGTTTCAAGTTTCATTATATTATGATCAGTGGGAGCAAAGTTATGAGGGGGTAAAAACAGCTCGAATTGTTTCGTGTAAATATACACACTGTGTGGCCGAACTTGGCCTGGCGCACCACCCAGCGCCTAGATGTGTGTATATTATTATTATTTAAATGTGTTTTGATTTATGCAAAGTGTTTTCCCTTTGCTCTTTTATGCTTCAGCACAAATTTTTCAAATTTTTCTTTATTAACTAGGGTAAGTATTTCTTCAAGGTAAGTACTTATTTCAATAAACACTGTTTTTACTAGGGATAAGTATTTTAAATGATGTTTTAATTAAGCTAAGTTTTTATTTATAATAAATAATACATTTTTTAGGTTTTCAACTGCGCTTATTGTTTTTGCTTGAATCTGTTTGCTGGGTATGATTGCATATAAACATATACTTATGTAAATATATTATGTAAATCGTAATATGCTTTTTGTAAATAACAAGTTTTCGCAAATGACGAAAATGATTTTTGCCTGGGGATATTTTGAAATTTTTTTTTTGTTGGTAACGCTGCTTGTATACCAGTGTATTTACTTGTTGCTCAGTCTTTGATTTTTTATTTATATAGTCGTTGCCCATTGCTATGTGTTATTTGGTTTTATTAGTGTCTTATTTTTCGCATATTCTTCTTTTATGCTTTATTCATTTCTAGAACAATCTTTTCTCTTTTATCGGTTTCTTTTCTATTCTATTTCTTTATTTATATTTTTCGTTTTCAGAGTTTTCCTGTGGACTGTATTTTTCCCAATAGTTTTGCAATTTTAATTGCCTAGAGATTCATGAAACCGATTAACAAATAGCGAAAGGCAACAAAATAAACACATTGGGAGACCGACAACAATATCAACACACTATTTTTGGCCTTTATTTTAATTTATTGTGCACTTTTTGGTGAAATATGTGGGATTTAGTTATTTTCCTTTTGCCTCAGATTGTTAAAACCAATTTTCAGAAACTGCAATAATGGCAACGCTGAAAACAACCACCAATTTGCTAAATTCAAGTAAAGGTATAAACACATTCGCCACAGCATAAACCGAAAAAATTCATCTCATGGATCTCTTTTGTCTCCGGAGTTACAGGGTTCAAAACTTATTTTTTATTGGCCATAAGTCCTAGAATATGGAACGGATATGAGCGATGTGGATATCACTCTAAACTTCTCTAAAATACTTCTATAAAAACAATTTACCCATTGCGAGTGAAATTCAATTTTAAAATGTTTTTATCTGACTTTTCACTTTTACAGAGAACTTACCATGCTTTTATTTGGTGTATACTGGAAAGCTGTAACCGATGAAATACGTATGTTATGCTTCTTTAATGATGATTTTAATTTAATTAAATGAGTTATTTAGAGCATTTTGAAGTGATACCTATGTCGTTTATATTCGTTCTACATTGTAGGACTTATGATCAATAATATATTAAAATTTTTAACCCCGAAACTGCGGAATCAAAGAGAGCGCTGAAAAAATTACACACAAATTTTTAGGTAAAAAAAGGATATTACACTGTGACTTTTTTAAAACTTTAACAACTTTTTAACTCAAGTCAATATTCCATATAAGAAAAAAGTTAATAAAAATTCTTGATGCATATATATTATAACATATAAATTTTGTTATTTTCTTTCTTATTTTACAATAAAAAATATTTCTAATCACTAATTTGCTTTACAAATTTTGTTATATTGTCAACACTGTTTTGGTTTTGTGGCCATCAGAAATAGAAATTAGTTTAGTCGAAACACGACAAAAGTAGCGTGGACAAAAACCTGTTGCCGTGTTGCCTTGCCGTCTTCAATATAATCATTCTCATATGCCCACATGTATTCTAATTTTGACAGGTGGTAGTCGGTAGCAGTGATGTTAACCGTACGGTAATTACCGTATTGCACGGTAATTTAGACCTCCAAAAGGTAGGCAGGTAATTTCAATATTTGTACGGTAATTTTATAAAGCTTTAATTTTTAATCAAATCATAAAACCCACGGTTTTCCTAAAACATTGTAACAATGCCAATTGTGGCTAAATGCTATGGAATATTTATACAGGTACTCGCATTAGCTAAAATGTTGTTTTTTTCTTGGGTGACAAACTAGAAACAAATGGGCTGGCCTGCGGTGTCGAATAATATCGATCGGTGGTTTTCTAGATGTAAAAAAATTAACTTGCATTTCTCTAATAACCGATTTTATTTAACTTATTATTTATTTACTGCCACAAAATATAAATATGCAAATAATAATAAATTGATGGTTAGAAGGTCGCAAACCGGTTGTATTTCGTTTACAGTTTCAGCATTATCGATCGATCTACATTGCGGGGTGGGCCAATATATTTATATATTATAACACTCAGATTAAAATATATTTTTTTTTTTTTTTTGATAATTTTATTATTTATTGAATCTTTAATTATTTATATTAAATTATCAATAAGTTTTTCAAATCTTAAATCTAAAAAATATTAAATGTAAGTTTAGCCAATGCTAAACAAAATTTTTAATTTCAACGGTTAATTTTGGTTGTTTTACATCTCTCGTGAACGGCTGAGAAAAAGAGTATCCCTTCTTTTCAGCCGGGTGTGGCCTCTATAATGAAGAATATTGCGCGCAAGTGGATTTGGGTGCAACTCAAGTTTTTTTATATATTTTTTCGCGTGTTTTGAAAATACTGTCTTCACCAACGGAACGTCTAGGTCTTTATGAATTCGATGGTTTCTGACATACCAGGGGGCTGCTGTTATTGTACGTAGAATTTTATTCTGTCGCCTTTGAATTCTTTCGACATTCGATGCTGAGGCAGTGCCCCATAACTGGATTCCATAGGACCATATTGGTTTCAGGATCGCGTTGTATAGTAGAAGTTTACAGTCTAGGCTCAGTATAGAATTTCTTCCCATAAGCCAATTAATTTGGGCAGTTTTTAAATTCATTTGCATCAACTTTGCGTCTATATGCGATTTCCATGTTAAACGGCGATCAAGGTGAACGCCTAGATATTTGACTACAGTATGCTGCGGAATAGTCTCAGTGTTGATTTGTATAGGCGGGCATGTTTCCCTTCGCAACGTAAAAGTGACGTGTACACATTTCTGTTCGTTAACTTTTATACGCCATTGTTTAAGCCATTTTTCCAATTTGGATATATACCCTTGTAAGTTGATGGAAGCTTCTACTGGATTTTCATGGACGCTTAAAAAAGCTGTATCATCGGCAAATGTTGATGTATGAATGTTATTGCTTAACGGTAAGTCAGAGGCATAAATTAAATAAAGTAAGGGACCGAAGATGCTGCCTTGGGGAACTCCGGCTTCGATCGACTGCGGAGGGCTTAAAAAATTACCTTCCCTAACTACAAATTTTCGTTCCTCTAAATAGCTTTTTAAAAGCTTGACTATGTTTGCGGGGAGATTGCGTGTTAATTTGTGGATAAGACCTTCGTGCCATACTTTATCGAAAGCTTGAGAAACATCTATAAAAAGCGCAGAGCAAAATTTCTTTTTTTCAAAGGTGTCTCTAACTACGTTCACAAGTCTGTGAGTTTGTTCAATAGTGCTATGTTGTCTGCGAAAACCGAATTGATGATCTGGAATGCATCCACTTCTAGTCACTATAGGCATCAGCTTGCTCATATACAGCTTTTCAAATAGTTTTGAAATGTTGGGCAATAAACTAATAGGCCGATAGGATTCAACCTTCGTATGATCCTTGCCGGGCTTTGGTATCATAATAATCATCGAAACCTTCCATTCTGCAGAATAGTATTGCAGCCGTAGAATACTGTTAAAAATGAAGAGTATAACTCTTTTTGCAATATAAGGCAGTTGTTGAAGCATTTTGTTGCTTATTTTGTCGACACCTGGGGCTTTTCTGGTGTTAAGACTAGTAATAGTATTTTCAATCTCCGTCATATTAAATCTCATCGGTATTTCTGGTAAAGAGACGACTGGTGGCAGTTCAACAATATCAGCAGAAATATTCGGGGTAAATACTTTTTCTAGGTGCTTAACAAATAGATCACCTTTTTCAGCATCAGTTCTTGCCCAGTCACCATTTGATGCTCGTAATGGTGGTTTACAAATCACTGGCCTTTTAAGTCCTCTGGCTGCACGCCACAGCGAATAATCTGTTGACGGTGTTGCATCGAGTTCTTGCAGAAATTTTTGCAGCGAAGCTGTTTTTTGTGATTGTAAAACTTTTCTTAGCTGTTTGGTACACTCCTTAAGCCTTAATTTTAGCTGAGGCGATCTGTAACGTTGCCATTCTCGTCGAGCTCTCCGTTTTTCAGTCAATAGCCTTTCTACATCTGCACAAAAAATATTGTTAAATCTCGCTTGTTGATTTGGTTGAATTGAAGAAGCATTAAGAGCAGCTTGTTTAGCATGTGCTTCAAACAACCTAATAGAATTTTCTATGTCAGCAGGTGTTCTCAATGGCATATTTTCCGTGCAATGAGCACTCAAATATTTTTTGTATTTCAGCCAGTTAATACGTGCAGGTGTCAGCGGTAAATCACATGTTGGTGTTGTAGTTGTGTGTGAGTAAATAGTGATAATAGTAGGCGAGTGATCTGAAGACAAATCCAGAGATGCTTCTACTTCAATCATTTCGCTGGGCACGCCTTTCATAATCCCAAAGTCGATAACATCAGGAATTTTTTGACGATCCGTTGGCCAGTATGTTGGCTGACCACTTGAAACTACATTCAAGCCCATTTTTGAAATTGTGTCAAACAAAACACGACCCTTGGGACTGATTAAACGTGAGCCCCAAAAAGTGTGTTTAGCATTGTAGTCGCCAGCTGCTAGAAAACGGGACCCCAGTGTTGTATAAAATGCGGTATATTGACTCTCTGAAATTGAAAACCTGGGAGGAGAGTAAACAGATGATATCACAAGCTTTTGATAAAAATTTTCAATGCAGATGTTCGTTGCTTGAAGATATTCTTCACGAAGGTCGTTTAGTAGGTAGTGTTTTATTCGAGTTTTTATTAGGATTCCAGAGCCACCACAAGCTCTACCTTGAGGATCCTTGGTGTCGTAGAAATTATATCCACTAATTCGAAAATAGCTTCGGGACGTCAAGTGAGTTTCTGAGATAAGCATAACATCGATTTGTTTATCCAGAAGAAAATATTCAATTTCATTTTTGTGTTGGCAGATGCCGTTTGCGTTCCAAAAACAGATTCTTAAGTTCATGGTTTGTTCAATACAGCCTGCAACAAGGTAGACTGCATTTTCAACATTTCCTGCATCATACAGGACATGTTGAGAGTGAATGTATTTACTGTTTGTATAAGGATCTCTATTGAGGCTTCAATACGACTAAAATTGTGCCCTGATTCTTCATTTACTGGTACAGTTTTTTGCGCCGGAATCTGGTTACTCTTTAAAATATTAGCGTATGAAGATTGACTATTAGGTTTTTGTTGAGTAAGAGTCGTGTTAGACTTTAAAACATTTGAGTATTGATTATGGCTAGACGACGGTTGAGGTAACTGTGGGTAGTTTAAATGAGTGTTGGGCTGAGCGGGAGTAGTATTGGTTTTTCTGTTCGACGAATTTTTAAAAAGAGAATAAAGAGGGCAGCCCCTATAGTTGGCAGTGTGGTTTCCGCCGCAATTACTACATTTTTTTGCTTTGGTATCACCTTTTATTTTGTCACAGTTAGCGGTACTGTGTAACTCGCCACATACAACGCAAACGGTAGGCAACTTGCAATAAGTTTTGGTATGGCCAAATTCTTGACAGTTCATGCATTGGATAGGTCCAGTTTTTTTATGTGGCATCTTAACGGTAACTCTTCGATGCAACAAGTATTTTAAGCTATAGATTGGGTGCGATTCATTTTTTTTAATTTTCAAGTCGCCTGGCTGTAGCTCGACTCTAAAAATAGGTTGGGGGATTTTTTCCCTGTTTTTAATGTTTGAAACATTTTTGACTTTGAAGCCACTATATTCAAGGCCAGACTTTACCTCTTCCGGATCCACGCTTGAATCTATTCCTTTTATAACTACTGTTAGGCCTTTAGCACTCTTCAGTTGATATGTATAAAAGTTTTTGTTTTTAGTCTCAAAATCTGAGACAATTTTTCTATAATTATTTTCTTGTGTTACCTGAATTTTAGTTTCGTTGATTTTGCCGCGCTTAATTGGAGTTACATAGAACTCATTTTCTCCAATTAATGAGATAAGGCTTTTTACCAAAAGGTTGGAGTTCTGTTCTCTTAAATATATCGGCGGTGGTTTAGTGGACCTTGTTGTACTTGTGTCTTCATCGACTTGTTCATTCAAAATCGCAAAACGATTTTCAGAATGTTTAATATTATTTTTCCCATCTTTGGGCATTTTCGCCGTTGACGCTATTTCAGCTGATTTGGGACTTCTTCCCCTTTTTAGCACGGTTATGTATCTGTCCATACCAGTTTGGATTTTATTATCACTATTTTCACTCACTGCATTTACAATTTTGTGCACGTTGGTCACCTGGGTATTTATTGTTTGTTTGTTTGATTGTACAGCTAAGCTGACAAGTTTGCTAATAGGTGCAATTGTTGTTGCTTCTTGATCGATATTTAACATGTTCAAAGATAATGATCGCACACGAGTATTTGTGTTTTCTGTTAAATTCAGGTTTTTGTTTAATTCATTTTTTTGTTGTCGTCATCAGCAACTAAAGTTATATATTGCACATTCCTACTGCTTGTAGGATTATTGTTGTTGTTAGAAGGTGAACTCATTTAGAGTTCTCTTTTTTTTGTTCTCTTATGAGTTGGTGTATGCAAATATTTATGTGTATTGCACACAAGCAAAAAATAAAATAAAACCAGTAAAATAACTGTTCAATAAATGTTTTTTTTTTTTTTATATTTTTTGTGACTTTAAATTTTTTTTTTCTTTTATATATTTTTTTTATATTCAGTTGCGACGATTATAAAAACGCGTCTGTTCACTACGAGAGTTGAAACTGTTGTGTGATTAAAATATAAAATAATTTATATACTTATCTATGTATACACAACTATATACACATATGTATGTGTGTATATAGCCTTTAAGAGAATGGTGATTGTATGTAAAAGTTTTAATTCTAATATTTTATTAATACTAATTGTTTCTTAAGTTTTTGTTGTCTTTAAAATATGTACTTATATTGATTAAAAAATATAACCTATTTTAATAGTAAAATATTACTATTTCTATACAACTCTTTACCCGTACGGTAATTTTCCCCAAAAAACGGTAATTTTTTTAAGGCTGTACGGTAATTGGAAAAAATTAGTTAACATCACTGGTCGGTAGTCTTCTGTGGCGAATGTGTTTAATGCTTAAAGAGCGAACAATTTATTTTAGAGGCAACTAATACTATGTTCACACTTATGTGTTTAACGTCTCATTCGTGTTTAAGAGCTTAAACACTTCGATTTTGATATGTTTTACCATACATTGACTTGTTTTGTTAAACATCTCAAACGACAAGTTTTAAAATTAAACATCTCCCTAAACACGCAAAAGGCAGGGTTACAAATAAATTTGGAGTATGTTCAGTGCGTTTTTTGACATCTCTGTAATGTTTGTATTGTTATTAAATGGCGCCACGTCAAAAATTTTTATCAACTCTGTCATTTTGTCATGCTATTAAATGACGTGACATCAAAAAAAAAAAATTCTATATGCATATAAGCATATATTTCACCTTTTAATAGGCTAGCAATTTTACTAATTTCATGAGAAAGAAAATAATAATATAAATAATAGTATTTTACCGATATTTCTTTCCAGTTGTAACATAATATTAGTTTCTCAAACTCGCAATATTACAAAAACACAATAATCAGCTGACGAAATGTCAATCTTAAACATCTCAAATGTAATGTGAACGGTTGTGTTTAGATTCTAAAACATTTGCCTTAAACACGTTTAAAAACACAAGTGTGAACTTAGTATAACCATGGCATGCTCTATAAATTCTTTCTTCTTTGGTTTTACTTTTCTTATAGGTTTTAAGTTTTTGTAATTGCACGTACATATGTACATGTATGTATGTATGTATGTATGTTTATTTGAACTATACTGTTTTTGTTATAACTTTTAGTATATATATGTACATACATATGTATCTATTTAAATATATTTTTATTAGAATAATAATGAACTGGTTTCAGCTCTTAAATTTTTATGTGAGTATGTATGAAAATATATTTATGATAATGCATGAAACTTAAAAGGTTTGAATGTACATATGTATGTAGGGATATATTTTAAGAAATTTTTGATATATGTATACAAATTTGAAATTTACATACATATGTATGTATGTATGTATGTACACATGCACATACATATGTATGTATAAGAATACAATTTTAATATTTAAAATTTGTGTTTTGCTTGCACTTACATGTACCTGCGCCAATGCGAGGAGCCTGTACTTGTGTGTAGCACTCTTCTTCTAGCCTCTTCAGTAACACTTGCAAAGTGAAACAAGACTGCATTTAGACTGGCAAAGTCTGATCGTATTTATGTACGTATGTATGTATGTAAGTAGTATATTTGTGGGCATTCTGGCACTCCAATTAGAATGTGTGTATTTTCTCCATAAGGATCAAATTAATCTCCTTATGGGCTCTCTAAAACTCCAATTAGAATGTGTATATTTTCTCCATAAGGATCAAATTAATTTCCTTATGGGAAAATACATGTATTGGGATACAAGCATTTCCAATTAGATTTTAAACTCCTTATGGGAAAAATACATGTATTGGGATACAAGCATTTCCAATTAGATTTTAAACTCCTTATGGGAATAATACATGTATTGGGATACAAGCATTTCCAATTAGATTTTAAACTCCTTATGGGAAAAATACATGTATTGGGGTACTCGCTTACGCAATTAGAAAAATATCATCATTCTTACAATAAAGAGAAATTTGAATGAGAAATTTTATTCCACCTGTCAATGAGATTCTCATTTGAGTAGTTTTTATTAAATACTAAAAATTAGAGTTAGACCAACAGAAATTTATATAAAAGAGCCTTCAGAAATTAAATATAGTTATTGTTTTTAAAATTTACCTGCAACTACGTTCAAAAAAATGGTAAGTACGCAGTTTTACAAAATGTAATTATACAATATGCATATTTATATATATATATATATATATATATATATATATATATATATATATATATATATATATATATATATATATATATATATTGTATAAGTACCTTAGAAATATATGCGTGTACATAGATATGTTTTATATATTTACTATTTTATATGTAAATTACTTATTTTCTTTTTTCTGCTTTTAGATCTATCAACAAATAATTAACTTAGCTAAAGGAATACAATCAGAATATACAAAAATTGATGATATTCCCATAAATGAACCATTCAAAATCATAAATTTTGAATGGAAGGCTACACAATATGGATCCCAAGTTATAGTACATTTGGAAAACAATAAGTGGTTTTATATGCCGCAAAGAATCGTTAAATATTTAAACAGAGAGGATCCTTACTTATCTAAAATGAATGACAAAATTTGGACAATTATTTACAAAGGACGTCAATCACCAAATGGCTCTGCAATATTCGAACTTAACTACAGCTAAATTCTTAATACATAAATATATATTTTATATATTTCTATTATTTTTATATATTTCTTCTTGATACATAAATATACATATATTTTAATATAATAAATTTATATAGTAAAGTATATGAAACCCGACTATTCATTTGATTTATGCCTAAACATGTCCATATGTATATGCTTGCATATTATTTGTTAAAAATATATTTATTATCATCTTTAGAAAAAAAAGAATTGTGGTAATTTATGAGGTCATCATAAGGACATCTGATTATATGAAAAAAGTCTTAAGAAGGAAAGACATGCGTATGCTTGCTTTCACTTAGGAAATAATGATATGGAATTTCACAATAAAAGATAAACATCTGATTATATGAAAAAAGTCTTAAGAAGGAAAGACATGCGTATGCTTGCTTTCACTTAGGAAATAATGATATGGAATTTCACAATGATCTGATTATATGAAAAAACTCTTAAGAAAGAAATACATGCGTATGCTTGCTTTTACTTATGTTTGTATGTTGGAGTGTGTGGGTGCATTAGCGAAATATATTTTGAAGGACATACAATGTAGTAATTTATGAGGTCATAAATGCGTTATTCATCCCTTCTTTCATAAACGAAAAAATGTAATGAAAAATTTTTATACCTGCGGTACTTATCTGTATATGTATGTTTGTGTGTTAGCTAAATCTATTTTTAATTGAAGGACACACAAATATTTGCAATTACGAACAAAGGGATATGGAAAAACTCTTAAGAAAGAAATACATGCATGCGTATGCTTGCTTTTACTTATGTTTGTATGTTGGAGTGTGTGGGTGCATTAGCGAAATATATTTTGAAGGACATACAATGTAGTAATTTATGAGGTCATAAATTTTTATACCTGGGATACTTATCTATATATGTATGTTTGTGTTTTAGCTAAATCTATTTTTAATTGAAGGACACACAAATATTTGCAATTACGAACAAAAGGATATGGAAAAACTCTTAAGAAAGAAATACATGCGTATGCTTGCTTTTACTTATGTTTGTATGTTGGAGTGTGTGGGTGCATTAGCGAAATATATTTTGAAGGACATACAATGTAGTAATTTATGAGGTCATAAATGCGTTATTCATCCCTTCTTTCATAAACGAAAAAAATGTAATGAAAAATTTGTATACCTGGGATACTTATCTGTATATGTATTTTTTAAAAGTATAAAATCAACGATTATTTCGAACAAAATTCTAGTTCAGTTGTATTTTCTAAAGGATAAGTGCTGTGTCTGAAAAATTTTTTTTTAAAAAATGCAACAAAAGTTTATTTGTGACATTTGTGCTATAATCACGTTTTCAACATGGTCAAACAAAAAACGCCACTATAGAAATCTTCATAATATAATTTTAAAAAAGCCTAGGTGGAACACCCCGCTCTACCACAAGGTTTTAAATGCTACTTTGCAAAAAACAGGAGCAGCAGCAACGACAACAATAGCAACAACATCATCAGAAACAGCAACATCAGTAGAAGCGACCACAACAATAGCAACTATAGCAACACCATCATCAGAAACAGCAAGATCAGCAGAAGTGATGTCAACAACACCAAGAATATTACCAGAAGCAGCAAAAAAAACAACAGCAACATCAGAGACTGAAGCATATCTTCTTCTTCTGGATGGAGACGAGGATATCTTTCTAAATATCATCGAACCCAAAATATCAGCGAAAACAACAGCAACAACAAAAGAACTAGTTCATATTAGGGAAATATTGACGCTGCCTCCATTTGATGTAAAATCATACTTGGCCCTATATGATGGTCAAGATGATGTATTAATGGAGGTAGTAAGTAAAATCTCACTAGACGGGATTTAAAAAACTTATAATAATTGAATAAATGGAAACAAAATATAAAAAAATAAAAAAAACAAAACACTAAAAAATTGTATCTCTCATTAAATTTATTATTTCACTTTATTACTAATTAGCTTTTTTGGAAATAACAATTTTTACATTTGGTAACATTATATATATTATGATAAAAATTCATAAGTGTGGTTGCTTCTTTCTCCATTTCAATATTACGTATCCTATGTTGTATACATCTACAGGTGTCTGGTCCGCAGGTTGCATTTTCGTTAGACCAACAACAATCTTCATAATGCTCTCCAAATTTATTTGTCGTTGTGTTAATGTTATTTGCCGCTTCTAGATGAGACTGAATATTCATGAGCTTATATTTATCTTCATCGGAAATAATATGGGAACACCGTTTTAAGAAATCGTATATATCTTTTAGTAGCAGCTTTTTTAATGACTTAATATGTAGACACAGTGTTTGTGAATAAACCTTAAAGAAGTTAGATTTGATATTTATACCATATTTTTAATTTACTGATATTTTTCATTAAACGAACAAACAAACACTTATAAGTAATCAGTATGGCTGACTTCCAAAACGTTCATATACAAAGTTTGTATACAGTATTGCTACTGTATTTAAATCACATACATATGCAAAGTTCGGAAGCAATGCAACAACTATAAAACCGATGCCTTGTTTGCTCTCTTACGGCGTTAAAAATACTATGCGGCGGCGTTTTGAAATGGTATACATTGTATAACTATTGTACTGCGGCGTTATGAAATGTGATGCTTTGTTCAAACACAAAGCAATTGACGTTTTGGAAGTCAGCCTATATCTACAATAGTTTTCTTATTTCATTTGTGAGGGGTATGTATTCAAACATTTTATCATGTATAATTAAGCAATAAGCAGACGTATTAGCGGGAATAGTTTTTAAGGTTTTTAATTCAATCCGTATATCAATTGGACCTGTCTTGATTGATTCATTTTGATGTGTTACATCCAATACAACTATTGGAGCCAAAGCTTTAAAATTTTCTCGTGTTAATAGTGGTTGAGGATCGCGTGAATAATAATTTGATTGAAACTTTAAATACATATCATATAGTATAGCAAAACGATTTCTATCAAATTTTAGGTTTAGATCATCATAGGGATATGTATCAGAGTTAAGATGTACTTTTATATCTGTCAAATCACAATGTTGAAATTTGTTGGCACTGTTTCGAAGACCTAAAAGTAGGAAACGTGGTCGTTCGTTTTCGCTGGCTTACTTAACATTCCATAAAACCGTTGTACTTTCTGGAAGTGAGGGGTAGTAATACATATTCCAACTTCTGAAAGATATATTTAAAGGTTTACGATTGTTTATTGTTTTAAACATCTGCAATTTGTAAGCGTCAGCAAGTTGAATGTGTGGTATTTTCCAAGAAATGTTTAAAATAGATAACTTTGTTTTTTCAGTTGATACATTCGATTTCAAAACTTGTTTATCATCTTTAGATCGCAAAAGAATCAATTCATGTTTAGAATTAACTATTATTTTATTAAAATCTTCAGCAAATCCAAGTAAGAATTTTAGTGGCATACAGAAATTGAAATAACCGTCTATAAGTGTAAGATCATCATTGTTAAGTGGCGACCATCCTGCATTTACTAGATTATCACTTTCTAATTTATTCAACGACACATAGTTTTTTAATTCTGTTGCAATACCCAAATGACGTGTACGATCAATTTCTACACCATTGATTTCATATCGAATTTCATCAAACAGATGTGCAATACAATTGTTTAAGAGACGTATAGATGTGGAAACTGTTGAATCTTCCTTTGTTGCAAGTCCTTCAATGTATAAAAGACTTTCGCTTGGTAAAACATATAAATCTTGATTTTGAATTGTTATACGAATTTCATCATTATTTTTAAATGACTGTAGATATGGTGTGTAGCTGTGATACTCCTTTTTTATAATTGAACTATCAAAATGTGGTTTTTGTAAAATATTAATAATATTACTCATTTTTTATAGAATTTTTCACGCTCGCAGCTATATGACTCTGATTGACTCTATTTTTTTAATAAAAATCCCAAATTTCTTAAAAACTTTTTATTAACTTCACTAAGAATGGTAGTTAGTTCGGGGTTAATACTTTTAATTTTTCTTTTATACTCTTCTGATTGACTTTCACAGCGCGATGACTTTTCTGCTTTGTATTTCGTTGTTGTTGATGCTAGAATGAAGTCCGAATTTTTTTGCAACTCACTTTTATTATGTATAATCATTCTCTCATAGGTTTCAGATGTAATCTTATTGTTATTTTTTCACCGCGAAAATTTATTAAATTTCCGTCTTGATCGACGACTTTTAAAACAAGACTATTAACTGTTTTTGAATTCACGGGTAAATATATCACATTCGACGGGGCCTCTGTAATTTTATATCCAGGGCTAACATTAAGCGAAAACTGATGCAAAATATGTGTAGCCATATTATTTATAAATGATCCGCTTACAATATTACATTCAACGATTATTGTATTTATTTTTGTTATATCTATTGTTTTATCCGAGTAATGGTCAATATCTTGCTCTAATACTCTTGCGCTAAAACCCAATAAGGAGCCGATAGAGTTTTTTTTATTGAAATAAATAGAATCAGTTTTGCTTTTGATGTATGTTTGTAATGTATTATAATTTGCTTGTATGTCAAGAGTTCCTTTCTCATTCAGGTTATGGTATTTCTCTCTTAGTAATTCAGCTATATCATCTAATTCATATGATCCAACTGGAATTTCTATTTCATGAGTACCAATATAAAATAAATTGTTTTCTACATCAACATTCGGAATTGAGTGATATGTGCCGAAGCTTATTAAGCCGCAAACATAATTTTCATTTATTTCGATTGGTGGAAAATAGTTTGCAACAAGATATGAAGAATCTCCGTTTAGTGTTAAAGTAATTGACATTTTAACGTTTGATGAGTGAATAGTTTATTATTAAAAAATACAAAGATTTTTATGATGAAGCATTACCGATATTAATCCAAGAGTTGTGTTCTGAAGAAAATCCTAACCATTTAACATAAACCATATTTCTTCTTCTTTTCAAAATTTTTTCACCTAAATATGTATCTGGAAATTTAGTTTTCATTAGCTCATGTTCGTAAAAACCACCTTTAATTTGATGACCTTGATAGTCTTGCAAGATATAGGTATTAGGGTTTGTATTTTTTATAGTTTTAATTTTAAATATTTCTGTAGTCCAATTTGGTGTGTACCCTTTTTCAAATGTATGCTTATATTTGCTTATTCGTACTTTTTCATCAACTTTAAACTTTGGCTTCTTAAAAACTTTCAAGTGATTATAGACGGTATCCAAAAGAGATTTTTCATTAGAGGTGTTTACATCATTAGGTGACATTTTAATTGTTCTATGATATGTGTTATTATATTTATTAACAAGTTCTTGATAATTGTTTATCCATTTGTATGTCCCCTGGTAACTAAACTCTTTCCACATCATTCCTTTTAATGTTCTGTTAAATCGTTCTACTATGGATGCTTTCAGAACACTATATGTTGAATAGTGATTAATTTGATTCGATTGCATTAGGTGATGAAATGTATTATTGAAAAATTCTTTGCCATCATCTGTTTGTAAATTTCTTGGTTTTCGGTTGTTGCTAGTGAAAATACTCTTCATAGCAATCGTCACGTTGGCCGCAGTTTTATTTTTAATTGCTATAGCCCAAGCTTTTTTTGAAAAGGTATCTATTACTGTTAAAAGATATCGATATCCGTTATTATGTACTGCAAAATTCCCCATTTCAACCAAATCTGCTTGCCATAAATCATCAATTCCTTTCATTATAACTCGTCTTCTTTTAAAATTTTTTCGCGCTTGTTTGTGCAGTTCATTAACTATTTCTCTCTTATCCACGTTCATTTTGTATATGTGAGTATATGTCTACAATGTTTTTATTTTATATATGTATGTCAATCACTTTGCTACTTTAATATTAGGCCATCCAAGTTTTATTTTTTTAACATCATCAACATTAGCATTCCTATCAATACTTTTAAATATAAAATCTTCAATTTGATTAAACCTTTCTTCAATTTTCCTTATAAAATCTTTATTTGACGAGTATATTTGTCCCTTCACAGCATTTTCAATAAGTTGAACATCTTTACCAATATCATTTGTAATCAATTCTCGTAAACCTTTTATATCACTTCTAACAATATTTAATTGAGACTCATATTCATTTTTAAGTTATTCGATTTTCTTTAACTTTTTTTCCATTTTATTTAGAAAGTCTACATTTTCATTACGGAACTCTTTCTTAAAAATCTTTATCGTAGTATATATTTGCTGCACATCTTTTGTTAAATTATTTATTTGTAAATTTTGCTTGTATGTCCTTAACCTTGAATTACTATTTAGAGTATTTTTAATCGAACTTTCTCCAAATTTGTTTATATAGCTCATTTTTTAATATATTATGTTAGCTTCTCTCAATTCTTCAACAATGGAAATTATTTCGTTTTTGTGATTATTATGACCAACACTTTCCGATGACATAAGTAAACGTAATCTGTCAACTAATTCATTTGGATCATCCCAATATATATAGCTTGGCTTACGATTGTCTACAGATTTTAACGATAATCCACTACCTTTCTTTAATGCACTTGATTTGGCAGTAAATAAATGTTTTATTATATTAACATATTTAAATGCTCGTGTACCTTTAATTTGACCATTAGATTGATATTGACGCTTGTGTGCATTTGTACTTCTTAAAATCTCTTTGTAATTTTTCAAATCATTTCTATTGTAATGTATAGGTTTTGAATGAAAAACTAATTCGACCATTAGATTGATATTGACGCTTGTGTGCATTTGTACTTCTTAAAAGCTCTTTGTAATTTTTCAAATCATTTCTATTGTAATGTATAGGTTTTGAATGAAAAACTAATTCGAATAATCCTGGAGTCATTTTCCATGTTGTATTTCCTATTCGAATAGAATTATCTTCATTAAAATGTAGTTCATTATTTGCATATCGCCACTTTCCACTTTCATCTATGTTGAACCCATAAACTAGGTCTAGCTTTTTATTACTCAGGAGCACTTCTATATTTTCAACTAGTGAATACTGATTACTAGCATTTTCAATCACCTTTTGGTTGCTTTTGTCATTGTCATTACCAACACTATCACTTTTTACAACTAATTTATTACTTTTGTTGGTAGGACTGTAAATAGTTATATTACCATCATATCCCTCAGCATCATTAAAATTATCAGAACTGACATCGGATTGTAGTGATGGCAGTTGTGAATTAGATATATCATCATATAATTTATAATCATCTGATTTGTAATCATGAGTTTTTTTAATTATTTTATTTAAAGGATTTGTTGTAGGTGTAAATGTATCTTCCAATAAATCATCGGTTTGATAATCATCAATTTTTTTAATTATCTTATTCAATGGTTTTGTTATGGGTTTAAATGCATCTTCCAATAAGTTAAATCTATCAGCTTCGTTTAATTTTATATTTTTCAGTTTTTCTTTTAATATCATTCTTGTCTTAACAATATCTTTTAATAATTTGTTATTCTTCATATCGAACTGCTATGTATCTGATATCGAAATGGTTTGTATATGGTTGTGAACTGCTTTATATCTGATATCGATCTGTTTTCTATCTGCTTTTATCTGTTTTATATCTGCTTTTATCTGCTTTTTTTTATCCACTTACAGTTGTATGAACTTAATTGGGTAGTAATGTGCTACGTTTAATTTTAGGTTTCTTTTCTTGTGATACGTCGACATTTCTTATAACAATTTGTTTGGCTTGCTTTACTAATCGCATATTTATAACTAATATGTTTTACCTATAAATTAAATCTTATATACGGAAATATCTTCATTTTGATTTTTACTCCGAAACACATTACACAAACATATGTATATTAAGGAAGAACAAACATTAAAATGGTTATAAACTATAACAAAGAAGTTAAAGACAATCAGTGTAAGATTGGAAGCGGCTTACTAAACAACTTAATAAACAAATTACCTATTGAACTACATTTACCTGGTTATCAGTATTGCGGACCTGGAACAAAACTTGAAAAAAGTTTAGCAAGAGGAGATAAGGGGATAAATTTATTAGATGAAGCTTGTAGAGAGCACGACATTACCTATTCACAAACAAATAATATTAATAAAAGAAATAAAGCAGATCAAATATTAGCTGAAAAAGCCTGGCAACGAGTAAAATCAAGAGATAGTGGTTTCAAAGAACGAGCACACGCTTGGTTCGTAACAAACGCAATGAAAGCAAAAGTTAAATTTGGGTTAGGTATGAAGAATACTGAAACTCGTAAATATAAAAAATCTAAGAAGAGAAACTGTAAAAAGATAAAAGCATGTGATAGAAAATTGTTTTCAACAACTGTTAAAAATACTCTAAAACTCTTGAGAAATGAATACCCAAACAATTTAAATGCCGCTGTTACAATTGCGCGAAAAGCCGTTAATTCAAACTTTAAAGGGAAAAAGAGAGCTAATATCGCTATTCCGAGATTTATACCAATGCCAAAAATCGGTGGATTTCTTCCAATTATTCCAATCCTAACAGCTTTGTCAGCACTTGGAGGTTTGGCTTCAGGTGGGTCAGCTGTTATTAAGGCTGTTAATGATATAAAAAATGGAAAAGAGCAACTAGAAGAGGCTACTAGACATAATAAACAAATGGAATCAATTGCCATGGGGAGAGGTTTATATCTTAAACCATATAGATCTGGATATGGACTATACTATAAACCAGCTCCAAAAAACTTCTAAAAGAACTACCCAATCGACCACTCACCGATCTAGATTTGATGAAATATGGTAAAAACCTAAGTAAATTTAGAGGAGTTTTTATGCGTGACCGTTTACCTAAAAAGCCATTACTTCAAGAATGTGGTATTGTTAATTTAGATAATTTTCACGGTCCTGGAACTCATTGGGTAGCTTATTATAAAAATAACAACTATAAAGAATATTTTGATAGCTTTGGAAACTTACAACCTCCAATTGAAATAGTTAATTATTTAAGGAGACCTATTGAATATAATTATGAGCGAAAACAAAACTTTAATACATTTAATTGTGGTCACCTTTGTCTAAAATTTTTATTCAATAAATATAAATTGAAATAAAAAAAAAAAAAAAAAAAAAAAAAATTGTTATACATTCATACACAAGGTAAACATAAATACACAAGGTAAATTTTATTAAAATTTGTATTTCTTACTATACTCGTTTGAATTAAGTTGTAAAATTTATAAAGATTAATAAATATATTAGTTGTATAATATTTAAAAAAAAATTTGCTTAAATCTAAAAAAATAAAAAAACATTAACAATCAATTTCCATTAACAAATTATCGTCAGCAGAATCATTTATAAATTGATCTATACAATCAAGTGACTTTTGATTATCTACATGATCGAATTCCATTAGAAAATCATCATTGCTATCGTTTATAAATGATTCTTGATAATGCCCCCAAGCAAGGGTATTTACACTATTGTTACACACATATCTTTTGTTGTCTAAATAACTTAAAGATACCTTATTTATTAAAGACGTATATAAAACATGTAGTTTTGACTTAAAAGTATACATACTTCTATAATAGACTTTCTTACTATACAAGCAATTTTTATAATCTAATATACTTAAATTTCTAGATATATTACGTTTTATACCCTTTGCTTTTTTAACTTCATTCATATCTTCCATTTTGTATGAGTACATTTTCGCTCTCAACCCTACAAATTCCATCATTACCCTACCATTATTTTCATCCTGCATCATACTTTTATATATTTTTTTATTTTTTTGTGGAATGCCAAATTTATTATTCGGTTCATAATCTGATGTATCAAACTTTGTATCAATATCGTTTATGATCTCTTTATAAAAATCATCAGTTTCAATTGTGTATATAAACGAATCGGTATCCATATAATTCAGCTCTGCTTTGATATTATATTTTGGTAGTATATAATCATAATGAAAGTTATACATCTTCCACTTTGAAAGTTCTAGGATTGTAAATCCTAAATAAATGGGTTTATTATAAAACGAATAACTTCTGTTTAGCTCCACAGGTATCATATTTTCCTCAAATATACTGAATGAATGAAATTCTGGTTTGGCAATAAGAACACGAGCACCTATTTTCTTCCCTACGCTCTCCCACTCATTAACAATTTTTACATTCTTACGCTTGTCCACGTTTTCCATTGTTTTACCGTATACGGCATTATTTAATAATTTGAAGAAATTTTTTTCAAACGTGTTTTGAGCATTAGTTCTATGTAAGTTGTTTAATGAAATATATGGTTTTAACCAAGCTGATTGCTTAAATTTCAAAATTCGATGAATTTTTTGTAGCTTTAAACCATGTTTTAAACATTGCTGTAAATTTTTATAATATATTACATATCCATATTTATTATTTAAATCTACAATTAATTTCTTTTCGCTAGAATTTGGAGGATTTTTATTTTCACAACAAAATGGTAAATTGTTATGAATATCATGAATTTGTATTGGATACAACAAATCAACTTCTAATATATATCCAGTAGCTGAGTCTTCTGGTATACTATCCAAACAAAAGTTTTCTATGTCTGTTTCCCACTCAAAATTACCTTCTGGTAGAGCTTCAGACATTGCCCATCTATACAAATTATTTGCATCTAAATACATTAAATACTTAGATGGAAGATTCTCATTGTAATCATTCATATATTTGTTGTTTGCAATAGAATGTCGTTGAGAGCACTGTACTATTCCTCCTCTTATCCCCTTTTGTATAAAATGAATCATTTCTATATCTGTCAACAACTCTAATTTAATATCTGTTATTTTTAGCATTGCATCCCAGGAAAGTCCTGGTGCTGTATAGTAATGACAAGGGTCTAATTTATAAATAGTTTTGCTAATAAATCTAAAATTTTCAAAAACATCTGTTAACAACAAGACATCAGATTTCAAATATAGAATTAAATAATCTTCTAAAGTTGTACACTCAAACGTACTCCATACTTCTTTAGCATGGGCGTAATCTTCTTGAGAACAATCTTCATCTGTTAATTTATTATAAAAGCTCTCTATATTTGGTAAAGAAGTTTCTCTAAGTTTTTCTATTGAATTTAAATAACTGTATGGAAAGACACCTTTTCTAATAAGCAAATTTAATTTACTTTAGTTTTCTCCAATTATTGATTTTACTACTCTTAAATCTTTCATAGCTAAATTTTTAACCAAATCATTTAAGCTTGCTGGTAAAAATCTATAGGAATCTAAAAATCGAATTTCAATCTTACCACTATCATCATCAGTTATAGTTTTAGAGAGAGATATATAAAGCTCTTTATTGAGTGGAATAATATTTATAGGACCATCATTTATATTATTTAGCTCCTTCACAAATAAATGGCAGTCATAACCAGAAAAATTGTGGAATATTACTGGAAAGAATTTTGGCACTTTGTAATTAAGATTACACGAACTATGTGCAGCGCCTCTATATTTTCCGCTCATATGACAATGATCCCTAACTTTTGAATCATCTAAAATAAGTTTAGAACAAATGTGACATATATTGGTCGAATGGTAATGTAAATTTTCTTCTTCTGTTAGGGGTAGCATGGGCTTTACTTTAGATAAATAGTTATTGCTTAAATATTTTACGTATCCAATTAAACTCTCTACAAACTATCTAGGTGAATCTAAACCTTTAAAGCTAAAAATTATTTAAATTGTCGTTAAAGCTACATTTAATGAAATATGATATAGCATAGGGGACATGTCTATCAACTAATGTTGTTGAAGAAATATCTCCACTCGGAATGCAAGTTTGAATATTTTCAAATATGCATTCCGAATCTGCGTATACTACGAACGGTACATCTATACTATTACTATAATTATTAAATTCTATTGTAGACTTATCTGCTTGGGGTGCATACGAAATTTGTTTTTTACATTGTTTTCTGTGGATTTCCAATTGTTGATCATGATGAAAACTCTGTAAGCAGTCATTACATAGAACAATGCTTTCATGATGACCTGTCTGTTGAGCTCTAATGAATCTGTAAAAATACAAAATAGTATAATGAAGGAAACTAAAACTAAATTTTTAATTTTATTTGAAATCATAACACTTACCTTGATATATTTTTTATATAAACATAGTGGGAAACTATATTTCCCTCCACTTTTTTCTGCAAAAACAAGAGTTGGATATGTTTTAATTTTGATCCTTGTGTTTTATAATAGGGCCCCACAATCAAGTCTTTTTCAATGTCATATCCAAACACATTTATACTAATATTTGGATTATTAATTTCAAAAATTTTTATATCTCTTATTTTTAGTGGGAAGCATAACCCACTAAAATTTAAGCAATAGCCGTTAAAGTTAATAAATTCTTCATAGATGTTGACTCCGTAACTGCTTGTTCTTTGAGGATTTTTATGGGTTGATAATGCTGATAGTATTGCCCATTTGAAGCAAAACTCATCATTGTTTTGCACATTTATACATGCTTTTTTTAACTTTATTTTATTTGGGAGAGGTATAAAACTGGAACCTTTTAGTGGTTGGTATTTATTTAGATTTATATGAAGTTTTAAAAGTTGAATTAGAGTCCAACCACTATCCCGTTTTTGAAAGTCTTCCATTTTTGTTATTATTCTTTGAATATTAGAAGCATATTCATCGCAAAACTCTTCTAAATTGAAAATTTCCTTCATTTTCGTTTGAAAATTTTTCACTTCTATGGGGGTATTTTCTAATTCATTATACACATTGGGTCGAGCATATAATCCATATATCTCCATATTAAATATAAGAGCTTCATTATCCTTTAAGAAGTTTATAATTTTTCTCTTTAACGGCTCCTCAGCTTCCTTCATAAACATCTCCGGTAGGAGAAATTCTTCATTGTTATTTTCATATGCTAGTGTTATAAGCCTCTTTTTAAAAGCACTTTTAACTAGCTTTACAATACTTTTTTTTGAGCACGAAACTTGAGATCTTTCATGCTCTCTAAAATTTTCCTCACTTTGAAAATATATTTTTCAATATTTTTTGGTACTAAACACATTTAAAAATTAATTTCAATAAACATATGTACATATTAGATTAAAATTATTATAATGGCTTTTACTAACCTGTCACAGATATCTTTTTACGTTAAATAATTTTTTTTTTTTTTTTTTTTTTTTTTTTTTTTTTGTAGAAATTTCCAAGATATCTTTTTACGTTAAATAATTTCACAGAACTAGAATTTTGTTCGAAAAAATAGCAGGTTTTATACTTTTTTCTGTAGGCACTACTATATACGCATATACAGATAAGTATCCCAGGTCATGTATTTCTTTCTTAAGAGTTTTTCCATATCCCTTTGTTCGTTATTGCAAATATTTGTGTGTCCTTCAATTAAAAATAGATTTAGCTAACACACAAACATACATATACAGATAAGTATCCCAGGTATAAAACTTTATGACCTCATAAATTACTACATTGTATGTCCTTCAAAATATATTTCGTTAATGCACCCACACACTCCAACATACAAACATAAGTAAAAGCAAGCATACGCATGTATTTCTTTCTTAAGAGTTTTTCCATATCCCTTTGTTCGTAATTGCAAATATTTGTGTGTCCTTCAATTAAAAATAGATTAAGCTAACACACAAACATACATATACAGATAAGTACCGCAGGTATAAAAATTTTTCATTACATTTTTTCGTTTATGAAAGAAGGGATGAATAACGCATTTATGACCTCATAAATTACTACATTGTATGTCCTTCAAAATATATTTCGCTAATGCACCCACACACTCCAACATACAAACATAAGTAAAAGCAAGCATACGCATGTATTTCTTTCTTAAGAGTTTTTTCATATAATCAGATCATTGTGAAATTCCATATCATTATTTCCTAAGTGAAAGCAAGTATACGCATGTCTTTCCTTCTTAAGACTTTTTTCATATAATCAGATGTTTATCTTTTATTGTGAAATTCCATATCATTATTTCCTAAGTGAAAGCAAGCATACGCATGTCTTTCCTTCTTAAGACTTTTTTCATATAATCAGATGTCCTTATGATGACCTCATAAATTACCACAATTCTTTTTCTTCTAAAGATGATAATAAATATATTTTTAACAAATAATATGCAAGCATATACATATGGACATGTTTAGGCATAAATCAAATGAATAGTCGGGTTTCATATACTTTACTATATAAATTTATTATATTAAAATATATGTATATTTATGTATCAAGAAGAAATATATAAAAATAATAGAAATATATAAAATATATATTTATGTATTAAGAATTTAGCTGTAGTTAAGTTCGAATATTGCAGAGCCATTTGGTGATTGACGTCCTTTGTAAATAATTGTCCAAATTTTGTCATTCATTTTAGATAAGTAAGGATCCTCTCTGTTTAAATATTTAACGATTCTTTGCGGCATATAAAACCACTTATTGTTTTCCAAATGTACTATAACTTGGGATCCATATTGTGTAGCCTTCCATTCAAAATTTATGATTTTGAATGGTTCATTTATGGGAATATCATCAATTTTTGTATATTCTGATTGTATTCCTTTAGCTAAGTTAATTATTTGTTGATAGATCTTAAAGCAGAAAAAAGAAAATAAGTAATTTATATATATATAAATATGCATATTGTATAATTACATTTTGTAAAACTGCGTACTTACCATTTTTTTGAACGTAGTTGCAGGTAAATTTTAAAAACAATAACTATATTTAATTTCTGAAGGCTCTTTTATATAAATTTCTGTTGGTCTAACTCTAATTTTTAGTATTAAATAAAAACTACTCAAATGAGAATCTCATTGACAGGTGGAATAAAATTTCTCATTCAAATTTCTCTTTATTGTAAGAATGATGATATTTTTCTAATTGCGTAAGCGAGTACCCCAATACATGTATTTTTCCCATAAGGAGTTTAAAATCTAATTGGAAATGCTTGTATCCCAATACATGTATTTTTCCCATAAGGAGTTTAAAATCTAATTGGAAATGCTTGTATCCCAATACATGTATTTTTCCCATAAGGAAATTAATTTGATCCTTATGGAGAAAATATACACAGTCTAATTGGAGTTTTAGAGAGCCCATAAGGAGATTAATTTGATCCTTATGGAGAAAATACACACATTCTAATTGGAGTGCCAGAATGCCCACAAATATACTACTTATGTATTACGGTGACCATTTTTGGGAAAGGAAATATCTTCACATATTTCTTTGAAATTTTCAATTCTAACTTTATAAATATAAAAAAAAGAATAAATTTTGACAATAATAACTTCAATATCAATAGGTAAGCATTCTGCTGCAGTTTGTATGCAGTTGCTCAAAATATGTGCAGCGCAATTTACACCTATCAGTTTTTGGCCAATGAAGTTTTGCATTTTGTGAAATATATTATTCTGACCTTTGCTGGCTGCACCACCAAAATTACAATTTGTGCTGTCTCCACAAAACGCTATCATTTTACTAATTATTTCATTTTTTTCATGAGTCTCTTGCACATATTTTGAAATAATATCTGAAGTTTCTCCAATAAGGTCTTTAACATCCAAAATCTTATTCTGAGTTCCTTTATTCGGCAGTAAGTATCGAATTAATATTGGACAAATTTTAACTATTTTGTGATTCGAACAATCTAAATATATTGTGATACATTGAACGTTTGACAAATCTGCTTTGATTGTATTTAATGACATTGGTGTAAAAATATTGTTAACAATGGATTCACATTTTGTTCTAGCACAAGTATATTTTTCATTGAAACACGATTTGATCAGTTTTGATGTGCAATCGTTAGACCTTTGTTTTTTTTTTTTTTGATAATTTTATTATTTATTGAATCTTTAATTATAAATTAAATTATCAATAAGTTTTTCAAATCTTAAATCTAAAAAATATTAAATATAAGTTTAGCCAATGCTAAACAAAATTTTTAATTTCAACGATTAATTTTTGTTGTTTTACATCTCTCGTGAACGGCTGAGAAAAAGAGTATCCCTTCTTTTCAGCCGGGTGTGGCCTCTACAGTGTGTTGTGGTATAGTCTCGGTGTTTAGTGGCAAAGCGTGTAAAGGAATGTTATAATAAATAAAACACAATTATTTTCATATATCAAATTCAGAAAATTCTGATTATTTATTTAAAAGATATTACCTTAAGGGAGCAAAATATGGCGATGAGCTTAATCGAACCGCTAGGAATTTACTCGTTAGAATCTAAATAAATATCCCTTTAATGCAAATTTGCTAGCAACAGGAGTAAAATTAAGATCCTAACAGAGGTGTTTAACAACGATATAAACTAAATCACAATACGTGCACTAATTATATAAAATTTAAAGAAAGTTATGTTTCAGATTAAACATTGCCGGCCACCTTGCAATAACGTAGTTGTATGCAAACAATGAATCTTAAATCAATAGACAATTTTGTTTATATTTAAATCATAAATATATAATTTTTCAAATAATACGAGATGGTTTTTACGACAGACCCATCAACTGAACCCTTGCGGGATGGTTTTCAACAGATCCATAAACTGAATTTATAAAAAGATATAGTTTTTACCACAGATCCATAAACTGAACCCCTAAGGGATGGTTTTGGTCAGATCCATGAACTGTAAACGATGACATGTATGTTGATGTTTATAATGGTGATTGGCCAGATACGACCCACCCAAATATTGTGTGCTGTGCCAACAGACAACCCGGACTCGAAAACGTCTTGCCAGTCAAAATCTGGGATGCAAACTCGGGTCCAATGACCAGCGCAACTTGACCCGAATGATAAAATGTGGGATCGGCTAATTTAAAATCCGGAAACTGGTCCCGAACATCCGGTGCCACATCTTCTAAGGGTGTTTTTACCCCTCGAATCTTCAACACCTTCGCTGTGAGCGAAATTCGTTTTAGCGGATCGTAAAGGGATTCGACAATGAAGCGACAATACGAGTCCGTAACAGGAATGCTTAATCGCTGAACCAGTTCCTGGCTAACATAGCTGTGACTGCAACAGAGATCCAGGACTCCGCGGACTTGTACCTTTCGATTCGCCAAAAGAAGTTTCACCTGCAACGTAGGTGACAACGTCACGATATGGCGTAAAGGCAATGAAGATACAACCAATGGGCTGGATGGCGGTAATTTCGGTTGAGGCGCTTTCTTTTGGTTTTGCTGGCAATTTTCTTTTCCTCGCTCTGAGGGGAGTGCAGCAGAGTGTTGTGAGCACCCTGACACTTGCTACATTTTCGAATGCTTTTACAATTCTTCGCCACATGCTCACTTGACAAACAGCGCGAACAATATCCGCACATTAGGATATGCCGTAGTTTTTTGTCATGCGGCAAGTGACGGAAGCGATAGCAACCACGTAAGGGGTGGTACTTTTGGCAAAGCTTGCATTGCTTTGTACCAGTTTTAGTTGGCGTGGCTTCAGTTAAAGGTATTGTCGACTGCGAGCTATCATCGGGCAGCGACACAATACTGGGCGTCGTCACCGAAATAGCCGGAAGCTCAGCTATGGGAGCAACTGCAACTGCCGTGGGTTCAGGTTCGGACATTAACACCTGCGGAGCTACTACCGGCATAATTGGGGTAGACGCCTCTAAAGCTGGACCCGATACCTCCATTGCTTCCTCGTAGTCCTCTAGCAAAGCGTCTTCGAACAAATTTGGTAAGGCGTCCATGATACTAGGAAACAATGTAGGTTAATATATGTTATAAACAATTATGTGGTCAAAATGACCAATTTAGTGATTGGTCGTTTTACAACCCCGTTTTGGGTGCGAACGTCGGCGACGCCAACGTGATCATCACTACCTGGATACGTTTTTACGACCCGACCTAATTTCCAGGCGGTGGGCGAGAGTTGCTCATGACGAATAGCAACTAAGTCATTTACAGTGACATCTCGCTCTGGAAACTTCCATTTGTAACGCTTATGTAAATTCTGCAAATATTCTTCTTTCCATCGGCGACAGAAATCGTGAGTAAGTGCCTTAACTTTGCGGTATCGATTGACTAAACTTATTGCTGACTCATAAATAGATGGTTCAGGTGGGGCCAGAATTGGGCCACCTATCAAAAAATGACCAGGAGTAAGAGCCACAGGCTCGTCAGGATTATCGGACATAGGGCATAGGGGGCGTGAATTTAAGCATGCTTCTATTCTTGCGAGCACAGTAGAGAGCTCCTCGAACGTATATTTTACAGATTGAGCCTCTTTACGAAAATGATGTTTAAAACTTTTCACAGCAGCCTCCCAAAGTCCACCCATATGAGGCACACCAGCTGGAATAAACCGCCACGACAGGCCCTGAACACCAAAAGTTGAACACATTCGAGCCTGACTTTCTTTCAAAAAAGTAACAAATTCTCTCTCAATCTCTCGAGAAGCACCCACAAAATTTGTTCCATTGTCCGAAAATACCGTTGATGGACAACCTCGTCTAGCAATAAAACGATGAAAAGCAGCCAAGAAGGCATCTGACGACAAGTCTGTCGTTGCTTCTAAATGTACTGCTTTAGTACCAAAACACACAAAGATGCAGACATAAGCTTTTGTTATTCGGCACGACCTTCCAGTAAAACTTCTCAGATCAAATGGACCTGCAAAATCCACAGCAGTAGTGGTAGAAGGCCGATCTAAAGTCGTTCGCTCTGGAGGTAGAGCCGCCATTATTTGACTACATGATCGTTTTTTGTCTAAAATACAACGTTTACAGCGATTGACTACCGTACGAACTAAGATCTTGAGTCGAGGAACCCAGTATTCAATGCGCATAATTCTCAGCAGCAGCTGATTTCCGCCATGAATCGATATAACATGTACAAAATCTGCTAACAGAACCGTAAAACGACATGATTGGATGTTTTTCTGTATAGGACAAAGAGGGAGATTTTACCAAACGACCATTTAACCTCATTACCCCATTATTATCTAAAAATGGATTAAGGGACTGTAATGAACTTTTGGTGGAAATAGGTTTCTTTAGCAAAAGGGATTGATATTCTTCAGGGTAATGAACTTTCTGAGCTAAAATCGCTAAACGTAGTTTTACCTTCGTTATTTCATTGCTTGAAATTGTTGTAGATTCAAACGTATGCTTGCCTTTATGAGAAGAATGTGTCCTATAATAGAATCGAAATACGTACGATATCACTCTGAGAGCACGATCAAACTTAGAAAATCTATCCAGAACATCTTCGAAATTTGAAAAGAAAGCTGCATGTGTTTTCACCGTTTTAGCTTCAACATCAGTATCTAGAGGGGAAAGATCCTTTATGCTCCAATTTGATTTAGGCTCTCTAAGCCATGTGGGTCCATACCACCATAGATCACTTTTCGCCAGATCCGAAGGTGAAAGTCCTCTACTTCCTAAATCCGCTGGATTATCTTCCGACCTAACATGATACCAGTTGTGATTACCGACATTCTCCTGTATTTTGCAAACGCGATTAGCCACAAACGTTGTCCAGCTACTCGGTGTCTTTCTTAACCAACAAAGAACAATAGTAGAGTCTGTCCAACAATACACCTTTTTTATTGGAATATCAATTTCATTACTTACTGTTTTCAAAAGCTCAGAAGCCAAGACTGCTCCACAAAGTTCCAAACGTGGTAAGGAAATAGATTTAATAGGCGCGACTTTAGTTTTGCAAGACAGTAAGTGCGCATAGGTTTGACCAAATGCTTCAATACGGATATAAATCGCCCCCGCGTATGCTTTTTCCGAGGCATCAGAAAAAACATGAAGTTCAGCAGAAGTATTCGGGGCATAATGTACCCATCTTGGTATTTGAATACTATTTACTTCCGTATAAAAACCAACGAAATTTTTCCACTCTTTTTCTGTCGAGGGTAGTAAGAAATCATCCCACTCAATATTGTCCAACCAAATTTTTTGCATAATTATTTTTGCTATAATAATTACAGGGCCTAACCAACCTACAGGGTCAAATAATTTTGCTATTGTAGACAAAACTTCTCTTTTCGTGTATTTTGACTTTTCAGCAATTGGCTCTACTTTAAAATAAAACGAATCTAACTGAGCATTCCACTGAATACCCAGTGTTTTTGAGCTACTGGATTCTATAAAAGTCAAAAGTTTCGAATCAACCAGATAATCTGGCGGTAAATCATTAATAATTTTGATTTCATTCGACGTCCACTTTCTTAACTCAAATTTAGCTGAAGACAAAACAGTTGTTAATTGATCCCTAGCTGTCAAGGCGGAAGAAATATCGTGATTCCCCGTTAATACGTCGTCAACGTACGTAGCCTTGCGCAAAATATTAGCAGCAAGAGGATACTCAGCCTCTGAATCCTCTGCTAACTGTAACAATGTCCTTATCGCCAAATAAGGAGCACAATTAACACCAAATGTCACAGTCTGTAATTCATACGTCGTTACTTCCTCTTTGGGAGAAGATCTAAAAAGTATACGTTGAAAAGGCGTATGAACAGGATCAACACGAATTTGCTTATACATTTGAGTAATATCACAGTTAAACACATATCTAAATAACCTCCAACGTAAAATCAATAAAACTAAATCAGCTTGTAATGTGGGTCCCATATAAAGACAGTCGTTTAGACTGTTTCCATTAGAGGTCTTATTAGAAGCATTAAACACGACACGTAACTTTGTGGTTTTTCTATTAGGCTTAATTACTGGATGATGAGGTAGATAACACGAAATGGAAGATTTGCAAAGATCATTTGACACGGGCCTCATATGGTCTAGAGTTAAATATTCTTGAACTACACTGTCATATAATTCTTTAACTGTAGGTTTCCGCAGAAGGGAGGACTCATTTCTCAAGAATTGTGCCATTACATTCTGTTTTGAAGAGCCCAAAGTGACAGAATGAGAAAATTCCGGCTTAAATGGTAGCGTCACTACATATCGGCCATCGGAGTCGCGTCGCGTGGTTTTCCGATAAACTTCCTCGCAAAATTTATCACTTGGTGAAATTGTTTTTCTTTTAGGGGTTTCTTCTAACTCCCAAAATCTAAGTAGATTCCTATTTAAACTATCTTCTGCAGAAGCCTCTATTGTAGTCGAATATACTTGAACTCGTGACTATTGAATGGATCCCGTTACGATCCATCCAAATACAGTTCGCTGAGCCACCAAAGTTCCGAAAATATCTCGATTAATGTCATTTAGAATTATTTGCGGATATAAATCTGCACCTAGAAATAGGTCAACAGACCTTGATTGGTAAAAACGAGGGTCTGCTAACTTTAGGTTCGCAAAATTATTACAACTTGAGCCTAGTACAAACGAAGGCAAATTGCCTGATATATTTGGTAATATCAGGGCCATGGTTTCCAGTAGGATCGACTGATCTAAGGGAGAACCAATTTTCAAAGAACAAACTTTTCTAGTGGTAGCAGAAAGAGTTTGATTTATTCCAGAAACTTGGACATTCGTCGAATGCGTTACCAGTTTCAAACGATTTTGTAAATGCTCAGAGATAAAAGACGACTCTGACGCTGGATCAATTAATGCTCGAGCTGGGTACGTCATACCCTGGTGTATAATATTCACCATAGCTGTTCCCAGAAGCATCTTTCTGTTCTGAGAGACATGGAAAACTTGTCAAGTAGCATTGCTATTATATATTCCAGTTGATGTAGACGGTAGCGATGGGTCCACATGTGTATTCTGGGTCATATTACCAGACACAGCAGCAGAATTATCCCCGGTCGTACCTTCTGAATTACCTCCGCCCCTATGAAGCAAAGTATGATGCCTTTTATTACAGGTACTGCAATTAAAAGCACTTTTACAATTCTTTGCTTCATGTTCACGGGATAAGCAGTTTATACAACAATGAAATTTTTTCACCGTTGAAAATCTTTCCGAAATTGAACAATTTTTAAACCGCTGACAATTTCTCAGAAAATGTCCCGAACTACGACATAAAATGCATGAGGCCGAAGTAGAATTAACAACATGAGCCTTAACCTTTTGCCCCGATGGTTTTGTCGATGGCTGTGAATCTTTGAGATCATGAACGCATTCTAAAGTTTGAACCGTTTCCGTCAGAAAGGCGTCAAAATCTTTCCACGCAGATAACACCGATTTTTGACGAATACTTTGCTCCCATAAACTAACAATAGACGTAGGTAAACGCTGAATACAAATAAAAATTAAAATTGGGTCCCAATTTTCTGTGGAAAGCGATGAAAGGCAATTATTTATACCCCGTTGCAAAGTTTTGAGACCGGCACTAGATTCCTTATCAATTGAGGGAAGGTTAAATAATAATTTTAACTGGTTGTTAACCAACATACGAGGATTCTCATATGCCTCCTTAAGGTTACGCCAGGCTATATCAAATCCTTCATTACTCAACGGACACTTCGACACGATTTCATTTGCTTCACCGGCGGTTTTACGAATCAAATAACAAAGACGTTCTATATTGCTGAGACGTGAACTATTTATATATATGGCCGTAAATAAATCTCTAAACACCGGCCATGATACATAATCTCCTTCAAATGTTTGTACATCACAAGTAGGCAGCGTCAAATTATGTTCAGAGTGTTTTGAGTGCGAGTTTCCCACTGAAGAATTATTTAGTTTTGGATTTTTTGTTTCTATAATATTGGCTTTTTCATTAATTGTAGACAAACAATTAATGTATGCCGTATATGTCTTCTGATATTTTGAATCCGCAACATTAACATCTTCAGTGTCCGCTTTATTGCTATCAACATAGTCCAACCACATATCGTACACTTCCTTGACATTTTCCCACAATTTTTTCAATTCTTCACGTTGAACATCTAGAGTATACACGGTATGGAAGTCCTCACGACAATCATTAAAATTTGCTCCAAATTTAATGAGGGCATCCGATACTCGTGTGAATTTCTTTAAAGCGATTGACATTTTATTAGAATTTATTTTGTGGAAAAATCTCAATGATAAACAATGTGATAGTCATAGTGACCGACAGTAGGGTGACAAGTTGGCAAAAAGAAATCAACAAAGTAAATAAAAAAAACACTAAGTTTTTTCTAATTTCAATTTTAGATAAAAACTCGCACTTATTTATCTATGTATACACTCACTCTTATATTTTTTATTTTTTTTTTTGTGCTATTTAAGTATTATACCGATTGATAATTTAATATCACGATCAATAATAATTATTTTATAAAATATCTAAAAATTTTTAATTTAATTTGTCCGTCCACGAAAACAAACGCACCGTAGTATTTTTTCGTACCGACCGAAATATAATTATGTAAAGCAAACGTAAAAACAGATATGTATGTATGTATGTATGTACACGGGTTGCACCACGATCAATCACAATGATTGCATATATTTATATATATATGTATAGGTATGTATATATGTTTTATATATATATTTCTTTTTATTTTGTGCTTTGCACTTTTACTTCTTTTATCACTTTTCAAATCAAATAACTTTAAACCTATTACGCACCTTAGTTTATTATCTAAAGAAAATTATGGCGATGTGACAATAAAAGTTCATTATTTGATGATGTGAATCCTTGAAGAAGCGAAAAAAAAGAAGAACTTAATAATCTTTATATACCAGAGTGTAACTCCAAAAATAAATCCGGTTCGTTTGGACCAAATGTTTAGTGGCAAAGCGTGTAAAGAAATGTTATAATAAATAAAACACAATTATTTTCATATATCAAATTCAGAAAATTCTGATTATTTATTTAAAAGATATTACCTTAAAAGGGAGCAAAATATGGCGATGATATTCGTTCACGATTCAAAGAACAAGTAAGTACAACGAATAAAAATATAGATGGCGAAGGCAGAGCTTAATCGAACCGCTAGGAATTTACTCGTTAGAATCTAAATAAATATCCCTTTAATGCAAAGTTGCTAGCAACAGGAGTAAAATTTAGATCCTAACAGAGGTGTTTAACAACGATATAAACTATATCACAATACTTGCACTAATTATATAAAATTTAAAGAAAGTTATGTTTCAGATTAAACACTCGGTATTAATTTTTATAGGCGGGCATGTTTCCCTGCGCAACGTAAAAGTGAGTTGTGCACATTTCTGCTCGTTAACTTTTATACGCCATTGTTTGAGCCATTTTTCCAGTTTGGATATATATTCTTGTAAGTTGCGGGAAGCTTCTACAGGATTTTCGTGAACGCTTAGAAAGGCTGTATCATCCGCAAATGTGGATGTATGAATGTTACTGCTAAACGGTAAGTCAGAGGCATATATTAAATAAAGTAAGGGTCCGAAGATACTGCCTTGAGGGACTCCGGCTTCAATCGACTGCGGAGGGCTTAAAAAATTGCCTTCCCTAACTACAAATTTACGTTCCTCTAGATAGCTTTTTAAAAGCTTTACGATGTTTGCTGGTAGATTTTGTGTTAATTTGTTGAAAAGACCTTCGTGTCATACTTTATCGAAAGCTTGTGAGACATCAATAAAGAGCGCAGAGCAGTATTCTTTTTTTCAAAAGTGTCTCTAACAACATTCACAAGTCTGTGAGTTTCTTCAATTGTGCTATGTTGTCTGCGAAAACCGAATTGATGATCTGGAATACATCCATTACTAGTCACTATAGGCATCAGCTTGCTCATACACAGCTTTTCAAATAGTTTTGAAATGTTAGACAGTAAACTAATAGGCCGATAGGATTCAACCTTTGTATGATCCTTGCCTGGCTTTGGTATCATAGTAATTAGCGAAACCTTCCATTCTTTAGGATAGTGTTCTAGGCGTAGAATACTGTTAAAAATGAATAGTATTATTCTTTTTGCAGTGTAAGGCAATTCTTGAAGCATTTTGTTGCTTATTTTGTCGACACCTGGGGCTTTTCTGGTGTTAAGACTAGTAATAGTATTTTCAATCTCCGTCATGTTAAATCTCATCGATATTTCTGGTAAGGAGACGACTGGTGGCAGTTCAACAATATCAGCAGAAATATTCGGAGTGAAAACTTTTTCTAAGTGTTTAACAAAAAGTGCACCTTTTTCAGCATCAGTTTTTGCCTAAATGAAAAATTGTGCTGAACACTATGAAATGTCCAAGTACCTTCTACAATAGCCAGGTCCTTTTCTTTATCATTGAATGTATTACTTCTTAAAAAATTCGTTAAAACTTTACTTGATGATTTGGCTAAATCTGCTCTTTTATGCTTTTGTGTTTGCAAATGCTGTTTATTATCAGTACGTCCACTATTTGCTATAGAAAAATGTGCCAAGCATTTTTCACATCTCACCTCATTGAAGCTACTTGTTGTTTTAATACATGGAAACTCGCTTTTTAAGTCATCATTGAAATTACATTTTCTTTTTGTTGGACCCATATCTCTAATAAAATGAATGCTATTTTAAATGTGAATTTAAATAAATAAATAAATTACTAACCACAAATCATTCACATTGTTATTTTAACAAGTTGACATTGACAATTCAATTTCAAGCTGACAATTCACAATGTTGCCAGATTATAGGAAATTTCCCATATCCCAGTAAACAAATTTTTCACTTTTGGAAATGTAGGGAAAGTATACAGTTGGATTTTTATGATAATTTTATATTAATGTTCGTGCAATGTATATGCTAAAAAGAGGACATTTGCATATCAAATTAGGAAATAAGGGCCATTGTACTGTCCTGTATTTACAAAAAAATCTCAAGGGACAGCATGTTAAAAAACAGGACTGTCCTGTAAAATACAGGACGGATGGTCACCGTACGCATACACCAAGTGTTTTTTTTTTCTTTTTATAAACACTGTTTATATTATATGTATATATTTAAGTACCTGTGTATGTACTTTATAGGTTTCTTTAGCTTTTTCTATTTAGAAATAATACTTTTTTACCGTACTCACGGCGTAAGAATTTTTAACCGTTGGCTTTGTGTACCGTAATTACCAAATATTTAATTTCTGTAATTACGTACATACTTATGTATTAAAGATCTTTTATCTAACTTTTTTGCGCATTTAAGGGTTTATTTACTTCACTTGATGGTTTCCAAATTTCAAATTTTCTGTGTGATTTACATACATACATAAGTATATACATTTTTACTTATGTTAGTAGTTACTTTTTTGTCGTTTTACTCACTTTGACCGCCGTTTGCACTTTACTGATGTGAGATGTTCTTTCGATAATGATTTACCTCATGGTGAATATTATGTTCTCTATGTTCCTTTATGCTATGTAAGTATGCGACACTGGTTTTTCTTTATTTATCACTTCTTAGGACCATGAATACAATTGGCTGGATTGTATGTAAATTCCCAGCACTTGGGGATTGCGAGGGGCAAACCTTGAAGAGAATGGGAATGAATTACAATCGCTCACACTCGAGCAAGTATAATTCAGGTTAATGTTGGGTAATGAGTATAATTAGTGGGAAGGACTTTAGTAAGAGATCGAAATGTTACTCACCGTTGCTTTCTTTTATAGAATGGACAGACGTCGTATTAACTATTATTTACTTTATTCCGATTATGGTGCAAGTATACAATTAAATAGTGAGAATTCAGGTAATTATATATGTATTCCAAGAAATCCAGGTAAGTAGGTAGAATTTTAAATAATTCAGGTAAGTAGATAAGTATATTCCAAGAAATCCAGGTAAGTAGGTAGAGATATCAAGAATTCAGGTAAATCGGTAGAAATTGATAAAAGTAATTGATAAAGTAATTCCAATAAATACAATTTGATATCTTCACGCAAGTGGGGATTGTTGCT
Organism: Lypha dubia; assembly: GCA_947311025.1. NCBI lineage: Eukaryota > Metazoa > Arthropoda > Insecta > Diptera > Tachinidae > Lypha > Lypha dubia. The sequence continues at coordinate 89,666,685 of OX371260.1, read as the reverse complement.
TGTTCAGTCTCTCGATGATAAGTAAAATTTTAACTGCGGTTGGCATATTTTACCGCACTTTTTGTAGTAGCAGTTTTTGTGTAAAACTACAATATGTCGAGTTGCCACTCTACCAATAATTATAACCTTATGATTATGTTATAACATAAGGTTATAATTTTAGTGTCCAAACCTATACAAATGTGATCACAGTATCGTGCATTGTTGGGCAAATTAAATCATGTATGTACGAGTATGCATGTGTTTGTTTAGACCCTTCTTGCGCACGCAAAGTTTACTTTGCAAAGTCTTGACTTTGTGCGAGAGAAGGGAAAGAAGAATGGGGGTGAGTATAGACTTTGAGGTTCTTGCAAAGTTGCTTTGTTCTTCGTTCGTCATTTATACATAGTTATATTACTTTGTCAAAGTAAACTTCGCGTGTGCAAAAGGGGTATTGTTTGCTTGTTGGCAGACACAGTTTAATTTTCGGCATTTATTACAATGAAAGAGGGAAACCGGTTTGGCCGTATATATTGTGTATATTAATGTATTAATACATATACATATAATAAAACAAAATTAATGAATTTTAATTGAATTATCAAAAAAAAAAAAAAAAATTTTGTAAACAGATGATTTCAGGGATGGTAAAATCGTTACAAATTGCAATCTTTTAGCAAAATCGTCTTGGTTTTTTTTTTTGTTCAACCGTAGAAATATTATATTAAATGTTTTAATATATATTAATAAAATAAAACATTTTATATGTGATTTATATTTTATTTTGGTTTTTGTTTTATTCCCCAAAATTCAGGTTTTCAAGATCATTATTAGAATATATAAATAATAATTAAAAGATTATTTATGTATTTTAGGTTTTCATCCTACTTTTCGTTGGGATTTTCAAACTTCTTCAGGGATGTTGTCTTTATTACAATATTTAATCTTTCTTCTACATTATTTAAAATATCAGCAGAAGTTTCTAGTTGGAGCTAAATTATCAAATTGTTTTCTCTCCTCTCGGTCCGAGGTATTATCAAACCGCAAACATCTTAACAAAAATAGAAAACGTTTGTAAGTCATTGTCAACCAAAATATTTCAACTCCGGATTCATCTGAGGCCCACAAATCAATAAAATTTAAGTGGGAAGCTTTTAGTACGCCAGCCATTATCAACAAGCCCAGGAATACGTTAATCTCTATAATATCAGTCGAAAGTGCATCTCTATCTCGTTGAAACTTATCCCTTATTTTTTCGATGTAGAGGTTGGTGTTCATGACTACCCTACAAGAACAATGACGGTCATTTGATGCATCATCTGATGGGCATTGCTGATGGGTATACCCATCAGCATTCTCTATCATTTTATTAAGGGCAATATGAAAAAACTGATGTAAACATTCGTGTACGTGTGAATTTTTTTCTCTTTCATACTTGTGGTTTTCGTGAACTATAGTAAAACATATATCTGAACTCTGCTCACTCCACAGTATTTTACTAATCAGTACTGTTGTAAACATAGTCATAGCTACAAGAGTGTTAGTAAATAAGTTTTGTGTGTGTTAGTTTCCATCAGCAATTTCTTGTAGGGTAAAAGTTAGGTTACATCTTTATCAAAAAATAATTGGAAACATTCGGTGCAAGATTTTGTATTTTTTGCAAACCGTATGACTCCTGGTAAATGAATCAAAATATTATGCGCACGTGTTCTTACAGATGTTGATTATGGAAGTTAAGACCACTTAAATTTTTGGCAATTTTTTTGCGTATGTCTGAATAAAAATTAATTTTTATCTGATAATTCAGGAACAATGACATGTCCTTCTGTAATGTCTTCTATTTCACTCTCGGAATCTTGTGACATAACCTCCTCTATGTCACTAACAACCTCGTTTTCTGAATTAGAACCAGCAACATCCAACTCATCATCGCACACTTCTTCTATCCATTGTAGTATCTGTTTTTCTGAAGCCATATTCGAAACTGAACACAAAAAAGTGGACAAAATATAAATATTGTTACGCAAATACTTGAAGAAACAAATAAAAAGGGTAAATAAAATCACAAAAATAAATACTTACCACGTTTAAAAAAAGTTACACTATTAGTCACATGGGGTCAACACGTATTAGTAAAGCGACACGTGTGTACGCGTTAACGATCTAATTGCAACTAATTTATGTTCTCTTTTTAAATGTATGAAGCTATAGAAAAAACAAGTTCGCTCCGAACATTTTAACGTATAAATTTTTCAATTTTAATTTCTCTTGACCCCATGTGCCAAATTAAAGGCTAAGCTGAATTTGTATTAAAAACCCACATCATCCAATAGACTAATTAATTTTTACTCAAAACATCCCAGACGAATAATAATAAATACGGCAACCAATTTTATCCGACGAGTATTGAGCATAAGCGATGAGAAATTTCATGATGAAAATGTGAACAGAATAATAAAAATACTTAAGAAAAATGAATATCCGCAGGGAACCATACTGGAACTTATAACCTACGTTAAAAACAAAAGAAATTTTGAAGATGTCAATTCTCAGAAAATTTATAAAACAATACATATATATTAGGATTATCTGAAAGAATTATAAACTCAGACACTTATGATAGTAATAAATTTAAATTGGCGATGAAAACTAATAATTCATTGAATAAATTATTTAGCAAAATAAAGGATAATATAAAAAAAGAGGATAAATCTAATCTCATTTATGAAATTAAATGCAGTGGTGACGAGCAAAGTGTATGATATATTATACATTGGTACTACTAAGGCAAAATTGAAAACCAGAATATCACCTCACAAGTCGGACCTAAAAGCTGTTAACAAACCAATTGAACAAAAAACTGCCCTCGCGGCCCACTGTACATTGAGTGGTCATAAACCTGATTTTAATAACGGAAGAGTATTACAAGAAAAGAACAACCACAGAAAAAGATTTACGCTAGAAATGTTACACATCATAAATGTACCCTCTGAGAAAAGACTTAATTATAAGACTGATATTGACAATCGTGCTTAATTATACCTGCCGATAATAAACAAATATTAAATAGGAAAACAAAACATAAAAAATGGTTAGTTCAGGACTTAAAATCTTGGCGAAGGACTACTGTTAAATATTTTAGCGGATAACTAAATTCTTTAATGTACATATGTATTTAATAGTTTAGGCTAGGTTATGAAGGGTAGTGTGAAATAGACATCCACTCGGAGACCCAATTGGATCCTTTGTGATTCCCTTCATTTATAATTTATTGCCTAATTAGTCTCCTTACTGTCCAAGGAGAAACAAAGAGCCGTTATCATCCATCATTAAGCCACTTAAGTCCCATGATAAAGCCCCTGATATCCTCAAGTTTGCACTTCGCGATATCAGTAATGCCCTCAGGAAAGTCGATCATAATGACAGCACATCTTTCGTAATTTATCTGTATAAATAAGAATTGAGTGCTGATTGTGTATTTATTTCATTTCAGAAATTTTTAAACAACAAATTTACCATTTACAGTAGTTAATTTTCTGCATCTTCAGCAAGAATACCGGCACCTGTATTTCACCTCCAATTGCAGCTTTTGCGAAACAAGTTTTTAAATAACGCAATATTTTACAATATCCCAAGATTCATGTACTTGCGATTCTTTCCAAAAAATTTTATCAGCCCAATTATGAATAACAATTCCCCGAGAGTTTTCTCCCTACTCCCTGTTCCCCTATTCTAAATAAAATCTCCCCGGGAGATTTCTCCCTATTCCCTTTTCCCTTATTCTAAATGAAGTTCGAAAATGGGAATCTCTCCCCGGGAAAAACGTAGGTATTATGCATGTCATTAAAAGTTAGAATATGATAACAAATTTTCCGCCAACTAATTGCCAGGGAGTTGTGCTTAAAATGAAAGTAAAGTTCATATTAGTTAATAATCAGAGAAATGTTAAATGGACATTGTTAACATATTTCGAGCAACAAAAGAAAAATTTAATATCTAAAACTCCCTTTTTAGATTTCAACTGCACTGGCCTAATAAAACAAACGTTGTTTTCGGTAGAAGCCACTAAACCTCGTCAGTATTCATGTGCAAATGTTTTCACTACTTGTTAGGTAGCTCTGTTTCATGTGATTACATATTCCATTTATACACAATTACATACAAATAGAATACGCGACTTCTCACTACTAATGGATGCTAGCTAGCTGGGGAATTAGTGGGTGTTACCGAAAAAAAGTTTCTTCTATTAGGTCAGTGCGGTTGAAATATAAAAAAGGGATGTTTAGATATTAAATTTGTCCTTTATTGCTCGAAATATGTTAACAATGTCCATTTAACATTTCTCTAATTATTAACTAATACGAACTTTAGCCTATACAATTACTAACATACATATACATATTAATAATAATAAAGCAGTTCGTAGTAATTTAAATATTACTATTTTTATTTCCAAAAAAAAAAAAAAAATATCGTTGAGGTAAAAATAACAAATAAAATAAAGTTGGAGATTATGCTGACCAAAATGAAAACCCATCCAAATATTGCTCCTGGAATGCACAAAGGAAGTAGAGAGGAATTAAGCCGATTTTGGTGCAATTTGGAGACGGAGTAGCATCACTTCTTTTCTCAATTTTGGAATCTTGTTCTTCTTCTAGTTCTGTTGATTCAGCTATCATACATATGAAACGCTACACTAAACATATTCTTTTATTTACTTAGTTCTTTATTTTAGTTCTTAATTATCAAAATTATTTTTCACACAAACGTTTTTTTACAAATTTTAAGTCAAATCAACACAGCTTAAAGCAAAACAGCTGACTGCGAAAATTCGAACTCCCTCTCCCCTTTTATTCAATTCCCCGACTGTTTAGAATAAGGGAGTTTTATTCCCGGGAGAAATAATTCCTCGGGAACTCTTTTCCACGGGAATATTCATAATTGGACATCTGCTGTATCTACTGTAATTTTCTTGTACTTTTAGTTACTTGATAATAGTTATCGATGATAACCGAAATATCGGATTAATTTAAAATAAAATCTTAAAAGATTATAAGTAACAACACTTCTTTGGTTTTTATTTCTTCTTAATGAGACCTTTCAGCCGAATTTAATAAAACATTTTTACTCAAATAAATTAACACAGGTCTACTATATTAAACATTCTACATAATTTTTTATTTTAATTTTTACTCAAATTAGTGTTTTAAAATTTCTACTTTTTCAATATGTGCTGGTTTATACTGGTAAGTTTCCCAGGCAGAATGCCTTCTTAGTAATATTAGTATAAGCAAATTTAAAATTTTCAGTCTATGATTGTAACAAGCATTCTTCTCGTCAAACCAAAAGCAATAAATTGTACTATTTGTACATTATATGCATTGCTGAATCATGACTTTTTTAATATTTTTCATTGCTTTATTGGTAGAAAAAAGCTTTTCGAAAACTTTTATGGGAATCTTACAAACTGCGAAAAACAAGTCAGAGGCCGCACATAAACTTCCAAAATCTGAGTCACTTTCATAGTTTTTTGTGTGGATATACATTTCTGATGGATATGTTAGAATTTGTGAAGGTTTGAGTTGTAGCGCTTGGAAAAAAATACTTATTTTGGATAATTATTTAAATAAATATTCGCTGTCTTTAACTACTTTATAGTAGGGCATTTTTGAAAGCGCATTGTTATGCGCTCACTTACAAAAAGGACCACTAATGCATCAATGTTTTTAAACATTTTTGCTGGGAACAACTTCAGCATATAGAGTAAATCAGTGTGAATTGAAGGTAACTTACATCCACTTAGGTTAAATGAAACATTTTATTAATATCTTTAGGAAATCTTTGCGCCAGAAACGGAGAAATAAATAAAGAAAATTTATTCTAACATTCGGTGATAATAAACAGGAAAAAGGAAATTTGTGGTTTTGAAAAATTGACTAATTTTTGCGAAAAGAATTATGCCAGTATTTGCAGTATTTCGATCAGAATTTATTTAAAAACATTCATAAAAACTTTTATAGAGCGCTTAAAGAAGGGTAGAACCAAAAATAATATTTTCGAAAATAAAAAATCCCTTATTACGGAAAAATAGGCTTAATTTGTATTTATAAATAACGTTTTTTTCGGTTTTCCTTCTAAGCTTTTAATAAGCCCTTGAAAATTTTTATAAATATGACTGATTAAATTTAATAATTTAATTAAAATACCGCTAGTAAAATTCAATATGTATATGGAAACTTTGAAAAATATCCAATATCAACAAGCCCAACAAACACAATATAAAAACGTTGACAAACGTTTTGTTATTTGTTATTTTTTATTTATAAATTTAGCTATTGGCCTACCGTATTTTATGTAAATAAAAGTAAAATTTTTTTATTCCATATTTTTCCCGACGTTTCGTGAATTGTATGTTCACTTTTTCAAGGGATATTTTTTATTTCTATTAAAAAGAAAAACATCAACAATTTTGGATAATATTAAAGAATAATGTACAATAGCTTACACTATGACGTCACATGAATTTAATTTTTAAATATTTGGTGTGTTGAATATCACTTTTAAATTTAATTTTTTAAAAAACATTATATTTAAGAATCAATTTAATTTAAACAGATTTTCTTAAAAAGAGTAAAAAACAACTATTGAACTTATTTGATTGCAATTTTATAGCTTGCGCTCAAATTGTCTGTGTCCTCTTTGATGTTCATTGTTTTGCTTATTTTTTAGCTTTCTGTTATATATATATTTCTTGTATTGTTTACTTTGTCCAGAATTTTTACATTGTCAAAGTCTGGTTTGTGCTAAGAGTTTGTGATATGTTGGGATAATGCAGTGTTTTCTTTGTGTTTGTTTATGTCAGCTTGATGCTCTTTTACTCTTGTTTCCAAACTTCTTTTTGTTGTGCCTTTATACACAAGATTACAGCTGTTATTGTCTGCACCATTACATGGTATTTCGTATACAACGTTGTTTTGTTGTAATATCTCTATTGGTATTTTTTTTAGAAAAAATTGTATTAAATGTTTTATTTGGTTTGTAACCAAAATTTATAATATTATTATCTATTCCTGTTTTTATGGTGTTTTGTCGGTAAGGTTAGGTATATATTTTATACTGAAAAACCGTTTATCTTGGTTAGAGTTGCCATGATTATTGATTATTGTCGGTTTGTAGGATTTAATTAATGATTTTGTTATTCCAATAGGAAAACTATTATTTGTTAATATTTTTGTAATTTTCATTATGTTTTGCGTGTGAAATTGTTTGTCGCTGATTTTGGTTGTGTTGAGTTGAAGTTTATAATTCTGCCTGTTGATGTGCATTTTGTATGCCAGTCAAATAATATTTTATTATTGGCTTTGTGTCGTTTGATATTCAGGTATGCTAGTTCTAGTTTTTGTTCCACTTCAATAGTAAATTTTATTTTGGGATGGTAGCTATTGAGCGAATTTAATATTTCATCTTTGTCGTCGAAATTAATAATAGCTAAGATATCATCTACATACTTTGCTATGTATTTTACGTGGATATTATTACGTTTGAGTTCGTCTAAGGTAGCATCTAGTAGGTTGTCTAGTACTATGTCTGCTATTGTAAGGGACAAAGGATGTCCTAGGTCAATATTCCCATTAGGAAACAAATCATTTATATTTATATATGTAATAATAGATTTTCCTCGTTTGATGTAACATTTTACAGGAGTAATCTTTAATTTATAGTACTTTCTGACGTCAGTGTTCTTTAGTGGTACATACACCAATACCTCACTTTGCGTCGTGGTTACGTTCCAAAAACACACGACGCAAATTGAAACGACGCAAAGTGAATTATTTTTTTATATAGCCAACCATGTAAATATCGAAGATAGGTTCACTAGCTACGAAAATACTACTTTTTTAAAAGAAAGTTGAACAAAGTAAACATCTAAAAAACAAAAATAATATAAAATTTTATTACATACAAACAAAAAAAAAACAAATTCAATTAAAACAAAATAAAATTTTCAATTAATTTATAAAAACAAAAAAGCACAACACACTAATTGAAACTGAACTCTAAACTAAGCAAAACAAAGTGAAAATAAAACTGTATGTATGTTTGTATTAAAATTGAGTTGATTTTCAGTTAGAAAGGGAATCCCCGAGTTTTGATGGCATCGCGCAATTACAAACAAAAGTCGCGCCATCTTTTAGAAAAAACACGAAAATTTAAAAAATTACAAAAAAAAAAAGTAAAGACTCGAACCCAAAACAACGCAACTTCGAAAATCTAACGACGCACAGTGAAAATAAGTACTAATTCAGCAGCGACGCAACTTCGAAAAAACGCAAAACGAAACGACGCAAAGCGAGGTATTGGTGTATATATTGGGCTTTTTATCTTTATTTTTAATTTGATGCTGAATATTTTCGGTATTACTTTGTTGTTTCTTTTTATATGCCATAGATCTTGTTGTAATTTTTAACACCGTATTAGTTTTTATATTTATATCTTTTAAGTCATCAATCGTTATTCTTGATAACGCGTCTGCAACATAATTATCTTTTCCCCTAAGATATTCTATAGTAAAATTGTATTCTTCCAAATCTAACCTCATTCTTGTTAATTTTGAACTTGGGTTTTTCATAGAAAATAAATATGATAATGGTCTGTGATCAGTACGAACAAGAAAATGTTTACCATATATGTATGGTCTGAAGTGTGTAATAGCCCAGCTGTCAATTCCTGTTCAATTGTAGATTTATTGCTTTCACCTTTGGTAAAAGATTTTGATGCGTATGCTATTGGTAATTGCTTTCCATCATATTCCTGTGTTAATACGGCTCCACAAGCTTGTTTGCTTGCGTCTGTTGTTATACAAAATTCTTTTGTGAAATCAGGGTATTGAAGTAGTGTGGGTTTTATCAGAGCTTTTTTCAGGTATTTGAATGCATTGTCACAATCTTTAGTCCATTCAAATTTTACTCCTTTTCTGGACAATTTTGTTAGATGTCTGGAATATTCTGAGAAGTTTTTGATGCATCTTCGATAATAATTACAAAATGCAACGAATCGTTTTGCACTATCCGCATCCTTAGGTGTTGGATAGTTTTCGATAGCTGCGTATTTGCTATCATCAGGTAATATTCCTTTGTCTGTACATTTGTGTCCAAGATAAGTAACTTCTGTCCTGAAAAATGAACACTTTTCTGGATGAAGTTTTAAGTTGTGTTTTCTACACAAATCAAATACCTCTTTTAAATTTGAAAGCATATGTGTTTCTGAACAACCCAAAACCACTAAAGCTACGTTCACATTTATCAAATATTTGCCCAAAAAAACGTAACCAATAGTTTTGCTTAGGGATAGTGTCATTTAACACTATTTTTATATTACAAAATAAAATTAATTCTTCTCCAAAAGAGTATTTTTATACAGTTTTTAAGAAATTCGAACCCAAAATTAAAAAAAATATTGGAATTAAAGGAAATAAATTATTAGTTTTTTTCTTGGTTACGTTTTTTTCGACAAATATTTGATAAATGTGAACGTAGCTTAAGTCATCCATGTATAGGAAAACCTGGTTTGGTTTTAAACCAGCAAAAGCAAGTGTCATCATTCTTTGAAACGAATTTGGAGCTATTTTTAAACCATACGGTAATCTAGTAAATCTGTATGAGCCATTGTTTGTTGAAAATGATGTTAAGTCCCTAGATTTGTTCTCCAAGCCAATTTGGTGAAAACCTGACATTAAGTCTAAACAAGAAAAATATTTTGCTCTGCCGAGCTGGTCTAGAATATCGTCTATTCTAGGCAATGGAAACTTATCTGCAAGTAGTTTTTTATTTATTTGCCTGTAGTCTATAACAAGTCTCCATCTTTTCTTATCAGAATTGGGCAGTGATTTCTTTGGTACGAGTAATATTGGACTGTTGTACTCAGAGTACGAAGGCTCTACAATTTGATCATCTATTAGCTTTTTGACCTGTTTATCTATTTCTTCTTTATGTATATGTGGTATACGATAATTTTTAATGTATACCGGTTCTTTATCTTTTACCCTCAACTTTTGTTCATAAAAATTATTTATTGTTATTTTTTCTGATTCCAAACCGAAAATATCACTGTATGTTGAGCATAATTCTGTTAATGTATTTTTAAATTGTTCCGGGAAATTTTTCTTCAAAATTTTTAGTATTTCGGATTTTCTTGATATATTTTTGCAAGAATTTTCGTTTATTATATCATAATCAGAGATGTTTTCGGTTTTTATGTTACTTTTCTTAATTTTGGCATTAGTGTTATTAGTGTTTAGAAAACGAACGTATGCTTTGTTAGTGTTAACTATTGTGTTTGGAATGAAGACGCCTGGTGCAATTTCTTGATTAGGAATTAGAATTTCACTGTTTAAATTTTTAAATTTTATTTGATGTATTATTTCACATCTTGGTGGTAAAGTTATTTCGCTATTGTTATTTGTAATTGGTATATTGATTGTGTGTGGCATATTAAATGGTCTTAGGATAAGGCAATCATTGTTTTTGTTAAAATCCAACATGCAATTATACTTTTTCATGAAATCCATTCCAATGATTCCATCGCATGGTATTGGAAAGTTATTGTATACCACTTGGAATTTATGTGGTATTAAAAATTTTTCGAATTTTAGATCAAAAAATATACTTCCCATTGATTTTATATTGCCCTGTCCTATTCCACTAAAAACTGTAGTGTCATTAGTATTTATTTTGTTTAATCTGAAAAATTTTGATTTTATTAGAGAAATATCAGCACCAGTGTCTACCAAAAGTGTGAGTGTAGTGTCGGTATTATTTAGTTGAACATTTATAAAGAAACTTAAGTTGAGGTTTAGATGATAGATATTTATTGATTTTGTCTTAGGGGAAATTCGGAGTTTTCCGAATCATTTTGATTAGATTCTGTTGCTCTTACGTAGTTGTTGTTCCTACGGTTATTGGTGTATCTTTGGCGGTAATTGTCACTATTGTTGTTATTGTTATTTCTTTGTCGGTTTCTGTTATAATTGTCATTATTGTTGTTATAGCTGTTATTGCTATTATTGTTACGTGGGAAATTATTTCTTCCACGCAACCGTGTATTATTGCCACGATAATTGTTTTTGGGTCTATGGTTTTGCCCATAATATAGTATGGCATTTTGTTGGCCTGTGGCTTCGGTGCAGCTATTGACAAATTTACTTATAGCATCATTCATGCTATTGAATTGGCCTGCCTCCATGATAAGCTTTACTTTATCAATGTTGCAGTTTTTGGTAAGTGCTTTAACAGCGACTTGTGTTGAATATTTGGTTGCTAATTCTGATGGTAATCCATCTGTTATATATGCACTTTCTAATGATTTTGCTAAACTTTCAATTTCATTGCAGTAGGCATTCGCCGTTTTACTGCTTTGCTTAATGTTCATTATTTTCGCAAATATTACTTCTACTGATTCACCTTTAACGGTTTGTTGCAACTTATTTATAATGTTTATTATTGTTGCTTCATCGTTGATAAGATTTCTTGCAGTACCCTTTAATTTTGTTTTTATGAGGGATACTGCTGTGGATTCGTGTTCTCCTTTTATTGAATTTAGTAACGATAATGAATCTATGAAAGTGCGTAAATTTTCTGATCTGCCATCAAAGTCTGGAATTAGCTTTGAGGCTGTATTTAAAAATTCCACTATTGTTTGGCCCATTTTAGCATTTATTGGTTTAGTTCTGAATTTATGAGGTGAATTTTCGTGGATGGATGTTGGTAGGTCAAGTTCTACCCCTTTCTTAGCTGCCAATTTGAAAATTTTTTCTTTTAAATCTGCAAAGAATGCATCTGCTGCTGTTTTGTGTGAAACTGTAAGTCTATTGTAGTGCACATTAAATAAAGTTCTTATTCTTTCCAAGCAACCTAAAAGTTTATCGAAATGTATTTTTATTGTTTCTTCTTTTGTAGGTCTGTCAATGTTTAGGCATTTATAAGAACGGTCAAAATCTTCCTTTATTAATCTGGCTTTGTTAAGTATTTCCTGCCATTCCATAAGTATTATTTAATTTAATGTCTCTAATTAGTTTTTCTATTTTTATTTTGCTGCCCTCTTTTTCTGTTTTCTATTCATTATAAACGACCGTGTAAAAAGTTATGTATAATAATTTTATAAATTTTTCTTTTAATTTACTTTATTCTTATTAAAATTATGATATTTTATAAAAAATCTTTAAAACGTTAGTTTTGGTTTAAAATTTATTTCTTAAAGTTTCTAGTAATTTTTCAATATGGGAAATTTGCTCCCATATTTTTGTGGCTCTTTCCCAGCTTGGTGGCTGTTCATTATTTACTTCTCTTAATAGGATGGCCCTATCACGTTTTAATTTATTTGAGTAGCCACCTCTACGTTTTGGCTTTTTTATCTTGCCTATTGCTGTGGCTACTTATTCTTTCTTTTTTAAATGTCTCTTCTTATACTCTTCTATGGTGAGTGGTTTTGGTCCCACTGACGGCATAGTAAAAAAATTTTACTTATGAGATTTTCTTAATGATCTCTTCATGTAATAAAAGGTTTAAAAAAATTTTTTTTTTGTTTAGTCTTAAGTTAATTTGAAAAATAAAAAAAAAATATTTGCCACGAGCGGTTAACGCTTACTGGCCCTAGTGTGCGACTTTAGCGCACCACTTTTAAAATAAAAGTTATTAATTAATTAATTGTATGAAGAAAAATATATTTTTTGGTGATTTTGTGGTCTTCTTGGTTCTCTTCAGATCATTTTGGCTGGCTGATGGAGGTGATATTTGTATTGAAGATGTCGTCCTTCTTTGGCTACCTTTTGGCCAGGCGGACCTTTATTTGCTTCTTTAATGCTGGGGTGCCTTTTGGCCAGGCGGACCCTCTCCTTCTTCTGCTCTTGTTTCTGGGTGCAAATCTAGTAGCACTCCAAGAAAACTGGCAGGATCGCCATGTAATAAAATTGTTTTATTTAATTTTATTTTTGTCTTAGAGCTTGTATAGTTGGAGCTCCTAAGACTGATGATTTATTAATTGATTTATAAACTAAATGACATTGGCTTATATACTAATTATGAGAATAATTCTTAGGGGTACATTAACATAAGAGTAAAAGAATAGAAATATATATTATTGTTGGGTAAGCATATTTAGCTTCCAACTATTTATGTATGGCACGTGTTCAACAGTTTTTAAGTTCAACGAGTGCATACTTAAAAGCAACAGATACTTTGTGTAGCTTATATCTACAATCAAACAAACGCAGTTAATAAATGTGATTCATTTAAGTGCATTGTGCTGCTGCACTTGATTAACTGCACAAGTGTCAAATTACCGACACACACAAAATATCTTGCTTGCAGTTTGTCAATGCTTGCATGTTGCGGTACTATTGAATCGCAATGCATACTACACACTGTTGCCCACATGCTACAGCCCATTGGGCATACCGAAGATTTGGTTGTATATTTGGTCTTTATACACGAAATAGTTATTGTCATATAGGCAAAATTTTAGAATTTCTAAAAATTTTAAGCGTGATATTGCTGTGTTTGTTTTTATTGTTGACCATTTTTCCATTATATTATTTATTGCAGTATGTATAGGGATGTTAGGGAAGAGCGAGACTACGTTAAAAGAAACTAGTGTGTCTTTTGCATTAAGTTTTAAAGTGCTTAATTTAATTTTTACTTGAAAGGAATTTTTGACATTGTATTTTGTTGAAATTATATATTTGAGGATTCGTCCTATGTATTTGCTGAGCTGATAGCATGGTACTTGTATGGAGGATACTATGGGTCGTAGGCGTATTTCTTTTTTATGGATTTTTGGTAATCCATAAATTATTGGTGCAGTACTAGCGGAACAAGTTAATATGTTTTTTTGCCATTTATCAATATATTCTTTTTTGTAAAGCTCTGTAATGATGCAATTATTAGTTTTTAAAAGTTTATTGGTTGGATCTGTTCTCATAACTCTGTAAGTTTGCTTATGCTCTAGTATATTCTCCATTTTGGAATTATACTCCTCTTTGTATAATGCAACTGTTGTCTTGCCTTTGTCTGCTTGTGTTATTATTATATTTTTATGTTTTTTTAGGAAAAGCTTTGTTTTTTCAAAAATTGCTAAGATGAACTTTTCTCTTGGACTATTTTTAATGTTTCTTTTAAAATACGTTATCATATTTGCAACATTTGTTCTGCTCTCCTCTTTTTCCCCATGTGTGTTTTCTTCCATTTTATGTATGCAGTTATCTACATCAGCTATGATTGCGATAGGTGAAAAACTTTGGCGACTAATCGGTAAAGAAAACTTTTTTCCTAGAGACATCAACCATTGACATTCCCAGGGTATTTCCACTTCGGTTCTGTTTTCAAACCAATGTTCGTTGTAGATTAGTCCCTTTTTCTCAAAAAATATTTCTTTGAGTGTGTTCAACTTTTTAATTTGTTTTTCCTTTGTATTTTTAATTATATTGTTAGCTCTTTCTGTTTGATTTTTTAATAAATGATTCGAAATCTTCATTTCTAATAAAATTTTGTATGCCCATTTTAAGATGGTGTAATTTTCTCTTAATTAATTTTAAATCTGTGTTTAGCTGTGATATTTCTAAATTCAGTATTTTTGTGTGAAACTTGTGTTCAATTTTGCTTAATTGTTGTTTGATAGTTTTAAGTTCAAACATATTTTTGACTTTAGTTGTTGTGTTCTTAGTATGATTGGGCACTATGCCATAATTCAAAAGGAACTTTAGTCCTTGTTGTTTCTGTGCCAGTCTTTTTCTTTCATTACTGTATTCTTTCATGGCTCTGCATGTTTCAACGTCATATTTATAGGCTATATATTTAAAAAACCCGTTCATGTTTGTGTTTTTTTTATTATTAAATTCAAGATAAAAAACCATTGAAGTTACCCAATTTTTAAATAGAAAATTGATTAATCGGCTAGCTGCCCGAGGATCAGATTTTTTTGTTTGTATTATTATTATTGGCCAGATGTAATTCATTTTGTTATTTTTTATTTGTAAATTTAGCTATTGGCCTACCGTATTTTATGTATATAAAACGTTGTTTATTACTATCTAATACATAAAATTTTCGTGTCACGATGTTTGTTATCGAACTCCTCCGAAACGGCTCGACCGATTATAATAAAATTTTGTATGCCTATTCAGTTATCTGAGAATCGGATACTATCTATTTTTCAAACAGCTAGGGGCACGAGGAGGGGCGGGAGTGGGCAATTTCTGCTTTTGCGAAACGGCTTGACCGATTGTTATGAAATTTTTTATGCATATTCAGTAAGTCTGAGAATCGGCTACTATCTATTTTTCAAACCGTCATGGGCTAAGGAGGGGAGGAAGGGGGCAATTTCTGTATTTCCGAAACTAGTAATCCAACAGATGGCGCTATGTCCAGCTCATAATTATTTTTGTTGTTGAATGACAGATGGCGCTATGTCCGTCTCATAATTATTTCTGTTGTTGAATGACAGATGGTGCTACGTCCGCCTCATGTAGGAGAAGCGTCGTCGTTCGTATTTCAAACAGAACAAAATTATTGTTTGGTATTTTTTTCATCGGCGGTCATCGTCACACGCTTAACACATTCGCTATTTTTTATATAACACCCAAAATATGCACTAGAAATATTTTGTGTGGCAAAACAACGTTTGCTGGGTCATCTACTAGTATATAATTTTAGCTCTCAATCTGAGGCTAAGTTTAGAATAATTGTTTTTTTTTCTCTTGCTTATAAAGTCAAAAGAAATTAATTGGTTTTTAAATGCTAAGACTAAGACTAAGAAAAGGATTGATCACATAATATTTTTAATTAGTACATACTTATCTGAAAGCAAAAATGTTTGCTTGGTGGGGAAAATATTGGCAATGTAAACACACATACATAAACAATGTTCATAAGCAGTGTTGCTCAAACGCACACCTATGTTCCGAAGATCATTCGGCTTCATATATGTATACAACCGAAAACAGCCGAATGAACCCTACAAAAATTATTGGAGTACATCGTCCATTTTAGATAAGAGGAGTAGTTTTTGGACTACTCCTATGTAATGCAGCGGTGGACCATTTCATTTGTAGACACATTTATAGTTAAATACCATTTGGCAACACTAAAAATGTTTGGAGTTAAATTGAAACAGTGGCAGCTCCCCTGTTAAAATTAAAACAAATTCATGGAAGCTTAAAGAAACACAAGTTAGCTCGTGTTTTTTCAATTTCTGAATTTTATTTTGTATTTTTATATAATGTAATGGACGGGCTGAATTCACACATTTGTATGTACTTAAAATATCATTCAATTATATAAGTGACAGAGATACATACATACATATGTTTGTTTAAATTTTAAAGGATGTTGTGTCCAAAAAAAAGGACTGTCCTTTTAAAAAAAGGACGGATGGTCACCGTATTTATGTCGCATGTTTTGTATAAGTTTGTATATTTCATATTAGATGTCAAGCGAATCTGTAACGCAACGCGAAGCAAAAGTTTTATCTGACATGCCCTTAAAAGCATTGATATAAAAACATACATATGTAAGTATATACAAACTATGAAATAAGCCTTCAACTCTACTCTTGTTCAAGTATTTAAATATACATACATTATCTTTTATTGCTTAGTTTGATTCATATGTATTTAAAACTGTAAGATATATTGACAACTGGTGGCTTATGTAATTATTTTAATCATATATTATTTATCTTAAATTATTTAGGTATTTTGTAATATAAATGACTGTTATTAATGATGAATACATATATTTTTTTCAGACGTCAAGTGACGGCAATCAAACTACAAGTACTTTGTCTAAAACATTTACCAAAAACGATGCCGGCAAGTTGTTAACATGTAAGGCATACAATCACGCAGTTCCTTCGGAACCATTAGAGGATGGATGGATACTCGATATTCAGTGTAAGCTTAAAAAATAAGATTTCAAAGCAAAAACAATATTAATATTCAGGAATATTATGTGTTATGTTTTCTACTCTGTTTTATATACTTTACGGTCGGGCGATTCTAGTAGTCTGGCGTGGTCGACCAGAATTCTACATCCGGCGATCCGGAAATTCGATTCACCTCGAATTGGTAACATCCAATGATAGTCTTTTTTGGTCCCTTTAGATTTTGCATTTTCTCAACTACGAATCTTTCATGTTCCATTTTTTTGGTTATCCGATATGGTACTAGAAATGTTGCCTTTATTTACGGCTCTGCACCAAATGGAGTTCTTATAAGGGTATAAAATCTCCGAAAACAGCATTACGTAATATGTGCAAAGCCCCTTATCACAATTATCTGTATCATTTCCACCACATGGAATCTTATAAACTAAGTTAGGCATTTCTAATTTATATATTTTATCTTTTGTGTTACCAAATAGTCTTCCTAAAGTGCTATACATTTTATCGGCCATTACATATTTTTTATTATCACAAAAATTTGACTTTTCCAACCTTAGAGATGTAAGAGGTACATAAGTTAGAGATCTATAAATATAATTGGTCTAATATTTACTTTTTATTATCATTATGAAATTGTCTTATTAAACCATAAGTCAATTGAATTGGATAATTATTCTTGCCATTTTTGAAATTGGAAAAATCAGAACATCGTAAGAAAGATACCAGTACATTCGAAAAAAAAATACACAAATTTTGACCCAAAATTTTATTGAATTCATAAGTTTTAAACGATTATTAAAACAAAAAGAAAATTATACATTAAAAATAATGCATTTTTCTATTTTTTAAGACAAGAACTTAACAAAATACATATAACAAAAACATCACGTCAAATTATTAAAAATAGATAGAAGTAATGTCATTTGGGGGTCGTAGGATTGCACGTGATTTTCTCAAAGCAATCTCAAGGTGGAAATCTTCTAAGCCTTGTGTTAATTTTTTTAAGTTCAAGGAGTGTATCATTAATTTTACATTTTGGTGTTTTGTGCACACGCAGATATTGTGAGTTCCACTGGCATTGACCAACACTACATTTTTCGGACGAAGCTCACAAAATTTAGAAAGACCAATTTTCATTCCTTCATGTTTTTCTTTAAACAATGCAAACATTTCACGTAAATTTCCAAGCAGCAATCTCTTAGTTTTTTTATTTTCACACCATTCTCAAACATAGAAACAGAATCTTTATAACCTGGCATGCATCTGCTGACGTCATCGTGTTCATAAAAGATTTTAACAGCTTCCACAACTTCCGATGATAAAACATTATTTGGTTTGTTGTTGGGACTACTCAGTATACCTTTTTCCTCAACTAATTTTTTTACCTTCCGAGCCATTAAGTCGGAAATTTGAAACTCCTGTACCATTTTCTGCAATGTCCAACTTTTTGGTAAAAGGGCTAACAACTGAATTTTTTCGCTGTTCTTTTGAGTAGATTTGAATTTTTCCTTTAATTGTTGAACTATTTCTGATTCTGGACAAACATGGGAAACTGTAGGATCAGTTGTTAAATCTGGGAAAAGTTTTTTTTTATAGAAGTACTTAAGCTATCAAATTTTTCGATTTTGTAACTTTTTTTTAATTAGTTTTTTCTTCTTGATAGGTGAGTGTTCCATATACGGTAGGGCTTCGTTTAATTTGTTTAGACAAATTTAGCCTCTATACCGGATGCTTCTTCATCAGATTGCGAACGCTCTTGGAATGTAAACGGTTCGGAAATTTCTTGAATGTTACAAGCATCGCTATGGTTTTTCAATTTCGACAGGCGAAGTCTGCAGGTACAACATACTTTATGGGACGTTGAAATGTTGGGAACATCTATAAATTCTAACATCCACTCCTGGACTCTTGTTAGTCTTTTTACACATTTAGAATGTCCCGATTTACTGAAAGGATTACAGCACTTCAATATAAACGTTGTCATGGTAAACACAAAAAAAAAACACGAAATTTTTTCCGATCGATTTTCTACTGCTTTCGATTTAATAGAAAATTTTATGAGAAAAAACATTAAACAAATGTTGAATAGTTTTCCTACGTGCACTAGGTTTTTTATTTAAATTTGAAATTTGTAATAAAAAAAAAAATAATAAATAAATAGTATTAAAATTTTTCAAACAATTTCACATCATTGTCTATATCTAGGAACTAATAACAGCTCACTCAAAATTGTTAGCACAAAATGCAGAGGAGACTATGAGGATCAACATATATTTTTTTCAGAATTTTAAAAATTTCATTTTTTGTGATATAGCTTCCTAAACTATAAATCATGTGACAGTGACCTTTGACCTTTCGCAAAAAAAATTTCTAAATGTAGTTTTAAAGCTATTTCCAATAACTATTAAATGAGACCAATTTTGACCATGTACGTTAAAAACTTTTGAAGATATGAGTAATATTGGCAGACCACTTATGTGTGTTTTTAATGAATTCTCTAATTTTCGAAGCGCCATATATCCGGAACCACAAAAGCTAGATACCTAAAATATTTGAATTTATATTTGTATAGCACTGTAGAACATTCATGAAAAATATTGTACAATTCTAAGAGGGTAAGGTCAAAAATTGCGTTTTTTTTTCGTTGATTTAAAATGGAATTTCCCCTTTAAAAATTAATTTTTTAAAAAACATTATATTTAAAGATAAATTTAAATTAAAACAGATGTTTTTAAAATGAGTAAAAAACAGCTATTTATCTTATTTGATTGCAATTTTATAGCTTGCGCTCAAATTGTCTGTGTCCTGTTTGATGTTCATTGTTTTGCTTATTTTTTGTTGTATTCTTAAACTTTCTTTTATATATCTCTTTCTTGTATTGTTTACTTTGTCCAGAATTTTTACATTGTCAAAGTCTGGTTTGTGCTTAGAGTTTGTGATATATTGGGATAATGCAGTGTTTTCTTTGTGTTTGTTTATATCAGCTTGATGCTCTTTTAATCTTGTTTCCAAACTTCTTTTTGTTGTGCCTTTGTACACAAAATTACAGCTGTTACTGTCTGCGCCATTACATGGTATTTTGTATACAACGTTGTTTTGTTATAATATCTCTATTGGTGTTTTTGTTTTAGAAAAAATTGTATTGCTATAAAAGTGCAATCAAATAAGATAAATAGTTGTTTTTTACTCTTTTTAAAACATCTATTTTAATTAAAATTTATCTTTAAATATAATGTTTTTTAAAAAATTAATTTTCAAAGTGATATTCAACACACAAAATATTTATATTCATGTGACGTCATAGTGTAAGCTATTGTACATTATTATTTAATATTATCCAAAAAATTGTTGATGTTTTTTCTTTTTTAATAGAAATAATAAAAAATAATCCCTTGAAAAAGTGAACATACAATTCACGAAACGTCGGGAAAATATGTAATAAAAAAATTTTACTTTTATTTACATAAATTACGGTAGACCAATATTTTTATTTATGTTTGTTTTTGATATTTCTCTACCAATTTTTTTGCATCCTCTGGAAAATTTTATAAATTATTTGAAATTTTAATAATGGTTTGTGTGTTGCATGTCATAATTTTTTTTTTTTTTTTGATAATTTTATTATTTATCAACTTTTGTAGTGTAAAGGCGCAATTTTATAATCGTCGCAGCTGAATATTAAAAATTTACCTAAAGTTAAAATCAGAAAAAAAAAAACAAAAACAAAACATTGATTAAACAGTTATTATACTGGTTTTATTTTATTTTTTTTTTCTTGCGTGTAATATACTTAAATATTTGCATACATAAGCTTATACAGTGCACAAAAAAAAAAGAACTCTAAATGAGTTCATCTTCTGACAACAACAACAATAAACCTACAAGCAGTAGGAATTTATATTTAACCTTGGTTGCTGATGAGGGCAACGAAAAAAATAATTTAAACACAAACTTAAACTTTACACAAAATACAAATACTCGTGCGCGATCATGCTCTCCGTACATGTTAAATAGTGATCAAGAAGCAACAACAATTGCACCCATAAGCAAACTCTTTAGCTTAGCTGTACAATCAAAAAAACAAACAATCAGTAACAAGGTCACCAACGTGCACAAAATATTAGATGCGGTGAGTACAATAAGTGATAATAAAATTCAAACAGGTATGGACAGATACATAACCGTGTTAAAGAGGGGAAGAAGTCCAAAATCAGCCCAAATAGCTTCAACAGCGAAAGTTCCCAGAGATGGAAAAAATAATATCAAAAATTTCGAAAATTGTTTCGCGATTTTATCTGAACAAGGCGATGAAGACACAACTACAAGGTCGAGTAAACCTCCACCGATATATTCAAGACAGCAGAACTCTAGTTTTTTGGTCAAAAGCCTTATATCCCTAATTGTAGAAAATGAGTTCTATGTAACTCCAATTCAGCGCGGAAATATTAATGAAACAAAAATTCAGGTAGTTCAAGAAAATAATTACCGAAAAATAGTTTCTGACCTTGAGTCAAAAAACAAAAATTTTTACACGTACCAATTAAAGAGTGCTAAAGGTCTAACCGTCGTAATAAAAGGTATAGACTCTAGTGTGGATCCAGAAGAGGTAAAGTCTGGCCTTGAAGATAATGGCTTCAAAGTGAAAAATGTTTCAAACATTAAAAACAGGGAAAAAAAATCCCCCAACCTATTTTTAGAGTCGAGCTACAGCCAGGCGACTTGAAAATTAAAAAAAATGAATCGCACCCAATCTATAGCTTAAAATACTTGTTGCATCGAAGAGTTACCGTTGAGATGCCACATAAAAAAACTGGACCTATCCAATGCATGAACTGTCAAGAATTTGGCCATACCAAAACTTATTGCAAGTTGCCTACCGTTTGCGTTGTATGTGGCGAGTTACACAGTACCGCTAACTGTGACAAAATAAAAGGTGATACCAAAGCAAAAAAATGTAGTAATTGCGGCGGAAACCTCACTGCCAACTAAAGGGGCTGCCCTCTTTATTCTCTTTTTAAAAATTCGTCGAACAGAAAAACAAATGCTACTCCCGCTCAGCCCAACACTCCTTTAAACTACCCACAGTTACCTCAACCGTCATCTAGCCATAATCAATACTCAAATGTTTTAAAGTCTAACATGACTCTTACTCAACAAAAACCTAATAGTCAATTTTCATACGCTAATATTTTAAAGAGTAACCAGATTCCGGCGCAAAAAACTGTACCAGTAAATGAAGAATCAGGGCATAATTTTAGTCGTATTGAAGCCTCGATGGAGATCCTAATACAAACAGTAAATACATTTACTCTCAACATGTCCTGTATGATGCAGGACGCAAACGGCATCTGCCAACATAAAAATGAAATAGAATATTTTCTTCTGGATAAACAAATCGATGTTGTGCTTATCTGAGAAACTCATTTGACCTCTCGAAGCTATTTTAGATTTAGTGGATATAATTTCTACGATACTAAGGATCCTCGAGGTAGAGCTTGTGGTGGCTCTGGAATCCTAATAAAAACTCGAATAAAACACTACCTGCTAAATGACCTTCGCGAAACAACAAATATCTGTGTTAAAAATTTTTATCAATAGCTTGTGATATCATCTGTTTATTCTATTCCCAGGTTTTCAATTTCAGAGAGTTAATATACCGCATTTTATACAACACTGGGGTCCCGTTTTCTAGCAGCTGGCGACTACAATGCTAAACACACTTTTTGGGGTTCACGTTTAATAAGTCCTAAGGGTCGTGTTTTGTTTGACACAATTTCAAAAATGGGTTTGAATGTAGTTTCAAGTGGTCAGCCAACATATTGGCCAACGGATCGACAAAAAATTCCTGATGTTATCGACTTTGGAATCTCGAAAGGTGTGCCCAGCGAAATGATGGAAGTAGAAGCATCTTTGGATTTGTCTTCAGATCATTCGCCTACTATTATCACTATTTACTCACACACAACCGCAAGACCAACATGTGATTTACCGCTGACATCTGCACGTATTAACTGGCTGAAATACAAAAAATATTTGAGTGCTCATTGCACGGAAAATATGCCATTGAGAACTCCTACTGACATAGAAAATTCTCTTAGGTTGTTTGAAGCACATGCAAAACAAGCTGCTCTTAATGCTTCTTCAATTCAACCAAATCAACAAGCGAGATTTAACAATATTTTTTGTGCAGATATTGAAAGGCTATTGACCGAAAAACGGAGAGATCGACGAGAATGGCAATGATACAGATCGCCTCAGCTAAAATTAAGGCTTAAGGAGTGTACCAAGCAGCTTAGAAAAGTTTTGCAAACACAAAAAACAGCTTCGCTGCAAAATTTTCTGCAAGAACTCGATGCAACACCTTCAACAGATTATTCGCTGTTGCGTGCAGCCAGAGGACTTAAAAGGCCGGTGATATGTAAACCTCCATTACGAGCTTCAAATGGTGACTGGGCAAGAACTGATGCTGAAAAAGGTGCTCTTTTTGTTAAACACTTAGAAAAAGTATTTACTCCAAATATTTCTGCTGATATTATTGAACTGCCACCAGTCGTCGCTTTACCAGAAATTCCGCTAAGATTTAATATTGTGGAGATTGAAAAGGCTATTACAAGTCTAAACTCAAAAAAAGCCCCAGGTATTGATAAAATAAGTAACAAAATGCTGCAAGAATTGCCTTTCATTGCAAAACGAGTAATACTATTCATCTTTAATAGTATTTTACGACTGCAATACTATCCGGCAGAATGGAAGGTTTCGATGATTACTATGATACCAAAGTCCGGTAAGGATCTTACAAAGGTTGGATCCTATCGGCCTATTAGTTTATTGTCCAATATTGTCCAATATGAAACTTTTTGAAAAACTGTACATGAGCAAGCTGACTCCTATAGTAACTAGCAGTGCATGTATTCCAGATCATCAATTCGGTTTTCGCAGTCAGCATAACACTATTGAACAAACTCACAGACTTGTGAATGTTATAAGAGAAACTTTTGAAAAAAAGAAATATTGTTCAGCGCTTTTTATTGATGTCGCACAGGCCTTTGATAAAGTATGGCACGAAGGTCTTGTCCACAAATTAACACAAAATCTACCCGCAAACATCGTCAGGCTCTTAAAAAGCTATCTAGAGGAACGAAAATTTGTAGTTAAGGCAGGCAATTTTACAAGCCCCCCGCAGTCGATTGAAGCCGGAGTCCCTCAAGGCAGTATCTTCGGTCCTTTACTTTATTTAATATATGCCTATGACTTACCGTCAAGCAGTATCATTCACACGTCAACATTTGCTGATGATACGGCTTTTCTAAGCGTTCATGAAAATCCTGTAGAAGCTTCCCGGAATCTACAAGGGTACATCTCAAAATTGGAAACATGGCTAAAACAATGGCGGATAAAAGTGAATGAGCAGAAATGTGTACACGTTACTTTTATTTTACGCAGGGAAACATGCCCGCCTATACAAATCAACACCGAGACTATACCGCAACACACTGTAGTAAAATATCTAGGCGTTCATCTTGATCGTCGTTTAACATGGAAATCGCATATAGACGCAAAGCTAACACAAATGAAATTAAAAGCAGCCCAAATGAATTGGCTTATTGGAAGAAATTCTATATTAAGTCTTGACTGTAAACTTTTGTTATACAACGCGATCCTGAAACCAATATGGGCCTATGGAATCCAGTTATGGGGCACTGCCTCAGCATCAAGTGTAGAAAAAATTCAAAGGCGACAAAACAAAATTCTACGTACAATTACTGCAGCCCCCTGGTATATCCGAAATCAGCGAATTCACAAAGATCTTGATGTTCCGTTGGTGAAGACAGTATTTTCAAAACACGCAAAAATTTTTATTGAAAAATTAGTATTGCACCCAAATCCACTTGCGCGCAACATTCTAAATTATAGAGGCCACACCCGGTTGAGAAGGAGGGATACTCTTTCTCTCAGCCGTAGACGAGAGATGTAAAACATCAAAAATCTACAGTTGGAATTAAAAATTTTGTTTAGCACTGGCTAAACATATATTAATGTATTTTTAGATTTAAGATTTGAAAAACTTATTGATGTTTCAATATATAATTGAAGATTCAATAAATAATAAAACTACCACAACAAAAAAAAATTTTTTTTCAGTTTCTAATGCAAATACGTCTATAAATTCATGACACAGTGTTTTTAATTCTTTATCAACGAATTCTGGAAAGTTTTTTGATAACCTTTCAAGTTTTTCTTTATTTTTCTTTGGGTCATGGTTTTGCTTTACGATTTTCAGACTTTCTGTTAATATTTGGACATTGTTAATGATCAAATCATTTTCAGTTGTATTGATAATTCTTACCAAAGGCTTTGATTTTGATGTAATTGTGTTAGCAATGTATACACCATCTTGAAGCATTTGTTGCGGTATCAATACCTCTGTTTCAGTAGAATCAAATCTAATTGGTCTGATCACTTCTGATCTAGCTGGAACTGATATGGAATTAATATTAGGAGCACTCATAAGTGGGATAGATATATCATATGGAAAATCATTTGTTCCCAAAGTGATAATATCTTCATTGTCTTGAAAATCTAATACACATCTGTATTTTCTAATGAAGTCCATTCCTATTATTCCATCAACTTGAATAGGAAATGCATTTCCCACTACATGAAATTATGTGATATAAGAAATCTATCTATTTTTAAATCAGTTATCACTTTACCCAATGTAGTTATGAGACCTTGTCCAATACCGTTTATACTAGTTCTTTATGTTACATTTATTGGTTCGTTTAGAACTTGATTATGTTTGATAACTGATATGACTACGCCAGTGTCTATTAAAAATGTTGACCTATTGCCAATAAAAGTAGTTCGGGATATTAAATAGCTATATAAGTTTAATTGTATGCTATGAATTTTTTCATCTAAGAAGTATGTTGGGGTGGCTGTACGTTTCCCGAATTATTTTCATCGGTAATACATCGCACATTATTGTTATTTCTTGAATTGTTTCATTCTTATTGTAATGGTTACTGTTATTATTTGCATAGTTATTTCTTCCTCTCTTAGGATTTCTATTAAAATTCTCGTAGTTGGGATTATTATAGTTCCTGGAGTTGGAATTATTATTTCTAGGACCATAGTTTCTTGAACTATTAAGGTTTCTAGGATTTGAATCATTAAAATCTCTACGATTAAAGTTATTAAAATTTCTAGAATTTCGACTATTGGAAGGATTATTATGACTGTTTTGTGAGCCGTAAGCTAGGATAGAATTTGGTTGACCATATACATCGGTACAACTAGTGATAAATTTTGATATTACATCATTCATATTATTAAAGGTGCCTGATTCCATGATCAGTTTTACTCTATCATATGAGGCATTCTTTACTATAGTTACACTGAGCGAGTTGCATATATATTTGCGGTTTCATTAGATAGCCCATCTGATATATATGCTGTTTCTAATTTCTTTGTGAGGTCTTCCACCTCTTTGGCATAAGCATTAGCATTCTTACCAGACTGTCTAATGTTCATAATTTTAGCAGTAATAACGTCTACTGATTCTCCTTTAACTGAAGATTTCAGTTTCAATATTATATCTTGCAAAGTTGTTTCAGCCGACAATAAATTTCTGGCTGTACCCTTTAGCTTGGTCTTTACTAGATTTACGGCGACTGAGTCATTACTCTCTTTTATTGAGTCCACTAAATTCAGCGCGTCAATAAAACTTTGTAAGTTTTCAGGGGTGCCATCATAATCAGGAAGTAGCCTGGATGCGGTCCCTAAAAACTCTACTATAATATGAGGCATTATTAAATTACTTTTCAATTCAGGTATCAAAATTTGTTCATGTAAGGAATTGGGGATTACGATATCTATTCTCTTTTTAGTTGCTACTGAGAGAAGTTTTTCTCTAACGTCTGCATAGAAAGCGTCCGCTGCCGCTTTATGACCTGTTAGACGAAAATAGTTTACATAAAGAAGTATCCTAATGTTTTCCAATTGCTTCAGTAAATTCCTTATGTGTTTGTTTATCGTTTCTGGCTTTGTCTCTCTATCTTTATTAAGACATTTGTAATATTTCAAGATATCTTCTTTAAGTATTCTTGCCTTTCTTACAATATTCTCCCATTCCATTTACAATCAATCTTAAAATCATTTGCAATAATCAGATTGAGTAGAAGGGAAGGCAAACAGAGATAATTTTAAGGATCATTTGATAGCAATGAAAGAATGAGTAAAGCAAATTCAGCTTTACCAAGGATATGACAGTTTGATAGTAGGAAAATATATTCTATTACAAGGATTTATCTCTAGAAATAAAAAGTCAAAATGCAATTCAAATAAAGAATAAATAAAATTACATTCAACACCAAAACTACGTTTTTAATATTATAACGATATAGTTATAGCATGAGGAAATCCATCAATCAAAACATTTTTCTTCACAAATGCAGGTTTTTGGGATTTTTCCCAAACTACATATTATTATAAAAACCATAAACTGCAAACCCTACAATTGAAATAACTTCATAGCAAATTTACATTAAAATTTTCATATTCTACTTTGATTTGAATGTTTATTACAATTAAACATACGGTACACTTTTGTATGTAAAAGCATTCTTGTTTTATGTCCTAGCGTGTATGTATGTACAAACAAACGTACATATGTACATGCATTCTTAAGTACAAAAACAAAACCTGTTTTTACTGTTTGTACAGTACAATACGCATATAAGAAACTCGTTTATAAGAAAAACTCGGCTATAAGAAACACTTTTCCAGACACCATGTACATTTCCATATAACTACGTGCTAAATAATCCTTATATAAGAAACTCGCTTATAAGAAAAACTCTGCTATAAGAAACAAATTTTTATGAAAAATTATATTCCTTCCCTAGAAAATTGTACGTGTATAAGAAAGTATTCTCAATTTGGGGAAAAATATACATTTTTTGATTATATTTTACAATTTACATCTGTGAACACTGGTCCAAATGTCCAATGAAGTCGTTGATTTTTGTGATATCAGCCGGCTTCGTTGTTTTTTTTTCTTACAAAATAATGTGTATTAATTTTATTTCAAATATATATCTGCATACTCCATAGGAAATTTTTAAAATTTTGTTTCTGACGCATATTAGAAAATATCTTTCCTATATGCGTGTTACATATATAAGAAAATATCTTTCTTATATGCGTGTTCTCTTTATAAGAAAGCTCGCATATAAGAAAAAAAAATCTGTACATTTTTAGACTTTCTTATATGCGTATTGTACTGTATATACTTACTTACATACGAGTACATATTTCTTTAAGCTATTGATTATTAAAATAAAACACTTCTGTTTGATCATCTGCAAGAGGCAGTCAAAATTATTAAAGTAAAATCAAATGAATAATTAAAACAAATTTAAAAGAAAGAAATTTTGGACTAAAATAAAATAAACTTAAATTAATAATGAAATAAAAAATGAATTTATAAATGAAAAAAAAAACATAGTTTTTTTTCCTAGAGATCTGATCATGAGGATCAGAACAAAATAAAGTAAAAACATAATTCTCCTACATTTAAATGGTACCGAAACCCGGAAACTGTCCATGTGCTGACAAAAAACCCCAACCAATTGTGTATTTACTGATGCTACTGCCGTCTTGCCTACGGTATATTTTTTGAATTGTGACTCCGCCTACTACTGCCGTCTTGCCTACGGTATAATTTGGAACTCTAAATCTACTTACTACTGCCGTCTTGCCTACGGTATAATTTGGAACTGTAAATCTACTTACTACTGCCGTTGTAGTGTGTTTGACTAACCACTATTGCATACCGTCTGCATGCAGCAAGTGAAACATAACACTCTTGTTATTGTTTAAATATTTGTCCATGCTATGACTGCATGATCAGAGTATACAGAATGTATTATGCTGATCATGCATATTCCCACACATACCCTGTGTGTGTATTAGTATTAAAATATAGAATGTTTAAGCTAGACTTAAGATACTAAATAATAATTTTTACAGTTAAGAAATGTAAATCAAAGTGAACAGTCGCACAAGCGGCTGTTCAATCAATTAATAAATAAATAATAAACTATTGGAAATTAAAAAAATTTAACTAAAGACTTCAACATTTATTACATTGAATATATTAATGAACCTTGATTAAGGATAATATAAATAATAAAAACATTTATATAACATGGCGATCCTGCCAGCTTGTGTGTAAAATGGTTTGACAGCAGCAGTTCTACAAAATGTATCAAACAGTTTTATTGAGTTTTATATTAAAGAGACTTTAATATATATGTATGTTAGTGTTTCTTTTTGTTTTGCTTTGTGTTGCTGAGTTGATAGAGCTACCCACCAAACATTAATAATATGAAAATTAAACTTTGACGTTGAATAACTTTGAAACCAATAGACTAATGGAAAAATTAAATGAGACCTTTTTTGTAGAGCGTTAAATTTTCTATAAAAATATGTATCATTTATAATTTTCAATTCATTCGTTCCAAAGTTATAAAATTATAAACAACAAAATTAATTTTTCCTATGTTATTTCCATGGGAAACTTAGATTGCAATGTGCACTATCTTAGAGTTAATATTAAGAGCTCAAATTTTCAGGGAATTTTTTTTTATCAATTTGGAAGCATTTGAGCTTCTGGGAGCAAAGAAATTTAAAAATAACCTTATTAAGGACCACCCTAATATACATACATGTATTTTTGAATAGTGTAATATTTCCTTTTTTTCCTCTCAGTTTAAATTTAATTTAAATATACATACATATATTTTTGAATAGTGTAATATTCCTTTTTTTTCCTTTCAATTTAAATTTAATTTAAATATACATGCATATATTTTTAAATAATGTAATGTTTTTTTTTTCTCAAAAAAAAAATATAAAGTTGTGTTTTGTCTTTAATTTTATTTTCGCTTTAAAGAAAATATATATATAAGATTTATCGCTGAGATACTTACGAGTCCCTGCAGTCGATAATATCAAAAATAAATTAAATAAAATAACTAATATGTATGTCACTGAGAAACTCACGAGTCCCTCCAGTTGATGTATATATATTCTTCTATATAAGGGTAACCGTTTCGATCAGTAATTGGTTCTGATCGATATATGTCTGATGACCGGTCCTCGGTATACAGAGTGCTGAAACTTAGACATATGTACCAATTTTTTTTAAACTAATACGATCCATGACATAAAAAGGGACATACTAATACTCATACAGTTGTGTAAACTTAACTATAAGTAAAACTATTGTAAACTTGATTTTGTATATGTAAGCAACTGTGTGAAGGACAAACTCGACCGGTTAAGGAGATTTAAAGTATTAATTGGTTTATTTTGCGTTAAATTGAATTTTGATTTATGATGATTCTAGAATAACTTCGTGAAATATAAAACTTCCTTGATTAGAAGTTTTAAGGCCAGATTTTTTTTTCTTTTGATTTGAGTCAATTCAAATCCTCATAATCTTTTTAAGACGGTGAAATAATTCAGAGCTAAAACACATAGGTGTAAAAGCAAAGAATTTCACATTTTATATCAGAATTTCAGGGGAAATTTTCTTCATTTACTTCGTTTATTTGGAGTATTTATTTGTTGAATTCAGTTGAGAAATTTTCTTCATTTACTGAGCAAACTTAATAGTTGCTTCTAAATTGATCCATAATATATTGTTCTAATATCTTTCCTTCATAATGGGAGGCAAAGAATCAAAAATAGAAAATCCCAACGTTAATGAAGTAATGGTGAAAGCTGAATATCCAGTAGTGTATCTAGCAATAATTATTGCAATACTTTTACTGCAATTCCTAACAACTTTATACCAACTTCACAAAAGATCTTTAAAAAATAAATATGTGAAGAACTTCAGTACCATTTCCGGACTCGACAAAGTCTAGTGAGACGAATGGTGAAACAAATTGGGAATAAATCCTTACAAATTTTAGAGTTTTCATAACACGATCGAATAAAACATTGTATAGATATATACAGTTATTGTCAAAAATTGTTATCCTTTGATAAGCGATCAAAGAAAACAGTTTCCTTTCTCCTCATTGTTCATTCGAATGAAACATTGTATAGATGTATACAATTTCCATTGAAAAACAATTTTATTATTCTTGTTATGCGTTCAAGGAGAACGTCATACAATCCTTGTAATCCTTGATTAGTGATACCATATTATTTTAGTACTCAGTACTATCCTGAAATACAAATTCTGTTTTGAATGTTAATCATTGTAGTACTCATTTGGTCAAATTTATTGTTTCCTGCATTTGTGAAGAAAAATGTTTTGATTTTTGCAATATTTTGCTTTTGTTTTCTTGTTGGATAGACTTCAACAAATTCATTAGAGTGCACTTTGTGACCTCTTATTTCCAGAAATAAATCCTTGCAATAGAATATATTTGCCTACTATCAAACTATCATATCCTTAGTAAGACTAAGTTTGCTTTCATTGCTATCAAGTTCTGCTCATTCTGATTATAGCAAGCAATTTTGAGATTGATTGTAAATGGAATGGGAGAATATTGTGAGAAAGGCAAGAATACTTAAAGAAGAATTCTTGAAATCTTACAAATGTCTTAATAAAGACAGAGAGACAAAGCCAGAAACGATAAACAAACACATAAGGAATTTACTGAAGCAATTGGAAAACATTAGGATACTTCTTAATGTAAACTATTTTCGTCTAACTACAGGTCATAAAGCGGCAGCGGACGCTTTCTATGCAGACGTTAGAGAAAAACTTCTCTCAGTAGCAACTTAAAAGGGAATAGATATCGTAATCCCCAATTCCTTACATGAACAAATTTTGATACCTGAATTGAAAAGTAATTTAATAATGCCTCAAATTATAGTAGAGTTTTTAGGGACCGCATCCAGGCTACTTCCTGATTATGATGGCACCCCTGAAAACTTACAAAGTTTTATTGACGCGCTGAATTTAGTGGACTCAATAAAAGAGAGTAATGACTCAGTCGCCGTAAATCTAGTAAAGACCAAGCTTTGCAAGATATAATATTGAAACTGAGATCTTCAGTTAAAGGAGAATCAGTAGACGTTATTACTTCTAAAATTATGAACATTAGACAGTCTGGTAAGAATGCTAATGCTTATGCCAAAGAGGTGGAAGACCTCACAAAGAAATTAGAAACAGCATATATATCAGATGGTCTATCTAATGAAACCGCAAATAAATATGCAACTCGCTCAGCAGTTACAGCTATAGTAAAGAATGCCTCAAATGATAGAGTAAAACTGATCATGGAATCAGGCACCTTTAATAATATGAATGATGTAATATCAAAATTTATCACTAGTTGTACCGATGTATATGGTCAACCAAATTCTATCCTAGCTTACGGCTCACAAAACAGTCGTAATAACAATCCTTCTAATAGTCGAAATTCTAGAAATTTTAATAATTCCAATTCTAGAAATTTTAACAATTCAAATCCTAGAAATTTTAATAATTCTAATCGTAGAGATTTTAATGATTCAAATCCTAGAAACCTTAATAGTTCAAGAAACTATGGCCCTAGAAATAATAATTCCAATTCCAGGAACTATAATAATCCCAACTACGAGAATTTTAATAGAAATCCTAACAGAGGAAGAAATAACTATACAAGTAATAACAGTAACCATTACAATAATAATGGATACAATTCAAGAAATAACAATAATGTACGATGTATTACCGATGAAAATAATTCGGGAAACGTACAGCCACCCCAACATACTTCTTAGATGAAAAAATTCATAGCATACAATTAAACTTATATAGCTATTTGATATCCCGAACTACTTTAAATTACAATAGGTCAACCTTTTTAATAGACACTGGCGCAGACATATCAGTTATCAAACATAATCAAGTTCTGAACGAACCAATAAATGTAACAAAAAGAACTAATATAAACGGTATTGGACAAGGTCTCATAACTACATTGGGAAAAGTGAGAACTGATTTAAAAATAGATAGATTTCTTATAGCACATGAATTTCATGTTGTCGGAAATGAATTCCCTATTCAAGTCGATGGAATAATAGGAATGGACTTTATTAGAAAATACAGGTGTGTATTAGATTTTCAAGACAATGAAGATATTATCACCTTGAGAACAAATGATGTTCCATATGATATGTCTATCCCACTTATGAGCGCTCCTAATATTAATTCCATATCAGTTCCAGCTAGATCAGAAGTGATCAGACCAATTAGATTTGATTCTACCGAAACAGAGGTATTGGTACCGCAACAAATGCTTCAAGATGGTGTATACATTGCTAACACCATTACATCAAGGTCAAAGCCTTTGGTGAGAATTATCAATACAACTGAAAATGATTTGATCATTAATAATGTCCAAATATTAACAGAAAATCTGAATGACTATAAAATTGTAAAGCAAAACCATGACCCACAGAAAAATAAAGAAAAACTTGAAAGGTTATCAAAAAACTTTCCAGAATTCGTTGATAAAGAATTAAAAACACTGTGTCATGAATTTATAGATGTATTTGCTTTAGAAACTGAAAAAATAACGGTTAATAATTTTTATAAGCAAAAGCTTAAACTCCAAAATAAACAACCGGTTTATATAAAAAATTACAGAATACCTCACTCACATAAAGAGGAAGTAAACAAACATGTTGATAAATTGATAAAAGACGATATAATAGAGCCATCAGTGTCTGAATAGTGTCCTATTCTTTTAGTACCTAAAAAACCTCTCCCAGGTACAAATCAGAAAAGATGGAGACTAGTAGTAGATTATAGGGGAGTGAATAAAAACTTAGTAGCTGATAAGTTTCCGTTACCACGTATAGATGATATACTCGACCAATTGGGCCGAGCTAAATTTTTCTCTTGCCTTGACTTAACGTCAGGTTTTCATCAAATAGAACTAGACAAAGACTCTAGAGATATCACATCCTTTTCTATAGAAAAGGGATCCTTCCGTTTTAACAGATTGCCATATGGTATAAAAATAGCTCCAAACTCATTTCAACGAATGATGTCCTTGGCTTTTGCCGGATTATCACCAACACAAGCTTTCGTATATATGGACGATTTAGTTGTGATTGGTTGTTCTACAGAACACATGTTGCGTAAACTCAAGGACGTATTCAGTTATGTAGAAAATATAATCTTAAATTGCATCCTGATAAATGTTTATTCTTTTGTCGTGAAGTGACGTTCCTTGGTCACAAATGTACTGACAAAGGTATTTTACCTGACGACAGAAAATTTTCTATAATTGATAAATATCCTACACCAAAAAATGGTGATGAAGCTAAACGCTTCGTAGCTTTTTGTAACTATTATCGACGGTTCATACCTGGTTTTGCTGAATTATCACGACACATAACTAGGTTGTCGAGAAGAAATATACAATTTGAATGGACTCAAGAATGTGAACATTCTTTCCAAACCCTCAAATCACATTTACTGAGTCCTACAATACTTCAATATCCAGATTTTTCTAAGGAATTTTGTATCACTACAGACGCAAGCAAGCACGCTTGCGGAGCTGTTCTCAGTCAAGAAAAACAAGGTGTTCAACTACCTGTTTCTTATGCATCCAGATCTTTCACTAAGGGTGAAAGAAATAAATCAACAATAGAGCAGGAACTAACTGCAATACATTGGGCTGTAAAATACTATAGGCCATATATCTATGGAAGAAAGTTTGTGATCAAAAGTGACCACAAACTTATCTATTTTCATTAAAAAATCCTTCATCAAAGCTAATGCGGATGAGATTGGATTTAGAAGAGTATGATTTTGTAATCGAGTATGTTAGGGGTGAAGACAATACAGTGGCAGATGCTCTGTCACGAATAGATTTTGAAGATATAAAAAATACAGAGATCAATAAATTACTGAAGGTAACAACAAGACTTCAGTCTAAAAATAGTTGTAACAATGAGGTTAAAACAAACCCTAATTGTAAAACATCGGTTGGTTTGAAAGTATATGAGGCGATAAATGCCCAAGAGCACCGTAAAATACCAAGATTGTATTTTACTAAAAATGAAATAATAATAAAAAAAGGAAAGCGAGTACTTTCCGAATTTAAGTTGAACGACACAGTTATAAATAGAAATGTAGACTTAGGTCACCTCTTTCTAAAGCTTGAAAAAGTAGCTGATAATATGGGTCTAACAACACTGCGACTTTCACTAGATGATAGTACGCTATATAACCTAGGAACAAATATAGAAACCTTCAAAGAGAAAGGTAATGAAATCTTGCAAGATTCTAATTTAACTATTGTGCTCACACCAAAATTAATTAAAGTCACCACCGATTCAAAGAAATTAAACATCATGCGAAAATTTCACAATAATCCAATAACTGGAGGACATCCAGGAGTAACACGCATGATAAAGAAAATACAACTACAATACCATTGGAAAGGTATGACCAGAGACATCGCAAAGTATGTCAAGCAATGCAAAGAATGTCAAATAAATAAGACAACGTTTAAAGGCAAATAATCCTTTGTTTTAACACCAACTCCTCAAAAAGCGTTTGAAACAGTCATAATAGACACCATTGGACCACTTCCAAGGTCAGATTCATAAAATGAATACGCTGTGACAATGATGTGTGACTTGACTAAATATTTAGTAGCAATTCCCATACCAAATAAATCATCCAGAGAAGTTGCAAAAGCAATTATGGAAGCTTTTATTAATATACGGTCCTATGAATAAAATAATTACCGATATGGGTACCGAATATATGAATCAAGTTCTGAAAGAATTATGTGAATTAATGAAGAAAGAGAAATTAAACTCTACTCCCTATCATCATGAGACACTCGGTACTGTTGAGAGATCTCACAGAACATTCAACGAGTATTTAAGATCTTATGTATCATC
The DNA here is from genome assembly GCA_947311025.1 of Lypha dubia. Lineage (NCBI taxonomy): Eukaryota > Metazoa > Arthropoda > Insecta > Diptera > Tachinidae > Lypha > Lypha dubia. The sequence continues at coordinate 89,630,838 of OX371260.1, read as the reverse complement.
AGATAAATCTGATTGGGATAATTGGCTAAAATTTTTCATCTATTGTTATAATACAACTCCATCCACAGCTCACGGATATTGCCCGTTTGAGTTAGTTTTCGGAAAAATGCCACCTACTTTAGAATTCACAAACACTATAGATCCAGTCTATAATATTGACGCTTATAAAAAAGAAATTAAATTTAGATTGCAAGTAGCTCAACACCGAGCAGCATCTATGATTGAAAAGGCAAAGCTTGAAAGACAGAAAATCTCCAGTGAAAAGGCCAAATCAATTAACGCGGCTATAAATGATCTTGTTTTAGTCCGCAATGAAGCTGGACACAAGTTAGAAACTGTATATAAAGGTCCATACAAGGTAATAGGCCTTGATGAAAATAATAATGTTGAACTAATGGACGAAAACAAAAAATCAATTAATAAATAAATAATAAACTATTGGAAATCAAATAATTCAACTAAAGACTTCAACATTTATTACATTGAATATATTAATGAACCTTGATTAAGGATAATATAAATAATAAAAACATTTATATAACACCGTCTTGCCTACGGTACAAATTTAACACGTAATTTTTGTACTACTTGTTATTTCTAATTTTGAAGTTAAAATAGAAAAAAATGGCTTCCACGCTACAGGCTACTGAAGACCAACGCTAAATATGTGCCCACATAGAGCATGTGGCTAAGATGTTTGACTCTAAACCGAAAACTGAACTATCTAGAGGATATGTCCAAACTATTTTGGAAGATTTAGAAAGCAGTTTTAAAATCTTCAAGGATGGACACGAACAACTACTTGAGATGATCCGAGAAAACTCTATTGCTGAAAAGGATGTGTCGTATTTAAGTTCCAATGCTTTTTATAAGTGCTATGATATTTACATTTCATTAAAAAGTAATATTCTTGATTTTCTTTATGAATCTGATTCTCCGCAGACTCCAACCGTCCACGCAAGTACATTTGCAGCCACCAGCCGCAACGATTCATTTTTTGCTGCAGCCAGACTTCCGAAAATTGATTTGCCTATATTTTCTGGGGATTATTTAGAATGGATTTCATATCGAGATATGTTTAAAACACTATTCCATCACAATTACAACCTCACAAAGGTACAGAAATATTTTTATTTAAAGTCTTCGTGTACTGGAACGCCACTTGATATGGTAAATGAATACCCAGCTGCAGATTCCAGCTATGATTTAGCATGGGAGGCTCTCGAGAAGAGATTTCATAACGAAAGAAAGCTTGTTGAGCAAATTTTGAAACGTTTATTTTCAATGCCGCCTGCTGATGGTAAATTTAAAAATATTAAGGCATTGTTCGATACTACGCGAACCTCTCTATCGCAATTGAAGTCTTTGAGAATAGATACTGCAACATGGGACTCAATTCTTATATATTTAATTTCGCAAAAACTTGAAAAGCAGACGCGTAAAGAGTGGGAGCAATCACTTAAAGCTAGCACAGCAATTCCGCCTATGTCTGAAATGTTGAATTTTCTAGAAAATAAGTTCCGTACTCTCGAATCCTTAGAAGAAGAATCAGCTTCAACCCCCTATCGCAAGAAACCATCACGAATTGTACGAGCTCACACTGCTTCAGCTATAAAGGATGACAACTGCTTTTGCTGCCACAAACGTCATCCTCTCTACAAGTGCTTTAGATTTACGAATTTGTCTTCGTCGGAGAAGAAAAGCTTCGTAAATCAGCATCGTCTTTGCCGAAACTGTTTAAACGTTGGACATTTGCAATCATCCTGCATTACAAAACGATTTGCCGACAATCATCACTCGTTGGAGAAAACATAAAATTGCTTTTACTGCAGACCTGGAAAAATGTTCAGGCAAATAAATGTTCATCCTGAGCTCCAAACGTTTCAATGCATTCTTTGGAGAAATGCAACAAATAAAATTTGCGTATACGCACTTCGTACTGTGACATATGGCACAACATCAGCTACCTATCTTGCAATTAGAGTTCTGCAGCAGCTGGCAGAATATGAAGAAATTAACTTTCCAGAAGCTAGCCAAATACTTCGTACAGACACTTATGTGGATGATGTCATATCAGGGACGGATACCCTACAAGAGGCAATAACATTGCGCGTTAAGCTTTCAAATCTTCTGAAATCAGGTGAATTTCACTTAAGAAAATGGAATTCTAATTCAAGTGAACTTATGAAAAATATTCCAGAAGAAGATCGTGAGATTCAAAATTCGTTTTCTATCTACCAACCAAAAATGTCCAAGGCGCTTGGTATAAGTTGGGATACAAGAAATGATTTCTTTTGTTTTTCTATAAACTTTAAATTTTCTGAAAATATCACTAAAAGTAATATACTTTCAGATGCTTCTAAATTATTTGAACCTCTGGGATGGTTATCGCCTACTACCGTAGTAGCAAAAATAATATTTCAAAAGCTGTGGAAATTAAAGATCGATTGGAAAGACACTCTACCTGAGGAAATTCAATGCGAATGGGTTCATTTCCGAACAAAATTAAAAGCACTTGAAGAGATCAAAATACACCGATGGATAGGTTACAGATCCACAGAATCAAAAGTAGATCAACATGCCTCCAGTGATGCTTCAAAAATAGCTTATGCAGCTGTTGTGTACGCCCGTATCGAAACAAGATCTGGTGAGACATTAATAAATTTACTTCAAGGAAAAACAAAAGTCGTTCCATTAAAAGGTGTCACAATACCAAGGCTAGAATTAAATGCAGCCACACTTATGGCAAAATTAGTCGCTAAAATCAAAGCCAACGTAGATTTCAGTATTGGCAATGTATTTTACTGGACGGATAGTACTATCGTTCTTGCGTGGCTAAAAAATAATTCATCACGATTGGAAGTCTACGTGGCTAACAGAGTTGAAAAAATTCGACAATTATCGAACGTTCGTGATTGGCGATATATCCCTTCAAAGGATAACCCTGCAGACTGCGCGTTAAGAGGACTAACGCCAGAATAATAAGTCAATTATGATCTTTGGTGGAAAGGCCCAAGTTGGCTCAAAGGCAAACCTGACTGTTGGCCAACTTCACCCTCTGAAATATTTCACGAAAAAATAATCAAGAAAAACATAGTTGTTCACATCACAAAAACAACAACTACTTCAACATATCCAAAAATAATACAAAGATTTTCAAGGTTATCTGGATTAGTACATACTTCATATATACTTCGCTTTTATAAAAACACTAGCTGATCCCGGTGTACTTCGCTACCCCCCTCGTTATAAAATAAAATTAAAAGTATTTATATATCCTATTGTGACGATCGGTCCAGTAGTTAAGACTATATTACGATTTTTAATATTAATAAAAAGGAGCGTGGTCCCATCCACTTTTCTCCCGGTACGTATTCCAAATTATGCCAATACCATATGTACCAAATATCATCGGCGTAGGTCAAAAAATGCCCAAAATATGGCGATTTCAATTTTTGGGTTATATTAGAGCTCCCACGCCCACTTGTCCGATAACACCCATTTTTGTCCTGATTACTCACATTAGTAACATATGAACTATTGCAATGTTTCAAAACTCTTGCTATCACAATAGTCAAGATATATGATGTTATTCAATTTATGTGGGAGGGGCTACGCCCACTTGAAATATTAAAAGCCTAAAACCATCCTCTATAAATTCCCTTTTGAATGACACCAGTTTGGGTCAAATCGGTTGGATAGTTTCCGAGTCTATAGCGAACAAGGGTACAAACATTTTTTGTATTTTATATATATAGATTAAAAGAACTCAAAACAACAGAGAATTTGGGTTTTTAAAAACACACGAATTAAAAGAAGCACTTCAGCTGCTTATCAAATTAACACAATATGTAACATTCCAAGAAGAAATCAATCTACTAAAATTGAGAAAAAGGGTTTCCAAACAAAGCGACATTGTCAAACTATCCCCATTTTTGGACGAAATGGGAATTCTACGAGTTGGTGGTAGACTATCGAATTCTACCATTCCCTACAACACTAAACACCCAATTTTGTTGTCAAAACACAATCCTCTATCTTTTCTTATCTTTTTAGATGCTCATTTTAAAACATTGCATGGTAGCCTGCAGCTTATGCAGTCGTACGTTTCTATTGGGTTGTTTCAGGCCGAAACATTGCCAAGCGTGTTCAACGTGAGTGTACTATTTGCTTCAAGTATAAAGCTCAATCCTGCCAACAACTGATGGGAAACCTGCCTTCTGTGCTTTTGCACCCAACCCGAGCTTTCAAGCATAGTGGTCTTGACTATGCCGGTCCCATCGACATAAAAACTTCATCTTTAAGGACAGCTTCAACATCCAAGGCTTACATCTGTCTATTCATTTGTATGTGCACGAAGGCGATCCACTTAGAAGCCGTTACGAGTCTCAACGTCAACGCAGTTCTAGCAGCTTTTCGACGTTTCACCGCACGCAGAGGACTATGCACTGATTTGTACTCTGATCGCGGTACAAATTTTGTGGGTGCCAACAAACAACTTCAAATCTTGTATCACCGCAACAGAGCATCTCTTCCTGAGCATCTTGCAGAAACCTTGGCAAACCAAGGCACAAAATGGCACTTCATACCTCCAGCATCACCCCACTTTGGTGACCTCTGGGAGGCCGGAGTAAAATCTACAAAATATCATTTGCGTCGTATCATGAAAGACCGCATATTAACATATGAAGAACTCAGCACCCTATTAGCACAAATTGAAAGTTGTCTAAATTCTAGACCTTTGAGCCCATTATCAGCCGATCCCTTGGATAACGATGCCCTCACACCATCACACTTTCTTATTGGTGAACCATCCAATTGCATCCCCGATGATGACTTACTTACTTGACCAGTTGTGCCGTTGGAAGCTAGTAGAACGCCTGAAGCAAAATTTCTGGGATCGATGGAGCAAAGAATATTTATGTCGACTTCAAGCGCGACCGAAATGGAATAAGGTCGAACGAAACCTAAATGTAGGCGACATTGTTTTGCTTCTACACGAACGAAGTGTACCTGGTAAATGGCCACTTGCCATAGTCGAAGAATTGCATCCTGGTCCTGATGGTCTAGTACGAGTAGTTACACTCTATTGCAACGGCAAGTACATCAAGAGGCCAATCTCAAAAATATGTTTTTTGCCGATGAATGATGCCTATAAAGAGAACTAAGAACAAATGTTCTTCGTGGGGAGAATGTTTGGGATTTTTCCTAAACTACATATTATTATAAAAACCATAAACTGCAAACCCTACAATTGAAATAACATCATAACAAATTTATATTGAAATGTTCATATTCTACTTTGATTTGAATGTTTATTACAATTAAACATACGGTACACTTTTGTATGTAAAAGCATTCTTGTTTTATGTCCTAGCATGTATGTATGTACAAACAAACGTACATATGTACATGTATTCTTAAGTACAAAAACAAAACCTGTTTTTACAGTTTGTATATACTTACATACGAGTACATATATCTTTAAGCTATTGATTATTAAAATAAAACACTTCTGTTTGATCATCTGCAAGAGGCAGTCAAAATTATTAAATTAAAACCAAATGAATAATTAAAACAAATTTAAAAGAAAGAAATTTTGGACTAAAATAAAATAAACTTAAATTAATAATGAAATAAAAAATGAATTTATAAATGAAGAAAAAAAACATAGTTTTTTTTTCCTAGAGATCTGATAATGAGGATCAGAACAAAATAAAGTAACACATAATTCTCCAACAGCAGGAAACAATAAAATTTATCAAATGAGGATTACAAGGATTAATATTCAAAACCGAATCCGAATTACTGTATTTCAGGATAGTACAGTAAGTATAGATTATTATGAACTAGCACCAAAAACAATATGGTGTCATTAATTAAGGATTATAAGAATTGTATGACGTTCTCCTTGAACGCATAATAAGGATAATAACAAGGATAACAAAACTATTTTTCAATGGAAAGTGTATATACTTATACAATGATTCATTCATTTGGATAAAGAGAAGAACAAGAAATTTGCATTCATAACGTACTCTTTGATTGCTTATCAAAGGATAATAATTTTTGACAATAACTGTACATATCTATACAATGTCCTATTCGATCGCGTTATAAAATCTCTAAAACATTTATAAGGATTTATTCCCAATTTGTTTCATTATCCGTCTCATTAGACTTTGTCGAGTCCGGAAATGTTACTGAAGTTCTTCACATATTTGTATTTTAAAGATCTTTTGTGAAGTTGGTATAAAGTTGTTAGGAATTGTAGTAAAAGTATTGCAATAAGTATTGCTAGGTACACTACTGGATATTCAACTTTGACCATTACTTCATTAACAACATTTGCGTTGGGATTTTCTATTTTTGATTCTTTGCCTCCCATTATGAAGGAAAGATATCCTTATATATATATAAAAATGACATGTTAGTTTGTTTGTTTGTTTGTTTGTTTGTGTCGGCTTCAGAAGAAAACTACTGAACCGATTGTAATGAAATTTGGCATGTAGATAGAGAATTTTCTGGAATGAAAAATGCGACCAATGGCATCTCGATTGGATGCCCCGCCCCCTTTTACGCCCAATTTTTGTGAATTTCAGATTTTTCAATATATTTGGTTGTTTGTTACTGTATTTGGATGTTTGTTACTATATTTGAATGTTTCTTACCGATTACCATAAAATTTGCCATCCGCATCTTGATTGGAAGCCACGCCACTTTTACGCCCACTTTTGTAAATTCAATGTTCTTCAATATATTTGCCTGTTTGTTACAATATTTGGTTGATTGTTACCATTGCACATGGGATACATATAGCAACTTTTGTGGAAGTGAATATAGGCCTTACCGCATTCGGATTTGATGCCCCGCCTTTTTTACGCCCACTTTTGTTAGTTTGTGTCGTTTTCACGCCAAAACGATGTAACCGATTCAAAAGGAATTTGGCACACAGTGAGTTTTCTGGAAGGCAATATAAGCCATACCGCATCTTGATTGAATAGTGGCTTTACGCCCACCTTTTTTATCAATTCGACATTTTACAATATATTGGTTGTTTGTTTTCTTTAACATTCCACTTTATATCTTTAAAATATCTTTCTTGAATTAAACGCTGCTGAATATTTTAACAAATTAAACATCAGCTAAAATTCTACTGTTTTTTTCACTTTCCATATGATTTAAATACGTCCCACAATGATTTACACAAAAACAAAAGCTAACATACTGACAAAATTATCACTGCATACCTTAAGTCATATATCAACTAAAATACAGTCCACTTTTATTAACACTTTTTAAACCAGTAATACTCTGTGCAAAATTTTAAATTATTTGGCATACTTTTAGGAGCACAATTAATTAAAGCAATACAAATCAAAGATGGAATAGTGAAAACAATCAAAATATATTTCTTCCTCACATTATTGCATGTTGGCAAATATTTTACTAATTCGAAAAAACAGCAGTCTGGGAACTTTGCTTCAAAGATGCAAACTACTGGTATGGGACGAGTGCACTATGGCTCACAAGCATGCAATTGAGGCCTTAAATCGCAGTTTACAGGACATACGTAGTTGCAGTACTATTATGGGAGGCTTAGTTGTGCTTCTTGCAGGTGATTTTCGCCAAACACTGCCTGTAATTCCAAGAGGAACACCGGCTGACGAAATTAATGCTTGCTTGAAAGCTTTAAATCTTTGGAGTCAAGTTTCTAAGCTTACCCTAACCACCAACATGCGAGTGCATATTTTTAATGATTCAGCTGCCGGGGCACATGCTGCTGAATTACTTAAAATTGGAAATGGTGAAGTAATTAAAGACGTCAATGGAGAAATATCTTTTAAGCCAGCTTTCTGCAATTTGGTATCGTCGGAAGAAGAGCTTTTATCCAAAGTCTATCCAGAGATTAACAGAAATATGTGCAATGAAACATGGTTATGTGAAAGAGCGTTGTTAGCACCCAAAAATAGTATTGTGGATCACATAAACTATCAAATTCTGTGTCAAATTACCGGAGAATCCACAGTTTTTAAGTCCATTGATACCGTTATGAATGAAAATCAATGTACTACATATCCCCCCGAGTTTCTTAACTCTATTGAGTTGTCAGGAGTTCCTCCCCATAAATTGGAACTTAAGGTTGGAGTTCCAATTATTCTCATGCGAAACCTTAATGCACCAAAACTTTGTAACGGCACACGATTACGGGTAACTCATCTCAGCCCTAATCTCATCCGAGCAACGATATTAACCGGCTCTGCAAAAGGAGAAGATGTTTTCATTCCACGCATACCCCTCATACCAACGGATTTACCGTTTCAGTTCAAACGACTTCAATTTCCAATTAAATTAGCGTTTGCAATTACAGTGAATAAGTCCCAAGGACAAACATTAAAAATTGCCGGTTTACATTTGGAGACACCATGCTTTTCACATGGCCAACTGTATGTGGCATGCTCAAGAGTTTCAAGTGGGAGAAATTTGTACATCTTTGCTCCAAACGGAAAATCTTTTAACGTTGTTCATAGAAGCGTCCTATCATCAAGCTGATTTTCAAATAGTTTTAAACTTAAATTTTCAATAAAACACTTACTTGGCTATTGAAAAAAAGCACTCAATGACTCTTTTTTATGCTTCTTTTTGGGGAAACCCGGGCAACGCCGGGTACAAACAGCTAGTTGGGACAATATATCACTGATCAATCTAAAAATAACTATTAAGATTACGCAATCGATTAAGGAATGAAAAATATTTCTCCTGAAATTCTTATACAAAATGTGAAATTCTCTGCTTTTACACCTGTGTGCTTCAGCTTTGAATTATTTCACCGTTTTAAAAAGGATTATGATATTGAATTGATTCAAATCAAAAGAAAAAATCTGTTATTAAGACTTTTAATTAAGGAAGTTTTACATTTTCACGAAATTATTTCATGATACTATTTTAAAATTCGAATAATCATAAATCAAAATTCAATCTAAGAAAAAATAAATCAAACAATATTTTAAATCACTTTAACCGTTCGCGTTAGTCTTTCATACAGTTGTTTACATTGGCAAAATCAAGTTTACAATAGTTTTACTTATATTTAAGTTTACACAACTGCATGAATATTAATATGTCTTTTTGTTATGTCATGGGTCGTATTAGTTATAAAAAAATTTTGGTACATATGCCTAAGTTTCAGCACTCTGTATACCGAGGACCGGTCATCAGACATATATCGATCAGAACCAATTACTGATCGAAACGGTTATCCTTAGATAGTAGTACGCATCAACTTTTGGGACACGTGAGTTTCTCAGTGATACATATTATTGACAAGTTTGTTTAATGTTATAGGATATAATTCATTCTTGACATTATCAACTAGAGGGACTCTTAAGTTTCTCAGTAATTAATCAAAATATTTCTCAAAATTACTTTTAAGAGATTTTATTCATCATTTTACTAATGATGGATTGGTAAGCAAATATATTATTATTATTTTTTTTTAAACATATAAATGTTACTTTCAAAATATCAATTGAATAAAATATAGGAAATTTTACAATTTAATAATTTTAACTTTTCTTCTTTTCAATTCATAAAAATATCATTTAAATTTTTCTTTTGTTTTGTTTTTTTTTTTTTTTTGTTTTTTATTGAAAACATAAAAACAATTTTCATAATAATTCAAAATACCAAGAAAATAAAACTTCATTACCAAATCCTTATTTGGATCCTTGTTGAAGTTGATCAGGATTACATCTTCACGTTGAATGCTGTTGACTTCAACTGCTGGTATCTCTCAAAAATTGTCATTGCATCATTCAATTCAGCAACGATAATTCATCAATGTTTCTCAGACAAACATTCGATCACATTGAAAAATAATTGTAGTCGAAGACTGCAACTTCATCCGCTCAACTGTTTGAATTTGTGGTGTTGGCTGAAGTGGTTCGCGCGTTGACTACTAAGCAAACAATGACTTGGGGCCTGGGGTCAAACCCTGGCCAGAGCAAGTCAACCAACATTATTAATTTCTCTAATGTACATTAGAGAGACATTGTATTAATTGTTGTCGGACTATTTCAGTGATGAAGGCATAGCACTGGTCACTACAAAACTGTTCCGACAGCGATTGATGCTATCCAAGCTAATGTACACAACATCGCCCTCCTTCGTCGGTTAGCAGAAACATCGGCGAAGTAAAACAAATAATAAAATGCCTGCTAATACAGCTTAACAAAGTTAATGCGTCTACTTAACACCGGAAGCGCCTCAACACTGCCTTAAAAATTAACATAACGCGCAAAGCAGAGTTGTGAAACAGTTAAGTATTCTAAATTTTCAACATCTATCTTCTCTACCCTATCCCTTTCCCTGAGTTCCGGCACAGTGCACTGCACGCGTAGGGTTCATCCCCTGAGTGCTGGTCTGGCAGGATGCAATATTAAATGTAATTATTATTTTCACTACTGTTGCGTATTCAAAGTTGATATGATGCTGGAAAAACTGTTGCATTTATTTTGAAGTCCCCATAGTAGATAGTTTTTGCTTTGCATGTCACTGCTGATAAGCTGGCACTTTACAATTCTGATAGTCCTTTATTTTATAATGAAATTAGTTTACAATTGTATCTGGCATTCATTTATTTATTAATGAATCAACTGGATTAACTTGATTAACTTGATTAATTTGATTAACTGGTATTTATTTGTGACTGTTTATTATTTATTAGTTATGCTTTAAAGTTTTTTCATTATATTATATTTTATGTTATTTTATATATTATAATATTTCGCAGGATCTTCTATATTTTATTTTATATTATTTTATATCCATGCAGGATCGCCATGTTCTATAAGTAAAAGTCTTTGATTATTTATTGAGTTATTAGAACAGTTTATTATTTTATTATTCGTGCCGCTTGTGCGACTGTTCGCTTTACTGTACTTTATTATTATTTTTTTTTTTTGTTGTTTTTGTGGTAGTTTTATTATTTATTGAATCTTCAATTATATATTGGAACATCAATAAGTTTTTCAAATCTTAAATCTAAAAATACATTAATATATGTTTAGCCAGTGCTAAACAAAATTTTTATTTCCAACTGTTGATTTTTGATGTTTTACATCTCTCGTGTACGGCTGAGAGAAAGAGTATCCCTCCCTCTCAACCGGGTGTGGCCTCTATAATTTAGAATGTTGCGCGCAAGTGGACTTGGGTGCAATACTAGTTTTTCAATATATTTTTTTGCGTGTTTTGAAAATACTGTCTTCACCAACGGAACAACAAGATGTTTGTGAATTCGCTGATTTCGGATATACCAGGGGGCTGCAGTAATTGTACGTAGAATTTTGTTTTGTCGCCTTTGATTTTTTTCTACACTTGATGCTGAGGCAGTGCCCCATAACTGGATTCCATAGGCCCATATTGGTTTGAGGATCGCGTTGTATAACAAAAGTTTACAGTCAAGACTTAATATAGAATTTCTTCCAATAAGCCAATTCATTTGGGCTGCTTTTAATTTCATTTGTGTCAACTTTGCGTCTATATGCGATTTCCATGTTAAACGACGATCAAGATGAACGCCTAGATATTTTACTACAGTGTGTTGCGGTATAGTATCGATGTTGATTTGTATAGGCGGGCATGTTTCCCTGCGTAAAGTAAAAGTAACGTGTACACATTTCTGCTCATTCACTTTTATCCGGCATTGTTTTAGCCATGTTTCCAATTTTGAGATGTACCCTTGTAGATTTCAGGAAGCTTCTACAGGATTTTCATGAACGCTTAGAAAAGCCGTATGATCAGCAAATGTTGACGTGTGAATGATACTGCTTAACGGTAAGTTAGAGGCATATATTAAATAAAGTAAAGGACCGAAGATACTGCCTTGAGGGACTCCGGCTTCAATCGACTGCGGGGGGCTTGTAAAATTGCCTTCATTTACTACAAATTTTCGTTCCTCTAGATAGCTTTTTAAGAGCCTGACGATGTTTGCGGGTAGATTTTGTGTTAATTTGTGGACAAGATCTTTGTGCCATACTTTATCAAAGGCCTGTGCGACATCAATAAAAAGCGCTGAACAATATTTCTTTTTTTTTTCAAAAGTTTCTCTCATAACATTTACAAGTCTGTGAGTTTGTTCAATAGTGTTATGCTGACTGCGAAAACCGAATTGATGATCTGGAATACATGCACTGCTAGTTACTATAGGAGTCAGCTTGCTCATGTCCAGTTTTTCAAAAAGTTTCGACATATTGGACAATAAACTAATAGGCCGATAGGATTCAACCTTTGTATGATCCTTACCGGGCAAAGGTTGAATCCTTTATTATAATCATCTTTTCTTATCAACTATACTTAGTCTAGCTTAAACATTCTATATCTTAATACTAACACATACACAAAGTATAGGTGGGAATATGCATGTTCAGCATATTACATTCTGATCATGCGGTCATAGCATGGACATATATTTAAACAATAACAAAAGTATTATGTTTCACTTGCTACATGCAGACGGCATGCAGTAGTGGTTAGTCAAACACACTACACCATTTTAGAATAAGTGGATATAATTGCTGCGACTCCAAGGATCCTCGAGGTAGAGCTTGTGGTGGTTCGGGAATCCTAATAAAAACGCGAATAAAACACTACCTGTTGAATGATTTTTGTGAAGATTATCTTCAAGCAACAAACAACATCAAACATTGAAAATTATTATCAAAAATTTGTTTTATCATCTGTCTATCACCCCCCCCCCCCCCCAGATTTTCAATTACCGAGAGTCAATATACGGATTTTTATAAATTACTAGGCCCCCGTTTTCTAGCAGCTGGCGACTACACTTCTAAACTCACATTCTGGGGTTTACGTTTAATCACTCCTAAGGGTCGTGTTTTGTTCGAGACAATATCAAAAATGGGTTTGAAAGTAGTTTCAAGTGGACAGCCAACATATTGGCCAACAGATCGACAAAAAATTCCTGATGTTATCGACTTAGGAGTTTTTAAAGGTGTGCCCAGCGTAATGATTGCAGTTGAATCATCTTTGAATTTATCTTCAGACCACTCGCCTACAATTGTCACTATATACTCACATACAACTTAATCACCTACATGTGACTTACCAACGATGTCTGCACGTACTAATTGGCTGAAATACAAAAAATACCTGAGTGCCCATTGCTGGGACAATATGCCGTTGAGAACACCTTCTGATATAGATGACTCTATTAGGTTGTTTCAAGCACACGTTAAAGAAGCTGCTCTTAATGATTCTTCAAATCAACTAAGTCAACAATTGCGACTCAACAATATTTTTTCTGTTGATATAGAAAGGCTTTTATCTGAAAAAAGGAAAGCTGGACGAGAATGGCAACGTTACAGATCGCCTCAGCTAAAATTAAGGCTTAAGAAGTGTACCAAACAGCTTAGAAAAGCTTTACAAACACAAAAAACAGCTTCCCTTCAAAAATTTCTTCAAGAACTAGATGCAACAACACAAACAGATTATTCGCTGTGGCGTGCAGCCAGAGTACCTAAAAGGCCGGTGATATGTAAACCTCCGTTACGAGCTTCAAATGGTGACTGGGCAAGAACTGATGCTGAAAAGGGTGCTCTTTTTGTTAAGCACTTAGAAAAAGTATTTACTCCAAATATTTCTGCTGATATTATTGAACTGCCACCAGTCGTCGCTTTACTAAAAATTCTGCTAAGATCTAATATTATGGAGATTGAAAAAGCTATTACAAGTCTAAACTCAAAAAAAGCCCCAAGTATTGATAAAATAAGCAACAAAATGCTTTAAGAATTGCCTTTCATTGGAAAACGATAGTGTTATGTTGCCTGCGAAAACCGAATTGATGATCTAGAAAGCATCCATTACTAGTCACTATAGGCATCAGCTTGCTCATGTTCAGCTTTTCAAACAGTTTTGAAATGTTAGACAATAAACTAATAGGTCAATAGAATTTAAACTTTGCCAGGCATTGGTATCATAGTAATTAGCGACACCTTCCATTCTTTAAATTGCTTATTAGGGGAACGCAAGTTAGAGTTTTTACGTCTAAAAATGAAGCGATCGTCATCGTGGGTTAGGCAGTTAACATATTTTGTTAAAATTATTGGTTTATTATTTTATATACGAATAAACGTAATTATTTGAACTGGAATAATACATAAATGAGAAATTATTATTATTAGGCTTAAGTTCAGTTTTATTAAATTAATGAAAATTCAAATTACTATGAGTTTTTTTATTTACAAACCATTTTTTATTATATCTAATGTCTAGATATCTGTTCTGTAATCTAACAAGATAATTGAACTCTTTCTTACGTACCTCTCATACCATAAAGGTTAAAATCATCGATAACCTATCTTGATGCTCAATAAAATTGTTAAAAACTTGTGTTGAAAACCAATATCTTAAATTATTCCTTATAAATTTAATTTCCTTAGATAATTGCTTCAACATGTCATGTTTCTGTTTTATTGATAAATTTAGAATTTTGTTCTGCAAAAGTTGTTTTTATCTTGCCATTGATTGTTGAATATATTGGAATTCATTTTTCTCGGGTGTCCGCCGGGAAGGTATACTACTTTGTTTAATTTTTGATTAAATGATAGATAATGGATCTTATATTGATAATTGTTTTACTTAATGTCGTCACTTATGTATGGAATACAATATCAGATAAATGTCCGCCTCTGTTAGCCTCACAAATGCGATCCCTTTTGAACACATCTTTCATTACATTCTCACACATTTTACGCGGTATTTCATTAATTTCATCACGAATATTTTGTTTGAATTTCGAAGTCTTATAGAGTTAATTTAAGGCAACAACATATAATTAAAAAAAATTGTTTAATAAAAACTTTCAAGGATATGGAAGGATATATTTTTAAAAGGACATTTTTTTATATTTTTATTCAGGGGAAATAAAGTAAATATTTTTATAAAGTTCTATAGAGCCTTTCCTTTCATTTGGTACCAAGTTTTTTAAGAAATATAAGATACTAATATATAAAAAAATATTATTTAAAATAAGCATTCTCTAAAAATGTTTAGGACAAAAGATTAGGAAATGACATACCAAGTACGCAGTTTGACTATGTTTTGTCTCTAGATTAATGGCTATATAGTGGCGTTTCTACCAAATAGAAAAAATAAAAATTTATCATGCAGTGTAATTTTTAGTATTGTATGTATTAAATTTGTTGCCATATTAATTATAATAATTTTAGGATGTTTTGAAAAATTATTAATAAGTCGATCAGAAGAAGTTGGTTTTTAATACGAATTAGTTAATATAATATTCCCTCCTTTTATTACTAATGTACTCGTATCTAAATATGGAAGTTTAGAATTTTATTCCCTTTCAATAGTAAATTTTATATCGCCATGAAATGAATTAAACATTTTCAAAATATCATTCATTGAGTAATCTGAAACAATGGAAAATATATCATCAACATATTTTTTTTTTAAATGTTTGGTTTAAAAATTGTTCAGTACAACTATCTATGCATATTGAGAGTTTGTTTTGTTTTTTAACATCTATACCGACGCGATTGATGATGTTCCAAGCTAATGAACACAACATCGCCCTCCTTCGTCGGTTAGCAGAAACATCGGCGAAGTAAAACATATAATAAAATGCCTGCCAATACAGCTTAACAAAGTTAATGCGTCTACCTAACACCGGAGGCGCCTCAACACTGCTATAAAAATTAACATAATGCGCAAAGCAGAGTTGTAAAAGAGTTAAGCCTTCTACATTTTCAACATCTATCTTCTCTACTCTAACCCTCTCTCTGAGTTCCGGCACAATGCACTGCATACGTAGGGGTCATCCCCTGAGTGCTGGTCCTAATTAAAAAAAAAAAAAATACCAAACTAACATAGATTACCTAATTCCTTTACAGATCCGTTGATCTGCTGTTTAAATATAAGTTTAAAAAAACTTGTGATGAAAAAAAAAACAATTTGGTTGTTTTGTGGTGAGATCAATACTGAATTTTATTCAAATCAATTCGATATTATATACTTTAAAACTAGTTTAAAAAAAATATTATTGCTCTATTATCAATATTTAATATTTTACAATAAAGAATACGATATTGCTCAATCATATTGCTTTTCTAAGTACTGATTTAGGTAAGAGTTTATTGTTCCAAATAAGTTCTTAGAATAATTATTTTACATACATGAAATATTCGATTTTTTAATATTTGGCCGTTCAGCAATAAAAGAAAGAATAATTAAAGTTTATTGCTTTTTGTAAGTATTGATTTAAGCAAAAGTTTATTGATCTAAATATGTATGCATTTAAATTCTTATAATTATTTTTTTACATACTTCAGATTTTGAAATTATTACTATTTGGATTAAGTGGCCGTTCGGCAACAAAAAGAAAAAAATTAAAATATGTATGTTGTGTGTGTTTGTACACAATGGAGTAAAAACAGAAAAGATGTTAACATATGAATGCATGTATGTTTGCACGATATGTTTGGACAAACATAGCAAGGAAGAAATGTATAAAGCCGTTTATATATCGAATGTTCTAGAGGCTATAACTCCCCCACCGTTGTATTGAGGCTCTGACGATATTATGAGTTTACTATTTTTGTTTTCATATACAACAAAACCAAAATCAATATCGAAATTGCAAGTATGATTATTATATATATGTTTATTTTAATAACATTTTATTTATCATTATAATAAAGAATTTCTTTAATAGTTTTTTCGTGTTTAATTTGTTTCAAATACAAGGATTCTAGTTTCAAATCTGCTGTTGTTGTATCAGAGTTTTCTTTTATTTTAGTTATAAAATTTCATATAGTTTTATTTTAACATTTGTTTTCAAACTTCAGAACAAAAGTACCTATCATTTGTATCTTAATTCTATTACAATTGAGGGGTAAAGAAAGATGCAAAGGCTGCAATCTTCACTTTTTTCACAAACCTAACTAATAATACCTTTTAGTTGTATTTAATGAATGCTTCCGATTTGTAAATATATATATCATTACCAAATACACTTTTATCTTATAAAAATGTGTGTTCGAAAATTACGCATTGATGCGAAAACGGCAATGTCCATTGTAGACCTCGCCTCAACATTTTTTTTTCGAATTTTGCATTTGGGGATAGGTTAAATGTGCGATTTGATGTAAAAATACATGTGGTAAAAGTCGATCAGAGTGTGCCAACCCGTGCCAACAATGAGGTCAAAATTCAAAATATATAGAAAACAATCGTTTTTTCATTGATGACAAGTTTATTTAAAAAAAAAAAACATGCAATTCATATAATGTTTTCTTAATTTGCAATTTTTTATATTCAAATATTTCATTAAAAAAAAGAAGAGAATTAAAATTATTAAATTATTATAAGAGCGACGATTTAGTATATGATGGGAATTCCTTTCGGTAGTTCTCAACAACATGAAGCAAGTACTGCTTGTCTTCTTCGCTATGTGTAAAAGACCGTTTAAAATCTGTAATAAGTTTGACTTTTCTGAAGACATTTGAAACTGTTTTTGTAAAGCATATATTTATAAAACATATATGGCTTTCGACATGAATCTTGCATGGGATGTTGCCCCAGGTGCATGAAATGCGAAATTTGGGATGCTGCCACCAAGAAAAATATATGTAAGTTGTAATAACTCTTTATAATCATGTCGAATATAGTCTTTTTGTAAATGTTTAATACAAAACTCTTTGCTGAAGTTACATTCTTCGACACTTACAGCACGTTGCACTTCTTCATCCATAATACCAACTTTGAAATCTTCCATCTTAAAAGTGTTCCATTCCCATGAAGAACGTTCAAATATAGCAACTTCTGGACCACTAGATTTTCCAAAATATACCTCAAAAACAGCTCGCAGTAAGATTTCTGCAATTTGATGCCTGCACGGTAACCACATCAAACTCCGATCTAATTTTTTCTCCAGCAACATTGCTGCCCCATTATGTTGACCAGTGTTGGTAGCAGTTGTGTCAAAGCACACCATTTCTAACGAATTTATCATGTTCATTTTCGTTAAATAATCATATATTGATTGTGCGATTGCTGCTCCAGATCCAACTTCAATAATTGGAATGGCAATTAACTTTTCAATTTTTTCTGCAGTTAAAACAATAGCTAAGCGGTCAACTTTTTCTCTTCCAGCCATTGCAGGAAGTAGCTTACCATCCCAATGTAGAACGAATGTGGCAGGAATCTTAAAAATGTTAATTCTGTGAAATATTCATAACAATTTTAAAATAAATTTTGTTACCTTGAAATTCTCAATAATTTCTTTGCCATGAAGTTGACGATATTCTTTGCGTTGTCTTCTCAAACTTGTAGATTTAAGAACCAAATCTCCAATATTGTGACCTAAAGCTTCGCTGTCGCAGAAATAAAATGGATTGCGAGTGGAGTCGATATATTACCAGCATCCATGCATGCCAACATTCTGTCATCTATGATTTTTTTCTTAACACGATTCTCTGTCGGGTTAATGTTTTTTGGTGCAATTGTCGGCGACTCTGCAGACTTCTCAGATTCACATTCACTTTCATTACTTGCATCAAATTGTACAGTCAAGACTAAAGTAAAAATTATTGAACAAAATGAGTTGAAAGAAAAAAATTACTCATGCTGACTTTAATATAACCTTCAGAGCTTTCAATTCTTTGATGCTTTTCTTTGCGTCGATTTTCCTTTTCTTCTCTTTCCGCCTTACGTTTTTCTTTATTTGTTAGGTTTTGATCTATTGAAGTCATTATGCCAACACGACCTTGTTCCCTTTGTTTAATTAAGAAATATCTATCCTCCTGAAATTATTTATAAGGCATCAACATGTGCAATATCGAATAAATTTTTCAAATGTTCTTTGAAATCTTCTTCCATTTTTCTATGACTTGCAAATTTAGATTTAGAAACTTTTTGCACCTTTCTCCACTCATCATATAATTTGTTTAATTTTTCAACACATGTTCTTTTGTGTAGCGTTGGAATACGAGCTCTTTCCCAAAAGGACAATATTTCTTCTAACGCTAATACAGAACTCTCTTTAATTGTCTTTTTTTCACACCCCACATAATAAAAAAAGCATTGTAACACTTGTAGTTTTGAAGGTAATTTGCATCCAACTATTTTTTTTCGCATTTTCATATCAAATGCACGTATATGTCAGCAGATCTAAGATTTATAGATTTATTTAGCGCCATTATAAAAATTCTGTAATGATTGTACTATTTTTAATTCCTTTAATAAACAACTTTTCACAACCGCACTCGATTTCGCGATGGAAAAATACTAAAATCAAAATATAAAAGCTAAACGAAATTGGTGGCAGAATGTCACAATGTACTACACCGTTAGTTTTCTTAGAATATAAGAACGTGGAATTTAACTTCGATGTGTTGTGACTCACTCAACTTGTGAGAGTTGTTTTACATGTAGATAAGAAAAAAATACAGAAAAAGAAAAAATTTTGTTAAAAAAAATTCCTAACTTATAATATCAATGAAAAAACGATTGTTTTCTATATATTTTGAAATTTGACCTCATTATGGCACGGGTTGGCACACTCTGATCGAGTTCAAATTTTACCACATGAATTTTTACATCAAATCGCATATTTAACCCATCCCCAAATGCAAAATTCGAAAAAAAAATTTTCCATATAAGTGAGGCGAGGTCTAGTCCATTGGATATTATCGTTTTTGCTATGATCACAGTTTGTTAAGCTCTTTTTCTCTCAACTATTTTCGAAAATGTATGCTTTGTTTTTATTTTGTTTCTTTTTTGCAAAACAAAACTAAAAAGAAATGAAAAATTTACAATTTCTTTTTAATATGAAACAGTTAGTTTTAATGTTCATTTTATAGCATTGTCATTAGTCGTAATTATGGAGCTGAGTTGTTATGAAGTTTCCCCAAATAAATCAAAAAAAAAGGGAAGAGACACCAACAAATGGAAAAGGAATTTAGAAAAAATAAATAGGTAAGTATCAAGGCCAATTGATAACCAGGCGCTGGTATTACGACAGCTGGATTTTTTTTTCTCGTTTTATTAGGAATGCATAGATACGAAATTATGTAAAATAAATGCAAAGAACATTTTGCTAAAATGTTTTAAATACGAGAAGAATTGTTTTTGTCTTGAATTCGTCGTTGTTGTAGATACCGTAGTAACACCAAGTAGTAGTCAATTCACCTTGTACGTAAAATTTCTGGAATATTTTAGTGTTTACATTTCTTAAGTATATACATATGTACATACAATTGTACTCATCTGTCGACAAGATCGGACGTGTTTTTTGAGAGCTCTGCATGTTATTGTAATAAACACTTATTTTTCGCACCATAATTAATTCATAAGGGCTTAATCATCCTGTGTACTTTAAACTTTTTAATAAAATAAAATAAATTAATTAAAACAAAAATAAAATTAAAAATATTAAAAGAACCAATCCTTAAACAATAATAAATACCTTAATAACACAAACATTCTTAATAATAAACAACAACAATCTCTAATATGCATATATGTATGCTTACTTACGAAATATAATATCCAATTTAAAGCAACAAGAAACTGCTAAAATTCTTTTCGCTATTGTATAAAGAAAAATTACAAACTCTAATATAATAAACAAAATTCCAATAAAAATATAATTTGTGCATTAAAACCTGTTTTTTTCTCTCTTATCAGTCAACAACCCAGTAAATAATTCTAACGTTTCAACTAACAATCAAGTGATCAAGCCGTTAGAAGCAGTTCCGCCAAGAAAATTGTTTTTGTTTCTCGCTTGGCTAGTGGCACTTCATCGGAGGATGTGGAATATTACTTAAAATCTAAAATTAGGCAGCATGCTGATATTGCGGTCGATAAATTTAGATTTTTCCATCCAAGATCTATTTCATCCTTTAAGGTTTACGTTCCTAGTACTCTTTTTGAGCATATTATTGATCTAACTTTTGGCCTGTTAACACTCTGGTCTGTGAATACTCCTATAAACAAAGACATAAACCTAGAAATATTGGTTCTCTTCCGCAAAGAGAGGGATATGTTTCAAAAAACTAAATACTTCTGCTGTTATACCCACTGTAAATCAACCTGTCGCAAGCTGCTTAAATGCTGGAAATTTTACATATAATACTTTTACAACAACACCCACCCCTAGTAATAAGTCACATTCTCTTTATTCTATTTATTATCAAAATGTTAGTGGAATGAGAACCAAGGCTCGTGAGTTCTCATTATTTATATCGGCGCGTGAATATGACATTATTATTATTACCGAAACGTGGCTTAATGATAAATTTAACAGTGCAGAGTATTTTGACAATTATTACACAGTTTATCGTCATGATCGTTGCTTTACATTATCAGAGAAAGATAAAGGTGGTGGTGTTTTAATAGCAGTGAGAGCTGACATCAAATCGGAATTTGTTTCTCTTAATTTTAGCAATGTTATAGAACAGTTATGTATAAAATTATCTTTTGCTAACAATTATTGCATTTTTATTTTTAATTCTTATATTCCACCTAATAGTAATTTTGATACCTACTGACATCATTTAGAAAATATTCAAACATTGCTGGATGCATTAGACTTAAACCAATATGTTCTAGTGTTTGGAGACTTTAACTTACCAAATATTTATTGGAATTTAGAAGATAATGTCATACTACCCTATAACATAACCAGTGATATAGATGAATTTGTAACTGGGTTCTTCCTTTTAAATGACTTAAAGCAGCATAATTATTTCAAGAATGATATCGGTAGGATACTTGATCTAATCTTTGCGAATGATTTTATTAAAGTATCTTGCAATTTCGCTGGTTCTATAGTTTCTCAAAACACAGTACATCATAAGGCCTTGGAATTTAATTTTGAGTTTTATTCTTATGGTAAGGTGATTTATAATCCCTTATTGGAATATAATTTTAATAAAGCTAATTATGATGGTTTAAATGATTACTTAAAAGCAGTTGATTGGTCTTATTGTAATGAAATTGATGATCCGAGCAGAATTTACTCGTTTATATGCCACCACTTTGATATGGCCATAAGACTGAACGTACCTTTATTTGAACCTAAATATGGTAATAAACCTCCGTGGCTTAATGCAAGATTATGCCATATGAAAAATGTTCAGAACGTCTTATAGTGAGCTTGATCGCAAACATTTTCTCTTGGTACGAAATGAATACAACTTCTTTAGAAATTTTCTGTATAAACAGTATATTTTTGAAATGGAGAATAAAATTAAAACAGATTCTTCGGCCTTTTGGCAATTTTTAAATAACAAAAAGGACAACAATGGTATTCCTAATCGTATGCAATACAACAATATGCAACCCCACAACATTACCAGCACATGCGATCTTTTCTCGAGCTATTTTCAGAGCACACTTGTTAAACCGGTTATTAGCAATTGCACCTCTCAACTTGATACACTCAATAACTGTGAATTCGATTGCAATATTACTATTGAAGATGAAGTTCAATTGGAGTGTATCCTTCTATATATTTCAAGAAGTGTTCATCAAATATTGTAGTAACTATTGGTAATCTTTTTAATATGTGCCTCAAACACGGAAAGTTTTTAGATCAATGGAAGCTCTGTTGTATTGTTCCAATTTTTAAATCTGGAGATCGTAGCCTCATTACTAATTATAGGCCCATAGTCAAGCAAAGCTCATTTGCAAAAATTTTTGATAGTATTTTGAAAAATAAACTTTATGACCACGTAAAGAGTTTTATTTCTTGTAGGCAACATGGTTTTATGCCGAACAGATCTACTACTACTAATTTACTTTTAATAACTCGAGATATTGTAACTGCAATGGAAGGTAGGTCTCAATGTGATGTTATTTTCACTGACTTTGCAAAGGCATTTGATACCGTTAGTCACTATCTTTTGTTACGTAAGCTAAATAAGTTTGGTATTTCCGGAAAGCTAATATTGTTTTTTCAAAGTTTTGTTTGCATGACAGGAAACTTATAGTAAAAATTGGAAATACTTCCCTTTGCGAAGTGTGAGAATAATTTAAATATAAATGTCTCGAAATGTTTTATAGTCTCGTATACACATATTATCAATCCAGTTGATTTTGTTTATTCTATTGGTGGCTGCCAACTTAAACGAGTACTTGTTGTCAATGATTTAGGCGTAATATTCGACAACAAGTTAAGTTTTAATAAACATATAGACTTTATTATTTCTAAGGCTTATAGTATGCTTGGTTTCATTAGGAGGAATTCTAAAGATTCTAAGGACGCATATACTCTTAAATCTATTTACATTTCTTTAGTTCGAAGTATTTTGGAATATTGTTGTGTTATCTGGAATCCTTATCAAGTTGGACTGTCCAATCGTATTGAGCGCATTCAAAAAATATTTTCAAAGACTGCTTTAAAGTTAATATGGTCTTGTGAAACACCATCTTATGATGTTAGGAGGAAGTTTCTTGGTTTGCAATCTTTAAGCGATCGTAGAACTTGTTCTTCTTGCTTATAATATATTATCTGATAATATTAATTGTTCAGAAATTAAAAATTATTTTACCATATACAACCCTCCAATACATTTCGGAGACTTCAAAATAAAAGTCTTCTGCCATATATGGCACATCTTAAACGTTCATGGAAGTATCGCGAATAATTTGTGAAATTTCGTCATGATGAAACTTAAATTGTTGAAACAAATCATCGACTTCAGCAGATAAACTCTCAATATAACCAACGGTTATTTCCAAATTATTTTTCTACAAAAATCGGTCATTGAGTTTAGATAATGTGCTTTTTAAGCGATGTTGAATATCAGTTATTAAATATAAATCACAACAAGATAATTCAAACAAATGTTGAAATAGAAAAGAGAAAACTTTTAAAGTAATTATAGGTAGCTGTTATATACAAATATTATTTTTGGTATACTTTCTTAATATAAGGATTGGAAGTTGTTGACCAAATACAGAATAAAGTCTGATTGTATTTATATAATTACAGCTGTGCAAATATCAATTTTTATTTGTGCAAAGGCATTAATAAAAGGTACAGGTGTACCATAATAATGCGGATTCAATGTACAGAAGTACTAGAATTTAGAAAAAGGGAATGCTGTTAAAACTTATTATTCAATTTTAATAAAAACAGCAGTAGAAAGAATGTAATGATTATTTTCTAATAGCTTTGTAATAGAAAAATGAGTTCATGTAGCAAGTTAAACTCATATATAAAAAAATATTTTAGTAGTAATAGAATTTAAAGAATTATTACCCGATGGAATTCAAGGTACAGACGTACATAGAATTTTGCTTTAATGAAAATGTTAAAATACAGAAGTACAAGATTTTTCTAAATTTCTCAAAATTTAATATATGTACATAGCAATCTTAATATAAGTAATAATTGTAATAATTGAGAATAATTATGTTACAGTTAATTTTGTACTGTTAATCATGTGCAATTGTTTTGCACACGACCCTAAAAGTTAGTAGTGAGCTAGTGAAACGATGAGTACCTTTATTAAGAGAATATTGAACAGTAATACTCAATTTTATAAATATATCATTATTGTTAATGATGATTAAATAAACTCACATACTTAGATGTTAATGATGATAATGTTAACATGATAAATAATGTTTACAACAACTTAAGATACACTACAGATGATAACCCAAGTAACATTAATATTAAAATAGGCATTAAGTTAATTTAGGCTTTAACAAATTAAATTTTCTGCAACAACAATAAAAAACTTTTTATATCATATTTACCCAACGTTTCGTCAATTTTATGTTGACTTTTTCAAGGGTTTCGTCTATTTGAAAAAATTAAAATCTAATATTATTATAAATAATCAGACCAAAATTTTCTTTTTACTTTTTTTTTTTTTTTTTTTTTTTTTTTTTTTTAGGACCAGCACTCAGGGGATGACCCCTACGTATGCAGTGCATTGTGCCGGAACTCAGAGAGAGGTATAGAGTAGATAAGATAGATGTTGAAAATGTAGAAGGCTTAACTCTTTTACAACTCTGCTTTGCGCGTTATGTTAATTTGTATAGCAGTGTTGTGGCGTCTCCGGTGTTAGGTAGACGCATTAACTTTGTTAAGCTATATTGGCAGGCATTTTATTAATTGTTTTACTTCGCCGATGTTTCTGCTAACCGACGAAGGAGGGCAATGTTGTGTACATTAGCTTAGAACATCATCAATCGCTGTCGGAACAGTTTTTTAGTGACCAGTGCTATGCCTTCATCACTTAAATAGTCCGACAACAATTAATACAATGTCTCACTAATATACATTAGAGAAATTAATGATGTTGATTGACTTGCTCTGGCCAGGGTTTGAACCCAGGCCCCACGTCATTGTTTGCTTAGTAGTCAACGCGCTAACCACTTCAGCCAACACCACCCTCAAATTACAAAAATTATTTCAGTTAATCACTCTACATATGTACATATAAATTAGGATTTTTTAAAAAATTAAAAGTATTTCTTTAAAAAATTGTCAAATTGGATTTTTTCCGTTGTTTATTTGCTGATTGTAAAAATGTAGCTTGTATTTATGTTATATGTATGAAATACAAAAATCAGACATGTCTAACTTAGTTTATAAGATCCCATGTATTTCGTAATGGTAGAGAAAATTGTGATATGGTATATGTAGGAACAATTAAAAATAAATTGAAGATTAGCATGAGTGTACATAGATCAGATAAAAAATACAGGAACACAGTAGTTTCACAAAAAACAGCTCTATCAATTCATTGTTTTAAGTCTAATCATAACCCTGATTTTAATAATGTAACAATTTTAAGTAGAGAAAATAACTATAAAAGACTTTGTATGTTAGAAATGTTGCATGTTATAAATGTACCTACAAATAAGAGAATAAATTTTAGGGCAGTCACAGCTAGTGTAGCACATACATATAGGTATTTGTATATAAGAAGAAAAACAAAAATTGAGTTATAAAATACTATCTATTTTGTTTTTTGTTTTTGTAGTTGTGTATTTGACAATTATTCAATTTTTCTTTTTGACAATATTTATATTTAAAAAAAAGCTTTTACTGTAATTTGAGTTTTTCATTGTTATTATTATTAATTAACTAGTTGTTAAGCCTGTCCCTGACAGGCAGAACAGAAAATCTTATTGGCAGGAAAAATAAAACAAAAATTGTATTTACAAATTTAAGAATTTATTTTAATGCAAAAAAGCAAATTTTACAAAAAAATTCTATGCAAATTTTTTTTTTTTTTTTTTTTTTTTTGATAATTTTATTATTTATTGAATCTTTAATTATAAATTAAATTATCAATAAGTTTTTCAAATCTTAAATCTAAAAAATATTAAATATAGGTTTAGCCAATGCTAAACAAAATTTTTAATTTCAACGGTTAATTTTTGTTGATTTACATCTCTCGTGGACGGCTGAGAAAAAGAGTATCCCTTCTTTTCAGCCAGGTGTGGCCTCTATAATGAAGAATATTGCGCGCAAGTGGGTTTGGGTGCAACTCAAGTTTTTAATGTATTTTTTCGCGTGTTTCGAAAATACTGTCTTTACCAACGGAACGTCTAGATCTTTATAAATTCTATGGTTTCTGACATACCAGGGGGCTGCAGTTATTGTACGTAGAATTTTATTTTGTCGCCTCTGAATTTTTTCTACATTCGATGCTGAGGCAGTGCCCCATAGCTGGATTCCATAGCACCATATTGGTTTCAGGATCGCGTTGTATAGTAGAAGCTTACAGTCTAGGCTCAGTATTGATTTTCTACCCATAAGCCAATTCATTTGGGCTGCTTTTAATTTCATTTGCATCAACTTTGCGTCTATATGCGATTTCCATGTTAAACGGCGGTCAAGGTGAACGCCTAGATATTTGATATGTTGCGGAATAGTCTCGGTGTTGATTTGTATAGGCGGGCATGTTTCCCTTCGCAACGTAAAAGTGACGTGTACACATTTCTGCTCGTTAACTTTAATACGCCATTGTTTGAGCCATTTTTCCAGTTTGGATATATATTCTTGTAAATTGCGGGAAGCTTCTACAGGATTTTCGTGAACGCTTAGAAAAGCTGTATCGTCAGCAAATGTTGACGTGTGAATGTTACTGCTTAACGGTAAGTCAGAGGCATATATTAAATAAAGTAATGGACCGAAGATACTGCCTTGGGGAACTCCGGCTTCGATCGACTGCGGTGGGCTTAAAAAATTGCCTTCTCTAACTACAAATTTTCGTTCAATTAGGTAGCTTATTAAAAGCCTAACAATATTTGCGGGTAGATTTTGCGTTAATTTATGTATAAGACCTTCGTGCCATACCTTATCGAAAGCTTGAGAAACATCTATAAAGAGCGCAGAGCAATATTTCTTCTTTTCAAAAGTGTCTCTAACAACATTCACAAGTCTGTGAGTTTCTTCAATTGTGCTATGTTGTCTGCGAAAACCGAATTGATGATCTGGAATGCATCCACTTCTATTCGCTATAGGCATCAGCTTGCTCATATAGTCATATAATGGAATATGACCACATTCTTTTAAAGTACTTTTAATTCTTTTTGTAAACATTAATAAATAATGCTGACGTGCAGATTCACAGCGACTTGAAATTGTAACTTGAAACTTCCCTTTGGATTGCTAAGCGTGTGAATCTGCACCGTAAGCAACATGAACAGTTCCAACACATTCTTGATTTTCCTTTGTTCTCTTTGTTTAAGCAATATATATTTTTGTTAGCATGTAAGACTCTGTATCTTTTAAATAATAATAATGTCAGTCTGTCAAAAATAAACCAAGCTACAAGTCGTTTTAAATTTACAACTGCGTGCATAATTGGCGACGAGGATGGGATAAAAAAGTAAAAATACATAAAAAAAAAATAGAAAAACACTAAACACTAAATAAGTTACTAAATAAAAATAAAATAAAAAGTAAAAATACAAAAAAAAAAAAACAATGAAATAAATTACTAAATAAAAATAAAATAAAAAATAAATAAAAAGTAAAAATACAAAAAAAAAAAATAGAAAAACAATGAAATAAGTGAAACTTCATGGATTGTTTCTTTATTCATAAAAAAAATACGTCGCTCACATTTTAACTGTTCAGTTTTTTTTGACTGTTTGGAACATTTTTATAAACTTAAGAACCTTTGGCAAGACAACAAACAATAACAAACGAAATAGAAGAAACAGCAGCAACTATATCAGCTACAACTACAATAAATCCCCTATCAACAAAATTCGCAACAAATACAACAGCGAAAACGATAAAAGCAGGAGAGAATTCCGTGTTCAGCAAACAAGAGGCCAATCAACATCCACCTCAGGAAGAAGAGACGACGATCGCAGACCACAGAATAATTCGGTTTGATTTTATTATTTAATTTAACTATGTTCATAGAATGACTTATAATTTTTGATACCTCAAATGAAAACTTGTTATTTATTAAGACCTTATGAAACAGGCTGATTTTGCTATAGATTAATTGAATTTTTTTTTTTTTGGTGAATAAAGGTTGAAAAAATTGTGATTGTAAGAAGAATGGATGCACAGAAATTTAGTTTGGTTTTAGAATGTATTAAAAATATAGAATCATTAGATGGCTCATATAGAAGCCAGCTACCTAACTTCATCGGTCAAGTAGAGAATATTTTGCCAACCATACAGGAATTTGACGTAGCCCATAAGAACATACTCATGGACTATGTGAAAGGGAAGATAGTAGGGGGATGTAGAGAAACCCTACACAGACAGGGTAACCCGAACGATTGGGAAAGGGTTAAAGAAATTTTAAAGGATAATTTTGGGGAAAAGGAAAGTAGTAATGTCTTGATGGACAGACTTAAGATGTGTCGTATGACTGATACTATAGAAAAATACTACCTTCAAATTACGGAGGTAATGAACAGAATACAAAATAGAAATTTACTTTTTGAGGATAATGTGTACTCTACTCTAGCGCTGAATAGAATAGCACTTCAAACCTTTCGAGAGAATTTACCGGAACCAACTAGGACCATGATATTTGCTAGAAACCCTAACAATATAGAGGAGGCATACAAAATTATCAGAGAGGCAGGACACCTGAGCTACGGTGTAACAAGTAATAGGAATGATAGTTTCAATTATAATACTCGTAGCAATCGGGGCTTTAATTCAGATTATAAAAGAAATGACAGCAATAACCGACCAGGAAATTATCAAGGACAAGGTAATCAAAACTATGAAAGACAAAACAGTCAATTGGGAAACTATCAGAGACAAAATAATCATTCAGGAAATTATCAAAGACAAAACAGTCAATTGGGAAACTATCAGAGACAAAATAATCATTCAGGAAATTATCAAAGACAAAACAATCAACTGGGAAACTTTCAAAGACAAAACAATCATTCAGGAAATTATCTAAGGCAAAATAATCACTCAGGAAACTACCAAATACAAAATCCATCAGGGAGTTATCAAAGGCAAAATAACCAATCGGGAAAATTTGATGGACGTAGGGATAATTACTCAGGAAATTATGGTGTGAGAAACGGTGCTGGGTCGAGCCAGAATAGGAACTTTAACAGACACCAGGACATAGTCCCCATGGATATTGGGTCTTCAAACGTAAATTTTTCAACGGAAGCCTTAAACAACTTCCCTATATAGTAATAGACTCTCCAATAAGAAAATTATATTTTGTGGTTGACAGTGGGGCAGAATTTAGTATTTTAGATGTAGGAGTATGTTCGCCAAAATGGAAAACACAAATATCTCTACAGGCAAGGGCCTTAGGGAAAACATTTTTAATGAAACACCTTTGCAGATTTCCACTCTTTAAGGAATTTAACATTAAGAATTTTTATTGCGAATTTTTAGAATGTGAACTTAGTAATGGATATGACGGTTTAATAGGCAACAATATATTGCAGGGAGTAAGAAGTATCATTGATTATCCGACTCGGCAACTTATTACGGAAAATGCAACCTTGCCATTATTTATGAACAGAGACGAAGAAGTCTATCATAATATGTCTTATAAGGAAAATATAATAGAACTAGGGAACAATGAAATAGTAAGGGAAAATTTTCTTTCCTTTGTAAAAACAGACCATTTGAATGATTTTGAAATAACCAAATTGAGGCCAAGCTTGTTAAGATATAAAGAAATATTTTACAAATCGGATCAGAAACTATCTTTTACTAATGACATTAAGCACAAAATAAAAACTAGACATGATATGCCCATTTATTCTAAAATGTATCGTTATCCAGAGGTGCACAAGGAGGAAGTGAATCGACAAATTGAGGAGATGCTTGAAAACGGCATTATTAGAGAGTCAAACAGCCCATATAATAGTCCTATTTGGGTCGTTCCTAAAAAACTAGGTCGTGATAATGAACAAAAATGGAGAATCGTAATCGATTTCAGGAAATTGAACGATATTACAATTGAGGATAGATTTCCCATGCCTAATGTGGAAGATATATTCGATAAATTAGGAAACTGTCAATATTTTTCAACTATTGATTTAGCTAAAGGATTCCACCAAGTAGAAATGGATCCTGGCGATATTCACAAAACCGCTTTTTCGACCGCAAATGGTCACTTTGAATTTTTACGAATGCCTTTTGGTCTTCGCAATGCACCTGCCACATTCCAAAGGTTGATTAACAATATCTTGCGGGAGTTTATAGGCAAAATATGCTTCGTCTATTTGGACGATATTATAGTATTCTCTACGAGTATAGAGGAACATATTGAATCTCTAAGTAAGGTCCTTAAATGCCTTCAAAATGCCAATCTTAAAATTCAACCGGATAAGTGCCTATTCTTATCCAGGGAAACCGAGTTTTTAGGCCATATCATTACACCCGAGGGAATTAGGACCAATCCAAAAAAGATCGAAGCCATTGACGCCATACAACTGCCTAGAACCCAGAAACAAATCAAATCATTCCTTGGTATTACGGGCTACTACAGGCGATTTATTAGGGACTATTCAAAAATAGCCCACCATCTTATAAAGTATTTGAAAAAGAATGCTAAAATTAACATAAAAGACCCCGAATACGTGGAGGCATTTCATAAATTAAAAATTTTATTGAAAAACGACCCCATACTTATCCATCCAGATTTTCAAAAACATTTTACGTTGACTACTGATGCCAGGAATTTTGCACTCGGTGCAGTGCTCATGCAGGATAATAGACCTGTTGCTTATGCCAGTCGTTCCCTTAACGGTCACGAACAACGATATAGTACCATAGAAAAAGAACTACTGGCAATGGTTTGGGCAACAAAGCATTTTCGCCCCTATTTATACGGTCGTAGATTCACAATAAGAACTGATCATAGGCCATTGGTTTGGCTGAATAACATGAAAGAGCCGAATTCTAAGATGCAACGCTGGAAGATAAAACTAAACGAATTTGACTTTCAAATCGAATATATAAAAGGAAAGGAGAACGTAGTTGCGGACGGCTTAAGTAGAATAGTGTACGAGGGTAAACCAAATGAGAAACAGAGTGAAACAGTCACTGAATCAGATATTTTTATTAACTTGAATGAAATGTTCAACCCTGAAGAAAATACCATTGAAAATGATATTGAGACGGTTCACAGTGCAGAAACTGATGGTACCAATTTCATATCGATTACAGAAAATCCTCTAAACTTATTTAAAAACCAAATTGTTCTTAGTTATGGGACCAGGGAATTAACGAAATCAAAAATTGTTCACAGAAGAAAATTTAGGAAAATTTTAGTGGTTACAGGAGAAACTGATTTGCGAAGGACACTGCTAGAATGTCTACCGGAGAAGGGACTGGCAGTTATCTTTTGTGCGGATGACAATCTTTTTCTGAAGATTCAGGATGCCTACAGGATATATTTTGCTAATAATAAGAATCTGAGAGTTTTAAGATCTAAAATATTGTTGGAAGACATTACGGACAGAGAGATTATTCTAAGAAAAATTGAAACGGAACATTTAAAAAATAATCACCGCAAATTTGAAAAGGAAATAATAGTGGCAGGGTGCAGGGCCCATTAGCACTCGCTTGAGCAGAACATATGATTTATTTTGATATAAAAATTTTAATTTGCTTGAATATGAACTCGAGAATCATAATAACGAATTGCTTGCGTTAGTTCTTCATGAAAAATACAGTAAATTTTTATTCACACAAAAAAAAAGAAAAAAAAAATTTATGAAAACTGTAATAGAAGTAATATATAACATTGTAAGAATTATCGTTTATTGAAAACTGTTTTGATTAACAATTAAATTTTTGCATATTTTCTAAAGTAAGTAAAATTTAGTTATGTCATTAATAATTTAATATTGAAAAAGGTAACGCCTTATTGAAGAAACAAAAAAAAAATATATAAATAAATAGAGTAAACTATAAAAATAAAAAATATATATATGTAATACTAATTTTTTTTTTATCTAATAATTGTTAAACTCAATTTTATCGGAATTGTGTTGGAAGTGTTTAAAACTCAATCATTTAACTTAGGCCCACCTCTGTGCATTCTACAGAGACTGTAGAATCTAGGGATGGAGGAGTCATATAATGGAATATGACCACATTCTTTTAAAGTACTTTTAATTCTTTTTGTAAACATTAATAAATAATGCTGACGTGCAGATTCACAGCGACTTGAAATTGTAACTTGAAACTTCCCTTTGGATTGCTAAGCGTGTGAATCTGCACCGTAAGCAACATGAACAGTTCCAACACATTCTTGATTTTCCTTTGTTCTCTTTGTTTAAGCAATATATATTTTTGTTAGCATGTAAGACTCTGTATCTTTTAAATAATAATAATGTCAGTCTGTCAAAAATAAACCAAGCTACAAGTCGTTTTAAATTTACAACTGCGTGCATAATTATATACAGCTTTTCAAATAGTTTTGAAATGTTGGGAAATAAACTAATAGGCCGATAGGATTCAACCTTCGTATGATCCTTGCCGGGCTTTGGTATCATAATAATCATCGAAACCTTCCATTCTGCAGGATAGTATTGCAGCCGTAGAATACTATTAAAAATGAATAGTATAATTCTTTTTGCAATATAAGGCAGTTGTTGAAGCATTTTGTTGCTTATTTTGTCGACACCTGGGGCTTTTTTGGTGTTAAGACTAGTAATGGCCTTTTCAATCTCCACAATGCTAAATCTTAGTGGTATTTCTGGTAAAGAGACGACTGGTGGCAGTTCAACAATATCAGCAGAAATATTCGGGGTAAATACTTTTTCTAGGTGCTTGACAAATAGATCACATTTTTCAGCATCAGTTCTTGCCCAGTCACCATTAGAGGCTCGTAATGGTGGTGTGCAAATCACTGGCCTTTTAAGTCCTCTGGCTGCACGCCACAGCGAATAATCTGTTGATGGTGTTGCATCGAGTTCTTGCAGAAATTTTTGCAGCGAAGCTGTTTTTTGTGATTGTAAAACTTTTCTTAGCTGTTTGGTACACTCCTTAAGCCTTAATTTTAGCTGAGGCGATCTGTAACGTTGCCATTCTCGTCGAGCTCTCCGTTTTTCAGTCAATAGTCTTTCTATATCTGTACAAAAAATATTGTTAAATCTCGCTTGTTGATTTGGTTGAATTGAAGAAGCATTAAGAGCAGCTTGTTTAGCATGTGCTTCAAACAACCTAATAGAATTTTCTATGTCAGCAGGTGTTCTCAATGGCATATTTTCCGTGCAATGAGCACTCAAATATTTTTTGTATTTCAGCCAGTTAATACGTGCAGGTGTCAGCGGTAAGTCACATGTTGGTGTTGTAGTTGTGTGTGAGTAAATAGTGATAATAGTAGGCGAGTGATCTGAAGATAAATCCAGAGATGCTTCTACTTCAATCATTTCGCTGGGCACGCCTTTCATAATCCCAAAGTCGATAACATCAGGAATTTTTTGACGATCCGTTGGCCAATATGTTGGCTGACCACTTGAAACTACATTCAAACCCATTTTTGAAATTGTGTCAAACAAAACACGACCCTTAGGACTGATTAAACGTGAGCCCCAAAAAGTGTGTTTAGCATTGTAGTCGCCAGCTGCTAGAAAACGGGACCCGAGTGTTGTATAAAATGCGGTATATTGACTCTCTGAAATTGAAAACCTGGGAGGAGAGTAAACAGATGATATCACAAGCTTTTGATAAAAATTTTCAATGCAGATGTTGGTTGCTTGAAGATATTCTTCACGAAGATCATTTAGTAGGTAGTGTTTTATTCGAGTTTTTATTAGGATTCCAGAGCCACCACAAGCTCTACCTTGAGGATCCTTGGTGTCGTAGAAATTATATCCACTAATTCGAAAATAGCTTCGGGACGTCAAGTGAGTTTCTGAGATAAGCATAACATCGATTTGTTTATCCAGAAGAAAGTATTCAATTTCATTTTTATGTTGGCAGATGCCGTTTGCGTTCCAAAAACAGATTCTTAAGTTCATGGTTTGTTCAATACAGCCTGCAACAAGGTAGACTGCATTTTCAACATTTCCTGCATCATACAGGACATGTTGAGAGTAAATGTATTTACTGTTTGTATTAGGATCTCCATCGAGGCTTCAATACGACTAAAATTATGCCCTGATTCTTCATTTACTGGTACAGTTTTTTGCGCCGGAATCTGGTTACTCTTTAAAATATTAGCGTATGAAAATTGACTATTAGGTTTTTGTTGAGTAAGAGTCATGTTAGACTTTAAAACATTTGAGTATTGATTATGGCTAGATGACGGTTGAGGTAACTGTGGGTAGTTTAAAGGAGTGTTGGGCTGAGCGGGAGTAGCATTTGTTTTTCTGTTCGACGAATTTTTAAAAAGAGAATAAAGAGGGCAGCCCCTTTAGTTGGCAGTGAGGTTTCCGCCGCAATTACTACATTTTTTTGCTTTGGTATCACCTTTTATTTTGTCACAGTTAGCGGTACTGTGTAACTCGCCACATACAACGCAAACGGTAGGCAACTTGCAATAAGTTTTGGTATGGCCAAATTCTTGACAGTTCATGCATTGGATAGGTCCAGTTTTTTTATGTGGCATCTCAACGGTAACTCTTCGATGCAACAAGTATTTTAAGCTATAGATTGGGTGCGATTCATTTTTTTTAATTTTCAAGTCGCCTGGCTGTAGCTCGACTCTAAAAATAGGTTGGGGGATTTTTTTCCCTGTTTTTAATGTTTGAAACATTTTTCACTTTGAAGCCATTATCTTCAAGGCCAGACTTTACCTCTTCTGGATCCACACTAGAGTCTATACCTTTTATTACGACGGTTAGACCTTTAGCACTCTTTAATTGGTACGTATAAAAATTTTTGTTTTTTGACTCAAGGTCAGAAACTATTTTTCGGTAATGACTTTCTTGCACTACCTGGATTTTTGTTTCGTTAATATTTCCGCGCTTAATTGGAGTTACATAGAACTCATTTTCTCCAATTAAGGAGATAAGGCTTTTTACCAAAAAACTAGAGTTCTGCTCTCTTAAATATATCGGTGGAGGTTTGCTCGACCTTGTTGTAGTTGTGTCTTCATCGCCTTGTTCAGATAACATCGCGAAACGATTTTCGGAATTTATTTTATTGTTTTTTCCATCTCTGGGAACTTTCGATGTTGAAGCAATTTGAGCTGATTTTGGACTTCTTCCCCTTTTTAACACGGTTATGTATCTTTCCATTCCTGTTTGAATTTTATTATCATTTAATGTACTCACCGCATCTACCATTTTGTGCACGTTGGTCACCTTGTTACTTATTGTTTGTTTGTTTGTTTGTACAGCTAAGCTGACAAGTTTGCTGATGGGTGCAATTGTTGTTGCTTCTTGATCACTATTTAACATGTTGAGAGATAATGATCGCGCACGAGTATTTGTGTTTTCTGTTAAATTCAGGTTTTTGTTTAATTCATTTTTTTTATTGTCGTCATCAGCAACTAAAGTTATGTATTGTACATTCCTACTGCTTGTAGGATTATTGTTGTTTTTATCAGAAGATGAACTCATCAGAGTTCTCTTTTTTTTATTTTCACTTCTATTAGTTTGTGTATGCAAATATTTATGTGTATTGTACACAAGCAAAAAATAAAATAAAACCAGTAAAATAACTGTTCAATAAATGTTTTGTTTTTTTTA
The DNA here is from genome assembly GCA_947311025.1 of Lypha dubia. Classification (NCBI taxonomy): domain Eukaryota; kingdom Metazoa; phylum Arthropoda; class Insecta; order Diptera; family Tachinidae; genus Lypha; species Lypha dubia. The sequence continues at coordinate 89,594,670 of OX371260.1, read as the reverse complement.
TATTTTTTTGTGACTTGAAAATTTTTTTTCTTTTATATTTTTTTTATATTCAGTTGCGACGATTATAAAAACGCGTCTGTTCACTACGAGAGTTGAAACTACTGTGCAAATGATTTTAATAATTAATTAACAAAATATTACAAAAATTTATTTGATTACATTTTTTTAATGCAACTAGAATATAACAACCAAAAACAAACGTAACACAATTAAACATAACAAACAATTTTAAAAAATTTCTTAATACACAATATTTTTTGTAAAATAGATATACATAATTAATAAAGAAGGTCGAAGAAAATAGGCTAAATAAATTTAAGTCTAACATTATAAATTTATGGTGCACCTGTCATTAACAGATTAATATGTTTTTAATTATAAAATTAATATTTGAAAACTTAAATATATGTATGTATCTCACAGCATCCTATATTTTAAAACGGATCTTTTGCTTATCACCAGATTATTATACTTGAAAAATGAAAAAAAATTGATACCCATATTGCCTATATTATGTAACGTACCTCCGGTTAATCCCAGGTTTGAAGCTGGGGTATAACTCAGTCTCACCAGATCCCTTCTTAGAAATAAGAACACTCTGTGGTCCTTATCCTAATACTCTCTAATCTTCTACCCTGCAGGATGTTATCCTTTAGGCTGTGCTGGATGTTATCCCGCTCTACTCTACCAATATTTCCGTGGTTGTAAACCAAAGAAATAACTCTAAACTATGTATTCTAATAAATACTTGCCCGTTGCCACGTCTTGTTACCGTGTTGTTCGCACGCTGAAAACCCAAGACTCCTAAGCCTCGATTTCCCAACATCTACTTCTTTTATACATTTATTTTTTTTTTTGGTTGTCACCGCCAAACTACATCTCCTCAGCTACATGTGTCGCTCCATCTCTCTATCACTCTCCTTATGCGTTGTTAATATTACTGCCTTCGTTGCCAACTCATCATTGATAAATTCTTCTCTTATTTCAGTGTTACAAAATATTGTTGTCTGCCCTCGCGATCTCCCTTTTACTCAGCAGTATCACTGTAGTTCACCTCAACCTTTTGTAGTTTTACTACATCATCCGTATCCATGTTTTATTCTCCTACAAAGAGACAATCCCTACTGAACAAATCTTGTTCGCCACTTTTGCTGAATGTAATTCAACACACACTATCTTCTCCTTTTTAATTTGTTGTTTGGGTGGATGTAATCCACACATTTTGTACTTTATCAGTCAAACTTTTCTCTTAGTTTCCCCGACTATGTGTGGACCAAAATTCCAAGAATGATTTGGCTGTCACAATTAAAATAAGATAAAATATATCGCGATTTTCGCGATTTACGTGAATAATTACAAAAAAAAAAAATTAACATTATTTTAAAACAGATTAAATTTGAAAAGCAAAACATTATTTCTAAATACCTAGAATTCGTATGAAAACCCGAAACGAAAATTTAATTAATTAAATATCTCAATTGGATGCTGCTTCAAAAACTCTTTTCGATGATACCAAATTTTATTTATGTCGTTTTGGAGAAAAGTACAAAAAAATGGAAAAACTGAAAAGACTTTTTGTAAAAATTGTCCAGCACACGGATGGTCAATGCTAGAAGCAAAATATTTTGGGTATCATCATAAAACATATCAAGCTTTATTTGCAGAGTGGTAACAAAATCACTTTTTTTTCGAGTCACTCTAATGTATATATCAGAGCTGAAGAAGAATGACTCAAATCTGATTTTCAATTCACAATGATTTAGAGAAAATATAATTAATTATTTGCTCAAAATGTGAATTGAATTGAAATACGAAAGCAATCTTAATGAATTAAAAATTCTTGAATGTATTGAAATCACTTGAAAAATTAATTGAAAGAGGTGACCTAAGTCTACATTTCTGTTTATAACTGTTTCGTTCAACTTAAATTGGGAAAGTACACGCTTTCCTTTTTTTATTAGAATTTTTTTCTTTAGTAAAGTACAATCTTGGTACTTTTTGGAGCTCTTGGGCATTTATCGCATCATATACATACTTTTAAACCAACCGATTTGTTACAATTTTTTTTTTTTTTTTTTTTTTTGTGGTAGTTTTATTATTTATTGAATCTTCAATTATAAATTGAATCATCAATATAAGTCTTTCAAATCTTAAATCTAAAAATACTTTAATATATGTTTAGCCAGTGGTAAACAAAATTTTTAATTCCAACTGTTGATTTTTTATGTTTTACATCTCTCTGAGAGAAAGAGTATCCCTCCTTCTCAACCGGGTGTGGCCTCTATAATTTAAAATGTTGCGCGCAAGTGGATTTGGGTGCAATACTAGTTTTTCAATATATTTGTTTGCGTGTTTTGAAAATACTGTCTTCACCAACGGAACATCAAGATCTTTGTGAATTCGCTGATTTCGGATATACCAGGGGGTTGCATTGTACGTAGAATTTTGTTTTGTCGCCTTTGAATTTTTATACACTTGATGCTGAGGCAGTGCCCCATAACTGGATTCCATAGGACCATATTGGTTTCAGGATCGCGTTGTATAACAAAAGTTTACAGTCAAGACTTAATATAGAATTTCTTCCAATAGGCCAATTCATTTGCGCTGCTTTTAATTTCATTTGTGTCAACTTTGCGTCTATATGCGATTTCCATGTTAAAAGACGATCAAGATGAACGCCTAGATATTTTACTACAGTGTGTTGCGGTATAGCCTCGGTGTTGATTTGTATAGGCGGGCATGTTTCCCTGCGTAAAGTAAAAGTAACGTGTACACATTTCTGCTCATTCACTTTTATCTTTCTTTTTTTCAACAGATTCTCTAATAACAGTCTGTGAGTTTGTTCAATATTGTTATTCTGACTGCGAAAACCGAATTGATGATCTGGAATACATGCACTGCTAGTTACTATAGGAGTCAGCTTGCTCATGTACAGTTTTTCAAAAAGTTTCGACATATTGGACAATAAACTGATAGGCCGATAGGATTCAACCTTTGTATGATCCTTACCGGCCTTTGGTATCATGTTAATCATCGAAACCTTCCATTCTGCCGGATAGTATTGCAGTCGTAAAATACTATTAAAGATGAATAGTATTATTCGTTTTGCAATGAAAGGCAATTCTTGCAGCATTTTGTTGCTTATTTTATCAATACCTGGGGCTTTTTTCGAGTTTAGACTTGTAATAGCTTTTTCAATCTCCACAATATCTAGGCGCACGGCAGTACGCCAGGCCAAGTTCGGCCACACAGTGTGTATATTTACACGAAACCATTCGAGCTGTTTTTACCCCCTCATAACTTTGCTCCCCTGATCATAGTATAATGAAACTTAAAACATAAGGTCTCCTCACAGGTTAAATTTGAAAGTTGTACCATAAAAGCTTCCCGAGATATTAAGGTGTGAAAAGTCCATATTTTAGTAAATATTCACTGACTTACTCACTCATCAATATTATTGGGCACTTCCAGTAAAGCTAGAGAGCTGAAACTTGGTACACAGGTAGGTCTTGGTGAGAAAATAACCAGAAATATCTGAAAACGGGCACTTTCCTCCCGGGGGGGACTAGGGCTTCCCTTCTTTGTATGGGGCACTTCCAGTATAGCTAGAAAGCTGAAATTTGGTACACAGGTAGGTAGTAATGAGAAATTACCGAAAATGATTTTTTAACGGCCACTTTGCATCTGGGGGGTCAATCATGCCCCTTCAAAGTATGGGGCACTTCTAGTAAAGCTAGAGAGCTGACACTTGGTACACAGGTAGGTCTTGGTGAGAAAATAACCAGAAAAATCTGAAAACGGGCATTTTTCACCCGGGGGACTAGGGTCCCCCTTCTTTGTATGGGGCACTTCCAGTAAAGCTAGAAAGCTGAAATTTAGTACACAGGTAGGTAGTAATGAGAAATTACCCAAAATGATTTTGTAACGGGCACCTTTCATCTGGGGGGACAATCATGCTCCTTTTTTGTATGGGGCACTTCTAGTTGACCTAGAAAGCTTAAATTTCGTACACAGGTAGGTCCTGAAGAGAAATTAACAAAAATAATTTTATAACGCGCACTTTTCACTTGGGGGGACTTGGGTGCCCTTATTTGAATGGGGCTTTTCCAGTATAGCTAGAAAGCTGAAATTTGAAATATTTATACGAAAACAAATTTTGCCAAGCTTACAGGTTGCCTAGAAATAAGATGGAATTGTACCTATCAAGAACTTGGTCCTTATTTTGATCTCAGCACTTTTTACGGCCGAAACTTTTTGGATACGAACTTGGCCTTATTTTCACATTTATGTTTTTGTGTGGATTAAATCTTAGCGGAATTTCTGGTAAAGCGACGACTGGTGGTAGTTCAATAATATCAGCAGAAATATTTGGAGTAAATACTTTTTCTAAGTGCTTAACAAAAAGAGCACCCTTTTCAGCATCAGTTCTTGCCCAGTCACCATTTGAAGCTCGTAACGGAGGTTTACATATCACCGGCCTTTTAAGTACTCTGGCTGCACGCCACAGCGAATAATCTGTTTGTGTTGTTGCATCTAGTTCTTGAAGAAATTTTTGAAGGGAAGCTGTTTTTTGTGTTTGTAAAGCTTTTCTAAGCTGTTCGGTACACTTCTTAAGCTTTAATTTTAGCTGAGGCGATCTGTAACGTTGCCATTCTCGTCGAGCTTTCCTTTTTTCAGATAAAAGCCTTTCTATATCAACAGAAAAAATATTGTTGAGTCGCAATTGTTGACTTAGTTGATTTGAAGAATCATCAAGAGCAGCTTCTTTAACGTGTGCTTGAAACAACCTAATAGAGTCATCTATATCAGAAGGTGTTCTCAACGGCATATTGTCCCAGCAATGGGCACTCAGGTATTTTTTGTATTTCAGCCAATTATTACGTGCAGACATCGTTGGTAAGTCACATGTAGGTGATTAAGTTGTATGTGAGTATATAGTGACAATTGTAGGCGAGTGGTCTGAAGATAAATTCAAAGATGATTCAACTGCAATCATTACGCTGGGCACACCTTTAAAAACTCCTAAGTCGATAACATCAGGAATTTTTGTCGATCTGTTGGCCAACATGTTGGCTAACCACTTGAAACTACTTTCAAACCCATTTTTGATATTGTCTCGAACAAAACACGACCCTTAGGAGTGATTAAACGTAAACCCCAGAATTTTCAATGTTTGATGTTGTTTGTTGCTTGAAGATAATCTTCACAAAAATCATTCAACAGGTAGTGTTTTATTCGCGTTTTTATTAGGATTCCCGAACCACCACAAGCTCTACCTCGAGGATCCTTGGTGTCGCAGCAATTATATCCACTTATTCTAAAATGGTGTAGTGTGTTTGACTAACCACTACTGCATGCCGTCTGCATGTAGCAAGTGAAACATAATACTTTTGTTATTGTTTAAATAATTGTCCATGCTATGACCGCATGATCACAATGTAATATGCTGAACATGCATATTCCCACACATACTTTGTGTATGTGTTAGTATTAAGATATAGAATGTTTAAGCTAGACTAAGTATAGTTGATAAGAAAAGATGATTATAATAAAGGATTCAACCTTTGCCCGGTAAGGATCATACAAAGGTTGAATCCTATCGGCCTATTAGTTTATTGTCCAATATGTCGAAACTTTTTGAAAAACTGGACATGAGCAAGCTGACTCCTATAGTAACTAGCAGTGCATGTATTCCAGATCATCAATTCGGTTTTCGCAGTCAGCATAACACTATTGAACAAACTCACAGACTTGTGAATGTTAGGAGAGAAACTTTTGAAAAAAAAAGAAATATTGTTCAGCGCTTTTTATTGATGTCGCACAGGCCTTTGATAAAGTATGGCACAAAGATCTTGTCCACAAATTAACACAAAATCTACCCGCAAACATCGTCAGGCTCTTAAAAAGCTATATAGAGGAACGAAAATTTGTAGTAAATGAAGGCAATTTTACAAGCCCCCCGCAGTCGATTGAAGCCGGAGTCCCTCATGGCAGTATCTTCGGTCCTTTACTTTATTTAATATATGCCTCTAACTTACCGTTAAGCAGTATCATTCACACGTCAACATTTGCTGATCATACGGCTTTTCTAAGCGTTCATGAAAATCCTGTAGAAGCTTCCTGGAATCTACAAGGGTACATCTCAAAATTGGAAACATGGCTAAAACAATGCCGGATAAAAGTGAATGAGCAGAAATGTGTACACGTTACTTTTACTTTACGCAGGGAAACATGCCCGCCTATACAAATCAACATCGATACTATACCGCAACACACTGTAGTAAAATATCTAGGCGTTCATCTTGATCGTCGTTTAACATGGAAATCGCATATAGACGCAAAGTTGACACAAATGAAATTAAAAGCAGCCCAAATGAATTGGCTTATTGGAAGAAATTCTACATTAAGTCTTGACTTATACAACGCGATCCTCAAACCAATATGGGCCTATGGAATCCAGTTATGGGGCACTGCCTCAGCATCAAGTGTAGAAAAAATTCAAAGGCGACAAAACAAAATTCTACGTACAATTACTGCAGCCCCCTGGTATATCCGAAATCAGCGAATTCACAAACATCTTGTTGTTCCGTTGGTGAAGACAGTATTTTCAAAACACGCAAAAAAATATATTGAAAAACTAGTATTGCACCCAAGTCCACTTGCGCGCAACATTCTAAATTATAGAGGCCACACCCGGTTGAGAGGGAGGGATACTCTTTCTCTCAGCCGTACACGAGAGATGTAAAACATCAAAAATCAACAGTTGGAAATAAAAATTTTGTTTAGCACTGGCTAAACATATATTAATGTATTTTTAGATTTAAGATTTGAAAAACTTATTGATGTTTCAATATATAATTGAAAATTCAATAAATAATAAAACTACCACAAAAACAACAAAAAAAAAAATAATAATAAAGTACAGTAAAGCGAACAGTCGCACAAGCGGCACGAATAATAAAATAATAAACTGTTCTAATAACTCAATAAATAATCAAAGACTTTTACTTATAGAACATGGCGATCCTGCATGGATATAAAATAATATAAAATAAAATATAGAAGATCCTGCGAAATATTATAATATATAAAATAACATAAAATATAATATAATGAAAAAACTTTAAAGCATAACTAATAAATAATAAACAGTCACAAATAAATACCAGTTAATCAAATTAATCCAGTTAATCCAGTTGATTCATTAATAAATAAATGAATGCCAGATACAATTGTAAACTAATTTCATTAT